>QRFJ01000054.1:2145652-2810652 GCA_006176705.1 Cocos nucifera
TTCTCATGGAGCAATCAAAATGCAGCACAACAGCCACCCCCGGATTCCAAGTACCTGAAAAGAAGTCCAACATGGAAGAGCTGATGGTCAAATTTATGCAAAACCAAGAAGCAACTATAAAAAATTTGGAAGCCAAACTTAGGCAGGACCAAGCAGCAGCAATTCGAAACTTGGAGATGCAAATAGGTCAAATGGCTAAGATAATCTCCGAGAGACCTCAGGGATCCTTGCCCAGCAACACGGAGATCAATCCAAGGGAGCAAGTCAATGCTATCACCCTAAGAAGTGGTACAAAGCTGGAGGAGCCACATCAGAAGAAAGAGACTGAAGAGCCAACTACAAATAAGGAACCATCAACTAAAATTCGTCAGTCACCAAAACAACCAGCAGATGGATGGTCTCCAGGTATACGATTTGCTGATCCAAATGTGAAGCCCTACGTGCCGCCACTACCATTTCCCAGAGAGACAAATACAGCATCCAGATAAGAAATTTTCTAACTTTTTCAAAATTTTAAAGAATTTACATATTAATATTCCTTTTGTAGATGCTATTACTCAAATGCCCAGGTATGCCAAGTTTCTCAAAGAAATCCTAACAAATAAGAAAAAGCTGAAGGAGCATGAGAGAATAAATTTGAATGAAGAATGCTCAGCAATACTTCAAAATAAATTACCACAGAAGCTAAAAGATCCAGGGAGTTTTACTATCCCCTTGCATTATTGGTGATTGTAGTTTTGATAAAGTTTTATGTGATTTAGGAGCAAGTATTAATCTCATGCCTTTTTCTATTTTCAGGAAGCTGGGTCTAGGAGAACCAAAGCCTACCACTATTACTCTTCAATTAGCCGATAGATCCATTAAATATCCAAGAGGTATAGTGGAGGATGTCTTGGTAAAGGTAAACAAGTTTATTTTTCCTATTGATTTTATTGTTCTTGATATGAAAGAAGATTATGATGTACCCCTTATTTTAGGGAGACCCTTTTTAGCTACTGGAGGAGCTTTAATAGATGTTCAACAAGAAAAATTAATTCTTAGAGTCCAAGATGAACAAGTTACTTTTAATGTTTTCAAAGATACTAAACATCCTGATGATAATCAAACTTATTTTCTAATTGATATTATTGATAATTCAGTATATGAGAATTCTGTAGAAAATAGGTTTGAGACTATAAAAGCTAGCAATGTCCAAT
Source organism: Cocos nucifera (assembly GCA_006176705.1). Taxonomy (NCBI): domain Eukaryota; kingdom Viridiplantae; phylum Streptophyta; class Magnoliopsida; order Arecales; family Arecaceae; genus Cocos; species Cocos nucifera. The sequence continues at coordinate 2,146,849 of QRFJ01000054.1, forward strand.
TGAAAGAGGGATCGATCAAACATGAAAGTATTTCAATTGAAGTGGCACCAGATTGATCCACTTTAGAATTCAAAGAAAGTCAAGCTGAAGACTATAAATCAGAACTACTAGATAGGTTGTTTCTTTTCTTTTTAGTTTTGATCATTTTTTTTTTTTATTTTTCAGTAATTTATTGTTGCTCTTTTACTGCTTTGGTGTGTATTTTCAATTTTGCAGAAAAAAATCAATGAGAGCTCAAGCAAAATTTCAAAGCTCCAAAGAACCAGACTGAACCAAATCAGGTGTATTCCTTCCTATCCTTTATTGCACCCTTTATTTTTCTTTCTCCTTTAAGACAATGTAGAATAAGTTAAAAAAAAAAAAAAATCATGTGTCAAGAAGAAAATCTTGAGCAAGATAGAACTGGACAAGTGATAAAAGATAGAATTATTTGCTAATGAATATAACGAGTTAAAGAAGTAGATTAGTTGGTCGACTTTTAGCAGCCTACTTAGGTCATTAAAAGACTATTAGCACTTCTAATTGCACATGCACACTAACAAGGCAAAGTAGGTATTGATTATAAGGCCAACTGAGGATTCAATTATCACTAAAAATTGATAATTAATATACATTCTAATCAAAGAAACTTGAATTTAAGGAAAGAGCTACCTGCCTAAAAATAAAGTGCAAAAGATAGAGTATATGTGGATTGCCCAAAGCCTAGTAACTGGGTCTCTGCACCTAGGTCAAGTGTGAAAATTTACATAAAATGGTGAAGGAAAGGCCAGGATGCTCAGCACAGTAAAAAAAAAAGAAAAGGGGGCAGTGTGAAAGCTACCTTAATTCATGAGTATAAAATTGAGAATGTATAGAAAATTGACCAAAATAGGTGATAAGAGAGGATACTTTTGTTCTTTTAATTTAATACTGAAATGCTAAAGTTAGTCATCACGAACACAAGTGCTATAGATCTTTGATGTACTCTAAGAAAGTTTTTAATTATATTGACTGAAAAATTTGCTTCTGAAGCTCAATGCTTAGTTAGCAGTATTTTCTAAACTTTTTGACCTTTAGTCCTAGATTTTATCTTTATGATGGATAATCTTATTGAAACATGGTATTAAATAAAACATTGCTAAGGGACTAGCAATGACTAAGTTGGGGGGTGTGATAAGTGGTAAAAATATACTAATAAAAGTATTAAATTATAAAATAAATTAATCTATTTCTTTAGAAATTGATATTTTTATTAATCTTATGTAGGAAAGAAGGCCACCAATATGAAGATCTTATTTTTTTTGATTTAGATGAAATAAATTTCAGGCAAAATGGACTTCAAACGAGTCCAAAATTGAATTTCAAAAAAAAAAAATGGTTCGGTTCAAATCGATTCAGAAAATCGGCTCCGCAGACCATCCGGTTCGACCGCATCAGTAGACCAACCCATCGATGCAGCGCTGACGTCAGGATGACGTTAGCATTTTTTGCGGTGCATGGTGGACCGACTTGAGGGCATTTCGAAAATTTTACATGAAGAAGCACACTTCGATTGGCTGAAGAACGCAGTGGTCCACACAACACTGGGCTCGCGCATGGTCTACAGAGGGCAATTTAAAAATTTTGTCTGATTTGATGGGCATCTTTCACTTAGACTTGATCGGACGGTCGAAAAAAATGCGCTGATGAACGGCATCCGCAGCTCCTGATCGAGATCCAATGGCTGAGATTCATCCCGATGTTAAACTAAAGATCAGAAGCTTTCTTTGTACGCGATCGGACGGTCCAGATTCAATCTAATGCTTGATCCAATGGCTGGCATGAAATTCGACTTGATCTAGGATGTTTTAAAGGATTTTTAAGTGATTTTTAGACCGTTTGATCAACATCTAACGGTCAGAGTCATCTAGATCCTAATTTGAGTTATTTTGGGAGTCTTAAACCTAATTTCTAAAGATGTTTGGGGAAGAATCAATTTCTTGGTCTATAAAAACCTGCTGTTGTTGTGAAAAAAAAGGAGAGTGAGAGAAAAAAAAGAAAAAAAGGAGAGTGAGAGAAAAAAAAAGAAACAAGGGAGAGAGAGTCAGAGAAATAAAAAAAAAGAAAAAGAAGAGAAAGAGAGGAGAGAGGTAGAAAAAGAAGAGAGATTTGTGAGATAAAGAAAGGATTTTTCTTCTGACAATCAAGACATCGATCAAGAAGCCTCTTCTTCTTCATCAAGTTCTCCACACTAAGAGCATCGGACAATCAATTTCAGCAATCAAACAGTCTAATTTTTTTATGCTTTTTATTTTATTTGCTATTTTTTGAACTTGTTATCATGGACTAAATTTTCTTTTACTAAGACTAAGGTGTAGCCACTCTTTTGATGCAATATTCAGTATGATTTATTTTTAATTTTAAATTTTATTCATGAGGAGTATATAAATCTGATCTTAATGCTTTTAGATTACTGGCCATCTTCTAATTGATCTGATGAACATAGATGTTACGGACCAAGTACATCTATGTTATTGCTTCTTGATTATATACCTTGTATTATGAATCAAATTAGAATTCATATGCATGCGAAAATTTTAGTGCGCTTTGGATGCAGCGTATTTTAATTAGAGGATTTCACAAAACTTAATGCATTAATATTTATTTAAATTACACCTAGGACCAAAGGATAATTAATAAATATTGATAGTTTTGCTATGCCTGGACCAAAGGATAGTGAATAAATTAGGAGACTCCACCATCACATGAAATAAAATTAATCTAATAACCTAAATATTGTATTGATTGAGTTGGTAAATCGATTGCCTTAGTAACCCATTGCTTTTAAGTTTAAAACCCTAATAATTATACTCTCTTTATTTTCTTAAAATTTTTAATTATTTTTTTATTTTGTTCTTTAATTTCTTATTCTCATAAATTGATCTTCTAAATAAAGCATAGGAAAGAGCTTTTCAGTACTTATTTTTCAATCCTCTAGGGATGATACTCTACTCATTCACTTTATTACTTGATCGACTGGTGTACTTACCATAGCTATAAATTAGCACACATCAATGTGCACTGAACGTGACCAACTTCAGAGCTTTTCTTCTATTAAGATTAGCTCCGATGAAATATGGGTATAAATATTCCTTCGATCTGAGATCACCATGGTGACTTTCAAGCAACTCACTATATTTTGGTGTCGAACTATTTGAATTTCTAATTCAGTGATAAAAGATTTCTGGGCATAGTTAAATACTTGTAGAATCGATACGTGTATCAAGATAGGATTGACCACTCCTGATTTCAGGAGCTGTGTTCAATTATATTTCAATTTAACAAAACCTTGGCTAGGATAGTCTTAGTGAGGAGTCACGGAACTAATTACTTTGAGACACGACATGGATGTATTTTCTAGGGTTGACAGTCTAACCCTGAGTCATCTATTACATAGAGGTCCTAGGGATGAATTATACGATAATTATATTCACGTAAGTTTTGAATATTGGAATTATGATTATTCAATCTATCTGGATATTGGATACCATTGCTAGATGGTCACTTTGATTAGTATAGAAATTGGTTTCTATGCTATCGGCTTAGGTTCGGACCTGCAGGGTCACACACATTAGGAGTTCCTATCTGATCTGATGGCTGACCAAGAGTTTCTTGGACTGAGACTCTGAGTCCTACTTATTTAGGACTCTTTGATCATGAGTTCTGATAATCTAGGATACTATAGTCAAGAGTCCCACTAGATTGGGACTCTATGACCAAGAATTCTACTGGACTGAAATTCTAAATCCTACTCATCTAAAACTCTCTAATCAAGAGTTTCACTAGTCTGAGACTCTATAATCATGAGTTGAATTCATTTGGGATACTGAATTTAAGAGTCCCACTAATTTAGGACTCTTCAAGAGTTTCATGTTGATAGGACTCTGTTGCCCAGTAATCCATTCGATTTGAACTCAGATATTTTTTGGAGAATTAATTAGTAATTTAATTACTGATTAGCTTAATTTGATTGAGCGATGAAGATTCGATCAAGTTTGATTGAATTTGATTTGATTTGATTTGATCCGATCAAGTCATGAGATGACCTAATCGCTATGGGAGTTTTGACCCTGATTTGATCAGGACGTAAATCTAAATAATTTTTAATTTGATTAAAATTTTATTGAATTAGGCTAAGCCTAATTTGGTTGGGTTTAACTTGATTTAATTAGATTTAGATTAATTGGTTTGGTTGAAACCAATTAGGATCAAGTCAAATGAAGTTTGAATTCAAATTCTTTCATGTGCTCACCATTTTTGACTTTTCCACTTTGCTTCCCACACCCTCCCTTTTGTGTGTCAAATATTTTTTAAGAAATAAAAATATGCATGCAGAAGGAGAGTCCTTCTACGTGTTTAACACAAGGGAGGGGGGGTTGGATAAGGATAAGAGGCTTATTTGATTTTTGAAATTAAGTGAGTGGTTAAAACCTCTTAACCACTCAATTCTTATTATTTTTATATAGTTTTCCTATGGTATTTATGTCAATAAATTATAAAAATTTTTGTGCATATAGAAGAAGAAGTTAGCACTATGTGGCAAAAATTTTAGAGTGTTTGGGCATCAATTTTGGGCAAAAAAAATCTTAGAGTGAAGGTGAATAGGATCCTGCAGCACTTTTCTTTTTCTTTATGCCTCTCTTCTCTTGTGATTTTTATCTCTAAGGATATCCTATTTTTAGATATGATCTAAATAGAAATTATAGATCTGAAAGTTGTCTTTCCATAAAAACTTTTTTTTATAAAAAACTCCACATAGAGAGGGCGTGATAGGATTTTTAGTATGTCAAGATTTTTAGGCTGAGTGAAATCTTAGATTTGGAAATCTTGGTTCGGGTGGAGAGATCAAGTGCTGTGAGCATCGGATCGCCACCAAATTTGAAACACATCTTTATGATCCTCTAATATTTATATTTTAATTTTTTATAATATTTAAGAAATAAGAAAGTATACGATCGATTGGATCGATCGTAATCAACCATGGAAGGCTCCAGCGAGGAGCTAGCACTCAAGTGGGACTGATCGGGATGAGAAGCTCCGTGTGGACCAATCGTAGAGGCCGAACATGTATGTGACTATGACGTGATATCAGAGCATTATCCGATGGACTCACATTGTGGTGATCGACTATCCGCGAAAAGATATTGTATTCTAAATACGTAGATATAGTAAATAGTTTATTACATAGTTTTATTTTCAGATCTATTGATATATGCATGCATATTATGTTTAGATCCTAATATATAGAATTAAATAATCTAATATGATCAGTAGATAATTAATTAGATTAATTATTTTTTGCTGCATCATTGCTATTTTTAAAATATTTTTTAAAAATAGCATGACAAATCCTGTACTGTTTTCTTCACTTTATTTATATAGGCTTTTTTAGACAAACCCAAAATACCCTGAGATCTATTTTTATGGATCTTTATGCCAATGACATAAAATGCCTCATCCATATCTTTTATATCAAAATTTGGAGAGAAAATTTATTTTACCTCATGTAACAATCCCATGTCATTAGTTGCAAGCAGAATATTATCCATATATAAAATCAGAAAGATAATTTTACTTCCACTAATCTTGTGATATATACATTGATTCATGATGTTCTCAACAAATTTAAATGAAGAGATAACATTATGAAACTTTAAATACCACTGATGGGAGGCTTGTTTTAGCCCGTAAATAGACCTTTTAAGCTTGCAAACTAAATGGTTACCAGCATATGAGGTGAATCCTTTAGGTTATTTCATATAAACCTCTTCCTCAAAATTACCATTGAGGAAAACTATTTTCACATCCGTTTGGTATAATTTCATATCAAAATGGACAACTAATACCATAATGATATAAAAAGAATCTTTCTTAGAAACAAGAGAGAAAGTCTTTCTATCGTCGATTCCTTCCTTCTAAGTGAACCCTTTAGCAACAAGTCTAGCCTTGTAGTGCTCAATATTGCCTAATGAATCCTTCATAGTCTTGAAAATTCATTTACAGTCGATGGCTTTTGCTCTATCAAGCAACTCTACAAGATCCCAAACTTGATTAGTTGCCATAGAGTTTATTTCATCTATCATAGCATTATGCCATAATTTGGACTTATAACTATTCATTGCTTGTGAAAACATCTCAAGGTCATCTTCTATGCAAATGTCATAATCAGATTCTTGTAGGTACACCTCATAAGCACTAAAAATTGTATGTTTTTTTATCCTAGTTGATCTCCTTAATATTGTAACATTATCCTCTTGTGGAGAATGTTGCACAAGAGGATATGTCCCTTCAAAAGACTGTTTCCTAACAAGATCTTGGCTAAGACATTTTGTGGATCATTAAAAATTGGTTGTTCAATACTTATCCCATCAGAATGGACGTCATAAAGAATAACCTTTCTATCACTTAGTGTAGAATTTACATAAGAAATATGATCATCCTCAAAAATTATATTTTGAATTGATTACTCCCACTATCCATATCATTTTCAAGAAACTTAGCATTTTTAGACTCTATAAATTTAGTGGTATAGGAGGGACAATAAAACTTGTATCATTTGAACTTTTCAGCATAACCAATAAAATATGCACTAATAGTCCTAGAATCTAACTTCTTTTCTTATGGATTATAAACCTGCACTTCAGCTAGGCAATCCCAAATGCGTATATGATTTAAACTTAATTTTCTACATTTTCATATTTCAAATGGCATTTTAGAAACTGTGTTAGTTGGAACTCGATTTAAAATATACATAGCTGTTTTAAGAACTTCTCTCTATAACAAAATAGGAAGATTAGAGTTGATTAGCATACTCCTCACTATGTTCAATAATGTCTGATTTCTTCTTTCTGCTATACTATTCTAGTCTGGTAAGCCAGGCATAGTATACTATGCAATAATTCTATACTCTTCAAGAAACTTAGCAAATAGATCTAGTGCATGTTCACTTTCTATGTACCTTTCATAATATTCTTCATCTCTATCTGATCTCATGATTTTAATTTATTTTTCATATTATTTTTCTACTTCTGCTTTGTAAACCTTAAAAGCATCTAGTGCTTCATTTTTATTATAAAGTAGATAGATATACATATATCATAGATAATTATCAATAAAAAAGATGAAGTATTTTTGATCACTCGAGCTCATATTTGGATAGCAAATATTAGTGTATATTATTTCTAATATATCAGAACTCCTCTTAGCACCCTTTTATGTCTTATTGATCTACTTACCTTTAATGCAATCCACATATACATCAAAATCAGTAAAGTCAAGATACTGAAGTATCCCATCCTTTACTAATCTTTTAATTCTCTTTATGGAGATATGTCCCAATCTTCGGTGCTATAAAATAGAGGATTTCTCATCCATAATACAACGCTTTATTCCAATGTTACCATGCATAGCCATTAAATTATAGAAAATATTATTATTCAAATAGAGTTTGAACAAACCATTATCCAAAGTACTATTTTCAAGCACAACTGAATTTTTCATTAAACTAAAAATAGTTTCAATAAATTGAAGGGAAAAGCTTAAAGGTAGGAGTCTAGAAACAGAAATTAAATTGCTTGAAAAACTTAGAATATAAAAAGTTCATTCTAAATCCAAAACATAACCAATACTTAAAATTAATCTATAAGTTATATCGGCTTCCACACGTGAACTCATCTGATTGGCTGAATAAATGTTCCATTCACTTTCCATCAGCTTTTTTTTGTTTAAGAAATCCTGTATGGTATTAGAAATATGGATTCAATCCACTATGTGTTATGACATACTTCAACCATATTAGATTCAAACACACTAAAGAGATGAGATTACCATTCTTTTTGAGCCAAGCCTTATGTTTGGGGCAGTCCTTCCTCCCTCAGGTGTCTCTCCTTTTTATATCAATAGCCTTCTTGTTCTCAGAATAAAAAGGGGTAATACCTTTCCTTTTTCTTTTATAGCTTTTTTTTGACTCTTATTTTATGTGACCAAATATGCACTCGCACCCACTTCTTGATTCAATCTCCTTTCTTCTTGCACACACATAGCCAGAAGTTTATTCACTATGTTTCTTTATGTATGTTATAAGAAATTTTGAATGGTCCATACTAAGAAAGGAGAAAGTTGAGGATGAGTTATATCAAGAATGAGTCAGAAATCTCAATCTCCAAGGACTTAAATTGAGTAGCTATGTCCCTCATTTGTATTATGTGCTCGCATATATCTTTAGTGTCGATGAGCTTCATTGATGATAACTATCCTATTAAGATACTTGCAAGTGATTTATCTGAAGATTCAAGCTGTTCATCAATAGCCTTCATGTAATTTTTGACTTTCTCACATTCTGATATTGACTCCTGAATGCTAGCCCTTATGAGAGATTTGATAAACATCATACTTAAGCGATTAAATCGCTCCCAATATTCATACAATGCAATCTCAGCTAGAGTAATAGAAATGGTAGGTGCAGGAGGCTCCTTCTTGTGAAGAGCATAGTCAAAATCCATGTAGCCCAAATGAAGAAGAATCTTCTCCTTTCATGTCTTATGGTTGTCACCACTCAAGTAAGTAATTTCAGATGAACTTTCATATGTCATCAAAGATGAAATTATTACAAAATATAAAATAAATAATTTAACAATACTTATATTTTATAAATTAAGATACATTGCATCATGTATATATGGTACTCTTATCAATGCAAGTCATACAAAAAAAAGCATGAATAAGCATGTCATTAAAATCTACCTATGGGCAAAGATTGTAATACACAATAATTCCATGCAAAAATTTTTATGATGGAACTAGAAATTACTCATATTTTTAAACACCCATGGGTCAGTTAAAACATAAAAATGTATTTCTATTTTATCCTAATTAAACATACAAATATAATTATCTTCCTGTGGGCAAAGATATAGTGTACTCACATATTTAATTATAATCGATGTCTTTCAATCCAAATTGGTATATATTTTTTTAATCCTCAATGCATACACTCTTAAAGTTAAGGATGTTGTGGTTACTCCTTAATCAAGATATGCTAATCCCATGACATCAAATTTATGGATTAACACATAAATATGCACAAAACATATGGCACTAACAATTCAATTTAAAATTTTGTAAAGTGCATACATCTTTAATTTAGACAAATTCCTTTATGACTAATGGAAGTCCAGCCCAATTAATCAAAATAGATCCAAAAAAAAAAAAAAGGAATTAAATAGGTTCCCATTATGAATTTATCTAATTTAAAACATATTTAACAGATCAATATATAAATCAGCAAATAATATATTAATATATTGAGCACTATTCTTAAGATAAGAAACCACACCACTACCTCAGCCTTTCATCTACCCTCTTAAAAAATGGCAAAAAGTAGAAACCAGGTGCTTACATTTTAATCTTTTTCTGTAGGATCCGATCCACACATGGGAGTGCAAACGTGCACGCTATAAAACCTTAACAACATGATAAACTTAAAATAATTTATAGCTTTCCAATAAGATGAGGCACTGGTAGAGCTAGGGTGGAAGCCACACGCTGCATATGCGTGTAGGTGTGCATCCATAAAGAAGTTTTTCCTTCTTCTTCAACCCAAAAATTAGATTACATGATGTAATCTTCGAACAGCTATAACTCTCTCATTTCTTAATAAAATCAAGTAAATAATATGTCATTGGAAAACTCTTTAAACAAGGTTTCAAAAGACACCAGATTGAAAGAGGAAACTCAATGTAGAGAGAGAAAAGACCTTCGAAAAATGGCTATTTATCATGCTATTAAAAAGTTCGTCTCGAGAAAATTCACAATTTGCTCAATGATTTCCAACCAAAATTTAACCATACAATCCCCTCAAAGAAATGAACATACCCTATAAAAATCACAATCTAATATGCACCCTACAAAAAGATGCCATTAAAGGATCTTCTCTTCATATTAATGAAACCATAGTGCAAAACAGTATTATTTGACAAACCAATATGGTTAAAAACATGCCATTCTATCATATAAATGATTTATCACGTAAGGAAGGGCATAAACATATACTAGGCAGAGAAAAATAATATGCTATGATACCACATTTACATAAAAATATATATAGCGGTAGAATGAAAAATACTGATCTCCAACCATAGCAATGAATTTTTGAGTGTTTTTTCTAACTTACGAGCAATTCTACGTAATGGGTACATGACTTTTATGAATTGCTTAAGTTAGGTATCTTCTGCCATTTTTTTATAGATCTTTTTTCCATCAAAAAAGTTATAACCACTTAGCCACCAAGTCTTATCCCTCGATGAGATAACGGATATCTATTATAGGAGATAGTGTTGAGGAATTCAGCAACCAAATATTCTATTTAAAATTTAAATCAAATCCAACACTCCCCGGTGGTGTGCAGGTTCTCGACGACTTCCGGATTGTTGAACAAGGTGCAGAAGCAATAGGGACTTGCGGCAATAATCTTTGTCGCCGCTTTGCGGCAAGTTTGAGAGGGCTTCTCATGGTTCAGGCACTATTGGCACGGCAGCAGCCTCTCCAGGCAGGGGAGCGTGTCGGGGAGCAGCGTATCATCGTCGAGATCATGCAGGCTCGCGCCCATGGAGGGCCATGCTGAGATGAAGAGGATTGCACCCAAGATTAGCTTGGAAGACATGGTTCCTTGAAGGAAGGCAGAGGTTGGTTCATTTGACGCATGTAGTTGGATTCTATTGTACCTGGTCACCACCTTTGCTGTCTTTGTTATTATTGTGTTTGTTTCATTCTCTTGTTTGCCGTTGTGTGAGGGAGAGTAGTCGCTCGTTTAAAGAGTGAGTGGTCTTATGATAGTGGCATTATAGAAGGGGGATAGGCGAGTTCGTGACGGCTTTTATTCTGGGACGCGCGTTGTATTCGCAATAGTTTTGGGCCATCAAGGATGGGGTGTTAAACGGGTGGACCATTACCTTATTCCAGGGTAGGAGTAGGACAAATAGAGTTAAATACGACGGATTGAACAGATCCATGAGATAAATTTATGCAAAAACTTTTTTTCCATACAAATTTGGGCAAATAAAAAGTATAAAATAAATTCTAGTACTTCATATAACATATAAAAATCAAGGATATATAACATAGTAAACAAATTTCAATAATAATAAAAATATAATAAATAAAAATATTATATTTTAAAAAGTTAAATACTTTTCAAACTAAGAAAAATAAATAACTAAAAAAATGAATAACTATGTGTTGCTACAGGGCTTCACAAGGGAGCGAAGATCTCATGTTGGAGAGCTAGTTGGATTGGATTGACTCGGATCATCGGAGAACCTGCAAGAAAAATTCAAGAACAGCTTAAGACCCTTCGATGCTTAAGTCAGCTGAGGCCTTAAGTACAGATAGTGAAAAATGAAAATTCAGAAGACAGAATAAGAGAGTTTTGTAGGAATCTTGATCGTCCTTTAGTGGAGAAGTCGAGGATTGATTTCAATAGAGTTTTGGCTCTATGAATCTCAAGCGTGCCCTCTTTTTTGGAGGAGTACCCTATCTTTCTATTTATAGTGGGGATTGCTTAGGCCATTAGTTTGTTATGGCCAGCTGGATTACAGCTATTGGCCATTTTACCTTAAAGGCAGTCAGTTATAGTATAGCTAGAGGGTCACAATTTAGGCGGGAGTGTAGTGGGCGCATAACTGGCTTTTGACATGAATCTAGATTGATAAACCACTGATATAAATTATGATGAGGTCGGAATTTTATCGATCTCCCACGACATGCCGTATTTTTTGCTTGTCACTCAGATCGGTGGAAATCCGACATGCCACAGATTATGAATTATTCTACTTTCAAACTGATAGAATACTGATCTGGCTTATGTCAGAAGGTCGGTTATTTATTGACCTCCATGTGAGTTGCTAGTATTAGTTGCCAATGTTCACTGTCAACGAGGTCGGTAAAAATTCGATCTCTTGCGTTATGATTTATTTCGAATATCATGGAGGACAGTAGCTCACTAATCTAAGATTTACTATGGTCAGTCATTTATCGATCTAGACCAGATGATTTGGTTTGATTGATAGTCTAGCCTTCAGGCCAGTGTTTTACCAACCTGAAATCAATCTTGTGAACCCATCATCCGAGATGGTGATTTCTTTGATGATGCCACGTGTTCGGCCATGGTTGACCATACCAATAGTTGCACCCCCCACTTTTCAGTCTTGAAGTGAAATTCTCTAGGTGACAAGTATGAAAAGTCATCTTAAAGGTCACTCGTTGCGCCAATGATCATACCAAGCCGCTAGATTTGATTTTTTAAACTATTCGAAAAAATAAGCCATCTCGTTCGCTGCTATCGTCGTACTCTAAAATTTAAGGAGGCATGGAAAAGAGTGAGACTATTATTAGCTGCTCTACTGTAATCTAAGCGACGTGGGGCACGTGACACTCATCTATGGGCTGGCCAAACTGCCATACGGAACAAGCTTACGTGGCTAAATCTGAGCAGTTGCATCGAAATGACTTTTTTGTAATCCTTTTGAATTATTGACAAGTAGTTTAAATCTAACAATGGATAGATTAATCTAAACCATTTATTTTATTCTATATATAAGGTGTATGTCCGTTCCTTTTTCATTTTCACTGTCTTTCTCCTGAAGCAAGAGTCTTACTGCCAAGGGGTTTCGATGCACCCAGCCAGTCGGAGAAGAAGGCAATTTCGGTAGTCGCTGGAGTTTAGAGAGAATCATCAGAAGCAATGAAGAAGGCCTTCTTTACCCTTTTTTTTGGTAGGATCCTTTTTCCTTCTCTTAGGTTTAGTATTCCATTCCTTTAGAGTCTCTTTTCTTCCATTTTTTCTCTATTTCTCCCCTTCCTAGTTCTTCTCTTCATCTCCATTGTCTCTTTTTCTTTTTATCTATATCTTCTCATGAGAGTACTTCTCCTGCCGACGCTGAAATGGGTGAGTTAGTCCCAGGTGGCCATAACATCTGGTCAACCTAGCCCCTACTTACCATTGAGATGGGTAATCCATCTCATGGTGCCGCCGAGGCTAGTGTTTCTGACGATAATAGTTCAGGATTTTCGATGAGAAAATTCTTGGACTATTTTGATCCGAGCATTGAGCCTTCCATCTTGATCGATGCTGATCTTGAGAAGCTCAGAGAGAAGTATTTCATCCTTCATAGCTTTCAACTTATGGCTTCCAGTCCGAGTGATTGGGTTACACAGCCCCCTAAGGGTTGTATAGCCTATTATGATGAGTCATTATGGTCTGGGTTGCGCTTCCTCCTTCATCCTTTTATTTATAATGTGTTAGATTATTATGGCCTGCAACCAATCTAAGTCACTCCTGATGCCATCAGAATCATTTTGGTTTTCATTATTTGTTGTAGCTTTGTGGCCATAGACCTTAGAACTTCTCTCTTTAGGGCCCTTTTTGTTCTGAAAAAACATCCTACCGAAAAAGATTGATAGTATTTCTCACCTCGATCAAATTATAAATTCGGTCCTTCTCTTCCTTCTTCAATCCATGACTGGAAAAGTCATTTCTTCTTTGTTTCTTCTGATATTTCCTAGGATTTTGATATTCGCTGGGATAGACCTTAGCTAAACTGGAACTCCAATAAATCTATCTTACCTAGGGATAAAGAGGCTTATAAAGAGCTATTGGGTATGAAGGTGCCCAAGCTCTGTCAACTAGTGACGGATCAATCACTGTTCGACTCCAGCATCAATCTCATCTATCCCTAGGGTGAGCTTGTTTTTGTATTTTCTTTGAATTTCTCTATATTTGATATTTATCTAATCACATTTTTCTTTGGTTATCGTAGCACTCATGAGGTTCGATCCTCGATGGTTAATGGATCAAAGAAAGAGAAAGTTGGAGTCATCCGACCCTCCACCAGCAAAGAAGGAGAGGGGGGAGAAGTCGTTGACTCTACCTCGGTGACTCACCGACCGCATCCCCATGCACTATGAGGGCAATTATAATTGCAGAGCCTGTCAGCACCCATCCTTCTCCAACATCTTCTCCGATATCGAGAGGACATTGAGATTCTACCAAGGTGGTTCGACCACCTCCCAAGCAGTTGATCACCTGGCCAAAATCTAGTCTTGCCACTGCATCGCGGCTACCTAGTCCACCAGCTGCACCGTCTTCAGCTCCTGCTGGTCAAACTCGACCCTCCGATGGGCCAAAGATTCCTTCGATCGATCCTCCATCAACTTCTATCAATCGGATCGACTTGTCTTAAGCCTCCATGCGGGACAACCCAACTCTTGAGAAGGACCTGCTCTATACTGTGATGCCACAGTATGATCTGCACACCCGAATGAAGGACATGGGGCTTGAGGAGCTGTTGAACCAAGACTTTAGCTATCTCTTAGATGTAAAGAAATTCCCTCTCCCTCTTCTTCTTTCTTCTTCTTTTTTTTTTGAGATCAATTTTTTACCGATCTTGCCAATTTGGTTTTGATCTTACATAGATCTTACATCTCTGTCTTTTTTTTTTTGCCTATCCACCTCCTTTAGGTTATTTGTCGAGCATATTAGCTAGCTGGGCAAAAATAAGAAGTCTCTGAAAGAGGCATTGCAGTCTTCCAAGAACTGCCAAAAAATGGTGGAAGAAAAATAAAAGAGCTAGAGAGAATGGTGACCTTCCGAAATGAGATGTTGGTTGCTCGGGATAAGGCGCTCCTGACCTACTAGAGCAACTTGGAGCACTAGAAGACTGCTGTTGACTGTGCCATGGAGGAATACAAGTCCTCCAAAGATTTTGTTGAGGAGGTCATGGAGGCCACAGGAGAAGCCTTCGAGAGCAGCTTCAACAGCTGTAAGGGTCTGGTCGAAAAACTATTTTCCAATCTAGACCTAGATGGTGTTATTATGGAAGCTGGTCTCACCTTGGTTGTAGGAATAGAGGTCCAGCCAGCACCGGAGGTGGGCTTTACTATAGAAGTGCCCAACTTGGTCTAGAGGTGCTAGCTGTCCTACTCAAGCCGAAGGTGGAAGTTCTAGACTCTACCGAAGTTTCGATGCCCACCTCAGCTGAAGCTCCAGTTTCTGCTCCAACGCCTGTCGAAGTTATCTCATTGGAGGATGATCCAACAAATGCTGCTATTTTTGAAGCTCTTTAGGCAGATGCCTGATTTTATATTTTTCTTCTTTTTATTTTTATTTATCTTTTTGTATCAGCTCGATTTGAATTTTTGTAATGACTTTTTCAGATGAAATGAAACTTTCCTCTTTAAATGATTGCTTTTATGTGTAACATCGAATTTATTCGATCTAGTATAGCTTTCTGTACTGCATTCATTCATTTTTATTGGTGCAGAATCTGATTGGCGTTGGATCGAGCTGGAGTGAAGAAGGACGAGATCGCCATCGATGATCTACAAAATAAAGTCTCATTCGGAGTCGATGATGGTGGCTTCAACAGGATCCTCCGACGATCAAATCAGCTCTTCTGACCAACAGAAATGGAGTACTCAGCAATGAGAAGTGAGCTTTGAGCCTTAAAGAAAAGAGGAGAGCTTAGAGAAAGCATATCTAGAGGATTTTCTTTTATAGATAGAGCTTGTAGTGAGTTGATGGTGACAGCTACAACTGTTTGATAGCGGGCTGCTCGAGGTCTGGCGAAGTCAGTCATGAAGGAAGGCACCATCTGTAGCATCGCCTGCAATAGATTGATAGTAACAGTCATCGCCGTCCGGTAGTGGATTGCTGTCGTCTATAGCAGATTATTGACGATCGTTCGTCAAAATTTAATAGCCGTAGCTTTGAGAAAGCAGACGTTGGTTGGTCGACTTTAGTATATATCAATTTTAGAGGAGTTTAAACTCTTGATGGAGATACCTCTGATGGGATTATCTAGGAGCAATCTGCTCGATGAATTCGACTGAGGAAGAAGCTCGGAAGGAGTTCGATCGAAGGATAAGTTCGAAAGGAGTTTGGCACCCATAGACGTTCGGTCAAAGGAGTGTGGAGGAAGTTTGACTCTTGTGGGAGTTCAACTGGAGCTCGACCACTGAGAAGTTCGACTGAAGCTCGACCGCTGAGAAGTTTGACTGAAGCTCGACCGCTGAGAAGTTCGATCGGTTAAGGGGATTTGGCTAAGACTCAACCACTAGGGAGTTTGAAAGGGGCTCGACCATTAAGAAGTTTGGCCAACTGAAGGAGTTCGACTAAGGCTCATCCGTTGAAGCTCTTCCATGACTACCGATTGCATTAGGCTAAGCATCAAACTGAACTTTGATAGGAGCAAAATTTATCCCTAATAATAGTCCCTCCCACTTTCGAGTTCGAAACTCGAAGGAAGGGAGTGCAGAAAAGATGACTGTCGAAGTCCGCTTCAGGACTCTACGCCAGTTCAGATTGAAGCTCATGGGAAATCTCATTTTCAGTCGAGATTGAAAGATATCTCGTCTCCTATGGTCGAGACTGAAGGTTGAGCTCCTCAGAGAAGATATCATCTTCAGCAGTCGAGGTTGAAGGTAAAGCTCAGAAAAGATCTTATCTCCTGTAGTCGAGGTTGAAGGTTGAGCTCCTTGAGGAAGATCTTATCTTCTACAGCCGAGGTTGAAGGTTGAGCTCCTTGGAGAAGATCTTATCTTCCACAGTCAAGGTTGGTCCGATCGCTTGGGAGAGATCTTATCTCTAGCCGAGGTTGACTCAGGCACTCGAGGGAGATCTTATCTCCTGCGGTCGAGGTTGGCTCGGGAAGATCTTATCTCCTGCAGTCGAGGTTAAAGCTCGAGGAAGATCTTATCTCCTGCAGTCGAGATTGGCTCGGAGGAGATCTTATCTCCTACAGTCGAGGTTGAAGCTCAAAAGAGATCTTATCTTCTGCAGTCAAGGTTGAAGCTCGAAGGAGATCTTATCTTCTGCAGCTGAGGTTAAAGCTCGGAAGAGATCTTATCTCCTATAATCGAGGTTGGCTCGAAGGAGATCTTATCTCCTGCAGCCGAGGTTGGAGCTCGGAGAAGATCTTATCTCTTGCAGTCGAGGTTGAAGCTTGAAAAAGATCTTATCTCCTACAATCGAGGTTGATACGGATGCTCAGAGGAGATCTTATCTCCTATAGTTGAGGTTGGCTCAATCGCTCAGGGGAGATCTTATTTTCTATAGTCGAGGTTGATACTGGCGTTCGGACGAGATCTTATCTCCTGTAGGGTCTCTCCTGATGAGCTCCTCGATTTCATCTCGAAGCCGAATGCATTCTTCAGTGTCGTGGTCGTGGTCGTGATCATGATGGTAGAGGTAGTACTTGCTTTGATCGTGCTTGTTTGGAAGAGATCGTAATTTTTTTGATCTTGGTAGCTGGTTCCTAACTTCCATCAGAATTTGAGTTCGAGGACCGTTAAGAGAGGCATAGTCATGGAACCTTCTGAGAGGAGGACTTCTTTGTGCCCTTCTATCGGAGCTTTCTTTATGATGAGCTCGAGAAGGAGTTCGGCCTTGCTCGCACTCGAAAGAAGGTCATAAGCACGGTCGAACTTCTTTCCACCCTCTCATGAAATCTCCTGGGGGAGAACTTCATACCCCTTTGTCAGGGCTTCCTTGATGACGAGCTCGAGGGGGAGTTCGGCCTCACTCGCGCTGGGGGGAGGTCGTGCGCGTGGCCGAACTTCATTCTGCCTTTCCATAAAATTTCCTAGGAGAGAACTTCATGCCCCTTTGTCAGGGCTTTCTTGATGATGAGCTGGAGGAGTTTGGGCTCGCTTGTGCTTAGGAGGAGGTCGTGAGCACGGTCGAACTTTTTTTCTGCCCTCCTGTAAAATTTTCTAAGGGAGAACTTCATTCCTCTTTGTCGAGACTTCTTTAATAACGAGCTCGAGGGGGAGTTTGGCCTCGCTTGCATTGGGGGAGGTCGTGAGCACGGTCGAACTCCTCAATCCGTTGGCCCATCTCTTGTAGTTTGTAATTGAGGACGTCATCTCGATCGCAGATCTTGGAGGGCTTTTTGCTATAGATGGAAAAGGTCTCCTCTAGAGGAGATCCATGATCCAAACTTGGGTCCTCTATTCTCTATTTTTTCTTTCTAGGGACGATGGGCATGCTAGCCCAAATGCTCTTCCTCGAGGTCAATTTTTGATATCCTAACGGTAGGTTTTCTGGCGGAGTCACCGTCGGAGGCTGCCGTATGGCCTACACCATCTCAGTGAGGCCTTGAATCCGCTGCATCAGCAGGTTCTGCATCTACCATGGCTACGAGTGAAATTTGGGTTGCTGGGACTGAAGTGGAAGCAGATGGATCTAGACGGGATCGTACCACGGAGGCCGTCGATCGTCGAGTCGAAGCTTTCTTGGGAAGCATTCTCTCTCGAAAAAGAACTCTAGAGAGAAAGAAAGGAGATCTCTGGAGAGGGAAGAGAGGAGTCGTCGCTGAGCATTTCTTTAAGAATAAGAAAACCTCAAGAACAGAGGGCCCTCCTTCTAGCGCCAATGCTGTTGGTGCAGAATCTGGTTGATATCGGATCGAGCTGGAGTGGAGGAGGATGAGGTTGCCATCGATGACCTATAAAATAAAGTTTCATTTGAAGTCGGTGGTGGTGGCTCCAGCAGGATCCTCCGATAATCAAGTCAGTTCTTTTGACCAATAGAAATGGAGTGCTCAGCAATGATAAGTGAGCTTTGAGCCTTAGAAGGGAGAGGAGAGCTTAGAGAAAGCGTATCTGGAGGGTTCCTTTTTATAGACGAAGCTTATAGCGAGTTGATGGTGATAGCTACAGCTACCTGATAGTGGGCCGCTCGAGGTCTGATGGAGTCAGTCACGGAGGGAGGCACCGTCTGCAGCACTGTCTGCAACAGATTGATGGTGACAGCCATCGTCGCTCGATAGCGGATCGCTATTGCCTACAGCAGACTGATGGCGATCGTTCGTCGAGATTTAATAGCCGTAGCTCTGAGAAAGCATGCGTGGTTGGTGGACTTCGGCATATATCAATTTTAAAGGAGTTTGGACTCCTGAAGGGGATACGTCTGATAAAATTATCTGGGAGCAATCCACTGGAGAAATTCGACTGAGAGAGAAGTTCAGCTCCTGGAGAAGTTCGACCGAAGAAAAAGCTCGAAAGGAGTTCGACTCCCATAGGCATCCGACCGGAGGAGTGCAGAGGAAGTTCGGCTCTCGTGAAAGTCTGACTGAAGCTCGACCGCTGAGAAGTTCGACTGAAGCTTGACCGCTGGAAAGTTTGACTCGAGCTCGACCACTGAGAAGTTCGATCAGTTGAGGGAATTCGGCTAAAACTCAACCACTGGGGAGTTTGGAAGGGGCTTGGCCGCTGAGGAGTTCGATCGACTGAAGGAGTTTGATTAAGGCTTGTCCGCTGAAGCTCTTCCATGACTATCGGTTACATTAGACTGAGCATCAGACTGGACTTCGGTAGGAACGGAATTTATCCCCAATAATTTTATTTAAATTTTTTTTTAAATATTAGCAAAATAATTATACCTCGATAGAATTCCGATGTAGGTTGCCTTGGATATTAGGAATAGTCTTGATCTAAAGATCAGCGTTAAATAGAAGTCCAATGTGGTCTCGATTTGTAACAGCATCAACCCGGAGATTGGTAGAAATCTTATATAATTCGATAGCTTTGACCTATAGGCTAGTAATTGATAAAGATTCAATATAACATCAACTCTGAGGCAGGTAATTGATAGAAATCCAAGAAAACTTTGATCCGAAGATCAGTAATCAATAAGAATCAATAAAGATTTAATATAACATCAACTCTGAGGTCAGTAATTAATAGAAATCCATGATAACATCAATCCGAAGATCGATATTTAATCGAAATCTATAATAACATCAATCCAAAGATTGGTATTTAATCAAAATTCATAATAACATCAATTCGAAGATCAGTATTTAATCAAAATTGAGATCTTATCTCCTATGTCCATCGGAGCTCTATCGATCCAAAGATCAAATTTTTTAAGATAGCGGAGATCTTATCTCCTATGCCCATCGGGGCTCTTTTGATTCAAAGATCGAACTTTTTAGGATAGCAGAGATCTCATTTCTCATGCTCATCCAAGCTCTGTCGATCTGGAGATAGGATTTTTTAAGACAGCGAGATCTCATCTCCCGTGCCCATTAGGGCTATGTTGATCTGGAGATCAAATTTTTTAGGATAGTGGAGATCTTATCTCCTATGCCAATCGTGGCTCTACCGATTCGAAGATCGAACTTTTGCCGATGTGGTCGAAGAATTTTTAACATTTTGAAGAAGTCTTCAGTGAGATGAAATTTTTGAAGCCTTTATTTAGAATTCATTGGTGATACATTCTGAGATTTTCTATATTTCATGTCCTAAGAATGGTTGAACCATCCAGATTCTCAATTTTGTAAGTTTCCGATCAAATTCTCTCAATAATTCAACATGGTCCTTCCTAATTTGAGGCGAGCTTTCTTTATTCCATAAATTTTGAAACTTCTCCTTAATGAAGGACCAACACCTTTTTAAAAAAATTTTGATTTTGCACTGGTATTGTAATATCTGGCTACTTTCTGTTTATAAGTCGTCATCTAAACTTGAGCTCTGTCTCTAGTTTTTTCTAGCAAGTCTAGGTCGGTCTTTAAACAATTTGAATTATTTTCTTTATGAAAGTTTTCCACTCTTGGTGTTGGGAGGCCAATCTCTACAGGTATTACTGTCTCTGATCCAAACGTTAGTTTAAAAGGTGTTTCTCCAATCAGTAACCTGGGGGTGGTTCTATATGCCCAAAGAACAGCAGGCCTTGGAGAATTGTTTGATTTATGACTTCAGTTTCTCCATTAGACTGTGGATGTTCTACTGAGGTTAATCTATGGTTGATGTGTAGCTCGGAACAGAATTTCTTAAATTTCTAATTATCAAACTACTTTTCATTATTAGTGATGATTACCTGAGGTGAGCCAAAATGATAGATAATTAATTTTCAGATGAAATCCCTCATTTTTCTTTTCATGATTTATGCTAGTGGTTCAGCTTCTACCATTTGGTAAAATAATCTACAGCAACCATCAGAAATTTCCTTTATCCTGTTGCCATGGAAAATGGTTCCAGGATATCCAACCCCTAAATGGCGAAAGGCTAACGGACAGTTATAGAAATGAGCTCAGCAGCTGGTTGATGTTAAATGTTAGTGTACCTTTGACATTGGTCGCACTTATTAATCAGATCGACTGCATCTTTCTATATGATAGGTCAGTAATATCCTTACCGGATGACCTTGTAGGTCGAAGATCTGATCCGCAGATGGTTGCCACAAATCTCTTCAAGGACCTCTCACAGGGCGTAATCAGCCTCTGAAGGCCTCAAACATCGGAGTAAGGAAAAGAAAAATAATCTTTTATAAAGTTTTTCATTTATGATGATATACCAAGGAGCTTGCCTCTTGATTTTTCTTACGCTCGCAGGATCATCGGGTAGTATTCTTTTGCTCAAGTAATTTATTAACGGATCTATCTAGCTTGGTTCATGATCTAGATGAGCGATCATTTGAACCTCTGTGCTGATTTTTTTAAGAATTTCAATGAATGCTTTTTGACTAAGGTCGAAATATCCCGACATAGCAATACGTGAAAGTGCATTAGCTCTAGCATTTTTTGATCTTGGTATTTGAATAATTTTAAGGTCAGAGAAACTTTTGAATAATTCTTTTGTGTTATGTAAATACTGATACATAATAGAATCCTTGACTTTGTAATTCCCTCGCACCTATATGATGACAAGCTGGAAATCTGTAAAAATCTTGAGTTTCTTAATATTCAGTTCCTTAGCTATTCTGAGTCCTGCAATGAGGGCTTCATATTCAGCTCTATTGTTGGAGGTTTTGAAATGAAATCTTAGAGCATGCTCACACTATAAGAAAATAGGATTTTAGTAATCAAAAAATTGATCACTAAAAACCAAAAATTGATCGATAATAATTTAGCAATCGATTTTATGATCGAAAATTTTTTATCATAAAAAGGCTGATTGAAAATATTTTTTAATCAATTTTTTCGATCGTAAAATATAGCGACTGATTTACCAATCAAAAAAATTATTAAAATTTTTAAAATTTTTTAAAAAATAAAAACTTGCGATCAATTTTTCAACCAAGAAATTGATTCCTAATTTTCAAAAAAAATATAAAAAAATAAATAATCTAATTTCTAAAAATTAAAAATTTATAAAAAAATGATTTTTAATTTCTAAAAAGAAAAATTTATAAAAAAATTATAATTTTTTTAATTTTTAAATCGATCAAAAATTCGACCATAAATTTTTTGAAAAATATTTTTTTAAAAAAAATGATCATAAAATTGATTGCTAAATTAAAAAATATATATTAAACTAAAAATTTAAATAATAATCAATCAAAAATTTGATCATAATTTTTTTTTAAAAATATTTTAAAAATAAATGAATCATAAAATCAATCACTATTTTTAAAAACTATTTTATTAATATAATTAGTCACTAATTATCTTAAGTATTTTTTAATAATAAAATTAATCATAAAATCATTCATTAATTATTTTTAAATTTTTTTAATTAAAAAATTCATCATAAAATTGATCGTTATTTATTTTTTATAATATTTAAATTTTTAAAATTAGTTGCAAAATAGATCTATAATATTTATTTAATATTTTAAATTTATATTATTTTTATTTTTTATATATTTTATTTTTATAAAATAATAAATTATTAATATTTTTAAATTATTTTTTAATATTTTTTTAATATTTTATTTATTTATTTTTTTTCGTCCTCCTTCTGCGTGCCTTCAGCATTCCACCTCCATCGCCGTCCTCATTCGCCAGCGCCGCCACCCTTCGATCCCCTGCACCCCACCCTCCGCGTTGCCCCCTGGCCACTCGTACTGCCCGCCGACCACCCGCCCTGCCCCTCGGCCACACACACTGCCTCCTGGCCATCTGCACCAATCGCCCTACCCTCGGGCCACTTGCACTGCCCGCACCGCCCCCGTTCCCCCGATAGTGGAGATCGACGATAGGTGGCGGTAAGGAGAAGAGGAAGGGGGCCATCACGGGCGGGTCGATGAGGGGAGGCTGAAGGGGAGGGGGTGTCGCAAGTCGGGGAGGGGAGGGGGTGCCATCGCGGTGAGTCGACGAGGAAAGGCCATAGCAGATGGTCGCCAAGATGGAAAAGCGGGGCCGTCACAACAGGCTGACGAGGGGAGGTTGGCCATCATGGGTTGTAACCGAGGAAAGTAGGGGGGCCATCATGATGGACCAATGAAGGGAGGCCATTGCGGGCGATCTCCGAGGAAGGAAGGGGGGCCTATTGCGGGCGATCGCCAGGGAGGGGAGGGCGGGAAAGGGAGGGAAAGATGGGGGTTAGGGGCTGCTAAGACAGGGGTGGGGCTTATAAAGATTTTTTTTAAAAAAAAAAATAATCAGGTAAATCACCAAAAAAAGAGCACCAACTAAAATTTTTTAAAATTTAAATTTATGATCAATTTTTTAGTTGCAAAAAATTAAAAAATTATGATAAAAAAATTAGTAAAAAAATATCAAAATTAATTTTATTTATTTAAAATAATTTAAATTTTTTTGATCAATTTTTTGATCAAAAATTTTTTTTTTGATGGAATTTTTGGTTGTAAATATTTTAACCAAAAAATTAACTAGAAAATGCCAAAATTATTATTTTTTAATTTAAAATAATTCAAAAAAAATTGATCAATTTTTTGATCAAAAAATTAATTTTTTTCAACCATATTTTTGGTTGCAAATTTTTCAATCAAAAAATCAATCTAAAAATGCCAAAATTATTTTTTTAATTTAAAATAATTTAAAATTTTTTTGATCAATTTTTTGGTTGAAAAATATTTTTTTGATAGAATTTTCAATCATAAATGTATTTGGCAATCAAATATAATTTTTTTTCTATTTTTCTCTGAATATGATATAATTTTATAATTTAAAGTCCATCTTCATCGTTTATTATCTAAATAATTATCGTTAGAGTCTTATCATAAAAGATCGACTCGATCTGATAGTCCTAACTATGTCGATCAATAAAATTTAATTTCGATGGTCATAAATGATCATATGATTATCTGATAGATAGAAATCATCGATGGATTCGAAAACTTGCAAAGATGATCTCGGTGATATTTATAGCACACTATCAAAATTTTACTTCAATTGGACATTATTATCATGATCAATTTAGCAAAGATGATTTGAATTGTTAAATGAAAAATGAATGATCAAAAGGCCAAATGATATCCAATTATAAGATAATTTTTTAGATAAATAATCTTTGCTACTACTTTAATTATTTATATGATGGTGATCGTAAAATCCAAACTATGCATATACGAACCATCGACGTTAAGCAGATATTATAAAAGCACATATATAATTACCTAAGGACTTTAAAAATGGGTATCAAGAAACATATAATTTAAGATCGTTCATATATGCACGATTTAAATTTTATGATCACCACCATACAAACAATCAAAGTAGTTGCAAAGATAATTTATCTAAAAAATCATCTTATAATCGAACACTATTTAGCCTTTTGATTACTCATTTTTTATTTAACGGTCCAAATCATCCTGTGCTAAATTGATCATGAAAATAATATCTGATTGAAATAAAATTTTGATAGTATGCTATAAATATCATTGAGATCATCATTGTAAGTTTTTGAATCCATCGACAGTCTCTATCTATCATATCATCATATGGTCGTTTGTGACCATCGAAATCAAATTTTATTGATAGACATAGCTAGGGCTATCGGATCGAGCTAATCTTTTATGATGATACTCTAATGATAATTATTTAAATAATAAACGGTAAAGATAGACTTTAAATTTTAAAATTATATCATATTTAAAAAAAATAGAAAAAAATTATATTTGATTGCAAATTACATTTATGATCAAAAAATTGATTAGAAAAAATTTATTTTATGATCAAAAAATTGATTGCTAAATTTTTAAATTATTTTAAATTAAAAAAATTAATTTTGATATTTTTTGATCAATTTTTTGATTAAAAAATTTATGATAAAAAATTTGCTAACAATGTTAGGTGAAATAAATAAATATATGAGTAAATTCTCACCTTCGATAGGTTTTGATAGTAGTGAGACTATGCCAAGATATGTTTTAAGCTTGTAGGCAGATTGACAATCCTCCATCCATTCAAAATCCATGATTTATTTCAGAGTTTTAAAGAATGAAAGATATTTTTCGACAGATCTGGATATGAATCTGCTGAGTGACGCCACTTCTCCAGTTAGTCATTGTACATCTTTTATGGAGGTAGGAGGCTTCATTTCAAGTAATGCTTGAATTTTCTCGGGGTTGGCTTCTATCCCCCTATGAGTTATAAGAAAGCTAAGAAATTTTTCGACCATAACTCCGAAAGTGTACTTATTGGGATTAAGCTTCATTTGATGTTTTTGAAGTTCTCTGAAAGCTTTCTCTAGGTTGGTAATATGTCGGTCTATCTCTATGCTTTTAACCCGTAAAGCCAAGAAATTTTTCGACCATAACTCCGAAAGTGCGCTTGTTGGGATTAAGCTTCATTTGATGTTTTTGGAGTTCTCCGAAAGCTTTCTTTAGGTCGGTAATATGTCGGTCTATCTTTATGCTTTTAACCAGCATATCATCGATGTAAACCTCCATGTTGCGACCAATTTGGTGCTTGAAGATCTTATTTACTAGGCACTGAAAGTGACACCTGTATTTTTTAAACCAAAAGACATCATTTTATAACAATACAAATTTTTGTACGTAATGAATGCCGTATTTTTCTCATCTTCAGGGGCTATTCTGATTTGATTATAGCCAGAGAAGGCATCCATGAAGCTCGACAGCTTGTGTCCAGATGTTGCATTAACCAATTGATCAATTTTCGATAGAGAAAAGCTATCTTTTGGGCAAGCCTTATTGAGGTTAGTAAAATTGATACATATCCTCCATTTTTCATTCGCCTTCTTGATCATCACTACATTGACTATCCAATTCGGATATTATGCTTCTCTGATGAATCCTACTTTCTAGAGTTTATCAAGTTCCTCATCTATCACCCTTTGCCTTTCTAGAGTGAAGCTTCTCTTCTTTTGCTTCATGGATTTATATTTTGGGTCAATATTTAGTTTATGCATATTGACGTTGTTTTGAATTCCAAGCATATCTGATGCTGACCATGCGAATACATCAGTATTTCTCCGAAAAAAAGAAATTAACTTCTCTTTTAGGTCGGTATTTAGTCGAACTCCTATTTGGACTATTTTTTTCAGGATCTACTCCTAGCGGTATAGTAAGTAGTGGCTCCGCCGATTCAGCTCGAATTTTTCCGACCTTAACCTCAGGCCCTTGATTAGAAATTTCTATATGTGTGGTTTCTATTGGTACCTTCATCTTAGAAGCTATCAGAAAGTACTATCTGGCCATCATTTGGTCTTCATACATTTTTTCGATGCCCAGCCTGGTTAGGAATCAGACTAATAGGTGATAAATTGAGACTATTGCTTTTAGGGCATTGAATCCAGATTGGCCAAGTATGACATTGTAAGTAGACGGATTTTGATGACTAGAAACGTGAGCCATGCTGTCGATTGATATGATTCTTTCCCAACTGTTATTGGCAACATTATCTTTTCTTCAATTGCCACAGAATCATCAGAAAATCCAACTAAAGGATAGCCAACTTGTTTTGGATTGTCAAACATTTTTATTTTGGAGAGAACATCATAGAATAACACGTCTACTGAGCTTCCATTATCTACCAGAATTCTTTTTACATCATAATTTGCTATCGTCATAGAGACGACGATAGCATCATTTTGAGGGGTCTGAATCTTTTTGGCATCATCATCAAAAAAAAAAATAATATTTTTAGTGCATGGTCTCTTAGGAGAAGGACTCCTGGATGCCCCTAGAGGTCTACTATTTTGTGAGATCATATTGATGATTCCCATAGTGGGCTAGTTGTGCTCAGCAGCATCTTCAGATCTTTGGCGTGGCTTCAGGGCCTAGTTCGCTCGTTCTCAAATGCATTTGCCAAGATAGCCTCGGTGGATAACACCTTAATCTCATCCTGAAGTTGGCGGCATTCTTCAATATCATGTTCGTGGTCCTGGTGAAAGTGGCAGAACTTGTTTTTGTTCCTTTTATCAATTGGGCCTTCATGAAAAATAGGCGGAGATATCTCTGATTCTCTATCTTCATCAGGATCTATGATCGAGGGGTGGACAGAGAAGCATAGCTGTCGAATTTATGGGAAGAACTTCTGGACCTTGGATTCTTCCGAGATGGTTCACTGCTATTCCCCTGATTCCTGTGTTCCTCCTCGTAGGGTCGCTTTTTCCCTTCTTTTTTCTTCTTTTTCTCTTTTCTGTTCAACCTCTCCTCCTCTTCTACATGAGCATACTTTCGAATTCTATCCAACATGACTTCATAATTCTTTGAAAAGTTTTTATTAAGGGAGAAGGTCAAACGGTAGCTCTTGAGTCTCCACTTCAGGGTTGATATCGTGATGGATTTATTGAAGTCTTTGACTTCAAGAATGGCCGCATTGAAATGGGCCATATACTCCTAGAGGGACTCACCCTCCTACTGCACTATGAAGAATAAGCTATTCGAGTGCTTTAGGTAGAGCCGGTTGCTCACAAAATAGGCCATAAAGAGCCTGCTCAGTTGATCGAAACAAGAAATGGACCCAAGTTGGAGTCCAAAGAACCATACCCTCATAGATTTCTTGAAGATGATGGAAAAAGCCATACAAAGAAGGACATCGAACGTGCCCTGAAGCCTCATCACATCACAGTATCCCTCAATATGGTCTTGAGGGTTCGTAGAGCCATTGAACAACTCGAGGGAAGGCATTTTGAATCGAGATGGATCTGGTTCATCCAAAATTTCAGCAGAAAAAAAAAAGTGAGGTAAAAATCTCTCTTATTCTGAGAGAGTTTTTTGAGTTGTACCTCTTTCAATCTTCTCTCTAGATCTTAAAGTTTCTGCTCAAGATCCGTCTCTTACAGCGGCATCCTGCTATGAGTCGATTCTGCTTCAGAGGAGTGCTTATCTTTTTTATCTGGAAGGCGCGCCTAGTAGTGTTCTTGAAGAATTGGGATGTGGCTGATCCGTGACGTAGCTTCTTGGAGTTCTTGTGGAACCAATTCTTGCTGCCGTTTCATTGCCTGCTGGAGCTATTGCACGATGTTGGTCAAAGCCTGGACCTACTGTACCAGGAGGCTAAATTGTCGGAGGTCGATCATCACTGGAGGATGGGATTGGACCATCTCTAGAGGGGCTCCGAGAGAAAATGGAGTCGATTTTTGTGTCTCCTTAACCATTTTCTATGAATTTCTGGATAATATCCTTCCTCTAGCACCAATCTATTGCTTTAAGGCTTTAAAAGGGAGCGAAGATCTCACACTGAAGAGCCGGTTGAGTTGAGTTGATCCAGATTGTCAAAGAACCTGCAAGAAAAGTTCAAGAACTGATGGAATACCCTTCGATTTAGAATCCTCCAATGCTTAAGTCAGCTGAGGCCTTAAGTATAGATAGTGAAAAATGAAAATTCAAAAGACAGAATGAGAGAGTTTTGGAGGAATCTTAATCTTCCTTCAGTAGAAAAGTCGAGGATGGATTTTAACAGAGTTTTGGCTCTGTGAATCTCAAGCGTGCCCTCTTTCTTGGAGGAGTATCCTGTCCTCCTATTTATAAAAGGGATTGCTTAGGCCGTTAGTTTGTTATGGCCGTTAGTTTATTATGGCCAGCTAGATTATAGCTATTGGCCATTTTACCTTGAAGGTAGTCAGTTGGAATACAGATGGAGGGTCGCAATTTAGGCGGAAGCGCAGTGGGCGTATAACTGGCTTTTGATATATGTCTAGATCGGTAAACCATCGATGTAGATTATGACGAGGTTGATATTTTACCGATCTCCCACGGCATGCTACATTTTTCGCTCGTCACTCAGATCGGTGGAAACCCGATATACCGTAAATTCTGAACTACTTTGCTTTCAGGCTGATAGAATACTGATCTGGCTTATGTAGGAAGATCGGTTATTTATCAATCTGCATGTGAGTTGCTGGTATCAGTTGCCAATGTTCACTATCGACGAGGTCAGTAAAAATCCGATCTCTTACGTTAGAATTTGTTTTGAATATCATGGAGGATGGTAGCTCACTAATCTAAGATTCATTATGATCGGCCATTTACCGATCTAGACCTGATGATTTGGTTTCGATTGACAATCTGGCCTTCAGGCCGGTATTTTACTGGTCTGGAATCAATCTTGTGAACCTGTCAATTGAGACGGTGATTCCTTTGATGATACCACATGTTCAGCTGTGGTTGATCGTACCAATACTAAGCATTATATTATAAATAATTTTTTTGTATGTTCAATCTTTTTCATGAGTGGAGCGTTTAAAGCATAGGTCATGGAGAAAATTTCAAAAGAATTATGCATGTTTGGATTGGAATTGGTACATTTTATCATCAGCACATCAACCTCAAATCTGTTGCAGGTTGGATAAAAATCTGATCCATTAGATCATCTAGGGCTGGTGATCTAAGGTGGAATAAATTACCATTCATAAAGCACAATGTCCATGCTCTATCAGAAAAGGAAGAGCAAGCTACATGATATAGTGGTGATTCGATTTTGGTTAACGCAATTCATCCATATCATTTGCAAACCAAAAAAAGTCCATCCTTTAGAAGGAACGTGTTGATTATGGACTAAGGATGAGAGGGTAGGAAGGGGGAACGACACTAGCTTTTTTTTGAGTCCTCTCAGTCCTGATATTTCTTAGAGAGGTAAGTTTTTTTATCAAGGCAGAGTTTTACTAGATCAGGATGGGAGATTCATACATTGTAAAATAGAATCTTCAGAGAATGAAAAATAAAACAATATATTTTTGAGCTAGAGGGAGAGAAGTGGGGGAGAAATAAGAGTTTATCAGTTGCTTTGCCATATTAATAAGAGTTTATTGGGCAATACATGAGGTCTTAAAAAAATTGCTATCTTAGCCATACCAGTGTATGCTACCACCGTCCTTGGATGGGCCGGCAAAATAAGACCATTATCTACTGAATTTAGTACTTTGTAACTGAACTAATATAAGATCGCTAAAACGAAATCTCTTTGCAAATTTATCAATTTATATCTCGAGAAATATAATCTTGTATCGGCCAAGATAATGATGGCCAGTACGACCAAATGGGCCACATGTAACTTCTAGCCGGTGGACAAGCCCATTTATATTAACGATCCGGAAAGGGAGGCAAACGAACCGGTCATAGATAGGGGTGCAAAAGAACTGGGTCGGACCAAGTCCTAAGTGATCTTGGTTCAATCTAATTTTTTTTTGATCGAGTTTAAATATTAGATTAAAATTCAATCCAATAAAAAATTAAATCGGATCAGGTTTGATTCATAATCAAATTTCTTAATCCAATCGATCATTCACGTCTAGTTGGGTCCATATATAACTCGGCTTTGATCCATGAAATATGGGTTCGATTCAGATCTGAATTATAATTGTTGACTTATGTATCAATTTTTAGATTATGAAGCAGATACTAAATCTATTGCTTATTCTTAATATATATCTATTTTACTTATGTTTATTATTGTTGATATTTCTAATGAAGTCCATGAAGTTAAAATGGTATCAAGATTCAACTAATGAAAATATATAAAAATGAGTATCAAGATATTCGACATAATTTGAAAAGATAGTGATGACAACTAACAATCTTTGATCAATAAAATCTTAGTTCTTTTCCAAACTATATGTAAAGTCTGGATAAATAAAAATAGAAGAAAGTCAGGAAGTTTTATTTTATTTATTTTTAAATTAATATACTTCTATCACTTTTATAATGTTAGATGAATAAATATATTAATTTTAATTTGGATCTCGTATTGAATTTGGATTGAATCGAATCATTTATATCAAGATCCAAATCAATTCAAAAGTTTTCATAGATCGAGTTGGATTGGGTTCGATCAAAACTTAGTACATCCAGATCTAATCAAACAAATGGAACATATCCAATTTTAAAATCTAACTTGGATCGGATCTATACAAATTGGATTGAATCGGATCATGGATCAATCCAATGCATTTGCAATCTTAGCGATAGGCTGCAACTTCTCTCATGTCCAATTCCTTCTACCTTTAGGAATGATTACCGAAAAAAAAAACTAATCTCTGGCTCAAAGTCCGGTATGGCACGATAGACGTTAGAACTAAACTGGGCCAAAAATATTTCGAGGAAACCTATTGTGGCACGACACCGGAATCTAGAGTTGACTTCTCGATCTAATATTGGATCAAATACAGGATTCTTTTGTCAAAATGAAAACATTCTACTAAGTTTTTTGTTTTAAAGCAAAAGTGCCAAATTTTTTAAAGAAATTTATAAAAGAAACGTACTTCTCGGGCCTGAATCTAATCCAACATGATCTCAATCTAAGATCCTCTAGGAGCCAATTTTCAAGTATGTTCCGTGTTTCATTTTAAGAAGCCACAGAAGAGTTGAAGTTTTTCCAACCAAAAAAAAAAAAAAGTTGAAGTTTGAGAAATCAAGGGCATTAAAAAAAAAAAAAAAAAGTCTATGGATCAACGACTTCAAAGTTCAAAGTAATTAAAATACACGAAAAGAATTGATGAACTGAAACATGAAGAATTTTTTAATAGAAACATGAACGACAACTCGATAGGTCTATAATTCTTTTGTTCTCAATAATTTTGATGTCATATTCACCAAGAAAATCTCAGTTTTTTTTTTCAATTAAAAGAAATAATGGTGGATAGGATACTCCGTGAAACTCCTATATTTTTCGAGCAAAATAAGCAAAAAAGAAAAAAAAAAAAAAATAATAGTGCACAAGATGGTACAAGGCTACCAAATCATAAATATAGTGCTGATGCTTAGCCATCGACAAACGAAACATAGTCTAAAATCTACCAAAATTAAACTAAAATCTACCAAAATTAAACGTTAAAGAATAAAAATAATATAAATTAATCGTTTAAAAATCGTCCAGAGTAGAAACAGCAGGACGACTCCCGAACAAACCAGTAGGTAGAACGTCCATAGTCCAAGATCCAAACAAATAACCTATGCCAAGCTAATAAGAAAGAAAGAAAGAACCAGTTAACATTCGGCCGAGGAACCACCAATCAAATAGTTCCTGTCACTATTTTCTGGCTTGGTTTGAAATGATTTCCATCTCCATTTCAATGTTGAAGGAATGAAATGAAACAGTACATATAGTGGCTTCTTTTTTTCTTTTTCTTTTTGTTTTTTTTTTTTTTTTTTTTGAGGAAAAGATGGAAAACCCATCAAATTCATTAATGATATTGTTCTCTGGCTTGCTAGAGGAATTTTTTTTTTTTTTTTCCAAATAAATTTGGTGGTCATCAACCACATCATTTTTTTTTTTTTTTAATTTTTTATTCCCAGTTATTACCTCACATTTTGTTCTATGAAATGAGAGGAACGAACAATTCTCATCGTAATGGAAACCCATGGAAAAAATAAAGGCAAAAAAAAGAAGGGTTATAGAAATCACTACATGCTCACGAGAATCACGATAATTCAACCCCAATTTTTTAAAATCATATCTTTTGAAAAACAGACCCAACTTGGTTGTCTCCACCAAACGAGACCGAAAGCCAAACATCCACGGCTCAAAATATAACCCATCTCAACTAACCAAGCCAGCGAATAAAATAAGAGCCTGGGTCGCTATGGTGCCCCACGCACCACAGGATGCGGCGCAGCCATCAAACAACATGCGATGCACATCATGTGCATATGCACGGCCATTCATCTTCCAATGGATGTCATCCATGGATGCAATACTGCAACATACGGTACTATATATATATATTGTGGGAGTCGTGGGAGATTGATGCTTAATGTAAAATAAACGTGGTTGTTGATACCAAAATGCCAGCATATGGGGGTCACTCAAAACAGTACCAATGAAGGCACAAGTTAATTCAGGTTTTTTTTTTTTTTTTTTCGATAAGACGGAATGCTCATATAATCCTAGGCTGAATACATCCAAAAAAAATAAATTAGAAGACAAGATATTTGAAAAAAGCTGAGGAATATCCCTGCACGTAAACCTTCTTGTTGAGTTTTGGTTGTTGAATAATTTCCTCCATGCATGAACCTTCTTACTCACATTTGCGTTTCTGGCTTTGTTTAGTTTTTTCGTTGGGTTGATCTTGGCAAGTACACATATATTTTGAATTGGTCAAAGCCTTTTGAATGTAGTTGGCTGAGATGTCTAATCTGAACTCTTCATCCCCATTTGCAGCTCCTCACACCTGAAAATTGTATTAGTTTAGGATGGTGTATCAAGGATAATTAATACTATAGTCGTGATCCAAAATAGCATTCAGAAAATCACTCGGGTAGCTTTCAGCTTTCGCTTTGCCTCATCATGTGGCACACCTCACAATGCCAATTCTGAAGTAAAATATCGTGTTGCTTATATTTCGCCCAAGAACATAAAAAATGACCACAAGGCAAGACAAATTAAGATCTCTCTCCCCCTACGAACGTGGTTTGAAGTTTAAACCACCCTCAGTCATGCACGAAGAGACTCCAATTTTGTTGGAAGTGCAAAATAGGAGGCATGACTTCGTAGTGGTAT
This sequence comes from Cocos nucifera, assembly GCA_006176705.1. NCBI lineage: Eukaryota > Viridiplantae > Streptophyta > Magnoliopsida > Arecales > Arecaceae > Cocos > Cocos nucifera. The sequence continues at coordinate 2,180,514 of QRFJ01000054.1, forward strand.
ATAAGCTAGTCTTATTTCCTTTTTTTTTTTCTTCCTTTTTGTGGGTTGTTTTGTGGGGGGTGGGATTTGGTAAAACAGGAGTTTATTTAAGCTCATATGGAAAAGATAAATTTAGAATCAAAAAATAAAATATCTAAAAAATAAATAAAAAATCAAAAAAGAAGTCCATAATACTCTCTATATGATTTGTCATGCATGTAGCCATCCAATTAACAATACTATTAGCTTTTCTAGAAATACGAGTGATTTGATTTGAAAGAAGAGCCGAAGATAATCTCCAACAATCATATACTAATAGATGAAAAGCTGCAGAATTTGGTAAATCCTTTAACCATCTGATCATTATCGATAAATTTTCTTCAAAAACACCGAGGGAAGCTTTAAGAAATTTTACTATATATCGCAAATCTTTCCATGTAGCTCATACCTTAGTCGTAGTAACTATTATTTCATGAAAAATAACTCTACTAGCTTCTAGGATTGGCAATTTTAGCTAATTTGCTGGATATCTGGTTGGACTCAAATAGTGTAGATTTTATCTAATTTGATTGAAATATGGGATGGATATGAATTTTAGGAAAAAATCGAAAGTGAGTTCTGGTTGAGTACAGGTAATGATATATCTTGATTCGAATCTGATCCGATATAATTTTAGTATATATCCTTCTTTCAAAATCATAATAATTTTATATTATTTATATGTATCCGATCCGATTCGATCCAATCAACTCCTTTCATCTATCCAACCTGATCCGTATCTCTATTTGACTGTATGAGATTTTTACCTGTGGGATGGATAAAAATATGGGCTGATCCAATCCATTGCCACCCCTAGCTATTGGCTAACACTAATGCACCACCGGAATTTCTTATAACAAAATTGGCCCTAAACTCACCGCTATTCAAAACACTCTCATCAATATTGTTCTTGAGGAAACTGCAAAGTGGTGGCTCCTAAGAGAAAAAAAATTCACTGGATGAGTCATAAAATTGGTGGTGTAGAACCACTGATTTTCCCTACCATCAAGAGTCTATTTGAAGAGGTTGAAAGTACAAATTTTTGAGCTAGTGAGGCAGCTTTCATCGAAATCAATCTGGAGCTGCAATGAACTTTTAACCGACACGATCATTTCTAGCCACCCAGATCTGATTAAATCAATATATTTCAAAATTTTGAAATCAAAATTTCCCGAGCCTTGTTACCCTTCAAGTTGATTAAATCAATACAATCCAAGATCTGGACCTGCTAGTAAGTCTTGGGTCAAGAAGAACCCAAAGTAACGATCAATGTCTACGGATTCTCTCAGAAGAAAATCAATATCCGTGGAAACCTTGATTTTTTTTTTTTTTTTTTGAGTAGAATGTCTACGGAAACTCAACAAGTCAAAGCAGTTCTTTCCTCTATCCATGAGAAAGACGGCTGGACGGGTGGTGCGTGAACATTGCTTTGCCATTTTATATATTTTCTACCAATAAGTATCTTTATTTAGTATAAATATGATTTTAAGATTTAGACTAGTTCTAAATATAATATCATCGAGAATTTAGGTTCTTCAACCAAAAGATTGCTAAAATTAGTTTTTGAAAAAGGTTATTACTGCCCAACCAAAAATATGGATATGATTATGGTGCAATGTTAGATTCCACCAAAAGTTAAAATCGGACGGTGATATTTGATTTATGGGAGTCATCAGGGCTATATTTGATCTCGACGAGCAAAAGCCCAGGGATTGCCCCAGTTTTATTCTAATCTTTGAGTATCGCATATCATTATTGTTTTAATTTTTTAAATAATGTTTGAATGTCATTTTTATCATGTTTGCGTGAAAGGGAAGAAAGAAAGAATTAAATGTTGTGAAAGAGATAAAAACAATATGATCATATAAAAATGATGGAAAATATATTTAGAGGAATGTTATCCTCGAGCATTAAACTATCAAAGAAGTAGTCATATACTTAAGTTACATGTATGATTTATTAAATACTACCTTGGAAGACTATTTACTCAGTAGCCTTGATGGTACCTAGATATAATATGAACAAAAAAATTGTTATCACGGCTGGAGTAGTAAGTGATGCATGAGAAACTTCCCATATAATGCTGTTACCTTCTTATTTTTGGAGTGATTTACATCAGCGCAGTCTTTGTCCTCTCAATTCCAAATATGAGTGGTGCGTGAATAACGGTAATGCAAACTGGTATGCATGGGTTTTTTTTTGTAAGGATGGTATCCATGTAGTCAAGCAAGACGACATAAATTAACTCTAGTTATTCTTCTTTTTTAATTGGTATCGATACAAGAATGTGCATCACAAATTCGAAGATGCTTCAATTGCTCAAATAAATTTAAAGCTCCATAAATATAAAATTCATAAGTTATTGTGTGAGCTCAAGGAAAGGCTTTTTTTTTTTGGGTAAAGAGCTAAGGAAAGGCATTGAAGAGCACTGAGAAGAAGGGAAATGATCTCCATAGCTTTCTACCATCAAAAATCCCTCGCTTCACCTTTCAACAAAACTTCATGTCGACTTCTTTGGGCCGGATCCTAATGTTATTGCAAAGCAAGCAAAGGCAAGCAGGTGAGGTGATGCTATCAGAGACCGACTTCACACGTGTGACCCAGTCCTCCCATGCCTTCCTCAGCCCTCCTTGTGCGCGTGAGTCTTTGTTTACAAAGCCAAGCAAGGCCCCCACCCCCCCAAATGGCCTTGGGAGAGAGGGATGGTGAGAATTCGCAAGACTTATAAAGGTAGGTAGCGGAGGAAGTGGGAACTAGCTAGCTGGCTTAGAACTCCCTCCCTCCCTCTCTCTCTCTCTCTCTCTCTCTCTCTCTCTCTCTCTCTCTCTCTCTCTGTGGCTGTAGAAATTTGATTGAAGGAGAGAATGGGAAGGCAGCCATGTTGTGACAAGGTGGGGCTGAAGAAAGGGCCATGGACAGCTGACGAGGACAAGAAGTTGGTCAACTTCATCCTCACCAATGGCCAATGCTGTTGGAGAGCTGTCCCAAAGTTAGCAGGTACCCATCCCCTCACCTCCTCTGGTTCCCTTGGCTTCCCTTTGGTTTGGTTGGATTTCCAGAAGAGCTGACTTTATTGGCAATGACATGAGGAGGCTATTTTTCTTCTTCTCAATTTTTTGGTTTTCTTTTCTTTTGAGAGATATTTTTCTTGTGGTTTTGGACCATTTTTTCCATTCAAAAAATGGTTTTGGACCAATTTTTTCATCAAGCAAATTCCTCCTTAGATGCTGGTGCTCGGAAAGGTGAATAGGTGATGGTGCTTTAAGTTCCTCTCCCTTTCCTCTCTCATACACAAGAGAGAGAGAGAGAGAGAGCAAGTTGCTGATCGAGAAACAAGAACTTTGAATTTTGATAAGACCTGTTTCATGGATTCTATTTCTAAAGTTTGCTTTAATTTTGCATCTGACAATGTTGATAGTCTCTTTCGAAGATAAATATGAGCCTTGTTTTAAAAATATACTAATTAAGTTGCTGGGGAAAAAAGAAAACGTTATTCTTGTGCCGCTCCTTTTAATGATTACTTCTGAATGGAACTTGATATGTTTGGTTATATTGTGTAGGTTTGTTGAGGTGTGGAAAGAGCTGCAGGCTTAGATGGACCAACTACCTGAGGCCTGATTTGAAGAGGGGACTGCTTTCAGAGTCTGAGGAGAAGTTGGTCATTGATCTCCATTCTCGTCTTGGAAATAGGTCCTCCCTCTCCTTTCTATTGTTCACAATTGTGTCTATTGGAACAACAAAAAACTAATCTAATTCTCTTGGGCTTCCCTCAATGATTTTGATTAATAAAAAGAGGGAGTCAAGTTGGTTTTCTCATTACTTCTACCTACTAACAAGAACGAGCTTCTGGTAACAATCTGTTTCCCTTGTAGATGGTCCAAGATTGCATCTCACCTCCCTGGTAGGACCGACAATGAGATAAAGAATCATTGGAACACCCACATCAAGAAGAAGCTGAGGAAGATGGGAATTGACCCCATCACTCACAAGCCCATCTCTTCTACTGATGAACACCACCGAAAAGAGGAACGGCAGCAAGAACAACCGGATGTTGCAGCTGATGAACATGGGAGAAGTGAGAACGTGGGCCTCCAATGTCTACAGGGACAAGAAGAAGAGAAGAGCGTCACCAGTTCTTTTGATGTCATAGAGACCGACACATTACTTCAAAAATCCCCCGACTTCTGTACCGACGAAGTGCCCATGATCCAACCCCATGAGATAATATTACCTTGTGCTTCTGCTACATCCTTCTCTACTTCCATACCATCATCAGGCTATTTGTCCGGTTCATCGGTGAAAGCTGAAGAGATCCAATTTCCATGCATGGAGATGGAGTGGCCAGAGACCACGTACCTCTGTGGGATGGATGAGTACTTCAGTCAATGGGATTTGATCTCTAGCGATGGAGATGGGACATAACTAGGCCTTGATCCTCTAAACCAGTATCAAACAATTGCCTTGGATCCGGAATCATGGAATTAGAGCTGTTCTGATTCCGTTCTACATAGTTTATGATTAGTAAACGCAAATAAAATAAAAGGAAGGAAGAACAATCTCTCGTTATTCTTTTTTCTTATCTCCATGAAAGGGAGATCAAGTCTCTCGTTATTCTTCGGAAGCTACTTTGTTCAATTTGAAAGCCAAAATAAATAAACAAATAGGAAGGCTGTATTTTTTTTTCATTCATAACTTGTTCCTAGTGGAGTAAATGAACCTTCAAAATAAGGAAAAAAAAGACAGTAGACTATAAATTTTCTATTGGTAAATTTATGTCTGCATACGTTCATCAGCTTTTTTTGCATTGAAAGATCATGGCCATGTCCAAATTTAATGTTTGTGTAATTCTTTTTGCTAGATCAACTGAAAAAAGAATTTTGCATCCTCTTTGAGCTTTGTTAAGGCTGGGTCCATCACTCGTTTTCAAATTTCAGAAAGAAAAAGGCTATTGATACTTCAGCAAACTCTAGCTAGAAATTAAGAAATCAGATATATACCGACATTTTGGAGAAATAGATGGGAAGCTGTTAAAATACCTTTTTTTTCCTTTTTCTTTTTTTTTGGAGGAGAAAGCGAGGCTAAAAGGAGCCACCCAGCTTTTATTAATAAAGATAAAAAAATTTACATCCTGGAAGGCAGGACGAGAACGGTTAGAAAGATAAAAAGATGAATAATGATCAGATTATAGAAAGAGAGTGTTCTGATGACTGATAGCTTTTTTTACATTGCATAAAATAGACCTTTTTATTTTTTATGAAAGCATAAAGAGTAGTAATAGAATGATGGCGGATATCGTCTGTTAACTGTTAAGAAAAAGAATTTTTTTTTTTTTTTTTTCTAAATAGCTCAAATCATAATAGATTAAAATTATTTTGAGAAATTTTCAAACCTAAACCATATTGGAAGGGCTTTATTTCTGGTTACTGTGGTTCAAGTAGGTTGTCCACGTCTTTTGATAGGAACTTGAAGAGGCCGTACCCCTTCTAGCAATCATTTCTCACTCCTGTAATGCATCTTGTTCGTCTTGCCCGTTTCCATTGTGATGACCATGCGTTTAGGTGGAGGTCAGTCGAATATTTCCAAGCAGTACTTGCACATATATAGGATCAAGGTTACAGTGCTTTGGACAAGGAATTGGTGGTCTTCTTGTCAATCACTCCCACCGACGTGCTGATACATGCATAAGGAATTTCTTATATCGCCAATCTTTTAATTCACAGTATTTCCAACGCAATTCAGGTCTAAGTCCAAGTTGTAAATTAAGTCAAGCTTAAGCCTGGGCTTTGGCCCAACCAATCCTATAAAATCCTTCATTTATTTTTAAAGAATCATACACAAGTTAGTCTAATATGCTTGCATCTTCTTGTTTGTGACAGTCCTAAATCACACATTACATTAGCCATAGTAATCATTTAGTGGGAATTACTATAAATATATGATCATACGTAAGGTATGGTTCTAACAACTAAAATAGACTTATTTTGGACGAAAGCATAGGTCGGGTCATAGAAATATATATTTATTTTTTTTGAATAAAATTAACCTAATATTTTAATAATATCAAATATTATAATTTGGTTCAAGTGATGAATAATTTGAACCCATTTCAGCTTTAGATTTTTTTACATTCATACTGTTAGTAACATGTGAGTTTTGAATACTAGAATAATTAATTTCAGTTAGATTTTGTCATTCACTTTTTTTTTGTTTGAGAAAAAAGTTTTAACCTTCTCTTAAATTTTCAATTTTTATTTAAATCTCTATTCTAAATGTAGGAATAGATATTGCATAATCTTTACGTGTGCAATTTTATGCGTCATATTTGGTTTTCGATTATTCCTTGACAGACATTTCTCTAGCATATTTGATAATGTTCAATATAAGTCAATACTTGTCAAATATAACAAATTAGTATCTAAGCAAAAATATCTCCTAAAATGTGGTCAAGTCCTTCTTATCTCTATTAGGGTCCTATCCACAGGAACTTTTTCACGCAATAATATGATAACCATTATCACAAATGATTTTAATTGCATAACATGTCGACAAAAAATATTAGAATTTTTACGTTAGTTAGCATGCGAAGTTATTCTTTATCATGACAGGCATTGCCGGATTATGCACGCTAATAACATTGACCTAAGTATTCCTCGAATAAAACTCGGATAAAAATCAAATGTTTTGAAAATCTTCAAAGATTTTCCACCATCGTTAAACGTTTGAGGGCAAGATCAACTAACGCAGATTTCTCAAGCAAGATCTATCGACCCAGATAAGTGTCTCGAGCTCTACTTGACGGCCTAATGACTCCAAGTTAGAAATTTCAAAGCCAGCCATTTTTTCTGACAAACTCTAGATGCTAACGTATCATTTCATCCGTATAATGAAATGGTGCTAATTACCACTATGACCGAATTGCTTCGTCTTAATTTGAAAGAAGAAGAAAAAAAAAAAAAAACTGACTTCGTTTAGAATTAGGATCGTCGTGTTGGATTTAACTCCTTAATGTAGTATAATTATCACTTAGTTAGATTTAATTCATTGGATCAAATTCTGAATCAATTACGATCAGTCTAATTAATTAAAGAGTTTTATTTCAGATAAGACTTAGACTGAAATTTTTATTCTAATCAGGATTAAGTTTTCTGATGGGATAAGATAAGTACAGGTATAAATAGAGATAGCTTGGTCCTTTTTCTCCAACTCTCAGTAGGGCGTGATGATTTCCATCAATTATCCGCATAAAGGTGGAGGGTGAAGAGAGAGAAGATCAGCTATCTGCGAGAGACAAATCCGATGCTCTGCGGGCTACGTGATCATCGCGTTGATGAGACAATGGTGCAATGTATGCTTTTATTTGATTTTACATGAATATAGAAGCACGATCCAGGCATAAAAATTTAAATTATCTAACATGTGGTATCAGAGCCCGACTCCATGCTTCATATTCATGTAAAAAATTTTTCGACAAATTTTGGTTTATTTTCGAAAAATTAAAATCATGGTTCTATATTTTTCGAAATTGATTAAAGTTTATGAAATTAAATTAAAATTTTACTAAAAAATAATAATAAAATAATATAGGGGCTTGGGGTCGGCCATGCCGGCTGACCCGCACTGTCCGATGAACGAGGCTGCTGCCATGCCGGTGGCAGGCCGGAGCTACAGCCATTGCTACTCGCGATGGTGGCGACAGCGCCGCCCACAGCCAGTGTGGCCGCAAGAACCACAGCATAAGGGGTGGCGGGAGCCGGTGATGGCCATGAATCGGGCCCCGAACGATGATCTGTGGTAGCGGGTCACGAACGGAAGGGGTGGCCATGGGGTTTTTTTGAAAGATTTTTGATCAGGGAAGAAGGGGAAGAAGGAAGGGATTTTGGTTATTGGATTTTGGATCTTAATAGATTCTGATCCAAACGCAATAAGAGTCAAACCCGTCCAATTTTGATCCAAACCCGATTAATAAAAGGAGATTTTTATAGATAAGCCCCTGAAAAAGTTTAAATTATGAAAAGACCTTTAGGCTAGTTTTGCAGTTTAGTCCTTTAGGGCAATTTTGCATTTTAATCCCTAAAAAATAATAAATCATATTATAGTCCCTTCCAATTTTCTTAATAATTTTTAAAACTGCTATTTTATAGAAAAAAAAAAGCCCTATATTTTTGTTATTTATATTTAAGTCCTTTATTATTAAAATTTACTCATTTTATATCCGATTTGAGCGATTTTTTAACCATTGGACTCATGATAATTTGAGAAATATTATGATTAAGTTTTTCATATAAAATAAAATATTTAAATAATTAAATTATTTAATTAATAATTTCATTTGCTATTACACTATTTAAGTCTGTTTTCGTATAGCCCCAAAGGATCCAAAGCACTCTATGGATCTTGGGTAGCTGAGTCATTGAGGGTTGATGATCTTCTCTCTTTACAGTTTTAAAATTATATAAAAATATATCTATTACAATAAATCTAAAGATGACTGTAATTTGATACAAAATTAATAGTAAAAGATTAATTAACTAACTTGAATTGCATAAAAATGGAAAGTTCTACGCCCAAAGATGGGAATAACCTCGGATTTTTGTAATCATAGTTAGTTAAACCAATGAAAGTATAACTAATATGATGAGTTATAATTTAAACATAAATTATATCGACATGCCATAGTTATTGTTCTTGCTTATATATTTTATATTATTGTTGGTTATAATTTATGTGATGTATGTTTTGGCATTGTTTATTATATTTAAAGTTATGATTAAATTAGTTGCAATACTTATTATATGCTATGACTCTTGTTCAAAGGTGTTTTATAGTTGTATAATAAATATTATTAGTAGAATTATATTATGAAATCTACATCATGATGGTAATTGTAAGCATATTTTGTTATTTACAACCATGACACCTACTTCATTCTCATCGCATCTATCTAACATTCCTACACTAAATGAATCAAATTACTCTGATTGGCATGAACGGCTTCTCATTGTCTTAGGATGTCTAGATTTAGATTTGGCCCTTCGAAAGCCTCAACTAGATCCACTTACCCCCACTAGTTCTTCTGATCATAAGAAATTATGCGAAAAGTGAGAGCGTTCTAATAAATTATCTCCTATGATTATTAAAAGTTTCATAATGAGAGACATTAGAAAATCTATTTTGGATAATAAATTGGCCTCTGAATATCTTTTCTTTGTAGAATAATAATTTACCAGATCAAGTAAAGCCTTAGCCGGTATGCTAATGAACAAATTAACCTCTATAAAATATGATGAATTTTTTGGAGTGCGAAAGCACATCATGAAAATGCGTGATATAGCTAAAAAATTAAATGATTTGGGTACGACAGTATCTGAAAATTTTTTTATTTAGTTTATTCTCAATTCTCTTCCATCTCAATTTATCCAATTTAAAATTTACTATAACACACATAAGAAATCATGGACAATGAATGAACTCATCTTTCAGTGTGTGTAAGAGAAAGAGAGATTGAAATAGAAAGAGATCCCAACTGTTCATGTAGTTTTACAGAAGCATCCTAAGAAAAAGAAGGTGAAGAAAGAAAATAAAGGATCCAGCAATCCACCAATAAAAATTTCTCATAAATTAAAATATTTTTTCTGCAAGAAGGAGAGACATATCAAGAAGGATTATGAGAAAAGAAGAAAATAGTTCGAAAAGAAGGATATTCCCTTATCACTTATTTGTTTCAAAACCAATTTCATTAATGTTCCTTCTAATACTAGGTGGATTGATTCGGGTGCTGCAATTCATATTTTTAATTCAATGCAGAAATTTTTTTCAAGCCAGAAACCAAATGATAGAGAGCGATGGATCTTTATGGAGAATCGGATGAAGTCCAAGATCATTACAGTCGGAACCTACAGACTTATTATAGACATTGAATTTTAATTAGATCTATATGATATTTTTTATATTCCTTCAGTATCTAAAAATTTAATTTCTTTGTCAAAACTTAATTTAAAAGATTTTTCATTCACTTTTACAAATTCAAGTTTTAAATTAATAAAAAATTCTATTTTTGTTGGTACTGAAACATTGTATAATGGTTTATATAAATTAAATTTGGATTCTTCTTTTGAACAATTCTTACTTATTTTAAATATTAATATTGGAATAAAATATGGTATTGTAAATGAGAGTTCTTCAATGCTGTGGTATAGACGATTAGATTACATATCAAAAGAAAGGATAACTAGATTGATTAAGGAAGGCATTTTACCAAATTTAGATCTTAGTGATTTTGGTATGTGCATCAATTGCATTAAAAAAAATAAATTAAAAATCATAAAAAGCATGCCACTAGAAGTCAAGAACTTTTAGAATTGATACATACCGATATTTGTGACTATTTTACATGTTATTTTGGAGGGCAAAAGTATTTTATTATCTTTATTGATGATTTCTCACGTTATGGTTATGTTTCTCTGTTGCATAAAAAGTCTGAAGCTTTGAAAGCTTTTAAGGTGTACAAAGCTAAAGTAGAAAATTAGTTGGACAAAAAAATAAAGATTGTGAGATCTGATAGAGATGGTGAATGCCATAGTAGATATGATGAATCTGATCGTAATCCTAGATCTTTTGCCAAATTTTTTGAACAGCATGGCATTGTAGCATAGTATACTATGCTAGAAAATCTCCAACAAAATGGCATGGCTGAAAGGCGTAATCGCACATTGATGGACATGGTGAGGAGTATGCTTAGTAAATCCTCATTACCTTTGAATTTATGGGGAGAAGCCTTAAAAACTGCTATGTATATCCTAAACCAGGTACCTAGTAAGGTCGTTCCTAAAACTTCTTTTGAGTTATGGATAGATAGAAAACCAAGTTTAAGATATTTACATGTTTGGGATTGTCCAGCAGAGGTTCGATTATATAACCCATAAGAAAAAAAATTGGATCCCAGAACTGTTAGTTGTTACTTCATAGGATATCCAGAATGGTCAAAGGATTTTAGATTTTATTGTCCATCACGCACCACTAGAATTGTTGAAACTGAAACTGCTAAATTCATTGAAGATGGTGAAAATAGTGAGAGTGGTACACCGCATAATGCGATATTATAGAAAATAATAAAATATCTTCCTATTACAGTAACATCTAGAGATATTCTACTTGAGCCTGCTCAATCTAAAATTATTGAATATCAATAGGTGATTGATATCCCACTTCCTGAATATACTATTAATAAATCTAATCCAATTAAAAATAATCATAATAATGATACTAAACCTAAAATATTATTGAGATCTACTAGAATTAGAAGATCAGCTATTTCAGATGATTATATTATATACTTACAAGAATATGATTATGATATTGGAATAAAGAATGATTCAATTTGATTTAAGGATGTCATGAAAAATGATGACTCTGAACTTTGGTTAGATGCCATGAAAGATGAGATAAAATCCATGAATAAAAATCAAATATGAAAACTTGTCGAATTACCTGAAGGATTTAAACCTATAGGTTGTGAATGAATTTTTAAGATCAAACAGAATTTCAAAGATAATATCGAGAGATATAAAGCTAGACTTGTAGCAAAAGAATTCACTCAAAAGAAAGACATTGATTATCATAAAATATTTTCTCCCATTTTTGAAAAAGATTCATTCAGAATCATTATGATATTAGTAGCTTATTTTGATTTAGAGCTACATCAAATGAATGTCAAAACTGCATTCTTGAATGAAGATTTAAAAAAAAAGATGTATATGGAATAGCCTGAAGGATTTTTAGTGCAAGAAAATAAAAGACTGATATGTAAATTAAAGAAAATCTATATATGATCTTAAACAAGCTTCCAGGCAATAGTACTTAAAGTTTAATCATACTATTATTTTCTTTAAATTTAAAAAAAAATATTGCTGATCAATATATATATTTGAAGATAAACGGAAGTAAGTTTATATTTCTGATACTATATGTAGATGATATCTTATTAACCAGCAATGATTTAGATCTCTTGCATGAAACTAAAAGTTTTTTTTTTGAATATTTTGACATGAAAGATATGAAAGATGCTTCTTATATTCCCGGTGTTGAAATCCATCGTGATAGAAATAAGAGGTTACTTGGTTTATCTCAAAGAAATTATATTACTAGGATCTTAGAAAGGTTTGGAATGTCAAGCTGCTTATCAAGTGAAGTACCAATCGTTAAAGATGATAAATTCAATAAATTTCAGTATCCTAGGAATGAGATTGAGAGAAATCAGATGAAGTATATATCCTATGCATCTGCAGTGGATAGTCTAATGTATACTCAAGTATGTACTCATTCTGATATCAGTTTTGCTTTGAAAATGCTTGAAAGATATCAGAATGATCTAGGTATGGACTATTGAAAAGCTACCAAGAAGGTGATGCGATATTTTCAAAAAACTAAAGACTACATGCTTACTTATAGGATGACTGATCAGTTGAAGGTGATCGGTTATTCAGATGCAAATTATGTTGGTTGCCTCGATAGTAGAAAATCCACATCTAGTTTCATCTTCTTTTTAGTTAGTGGAGCAATCTTATGGAGGAGCGCAAAATAGTATATTATTGCTTGCTCTACTATGAAAGCTGAATATATGATCTGCTATGAGGCTTCCTCACATGCTCTATGGTTAAGAAAATTCATTTCAGGACTTGGAGTTATGGATTATATTTTTAAGCCACTGAGAATTTATTGTGATAATTCTGCTGCAGTTTCTTTTTCTAACAATAACAAGATGATCAATGCAAATAAGCATATTGATATTAAGTATATTACTATAAATAAAAGAATTAGTAGTCATTAGGTGTCTATTAATTCTATTGGTACTGCTTGTATGATAGCTGATTCTTTGACGAAAGGTTTAGTGTCGAAAATTTTCAAAGAGTATATAAAAGTTATGGGCATTTATCATTGGGATATTTAATTTATAATTGATATTTATTTTGAGATCTCTTAATGGCTTGATGATTGCTATTACTTCTATTTAATTATTGTTCGTATATATTATGGTTGACTTTTATTAAAGTTAAAGTAAACAGAAGTGTCATTTATATGACATAACAGTAGGACCATTATCACAGGCATTATGATTTTTGATAGCCTATGTATTCCAGCATATAAGATCGGATTAAGTGAGAATTATTGATGTCATGATACATGAAAGGGAGTATGTCAATTGAGATATATAACCGCTATGATTTGCATCAATGGTTTTTATTTAATCATAGTATAAAGGATCTTTCAAGGAATAGATAATTGAGCAAAATTTTTTTTTTAATAAGTGCGCACTCGTCGAATCAATTTTAAAATTTTGATTTAGGATTATTATTTTTAAAAAAATTAAAAAATATAGATAATTAAAATATTTTAGTAAAATCAAAAAGTTAATTTTGAGTGATAATATAAGCCAAGTAGGAGAATGTTGGATTTAACTTCTTAATGTGGCCTAATTGTCACTTAGTTAGATTTAACTTATTGGGTCAAATCCTAAATCAATTACGATAAGTCCAATTAATTAAAGAGTTCTATTCCTGAAAAAACTTAGACTAGAATCTCTACTCTAATCAGGATTAAGTCTTCTGATGGGGTAAGATAAATGCATGTATAAATAGAAGTAGCTTGATCTCTTTTCTCCAACTCTCAGTAGGACGTGACGATTTTCATCAATCATCCGCATAAAGATGGAGGATGAGAAGAGAGAAGATCAGCTGCCTACGAGAGATAGATCCAATGCTCTATGGGCCATGTGATCATCGCGTTGATAAGACGATGGTGCAAGATATGCTTTTATTTGATTTTACATGAATATAAGAGCACGATCCAGACATAAAAATTTAAATTATCTAATACGTTAGTTAAACACCAATTTAAGCATCAATAAATTGCTATGTTGATTACTTTGATGCAACGCATTCTTCCCAAGTTGCACTTATAAGCTCTACGACCAGATCTAGCTATAGCTAGGAGTCATTGGCCAAACCCATCGGCCTCGCTAACATCCATAGAAAAGTCGATTCCTCATTCATACCCCTATTAATCCACAATTGGCAATGCATGGTCAGGACCATGCAACCAGCCAACCACGTCGCCGTAACGTGTTCATGGTTTAATTTTGATCTTTAGCAAGAACATAGTACTTGAGACCACTTTAAGTTGCTATGGTGAAGAGATGCGCGAAAACTAGTAGACCGCCGCAGCTGATTTCTGACTCCCCAGTCTCCTCCTTCTGGATCTTTGACAATGGAGTCATACGCGGCATAAGCCGTTTCTTTTAACCAACAACTTTGAAACGCGGTTATACCGACGAATAACTCCCGCAATTAAAGCTCGCGACCCTTTTGTTGACTTGCTAGCCATTATGCGAGTATTTGAATAGACATCACCGAGTTTTGATTTTTGCGGGTGTGCGGTTTATTTACGTCCGAAATTAGAATCTAAATAGATTAATCCCCAGCATAATTGATTTATGATTGAAATATTAAAATATTAAAAAAATAAAAATTAGATTTTAGAGGATTGAAATATGCATATTATTTTCTAAAATTGAAATCGAAATGAGACTCTTTTTAATTATTATTCATTTTTATTGTGGTCAATCTATCTACGTCTGCAAACGAACGCCGAAAATTCTGTAAGAAAGAAATCCATACTGATCGAAGTTGGCTCCGATAGAAATCCTCCAATGCTTAAGTTAGAGGAATGGATTGGTCAAACGAGAATAAGCAAAAGCAGAAATGAGCAAAGAAGAATTGAATTTGCTGTTAAGAGTTTTTTTTTTTTTTTTAAAAACTAGCTAGTTTACCTTCTTTTTATAGGTGTCGGAGTGATAACTGCTTGGCACTTGGGTCCCTCTTTTTTCAGCATAATACGATCGTGGGAAGGTGGTTAAAACCATCCACTAATTATTATTGCCCACTCTTCTCGGGGCAGTTTTATAGGGCCGATCAAAAGTTGAATGAGTTATTTGTAGAACATTCGATGATCGGTCGGTTAATCTAGAACTGATCAATTATCGATCGGTCGGCATATCTGGGACCGATCGATCTTCGATTGGTCGGTTCCTCGATCAGTCGGCTTATTTGAAGATTGGTCGATCATTGGTCGGTCGGTTGGAAGACTTTTCATCTGTCAACCAGCTCTCTTTGTCGTTGATCATCAATCAACAGACGATGGTCGTCGTTCGATGGTCAATCGGTTACTGACCGATAGATAGGTTGGCGAGTTGAACGGTGGTTCGATATCTCCCAATAGTTGTCCCCCTCGTCCAAGTTCGGTGCGATGATTTGATATTTTGTCTTGATGCATCGAATGCAGGGGATTAACACATGGCATTGCCTTGAATTTCGTTTCGCCATCTATCATTTATGATCTCCATGATCTTCGATAAATTTATTGTTCGGCGCTTCGGAGATTGCAATAGTCATCATTAATGGATGCACGATCATGAAACCCGAGGGATTTGATGTTCAGCCATTCTCCGACCGACACGTGTTAGTTTTTGGGAAGATTTCTGTGCATCTCAACCGTCAATGGATCCTATATATACTGGTCCCCCTCCGAAGATTTTTCTTCCATCACTTTCAATAGTAGTAGCTTTTGGGAACTTTGCTTGTCCTCTAGTTCTTTAGCCCTCAGGTTCGAAGTTCGAACCTTCTTTCTGATATTTTTATTTTTTTTTAATTTTATTTTGTTGAGTTGTGTACATAGCTAGCATCCATAGCAGCGCATCGTGGGCCCAGTAACCGAAGCTTCTACACTAACAGCATCAGTTGTGGAGCAATTTCGAGGCCAATATCGAATCCTGGAGGACTTTCGGATGCTGGCTCCTAGTCCCAGCGGTCGGGTGATTTCACCTCCGTCGGATTTTATCGCTTTTTACTTAGAAAATCTTAGGTCGGATCTTAGTTTTCCTATTCCGGAGTTTCTTTAGAACGTCTTTGACTATTACCGGGTGTGTCCGGCCCGGTTAGCACTAAACTCCATTCGGCTTTTGATCACCTTTGCTTTATTGTGTCGGTTAATTCCGATGAGCCCCCGACTTTCTTTGTTCAGACATTTTTTTGCTCTTCAACCCCATCCAAAAGCTGATAAATTGTGGTATTTTACCCCAAGGAGGGGGCTTTCTTTTATTACCGATCTTCTATCATCTATCCATGACTGGAAGACTTAATTCCTTTTTGTTTCTCTCCCTAATTTTTGGGATTTTTCGTCAGTGTGGGGAGAATTAAACATTCTTCCGAATGAGAATAGTCGAGTGGATCCAGCTGATCGGAAGGACTTTCTTAAACTAAAAGATATGGAGGTTCCCCCATAGAAACAACTGAACACCAAGCTAGCTTTGTACGAAGCCGAACTTGGTCCGACGCCATCCGTAGGTTTATGTAGTGTTTGTAATTTTATCTTTTCTTTTAATCAATTAATTTCTAATATTAACATAATCTTGTCATTCGATTTTGTAGGAAAAAGCCTTCCTCTTGGAATTTCTGTGAATGAAGTCCACCAGTTCACCACTCGAAAGAGGGTGGCACTTAGCACCAGTTCATCGTGTGTGCCGAAAAAAAGTCGGGCTGCTGATCCTTCAGCTGACCCTGCTTCTACTGATGATCCATCGCCGGCACCTTCTGGGGCCATCGATGCTCCCATTGTCGCCTTTCATGCTCCAGCAATGACAATGTCTTCTAAAGCCCCTCCGACCGTCACTCGATCGAAAGAAGATGTTATCATTGTTGATGCTCCGACTGTCGCTCCATCATTGGTAGCTCAATTGACATTGTCGTGCCCACCCCCCCAATCAACCCCAGCTCGTAGGGGGCGTTCACTATCCCCATCTACGCCCGAGTGGATGTCGGCGCCTCTCGAACAATCATCGATCGAGAGGAAAGGAAAGGCGCCAGCTTCATCTGCACCGACTAGGAGTGACACTTCCAACTACGAGTACACGAATTTTGAGCATCTTGATGTTCAGGTTTCGGAGGGTGGGTTGGCTTTTTTTGATCCTCAGCTGGCAAGAAACTTGGTCCACGCTATTCTTCTCCCGATTGATCGAGAGTTAAGGAGACGTCGAACCTTGAACAAAATGTTCGAATCATTTTACCCGACTTTGATTGGGGTAAGCCAATAACTTTCCACTACCTTTTCTCCTCCCTTTTGCTCTTTTTTTTTTTTGACTAACTTGACTTGTTTTTATGAAAGTGGGCTCACGATATGGTCATGCTTGAGTTGGCTTATCATAAGATGGCCGATCTTTGGCATGCATGCTCCGACTCTGTGTCGGTTGTAAATGCCAAATGCAATGTAGCGATCCATTGGTTAGAGCAGGAGAAGGATGCTGCCGCCCGGGAGGAGAGGCTATTTGATAAAGTCTCCCACCTCAGAGCCAAACTTGGATCGGTAAGAGCCGAACTTGGGTCGGTTCAATCTGACCTTAAGTTGGCTCAGGTGGAGGTGAACGCCCAAAGAAGTCACAATAAGAAAAAAAGCGCATGGTGACCAAGATGAAGAAGGACCGTGACAATTGAGCCAGGAAGGTGGAGGATTATCGTCGAAAATAGCAGTCTGCTGAAGGAGAGACATCTTCGGCCAAGATGAAGATCCAGGCTTTGTGGAAGGATCATAGTCAGGCGAAAGAGTTGGGCATTAAGGAATTCAAGACCTCATCCGACCTATAGATCCTGATCCTACAAGAAAGTGAAGCTTCCTACTGGATCAGCTTTGGCGATGGTCGGGATGCTATCTAATAGCTCTTTCTTGACCTTGACCTCAGCAGCATCGTCGTCCCTAGTGCTGAAGAAGAGGAAGAGGGAGGAGAATATGCTAAATAAGAGGAAGAGGGAGGAGGCGATGGATCCCCTACAAACCCGACGGACAATGGTGCTCCTGTCACCATTATTGCTTCAACTGAGCCGACTATTCCTGTAGTTCCCACGGCTTCAATCGAAGATACATCGGGTGCCCCCAAGTTGATAGGTTTGGCTTTTCAGTTGGTTGCTGAAGTTCCATCGAAGAATGAGGAAGCTGCTCCAATCGAAGTCGTTCCGCCGATGGATGCTACACTACCGACTGAAGCTGAAGTTGCTCCTGATCAACCCTCGAAGCAGCCAGTCATCGAATAAATTTTGTACTGTTATCTATCTTTTAAAACTTATAGTTTGAATTTTGTAAGGCCCAAAGGTCCACTTGTAAACTTCTTCTTCAGTAATGAAAAATTTTACTTTCACTTGTATCCTGTTGTGTGACTTTACTTTACATTGTGACTACAAATATTTTGGTTGATTGGTTATTGTCCATCCATCGATTAGTTTTATTTTACTAACTTTTGGTTAGCTTTCAAACTGACTTTAAATTAGAATATTTGCTAACACTTAGTCATTTGTAAAGGCATTTCTAGGTTGGAGACAAGCCAACCCTGGGTCAGTTTTCAACCAACCTTTAGTCAGTTTTTTATCATCTAACACTTAATTGATTTTCAAAATTGTATGACGATCGAGTGCAAGCCAAACATCCTTTGATTTGGTCATGGCCAAATCGATGAAGGTTGTATTCATCACTAGCTAGGGCAAACCAACTTGTTCGCAATCAAAGTTCGATGCTTTTCTTCCTTCGTCACTTGTAAGGAGGTTATGCATCATCTGCTAGTTGACTAGTTGACGGTTCTGTTGTAGGAAATCAATTATATTGATAATTTGGAGTACCCGACCAAAGGTGGTTGAAACATCGATTATCAATCATCCTTCATTCATTGGTTGTTGGATTCCACCAAGCGAAACATGCCGATCGTTCATCGGTTAGAATACTTAACTGATAGTTAATTGATGGTGTTGGATTGTTGGAGATAAATTCTGCTCCCACCGAAGTCTAGTCTGATGCTTAGCTTAATGCAATTGATAATCATGAAAGAGCTTCAATCAAAAATTCTTTCTCCAGTGGTTGAACCCTAATCGATATCCTCTAGCGATCGAACTCATTCAGTAGCCAAACTCCTCCAACGGCCAAATCCAACCAAACTTCTCCAACAATCGAATCCCAACTAAACTCCTTTAACGGTCGAACCCCAGTCGAACTTCTTTCAAACTTCAGTCGAACTCCTCCCAGACTTTTTCATCAGTCGGGTCCCTCCAGCAGCCAAACTTCTTTTGGACTTCTCCTTCAGTTGGATTTTTCTAGGAGCCGAACTCCTTTCGAACTTCTCCTTCAGTTGAATTTCTATAGGAGCCAAACTCCTTCCAAATTTTTTCCTTCAGTCCAATTTCTATAAGAGCCGAACTCCTTCCAGATCTCTCCTTCAGTCGGATTTCTACAGGAGTCGAACTCCTTCCAGATTTCTTCTTCATTTAGATTCCTCCAGGAGCCAAACTTCTTTCAGATTTTTTTCTTCAGAATTCTGTTGGTGCAGAATCTGATTGATGCCAGATCGAGCTGGAGTTGAGAAAGATGTGGTCACCGTCGGTGATCTACAAAATAAAGTTTCATCCAGAGTTGGTGGTGGTGGCTTCGGCAGGATCCTCCGACGATCAAGTCAGCTCTTCTGACCAACAAAAATGGAGTGCTCAGACAAGAATTCAGCAAAATTTTTGAAAGAAGAAGATAGCTTAGAGAAAATATATCTGTAGGATCTTTTTTATAGACGAAGCCTATAGTAGATTAGTAGTGATAGCCGTAACCATCCGATAGTGGACCGCTCGAGGCCACATGAAGTTTGTTACGGAGAGAGGTGTTCGTTGCCATGATGTGGCTGTCATTGAGATTTAATAGTTGAAGTTCGAAGAAAGTAGATGTTGGTTGGTGAAGAGCTTTGACATACATCAATTTCAGAGGAGTTCGAACTCCTAAAGAAAACTTGACTGAAGAAGAAATTTGAAAGAAGTTTGGCTCCTAAAGGAATCAGACTGAAAGAAAAGTCAGGAAGAAGTTTGGCTCCTAAAAAAATTGGACTGAAAGAGAAATTCGAAAGAAATTTGACTCCTGGAGGAATCCAAATGAAGGAGAAATCTGGGAGGAGTTTGGCTCCTATAAGAATTCGACTGAATGAGAGATTCAGAGAAAGTTTGGCTCCTGTAGAAATTCGACTGAAGGAGAAATTAGGAAAAAGTTTAGCTCCTATAGAAATCCGACTGAAGGAGAAGTCTGAAAGAAGTTCGGCTCCTGAAAGAATTTGTTTGAAGAAGAAGTTCGAAAGGAGTTCGACTGTTGAAGGGGCCCGATTGATGAAGAAGTCTAGGAGTTCGATTGAAGTTCGAAAGGAGTTCGACTGGGGTTCGACCGTTAAAAGAGTTTGGTTGGGATTCGATCGTTGGAGGAGTTTGATTGGATTCGATCGTGGAGGAGTTTGACTACTGAATGAGTTTGGCCGCTGGAGGATATCAACTAGAGTTCGACCGCTGGAGAAAGAATTTTTGATTGAAGCTCTTCCATGATTATCGGTTGTATTAGGCTAAGCATCAGATTGGACTTCGACAAAAGCAAGATTTATCCCCAATAATAGTTTTCTCACTCTCGAGTTTAAAATTTGAAGAAAGAAAGTATAAAAAAGATGACTACTGAAGTTCTTTTTCGGGCTCTATACCATTGAGTTTGAAGCTCGGAGGGTGATCTTATCTCCAGCCAAAGTTGATGTTGAAGTTGAAGCTCGAGGGAGATCTTATCTTCAACCGAGGTTGAAGTTGAAGTTGAAGCTCGGGGGAGATTTTATCTTCAGTCGAAGTTGAAGAAGATCTTATCTCTTATTGAAGGATTAAAGCTTGGGAGAGATCTTATCTCCAGTCGAGGTTGAAAAAGATCTTATCTTCTGTTGATATAGAAGCTCAGAGGAGATCTTATGTCCAGCCAAAGTTGAAGAAGATCTTATTATCTATTGACGTAGAGGCTCAGAGGAGAAGCTTAGGGAGATCTTATCTTCAGTCGAGGTTGAAGGAGATCTTATCTCCTATTAACATAGAAGCTCAGAAGAGATCTTATCTCCAGCCAAGGTTGAAGAAGTTCTTATCTCCTATTGACGTAGACATTGAAGCTCAGAGGAGATCTTATCTTCAGTTGAGGTTGAAAGAGATCTTATCTTCTATTGACGTAGAAGTTTGAGAAAGATCTTATCTCCAGTCGAGATTGAAGGAGATCTTATCTCTTGTTGATGTAGAAGCTCGGAGGAGATCTTATCTCCAATCGAGGTTGAAGGAGATCTTATCTCCTATTGACGTAGAATCTTGGAGGAGATCTTATCTCCAGCCAAGGTTGAAGGAGATCTTATCTTCTATTGACGTAAATGTTGAAGCTTGGGGGAGATCTTATCTCCAGTCAAGATTGAAGGAGATCTTATCTCCTATTGACGTAGACGTTGAAGCTCGAGGGTGATCTTATCTCCAGCCGAGGTTGAAGAAAATCTTATCTTCTGTTGACATAGAAGTTCGAAGGAGATCTTATCTCCAACCGAGGTTGAAGGATATCTCATAACAACGGACACCTTTCTCCATAATAAACTTCACGTAGCCCCGAGCGGCCCACTATCGGATGGTTACAACCATCACTACTAATTTGCTATAGGCTCTGTCTATAAAAGAGACCCTCCAAATACGTTTTCTCTAAGCTCTCTTCTCTTTCATGAAACTCTGCTGAATTCTTGCTTGAGCACTCCATTTCTGTTGGCCAAAAGAGCTGACTTGATCATCGGAGGATCCTACCGGAGCCACCACCACTGACTCCAGATGGAACTTTATTTTGCAAATCACCGATGGAGACCTCATCTTCCTTAACTCCAGCTCGATCCAACGTCAATCAGATTCTGCACCAATAGAATTGGCGCTAGAGGAAAGGACCTCTATTCCTGAGGTATCCTTATTTTTAAAGAAGTGCTCAGTCGATTATTTGGATCTTCTTCTCCAAGGTCCATCTCCATCCTCTCCCACAATCCCAAGAAATGCCTCCAAAGAAGGTGACTACCCGAAGATCTATCACTTCTTCCATCAGATCTAGGCTAGATTCGTCTGTTCCTACTCTATCACCGGTACTTCAACCTCTCCCACCGACGGCTACAGTAGATCCAGAGCAGTTCAACTTGCTGATGCAACAGATTCAGGGCCTCATCGAGATGGTGCAGGCCATGCGGCAGCCTCCAATGGTGATTCCATCAGAAAACCCATCATTAGGATGTCAGAAATTAGTCCCAAGGAAGAGCACTTGGGCTAGCATACCCATCGCCTTTAGGAAGAAAAAATAGAGAGCAGAGGATCCTTGTTCAGATCATGATTTTTCTCCAAAAGAAACCTTCTCCATCTACAGCTGAAAGCCTTTCAGGTCAGCGATCGAGATGACGTCCTCGATCAAAAATTATGGAAGATGGTGAAGGAAAATCCTGATTTCTCGATCCAGGTTCGTCCAGATCTGATTAGATCAAGAGATATATTTCAAAAATTTTCTCTTGACCTTAATCAGATCTTGATATGTTTCAGATCTGATTCTTATTATTTTAATAAATAAAATAAAAGAAGATAAATTAAATCAAATTCAATTTACCTGATTTGGGTAATCCTATTACCCTGTAGATGATCCTGATTGCAGCGGAAGGTTCTGGATCTTAGCCACGCAAGCGCCTGGCCTCTACCGATATCCACTCGGGTTGGATCTGGAGAACCTCTTCTTCTCTATCACACCTCCAAAAATCAGATCTGGATCTGATCTGGAGGATTTTCAAAACTCTTTTGAAGATCTGCAGTCGTCCTTTTGCAGCAGCGCAGCCTTCTTGCTTTTGATCGCCTTTCCTTGATCTGAATCGCACCAAACTAAGTCCAAAACACTTTTGGACGTGGAGAGCAAGGGGAGAAGAGAGTATGGCGTGGAGAAGGAGGGGAGAGGCAGCCTTGGACGTGGGAAATCTCTATTGAATTCACTTTTTATTAGGGTTGGGTGCAGGGTCTTATTTATAGACCTCTTGTAATCCAACTCTTCTTCCTCTCAACCAATCACAACCCTTTGTGAAATCAGATCTAAATCTGATTGGTTGAAAAAGAGACCCCTGGATTCCTCCTTAGAGGGCGCCTAAGACCAGTCAAACTGGATTCTTAGTAGAACTCTGATTGGAATCCTAAAGGGAGGTGAAGTCCTTGTCCAACAAGGACTCCTAGGCGCCTCCTACTTGGGCTCACGCCACCCTTGGCGTGCGCCCTTCTCCTTGCCAGGTTCTGGCAGGGGGACAGGCCCCCACCAGCTCTCCAATAGGTGCATGACATGTGGTCAAAAGTCAAAGGATGAATGGTCAACGTTTGACCAGTCAAAGGTAGACTTTTGACCAAAGTCAAAGAACAAGAAATGGCAGGTGACCAAAAATGGCAGGTAATGTCTTACAAATAAGACAACCTATTTTGACTTGGACAACCTCCAGTCAGACCATATGAAGGCCTCTGATTGAGCACAAACTCCTTTGGCTCAGTCAGGACAACTTATTTATGATAGTAAAAGAAGAACGTTAGGTTCAATCGAGTGCTAGCACGATTTCCTTGAACCTAATTGAATCTCATTCAGATCAATTGAACTGGATCAGTTCAATTGATGATCACCAGATTCAAACCCTTGTTTGTGTGACCCAGTTAGGTTCAGTTCTGTATGGTAATGGGATATGTCATGATCTCTATCATAGACATCATCGAAACTCCTTTCGATGGATCAGAACTCTTCTAATTCGAACAGCTAGAATGATCGATCATCTAAATCATTCTAATTGCTCCCAAAATCCACCAGTGACACCTAGCAGTATATGGTGGCAACCCATCAGAGCTGAATGCGAATCTCTTGGTGCAGCTACCTGTGTGATTAAGTTCTTCTATCTTGAGCCCCGATTAGATTAGGGTTAAGGTGAACTCGTCAAACCCTAGTCTCTATCATATGATGTAATCATTCGATTCGAGTCCAATGTGAAAATCTAAATAGAAACTCTTTCTATTATTTCACTGTACCATGGCCATGGATTTCTGGACTTGATTCTCATGATCATGATAGGGCTACTCCTCTACCACCGAGGTAGATAGATCCCATCTTGATGCAATCCAGTTCCTACAATGAACATGCTATAGCCAACATACACCTCAGGGTTCCATATGGCTAGGAGACCGAGTAATGGTGTAGTCAAACTATAACACCCTCAAGGTGAACTGCCGATGCATCTCAGGTCAAAGAACCAGACACACTACTGCAGCATCGAGTCAGTCATTGACGAGAAGGTAGACTCCCTAATGACTACTCGAGGTGGTCACGCTCAGTGCCCTCGTTCTCTAACGAGTACCTGTACTCTCGCTCCGGTGTCTCCACACCGTAGACTCAAGACTCATCTACTAAAGAGAAGCGATCGTACACCAACCTTCCGGATCAATTACCATCCTCGTGATGATCCTATGGTCGGGAGCTGTTTATGAGTTAATAATGATTATTCATGTCTTAAATTTTCAACTCTTGAAAATATGAATTATCATTACCATTAACTCAAAGGATGTATCACAGACACTAAATACACATGTGTGATAGAAAATAACCCATTTCATTAATTATAGTCAAAATTACAATTTTGCCCCTAGAAGTGTATTACAAGTGTCAGCCAATTCTGGCTTCTAGGGCACATATATCTAACAGATGGATCGACAGATTGAGGAGCTCGACCATGTCATTTTGGCTCACCATGACGACGTCTGCACCGATCCTCCTTTCTCTCTCCAAATTATGTAAGAGTCCATTCCACCGAACTTCGAGCTTTCTCCGATTTAAAAGCTACGATGGAACCTTTAATCTGATCGATCATCTGAAGGCCTTCCAGACTATGATGCTGCTCCATGGTGCACAAGACACCATCTTATGCTGAGCTTTTTCGTCTACCTTGAAGGGAGCAACAAGAAACTGATACTCAGCATTAAAGTTGGATACAATCTTCTTCTTTGATCTGATGAGCCATCAGTTTGTGGCTCACTTCATCAGTAGCCAACGTCCGTGCCGAGATTCAATTTTTTTGATAAACATCAAGGAGGGTTGAATGAAATTCTTCAGCATTACTGGTAGAAGGTTGAATGAAGTTTGGTCGTGCTCCCGGACTTCCTCCGAGCGCGAGCGAGCCCGAACTTCTCCCTAAGCTCATCACCAAAGAAGCCCTTATGGAAGGGTGCGAAGAAGTTCCTCCTAGAAGGTTTTACAACTATACCCCCCTCAATGCTCCATAGACGTCGATCTGAAGCAAGAGAAGATCAGCCAAGGATGCTACCACAGTTAGAACCACCAATGAGAGAGGAATAATAAGGAGATCGGCTGTCTCTCGGCATCATCAATACTATCTTTAGGAGGCTTAGTACTTCGGTGAGCTACCATCTCTCAGCCTTAGAGTCAGGAGAAGCTTGCCCCAAATTAGAAAGGCCCGTATGAAGTAGAGGAGGTCATCCAGTCCGAAACTTATTGTCTGAAAGAGCTCGGAAGAATAATGCTCCCACGATCTTGAAACTCAGAGAATCTGAGAATGTACTATCAATAATTTTTCTTTAATAAAACTCCTTCATTTCAACATTATTATTTCTCGGTACAAAAACTATGTGACGATAGAAAAGAAGCAATCAATAGTAGCCATGTTAGGAATGAAAGGAGAACCTCATCCTAATATAAGCAAGTCGAAGGTCTCGTTCATTTTAGATGAGATGAGGGGAGAGGCCCTAACAATGGCTCTTATGTGCTCCTACAGTCCGTTAGGAATAGGAGGAGAACCTCATCCTAATGTGAGCAAAGTCGAAGGTCTCATTTATTTTAGATGAGATGAGATAAGAGGTCCTGACAATGACCCTTATGTGCCCCTACAGTCTGTTAGGAATAGAAAAAGAACCTCATCCTAATGTGAGCAAAGTCGAAGGTCTCATTCATTTTAGACGAGATGAGGGGAGAGGCCCTGACAACGGTCCTTATGCGTTCCTAGAGCCCATTAGGAATAGAAGGAGAACCTTATCCTAACGCTAGCAAAGTCGAAGACTTCATTCATTTTAGACGAGATAGGGGGAGAGGCCCTGACAATGGCCCTTATAAGTCCCTACAGTCTGTTAGAAATACAAGAAGAATCTCATCCTAACGTGAGCAAAGTCGAAAGCCTTGTTCATTTTAGACGAGATGAAAAGAGGAAATAAGATCTCTCCCGAGCTTGAACTACAACATCAATAGGAGATAAGATCTTCTTCAACCTCGACTGAAGATAAGATCTCCTCCGAGCTTCAATGTCTACGTTAATAGGAGATAAGATCTTCTTCAACCTCGGCTGGAGATAAGATCTTTCTCAAGCTTCTACGTGGTGAGAAGAGGAGATAAGATCTTCTCCAAGCTTCTATGTCTACGTCAATAGGAGATAAGATCTCCTTCAACCTCGACTGGAGATAAGATTTTCTTCGAGCTTCTACGTCAATAGGAGATAAGATCTTCTTCAACCTCGACTGAAGATAAGATCTCCTCCGAGCTTCTTCTTCAAGCTTTTATGTCAATAAGAAATAAGATCTCCTTCAACCTCGGCTGGAGATAGGATTTTTTCTGAGCTTCAACATCTACGTCAATAGGAGATAAGATCTCTCTTCAACCTCGCTGAGATAAGATCTCCCCGAGCTTCTACGTCAATAGAAGATAAGATCTCCTCCTTCGGCAATAAGATCTCCTTCAACTTCGCTGGAGATAAGATCTCTTCCGAGCTTCAACTTCAACTTCAATCTTGGCTGGAGATAAGATCTCTTCTGAACTTCAACTTCAACATCAACCTTGGCTGAAGATAAGATCTTCCCCCGAGCTTCAACCTCAACGATGTAGAATCCGAAAAAGGACTTCGATAGTCATCTTTTTTATACTCTTTTTCTTTGAATTTCGAACTCGAAAGTGGGAAGACTATTATTGGGGATAAATTTCACTTCCGTCGAAGTCCAGTCTGATGCTTAGACTAATGCAATCGGTAATCATGGAAGAGCTTCAATCGAGAATTCTTCTTTCAGCGATCGAACCCCAGCCAATATCCTCCAGCGATCGAACTCATTCAATAGCCAAACTCCTCCGACGGTCGAACCTAACCGAACTCCTCCAATGGTCGAATCCCAATTGAACTTCTTTAATAGCCGAACTCCTTTCGGACTTTAGCTGAACTCCTCTCAGACTTCTTTATCAGTTGAGCCCCTCCAGCGGTCGAACTCCTTCCGAACTTCTCCTTCAATCGAATTTCTTTAGGAGCCTAACTCCTTCCGAACTTTTTTTTTAGTTGAATTTCTATAGAAACTGAACTCCTTTCAGATTTTTTCTTCAGTCAAATTTTTATAGGAGCCGAACTTCTTTCAGACCTCTCCTTCAGTCAGATTTTTACAGGAGCCAAACTTCTTCCAGATTTCTCCTTCATTCGAATTCCTCCAAGAGCCAAACTCCTTTCGAATTTTTTCTTCAGTCCAGTTCCTCCAGAAGCCGAACTCCTTTCGAACTTCTTCTTCAGTCTGATTCCTCCAAAAGCTGAACTCCTTTTGGATTTCTCCTTCCGTCAAGTTTTCTTTAGGAGTCTGAACTCCTCTAGAATTGATATATATCAAAGTTCTTTACCATCCAATGCTCGCTTTCTCCGAACTTCAACTATTAAATCTCAATGAATGACCACATCATGGCAATGGATACTTCTCTCCATAACAAACTTCATGTGGCCTCGAGCGACCCACTATCAGATGGTTGCGACCGTCACTATCAATCTGCTACAGGCTCCACCTATAAAAGGGATCTTTCAGATACGTTTTCTTTAAGCTCTCTTTTTCTTCCTAAAATTTTACTGAATTCTTGTCTGAGCACTCCAATTCTTTTGGCTAGAAGAGCTGACTTGATCGTTGGAGGATCCTATCAGAGCCATCACCACCGACTCTGGGCGAGACTTTATTTTGTAGATTACCAACGGCAATCTCATCTTCCTCGACTCCAGCTCGATCCGATGTCAACTAGATTCTACACCAATAGATGAAATTCTCTTCCATTGGTCGATTTATCTGATTTTTGATCGACTAATACATTGATTAACCGATTATCATGTATGGAAGAGACATCTTTGCAGAAGACTTCACAAAATATTTTTTTTTGCATTTGTCTAAAGTACATGAAGCTGATTTCATTGATAGTATACTT
This sequence comes from Cocos nucifera, assembly GCA_006176705.1. Lineage (NCBI taxonomy): Eukaryota > Viridiplantae > Streptophyta > Magnoliopsida > Arecales > Arecaceae > Cocos > Cocos nucifera. The sequence goes on from QRFJ01000054.1 coordinate 2,208,681, forward strand.
TAAGATTGTCAGCATTTCTCATTTGGGAGACTTCAACTCCATCGATCATTTTGAGTCGATATGCTCTAGGTCGAAGGGTTTTCATCACTCGATAAGATCCTTCCTAGTTTGGAAAGAGCTTTCCTTGGTCTAGTAGTTTGGATACTTCGGCCTTCCGCAAGACCAAGTCTCCTGGGTGGATTTCTTTTGGTTTAACCCTTCTATTGTAGTATCTTGCATCTCGTTGTTGGTAAGCAGCCATTCTAAGTTGCATTTGTTGCTGAACTTCAGGTAACAGATCTAGGTCAGCCCTTCGATGATTCAAATTACTTGATTCATCATACTTTTCTACTTTCATTGATGGTAGCCCAACTTCAATGGGTATTACTGCCTCCATGCCATAAGATAGGTTAAAGGAAGATTCGTCCGTCAAAACTCATGGAGTGGTTCGGTAAGCCCATAGAACCGAAGGTAGCTCTTCCAACCAAAGACCTTTGGCCTCGTTGAGCTGGGTTTTGAAACCATGGAGGATCATCCGATTTATATCTTTCACTTCTCCATTCGATTGTAGATGACTGATAGACGTTAGATTATATACGATGTGGTACGTCGTGCAAAAGTCTTTGAAACTCTGATTGTCAAACTATCGACCATTGTCGGTTATGATTGTATGCGGGAGTCTAAATCTATAAATGATAGATTTTCGAATGAAATCCTCCATTTACTTTCTATAATTTGTGCTAAAGGTTCAGCTTCCATCCATTTTATGAAGTAATCGATGGCGACGACCAAAAATTTTTTTTGTTCGAATGCTGGGGGAAAGGATCAAGTATATTGATTCTCCATTATGCAAACGGCCATGGTGCTATGATTAATATCAGTTGCATCATCGGTTGTCATTGGATATTGGCGTATCTTTGGCATGGCTTGCATCTTCGGACGAACTCGATCATGTTCTTCTGCATTGTTGGCCAATAATATTCTTGGTGGAGTATCTTATAGGCGAGAAACTTGCTCCCCAAGTAGTTTCCACAAATTCTCTCATGAACTTTCTGGAGTGCATCGTCGGCATTAGTAGGTCCTAGGCACTTTAATAGCGGAAGAAAAAAAGACCGCTTGTAGAGTCATCCATCCATCATGATATATTGCGAGGCCATCCACCTTAAATGCTTTGCTTCAGATGGATCGTCGAGTATGATTTCTTCAGTCAGATACCTAATAATTGGATTCATCTAACTCGGCTTATCATCGATCTACAATACTTCTTTCATCCTTTCGATACTTAGGATATTGAGATATTCGATGTAAGTTCCACCAAGTTTGTTAGGAGTGGTGATGGTGAGTAGGGAGAGTACGTCAGTCCGAGCATTCTCTACTCCAAGAATATGCGTGATGTCGAAGTATTTGAAAGTAGAAGTTTGATCTTTGATCTTTTCTAAATACTTCTGCATTGTTGGATCGTGAGCTTCGAAGTCACTTTTAACTTGTCCTACAATGAGTTAAGAGTTGGTGAATATTTTTAGTTCTCCGACACCGAGCTCTCTAGCGATTTTCAAGTCGACTAAAAGAGCTTCGTACTCAGCTTGATTGTTTGAAGTCTTAAAGTTAAATTAGAGGGCATACTCGACAACTATTCTGTCGGTATTTGCCAAGATGAGCCCTGCGTCACTCTCAAGAGCATTCGACATCCCATCAACGTGTAACACTCAAGCCGACTTATGATCGATTTCAGAGATGTTTTTTGTCGACTTATACATTGTTTCTCCTTGCTCGGACTTGATATCCAAAATGGTATATTCGATAATAAAATTGGCCAGAACTTGGGCTTTCATCGATGGGCGATAGCGATATTGGATGTCGAATTCACTAAGCTTTATCATCCATTTTGCCATCCTGCCTGAGGTATCTGATTGATGCAGGATTGACTTCAGAGGTTGGTTGGTTAAGACATGAACTGTATGGACTTGGAAGTATGGTCGAAGCCATTGTGTTGAAATAATCAAGCCATAAATCATTTTCTCCACCTTTGAATATCAGGTTTCGATATTATGAAGCACCTTACTTGCATGCTAAATAGGATGTTGTACTCGACTCTCATCTTCTCTGACCAAAACTGAACTAATAGCTTCGTCCGATGTGGCAGGTATAAATATAGAGGTTCTCCTTTCAACGATTTTATGAGCAATAGAGGAGTCATTAGGTATTTCTTCAGCTCTTCGAAGGATCGTCGGCATTCGTCAATCCATAAGAAGTTTTTGATTTATCATAGAATTTTGAAGAATGGTAGACACCTTTCGACGGACTTGAAGATGAATCGACTGAGGGCGACGATTCTTTTGTTAAGCTATTGTACCTTTTTTTTTTAGGTTGGATACTTCATATCGATAATTGCTTTTATTTTTTTAGAATTTATCTCGATTCCTCAATGTAAAATAAGAAAATCGAGAAACTTTTCGATCGTTACTCTGGAGGTACATTTAGTCGGATTAAGCTTCATTTGGTGTCATTATAGTATGTTAAAAGCCTCTTCTAAATTTCGAACATGATCCTAACTTTGCGTACTTTTTACTAGCAGATCATCGACATATACTTTCACATTTCGTCTAATTTGTGGCTTGAAGATTTTATTCACCAACCGTTGGTAGGTCGCTCCCAAATTTTAGAGTCCAAATGGCATGACTTTATAACAGTAAATCCCTTTATCAGTGATAGAAATGGTATGTTCTTTGTCCTCAGGGGCCATCCAGATCTGGTTGTAGCCCATAAAAGCATCCATAAAGCTTAGGAGTCGATGTCCCAAAGTCACGTCGATAAGTTGATCTATCTTCGGGAGTTGAAAACTATCCTTCGGGCATGCTTTATTCAGATTGGTATAATCAATACAGATGTGCCATTTTCTATTGACTTTTCTTACCATGATAATGTTCGCAAGCCAATCAGGATAATGGGCCTCCCTGATGAAGCCTACCGCAAGGAGCTTGTCGACTTCTTCGTCGATTATCTTCTGTTGCTCAGGAGCGAACGGTCGCTTCTTCTGTCTCACCAGCTTGATGCTTGGATTGACATTTAGTTGGTGAATGATTACTTCCAGAGGTATAACAGGCATATCAATCGCCGACCAAGCAAATATATTGGCATTAGCTCTTAGCAACCAAACCAGTTATTCATACTCCATCATTTGAAGGTGCGATCCAATTTGAATAGTTTTGGTTGGGTCATCTTCCAGCAACGGGATGGAGACCAATCATTCAGTCGGCTCACCCCAGTTTTCATCTTTCCGCTGATCAAGGCTTTCCAGCAATAAAGAATCTTCTGATTTATTTTTCTTTGTAGTGATTGCGAGGCATCATTAGACAATTTATTGATCGCCTCACATCTCTCCGACTCCAGTCTTGGTCAAAAATCGAACTAATAGATGATATGTTGATACTATCGTCTTGAGAGCATTGAGCCCCGGCCTTTCGAGTATGGCGTTATATGCCGATGGAACTTTAACGATCATGAAAGTCAAGACGATGGTGCTTTGCCGAGATTCTATTCCTACAGTCAATGGAAGATCTATCTCTCCCTCAACATCGATGGCATCTCCTATAAATCTAACCAAAGGGATAGAAACTTTTTGGAGGCATTCTATCGAAAGTTTTATTCAAAAGAATGCAGAATAAAATAAAATATTAGTCAAACTTCTATTATCAATAAGAATTCTTTTTACATTATAATTGGCTATCATCATCGAGACGATGATAGCATCATCATAAAAAATTTGAATTCCCTTGACATCATCATCCGAAAAGAAAATAGATTCGTCAGATCGTCGCTTCTTGGTCGATCCCTCTTCGGATGTTGTCCCCCGATTCTTGACTGCCCGGAGATCATGTTGATCACTCCAGCCATTGGTCGATTTTGATGAACTTCCTTCGGAGTAGATGATTGATCGGCATGAGACTGAGTCGGGCGATCAAGTTGGTATTTGGCTAGAAATCCCTACCGAATGAGAGCCTCGATCTCATCTTTTAACTGGAAGCACTATTCAGTATCGTGGCCGTAGTCATAATAGAACCGACAGTACTTTCTCTTATCCTTTCCTCGATTCTTCATCAACAGGGGTCGGCGAAGGTAATTTTTTTCTTCAATCTCCATCAAGATTTGGGCACACAGAGTGGTGAGAGGAGTATAGGTATCGTACCAACTTTTTATATTAGTCAGCTAGGTTCAGTCAGGAGAAAATCATTTTCCTATTTGGTATAGGCTAGTTTGGTCCAACAAAAACTTTATTCTTTCGTTGTTTCTTCTTCTTCTGATCCTTTTCATTTGATTGGTGCCGATCAAAAGCATCTTCTTCTATGCGAATATACTTATCTGTGCGCTCTAAGAGTTTTGCATAGTTCTGGAGATGGTTCTTGTCTAGTGAATAGGTGAACCAGGAATCTCATAGACCTTGCTTCATGGTCGAAATGGCCACATCTTCATTGAGGTTTCGGACCTCGAGTGTGGCGGCGTTAAAATGTGCCACAAAGGCCCAAAGGATTTCTCCCTCTCCTTGCTTGATCGAGAAGAGGATGTCGGAGGTTCATGGCATCCTCCTGTTAGTACTGAAGTGAGCCACGAAGGAGTCTTCAAGTTGCTCAAAAGAATCAACACTTCCTAATTGGAGCTCAGAATACCAAGCTTAAGCAGCTTTCCGAAGGATGGCCAGAAAGCCGATACACATGAGGGCGTCACTTGCCCTCTGGATCATCATTAAAGCTTTATAGTTCTAAAGATGATCGATTGGGTCGGTGGAGCCGTCATATGGCTCCACTTACGGCATCCTGAACCATGATGAAATTGCTTCATTCAGGATGCACAAAGGGAAAGAAGGAGTTATTTGGATGTGGAGTCTGTTAGAGAACCCTCTTTTCGCATCCTCTTGGATTCGGGCCAGTCGTCGGTCAATTTTCTTGAGCTTTCACTCGTAGGTATCGAGCCGATGCTGGCGAAGTATCCCTGAGGTTGATCCTCCTGAAGAACTAGCAGAAGAGGAAGTGATTGAACCTCGAGGGGCCTTCCTCTTATGCTAACTCCAACGAGAAGGCAGGGAAATGAAGCATCGAGATCATCGGGTAGTCCCTCATGAACAGTAGGGGGATAGAGTTTCTGCTCAACAAGAATATCGAGATGGCCGTTCCGATGAAGGAGAGGCGGAGCGCCTTGATACACGACAGCTGTGCCTGTGGATGGCACCGCCTGTATTGCTGGTTCTTCAATTGCCATGTGCGGCTGTTATTGGAGGTTATATACAGCTTCCGTCAACATCCGGACCTATTGCATCAATGCAGCTAATTGTTGGGCTTATGCATCCACTATGACTGCCGGACATGAAGAACTCGATTCTGCCACTAACGATGGTGGGGGAGGGAGTGCTTTTTGTCAGGATGATTGATCGGCAGAGCTGAGCGAGTTACGAGTGCACATTTTTGCCATCGCAATGTGTGACATAAATTTATCAATTACTTTCGATCTTCGATATCCCTCCCTACCTGATGCACCAATCTATTACGGTCAATCCACCAACACCTACGAACGAATACCAAAAATCCTGCAAGAAAGAAGTCTGCACTGATCAAAGTTGGCTCCGATGGAGACCTTCCAATGCTTAAGTTAGAGGGATGGATTGATCGAATAGGAATGAACAAAGAAGAATTGAATTTGCTCTTAAGAGTGTCTTTTTTTTTTTAAACTAGCTAGTTTACCTTTCTTTTATAGGTGTCGAAGTGATAACCGCTTGGCATGTGGATCCCTTTTTTTGGCATAATGCGATCGTGGAGAGGTGGTTAGAATCATCCACTAATCGTTATTGCCCACTCTTCTCGGAGACATTTTTATAGGATTGATTAGAAGTCGGACAAGTTGTTTATAGAACATCTGACGATCGATCGGTTAATCTGGGGCCAACCAATTATCAGTCGATTGATATATCTGGGGTCAATCGATCTTCGATCAGTTATGTTGGTGCAGAAACTGGTCATCGTCGGAGGTAGCCGGAGTGGAGGCCGATGAGGTCGCCGTCGGGGACCTACAAAATAAAGTCCCGTCCGGAGCCGGTGGGGGGTGGCTCCGACAGGGCCCTCCGACGGTCAAGTCAGTTTTTGGCCAATAGGAATGGAGTGCTCGGAATGAGTTCCGGAGCTTAGAGAAGAAGAGGAGAGCTCAGAGAGACTAGAGATCAGAGAGCTTAGCCTTAGCGTGTCGGGAGGATCCTTTTTATAGCGGAGCTTGATGGTGACAACTGCAGCCGTGTGCTGACGGATCGCTCGAGGTTCGGCGGAGTCAGTCTCACAGGATGGTGCCGTGTGCGGCAGATTGATGGTGACAGCCATCGCCGCCTGACAGTGGGTCGCTATCGCCTGCGACGTACTGACTGATGGTGATGGCTGCAGAGCTTGTTGAATGAAGGGTTGAAGGCCTTCATCGTGTGCCCATTTCGAAGGAGTTCGAGCTCCTGAAGAGGAAGATAGGAGGGAGTTCGGCTCCCATGGGCGTCTGGCTGGAGGTATGTAGCTAAGGCTCGTCCGCTGAAGAGTTCGATCGAGGAGAATCCAAAGCTCGACCGTTGGAGAGTTCGGTCGGATGTTGGACTTCGGCTGAGGCTTGGACGCTTGAGAGTTTGGTAGGAGCTCGGTCGGCCGAAGTTCGACGAGGGCGACCGCTGAGGAGTTCGGCCGAGTGACGACTGCTTGAGGAGTTCGGCCGAGGGGGCGACCGCTGAGGAGTTCGGGCGCTGGGGGATTCCGTTAAAGCCCGACCGCTTGGAGTCCAAGGAGCTCGATCGCTAAGCAGTTCGGCCAGCTGAACGGGTTCGAAGGAGCTCGGATGCTATAGTCAGGAGCTCGGCCGCTAAGTAGTTCGGCCGGCTAGAAGAAGCTCGAGCGCTGGGAGTTTGGCTGAAGCCCGTCTGCCGAAGCTCTTCTGTGGCTACTGGTTGCATTAGGCTGGGCATTGAGCTAGACTTCGGCTGGAGCGGGATTTATCCCCAACATTAGCCCCCCCACTTCCGAGTTCGAAAATCGAAGGAAGAGGAGTGCAGGAAAGGCGACTGCCGAAGTCTTCCTCTGAGCTCTGTGTGCTGGTTTAGGTCGAAGCTCGGGGGAGATCTCATCTCCAGCTTCAGAAGTTGAAGCCGGGGAGATCTGATTTCCAACCGGGGTTGCACGGTTGCTTTCTCCAGCCAAGGTCGATGTTGAAGCTCCCCAGCCGAGGTTGACATGATAGCTTTCTTTAGCTAAGGTCGATGTTGAAGCTCCCCAGCCGAGGTTGACATGATAGCTTTCTCTAGCCGAGATCGATGTTGAAGGCCGAGGTCATCGCGGGCCTTACCTCTATTCCGAGGTTACTCAGATGCGCTCCGAGGTTATCCGACCTTATCCCTAGGGAGTTGATGCGGGCGCTCTGGCTGAGGTTGATGCGGGCGCTCGGGGGAGATCTCATCTCCTACTGCCGAAGTTGGCCCAGTCCCTCAAGGGGAGATCTGATCCATAGCCGAAGTTGTCCACGAATGCTCGGGACAGATCTTATCTCGAGCAGCCGAGGTCGAAGTGCATGCTCGGGGAGAGATTTTATCTCCTGCGGTCGAGCTTTCCTCGGAGGAGATCTTATCTCCTGCAGCCGAGGTCGAAGTGCGCGCTCAGGGGAGATCTTATCTCCTGCGGCCGAGGGGGGAGATCTTATCTCCTACAGTCGAGGTCGAAATGCACGCTCGGAGGAGATCTTATCTCCTGCAGCCGAGCTTTCCTCGGTTGAGATCTTATCTCCTGCGGTCGAGCTTCCCTCGGGGGAGATCTTATCTCCTGCAGCCGAGGTCGAAGTGCGCGCTCGGGGGAGATCTTATCTCCTACAGCCGAGCTTCCCTCGGAGGAGATCTTATCTCCTACAGTTGAGGTCGAAGTGCGCGCTCGGGGGAGATCTTATCTCCTGCAGCCGAGCTTTCCTCGGGGGAGATCTTATCTCCTGCAGCCGAGTCCTCCTCGGGGGAGATCTTATCTCCTACGGTCGAGGTCGAAGTGCGCGCTCGGAGGAGATCTTATCTCCTGCGGCCGAGCTTCTAAGGCTTCCGATCTGCCCCCATTAGCATGAGGTCCTCCGTCAGTTCCCAATACGGCAACTATTTGACTGCTCCATCCCCTGTTACCGTAGTTTCTACGCCAGGGAATAACATTATTGGAAGGAAAGAATTTTATCGAAGGGAAGTTATGGGCAGCACATCCCCTTTTGAGGGGTCGTCGGGGCGTTGTTCCTCGGAGCTCCCTCCCTCGGGCAGTAAGTCCCGTCCAGACGACCTCCTCTATCCCATGCTGGCCTTCTCGATTTAGAGCAAGCTCTTAGCTTTGTTGCTGGGAGCCGACAACAGTCGATGTACCAAGCTCCTCCCTGGGGTAACGTTGATGACGCTGTGAGGCGGTCGACCCAGGAGTTTTTGGTTACGGCAGTGCCCTTAGCCGACTTTCTCCAGCCGCTACTTTCTGACGAGCTCCTCAATGCAGTCAGATGCATTTCTCAGCGTCGTGGCCGTGGTCGCGATGGTAGGCACAGTATGACCGCGCTTGTTTAGGGAAGACCGTAAATCTTCTGGTCTTGGCAGCTGGCTCTTAACTTCGCTGAAAATTTGAATTAGAAGAGCGGGGCGTAGTTGCGGAACCTTTCGGGAGGGCTTCTTCGCATCCTTTTGTCGGGGCCTCGGGGCCTCCTTGGTGGCGAGCTCAAGGAGTTAGGGGTTGTAAAACCAGCGGGAGAACTTTATGCCCAGTTGTCGGAGCTTCCTTAGAGTCATACTCGAGAGGGAGTCCTCGCTTGCCCTGGAGCCGTTGTGGGCTCGGCCGAACTTCGTCTCACCTTATGTGAAATCTTTGTTGGGGGCTTTCTTGGCGACATAATCGGGCTGGAGTTTCGCCTCACTTGCGCCGAACTTCATTCCGCCTTCCCGCGAAAGCCTCCACAGGAGGAATAATGCCCCTTCCTCGATGATGGGCTTCGAGGTGAAGTTCGGCCTCACTTGCGCCGAACTTCATTCCGTTTTCCCACGAAACCCTCCGCGGGAGAACTTCCTCTGCTGCTTTTGTCCGAACTTTCTTGACGACGAGCTCGAGTGGGAGCTCAGCTTTGCTTGCCCGAACTTCACTCCACCTCCTGTGAATTCTTTGAAGTGGTTTCCTTGGTGTCATACTCAAGTGGAAGTTCGGCCTCACTTGTGCCGAACTTCATTCCGATGATGAGATTTCAGGGGAAGTTCGGCCTTGCTGCCGTCGAACTTCATTCTGCTTTCCTGCTCGCGGTAAACTCCATTCCGCTTTTCCGCGGAACCTTCCTCGCGTCGAACTTCATTCCGCTTCTATGGAAGAAGTTCTGCTCTCCGTTTCTCTCCTAAGGACGATTGGCATGCCCAAATGCTCTTCCTTAAGGTTGGTTCCTCGCATTTTTCTGGCAAAGTCTCCATCGAAGATTGTCGCACGGCCTGTATCACCTCGGCGGAGCCACGAACCCATCCGATAGGTTGAACTGCTCTACATCTGTGGTGGCTTCGGGTGGAGCCTGGGCTACCGGGGCTGCAACGGGAGCAGGCGCACCTGGCGCGTAGGACGCCGATCGCGAGATCTTCGGAGAGGGAAAAGAAGAGTCACCGAGCACTCCTTTAAGAACAAGGGAACCTTGGAGGTTCGAGGTCCCTTCTTCCAGCACCATTCTATCGGTGCAGAAACTGGTCGTCGCCGAAGGTAGTTGGAGTGGAGGCCAATGAGGTCACCGCAGGAGATCTGTAAAATAAAGTTCCGTTCGGAGCCGGTGGAGGGTGGCTTCGGCAGGGCCCTCCGACGGTCAAGTCAGTTTTTGGCCAACATGAATGGAGTGCTCGAAATGAGTTCCGGAGCTTAGAGAAGAAGAGGAGAGCTCAGAGAGACTAGAGGTCAGAGAGCTTAGCCTTAGCGTGTCGGGAGGGTCCTTTTTATAGCGGAGCTTGATGGTGACAACTGCAGCCGCGTGCTGGCGGACCGCTCGAGGTTCGGTGGAGTCAGTCTCACAGGATGGTGCCGTGTGCGACAGGATGGTGCCGTGTGCGATGGATTGATGGTGACAGCCATCGCCGCCTGACAGTGGATCGCTATCGCCTGCGGCGGACTGACTGATGGTGATGGCTGCAGAGCTTGCCGAATGAAGGATTGATGGCCTTCGTCGTGTGCCCATTTTGGAGGAGTTCGGACTCCTGAAGAGGAAGATAGGAGGGAGTTCGGCCGCTGGAGGTATGCAGCTAAGGCTGGAGAGTTCGGCCGAGGGAATCCGAAGCTCGGCCGTTGGAGAGTTCGGTCGGATGTTGGACTTCGACTGAGGCTTGGACGCTTGAGAGTTTGGTAGGAGCTCGGTCGGCCAAAGTTCGGCGAGGGCGACTGCTGAGGAGTTCGGTCGAGTGACGACTGCTTGAGGAGTTCGGCCGAGGGGGCGACCGCTGAGGAGTTCGGGCGCTGGGGGATTCCGTTAAAGCCCAGCCGCTTGGAGTCCAAGGAGCTTGGTCGCTAAGCAGTTCGGCCAGCTGAACGGGTTCGAAGGAGCTCGGATGCTGGGGTTTCAGGAGCTCGGCCGCTAAGTAGTTCGGCCGACTGGAAGAAGCTCAGGCGCTGGGAGTTTGGCTGAAGTCCGTCTGCCGAAGCTCTTCTATGGCTACTGGTTGCATTAGGCTGGGCATTGAGCTAGACTTCGGCTGGAGCGGGATTTATCCCCAACAAGTTAGTTCCTCGGTCAGTCTGCTTATTTGGAGATTGGCCGATCATTGATCGATCGGTTGGAAGACTTTCCATCGATCAGCCAGCTCTCTTTGTCGTCAATCATCAATCGACAGATGATGGTCATCGTTCGATGGTCAGTCGATTGCTGATTGATGGACAGGTTGGTAAGTTGGGTGATGGTTCGATATCTTCCAATAATTTTCATGCCGATTTCAGATTCCGACTCCTCTCAACCAGATATATCTAAACCTATTCGAAAAAGAGCATAACAACTTACTAGGCTAAGCCCCGATATAGTTGACTTTGGGTTTAAATGTTTGCATGACCATGCACATAACATTGGGCTCATATTAATTAGGCTACTCTATAGATGGTTTAGAAGCATGTGCGTTGCATTTGATTTGCAACCAAATTCAAAATCAAAATCAAAAATAAATTGGAATGAAAACTGAAATTAACATATTTCTGAATATATTTGATTCATGATTGAAATTAGAATTAAAATAAAAAAATATTCTAAATATTAAAAAAAAAATATAGATTGAATTTTAAGAAATTGAGATATTTTTCATTCTTTCTTAAAATCAGAACGAAAATGAGATTTTTTTTAATTAAATAGCGAGAATGGGAGTCATTCATTTGCATTCTTATTTTAAAATCTAACTCCCTCCAATGAAATATGCCTATAGATCCGGTATGATATTAATAAACATTTGACATGCCACCAAATAGCATTAAAACTTTTTATCAATATTTTAAAATTTTATTATTATTTATTTTTAAAAAAGATTGTCGAAAAATGAGAACAACTTTTTTTTATCTCATGAAGTGAAACATCGAGAGAAACTAACAGCACATCATTCTAATTTCTAAGTAGGGACATATGCTATGGAATCTACTCTCAATTGGTTCAATACATCCTATTTACTAAAAAAGATGCATTAAAAACTATCTAGAATGAAATACCCGCGTAGCCTAATATATGCAGCATTGCGCCGTGAATGCGGGTAGCAGACGCTATTGATGTAACCTATACATATGACATCTTACATCATGATCCTGACATCTAGAAACTTTGAAAAAATCAATATTTTTAAATTAGATGGAAATATTTTTTGAACACCTGGTTCCATGTACTGAAGACTTTCGCTATATAAACACGTCATTCAAATATTCTACATTTCCATATCAAACTAGCAAAGTAGCTGAAAAGTGTAGCAACCACCACAGTAGAAAGTAATTTCCATTCGGGCGTACATAAACTCCACCAAGACTCTAAAGGTATTCGTAACGGAACAAAGACATAATAAAGTGATCTTCTATTGGAACAGGCACGAGCAATTAAGCAAAAGCTAAGAACGAAGAAAGATCACTTGGAAGCAAAATCAGATTTGATTTTTTTTTTTTTTTTTTTTGGGATATTCACCAATTATTAATGCCCTACGATCAAGCTGCGCGCATGGGAATACTTCCTCTAATGGAATGTTTGATTGAAGTGTCCAAGCCTCCACCAACTATAGTTTTCAGCACATTATATGATCTGTGAATGTGATGCACTAAGCCCACTATGGCTTCTACATCATTCTTGTCTTCGTTTACGAGCCGTAGAGTTCGGCAGAATCAATGATCTTTTGAATGTAGTGCTCACGTGCTCCAATCCCTTTATCTAAGACACCATTAATGTAGTACGTTAAAGTCTTTGAGAACATTGACGATGTTATACTGTTCATAATCTGTGTAAAACAATGCAAATATCCACCAAATGGTTAACTAGCTAGACCACTATATTGCATCATAATGATGCAATTACTGCATCTCAATCTGATCTCGGATGCTGTACGTGTGACCTTCCATCTGATCGAGCTCGTTGATGATTGAAATCTGGTTCACCCATGGTATTTTTCTTCATGAGTGTTTAAATACATTGGAATACTGTGCATAAATATTATAACTCAAACTCCATAGGAGTTGTGCATGTGGTCAATTCCTTCTACCATCGAAATTTGAAATTAAAGGAATGTGAAGATTACATGTACAATTTGAATTCTTTATTTATTTATTATGCAAAGGTGGTTCGCAGGGCCCAGTCCATATTAGTCTCTTAGCCTACGCCATTCTTACCTCGCCACTCAAAACGGTAAATGGAGCCAAGCAACGATGCCAGAGACTGCCAGGAGAGAAAGGCATGCATGGCAGATAACTATTGCCATCACATAGTCTATTTTAGGCTTCATATGGTCATGCTGTGTATGGTCTTTGTAGGTTGAGTATAGCCTCAATAGGGGCCTAATGAATTAGATCATGTCTAATGGACTGGGTCTTGATGGCTTGAAGCTATGTTGAGTCCTAAACTTCAAAAGCCTGGATGGGATTGTGCGCTATTTGGGTTGGGTTTTGATGGGTGGTACATCTACTGTGAGACGAATATAAGTGCACTCTGGATTGCCTCTCATATACGATGGAGCACTCTAGTGGCACTTTATGGCTGTATCATACAACCATTCTTTTCTCATTTTATGACATTTTATTTTTTGATTTTGTTAAATGAAGTTGTATTAGAGTAGCATGACCTTTTTGTCTAATTTCTTTTAAAAAAAGAAACTAAGATTAAGATAAATGAAGGACAGCAAATCTTTTTTATCCAGAAAAAAAAAAAGAAAAAGAAAAGAAAAGAAAAAGAAAAAGAAAAAAAGAAATCACATTCCTTTGTTTGTCAAATTCTGCCGATGGCGCTTCTTTTTTGGGTAAACCTCCAAGGCACTTCTTTAGTTTCACGTATGGAAACACGTAATATTTATGCACCACAGGCATACAATATAATGCATTGAAAAAACTGAGGGGAACAAGGGTTTCATATTATTTTGCAAAAAAAATATTTATCAAATTAATTACAGTCAGCGCTGATTAATAGAAGCACCATCATCCATCAATTTCTCATTTTATATCAATAAGGACTTATTTGATTCAAAGAAAGTAGAGGAGGAAAGATTCTATAAAGTAGAGAAGAAGTCTTTTATTTAGTTGAAATTTTAAAAGAAGGAAGAGTGAAAAAAATTTATCCTACAGAAAATTACTTTTCATATTCTATGGAAAGTAGAAACTCAGGAAAGATGCTAGTTTTGTCGCTTCTCATAAAATGAAAAGCGATGATACATTTTTTTTTCAAAATATTTTTTTAAGATTCATGACTAAGATTTTATAAAATATCATGATGGTTAGGATAAAATACTGAATAGTAATAATATAATATAATATTTATATTATTTTAATATTTATATAAATAAAATATTATATTTATTAAAATATTAAAAAATTTATTATATTAAAATATTAATATTATATTAATATAATATAATATATATTAATATTATATTAATATAATAAATTATTATGATATAATATTATATTATAATATTTTAATATTATTTTTATATTAATATAAATATAATATTATTATTTATATAAAGTTTAGGAGCAAAAAATATATAGTCTTATATCATTAAGGATATAATAAATATTCTATATAGTTTTTCTAAAAAAATGGATGCTCGATCAAATATAAGTTATTCTTTAATAAATCACTTTTTTATGATCAATCAAATATACTAAAATCATATTTACAAGAAATAACTTCTCAGAAAGTAATTTTCTAAGAAAAAACTTCTTTCCATGATCCAAATGAATCCTAAATAATTAGTTTTGCACATTTGCCACCAAATGATTAGTGAATTGTACATAATGGAAAACGTAGAGCATGCTAACATTAAGCTTTTCGATGGGTGAGACTGCAGTCATCTTAGTTGGCGTGAGATATTTTAAGATCTTTGTCGATATATTTTGAAACTGAAATATTATAACTTTAGCTAATATAACATAGAAATAATTACTTATTTACACATTGAACTTTGATGTTCTAATTATTATATTTTTACAAAAATAATAAAGATGAGGAATAGAAACCTTAGATGATATATATATATACTTGAAAATTTTTGATTTATATTGACTGACAAAATAAGTTTGAGATATTATATTTACCATGTGGATGGATGCCCCGTATTAGTATCTTGTTTAAGAGGAGCCTCTTGCCTTGTATCCATAAACTCAATAACAGTTGATGAGAGGAAGAACCTTCTAATACTTCTTGATCGATGATCAAATTACAATCATCTACAAATACTCGAAATATTTAAATATGAGAAGACATTCTACGGTCTCAATAGATCGCCAACCATCATCCTCTTATCTCGAATCTATCAGGTGCATCCATCGTATCTAAATCATAAGTAATTTCTTTTCAATTTCTATCTTATTTGTATCTAATAGTATCTTATTTATACTGTAAATTTATATCTAAATTTAATGAAAATGGAAAGTAGAATTAGATTGGATTGAAAACATGATTATTTGTTCTTATTTTTTTTCACATTTTCTCTCATTGTACTTTTGGAATCAGCATATTATATATTAAAAAAAGAATATCAACCTTTTCGAAAACCATTCACCACCCTCACTCCTCTCTATCAATCATTATGCTCTTATCTGGAATCCATCATGTGCATCCAACATGTCTATATATAAAGCGGTTTATTTTCAATTTTCATCTTATCTAATAGTATGTTATCTACGCATACTCACTATATAAACAATCAAGTTTCTAGTCCAACCCAATTCCACAATCCCTTTCTAACTCTTTTCCATTCTTACCTTCTTATCCGTATTTTCTCTTATCATATCCTTAGGACCACCGTCGTGCTAGCATTATGAGAAAAAATTACGAACCTTTTAAAACCATCCACCACCCTCTCTTCCCTCTATTAATCACCATCCTCTAATTTTAAATCCATTATATATATTATCTAAACTCAAAGTAGTTTATATTTAATTTTCATCCAATTTATATATTATAATATCTTATTTTTATTTATGAATTCTCAATATATAGAATCAAATTTTCAATTTAACCTAATTCTACCGTCCCTTTCCAATCCCTTCCCCTCCCTACCTTTAGTTCATATTTTTACCCTCTTTTCTACATTCTTTCTTACTATCCTTGGGGCCACCATGCACAAGTGCTACATATATACATACATACATACATACATACATACATACATATATATATATATATATATATATATATATATACATATATATATATATATATATACATATATATATATATATATATATATATATATATATATATATATATATATATATATATATATATATATATATATATATATATATAATGACAGTCCTTCTTAATACCATTCATCATCCTCACCATCCTTTATCAATCACCAAGTTCTTATCATGAATCCATCACATATATGATAGGTTATTTTAAATTTTTATTCTATTTATATTTAATAGTATTTTATTTACATGCATAAATTTAGTTTTTTTCTAAAATATTAATTTTTAATATTTTATTCTAAAAGTACTTTCACTGGAATTTTTTTCTGAATCTATGTGGTGGGCTACGACAGTTGAAATCAAGGAATCAACACATGATTTCAAGTCCGATCAGATCATAATTTTGAGCAGCTGAGATGGCAATTGAAAATGCAAGCTCAACACGTGACTTCGGAGTTGGCCGAGTCGGTCCTCCTCCAACTCATGCGGTGGCCTAGATGTCGCAAGGGGGTCGGGTGCAGAGTATTGTAGGGGGAGCTATGAGTGGCGAGGAGAGGTGAGGTTGTGGAGCGTAAGAGGGATATCAGAGGAGGCTACCACCCCTCCAAAAAAATTTTAAAATACTTATTGTTGGTGCAGAAATTGGTCGTCACCGGAACCAACTGGAGCGGAGGTCGATGAGGTCACCATCGGGGACTTGCAAAACAAAGTCCCGTCCGGAGCCGGTGGGGGTGGCTCCAGTAGGATCCTCCGACGATCAAATTAGTTCTAGCCAACGAAAATAGAGTGCTCGAAAATGAATTCCGCAAAGCTTAGAGAAAGAGAGGAGAGTTTAGAGCTTAGAGTTAGCGTATCTGGAGGATCCTTTTTGTAGGCGGAGCTTGATTGATGGTGACGGCCATACCGCCTGGTAGCAAGCCATCGGGGCCGCATGAAGTTCGGTATGGAGAGGAAGGCGCCGTCAGATGGATAGTGACAGCCATACTGGCGGATTATGGATCGCATGAGATTGGTTATGGAGAGAGTGGCATCGCCAATAGTGGTGGCCATGTCGTTCGATCGTGGGCCGCATGGAGCTTGTTACGAAGGAAAAGGTGCTGTCAGACTAGTAGTGGCGGCCATACCGTCGAGGTTCGACAGTCGTAGCTTAAGAAAGCAAGCGTTGGTTGGTGGACTCGGGCAC
Organism: Cocos nucifera; assembly: GCA_006176705.1. Lineage (NCBI taxonomy): Eukaryota > Viridiplantae > Streptophyta > Magnoliopsida > Arecales > Arecaceae > Cocos > Cocos nucifera. Next base: position 2,225,733 of record QRFJ01000054.1, read on the forward strand.
ATACCAATTTCAAAGAAGTTCGGACTCTTGGAGGAGTTCGGACTCCTGGAGGAGTTCGGCCAAAGGGGAGGCTCGGAAGGAGTTTGACTCCTGTGGGAGTCCGACTAGAGCTCGATCGGGGTAGAACTGCTGAGGAGTTCGATCGAAGAAGAAGCTCGAAAAGAGTTCGACTTCTATGGAAGTCCGACTAAAGCTCAGCCACTGAGGAGCTCGATCGGAGTGCAACTGCTGAGAAGATCGACCGAAGGGAGAGCTCGGAAGGAGTTCGACTCCTGTGGGAGTTCGATTGGAGCTCGATCGCTGAGGAGCTTGATCGAAGCATAACCGCTGAGGAGTTCGGCCAAAGGAGGAGCTCGAAAAGAGCTCGACCGCTGAGGAGTTCGATCGATCTAAGGGAATGCTTGGGAGGAGTCTGGCTGGAGGAGTTCAACTAAGGCCCAGGTGCTGTGAGTCTGAAGGAGCTCTTCCATGGCTATCGGTTGCGTTAAACTGAGCATCGAACTAGACTTCGGTAGGAGCTGGGTTTATCCCCAACAATAGTCCCCCCACTTTTGAGTTTGAAATTTGAAGGAAGGGAGTGCAAAAAGGATGACTGCCGAAGTCCTCTTCTGGGCTCCGTACTGGTTCAGGTCGAAGCTCGGAGAGAAGATCTCATCTTCAGCCAAAGTTGATGTTGAAGTAGATCTCGTCTCCTGCGGTCGAGGTCAGAGGTTGAGCTCCTCGGAGGCGATATTGTCTCCAGCAGTCGAGGTTAATACGGACGCTCGGGAGAGATCTTATCTCTACTCTAGGTCGGCTCGGTCGCTTGGAAGAGATCTCATCTCTGGTCAAGGTCAACTTGGGCGCTCGGGGAAGATTTCTTCTCCTACAGTCGAGGTTGTCGCCATTGCTCGGAAGAGATTTTATCTCTAGTCGAGGTTATCTCGGACGCTCGAAAGAGAACTTATCTTTGATCGAGATTGTCTCCGATCTTATCTCTTGTCGAGGTTGGCACCGTTGCTCGAGAGAGATCTTAACTCCTGCAGACTTCGAAGCTCGGACTTGGACTTTGCTCGCGTTAGGACGAGATTCTCCTTCTATTCCTAATGGACTGTGGGAGCACATACGGGCCGCTGTCTGTGCCTCTCCCCCCCATCTCATCTAAGGTGAACGAGGCCTTCGACTTTGCTGGCGTTAGGACGAGATTTTTCTCCTGTTCCTAACGGGCTGTGGGGGCACATACGGACCATCGTCCGTGTCTCTCTCCCCATCTCATTTAAGGTGGATGAGGCCTTCGACTTTACTCGCGTTAGGATGAGGTTCTCCTCCTATTTCTAACGGGCTATGGGAGCACATACGGACCGTTGTCCGTGTCTCTCCCTCCATCTCGTCTAAGATGGACGAGGCTTTCGACTTTGCTCACGTTAGAATGAGGTTCTCCTCCTGTTCCTAATGGACTGTGGGGGCACATACAGACCGTTGTCCGTGCCTCTCCCCCCATCTCGTCTAAGGTGGATGAGGCCTTCGACTTTGCTTGCATTAGGACGAGATTCTCCTCCTATTCCTATCGAACTATGGGGGCACATACGGACCGTCGTCCGTGCCTCTCCCCCCATCTCGTCTAAGGTGGATGAGGCCTTTGACTTTGTTTGCATTAGAACGAGGTTCTCCTCCTATTCCTAACGGGCCACTTTTGCTCATTTTTTTCCTACCATCACATAATCCTTGCACAAGAAAACAATAATGCTGAACGAAGGAGTTTTATTAAAAAAAGTCTACTGGTAATACATCCTCAGATTTTTTGAGTTCTAAGATCGGAGAAGTACTATTTCTCCAAGCTCCTTCAGACGATAAGTTCCAAGTCGAACGACTTCCACCACTTCATACGGACCTTCCCAATTTGGAACGAGCTTCCCTTGGCTCTGAGGCTGAGAGATGGTAACTCGTCGAAGCACTAGATCCCCCACTTTGAACATCTTGTTTCTAACTCTGGAGTTGTAGTACCGAGCCACCTTCCGCCTGTAGGCTACCATTCGGATGCGGGCTTCCTCCCTTTTTTCTTCTAGCATGTCGAGGTTGACTCTGAGGTCCTGGAGGTTGTGCTATTCGTTGAAGCATATGACTCGCATAGACGGAAGCTTAAGCTTAATCGGAATAACTGCCTCCGTGTCGAAGGCTAAAGCGAAGGGTGTTTCCCCGATCGATATCCTTTATATAGTTCGGTATGCCTAGAGAACGTGGTAGAGTTCGTCCATCCAGACCTCCTTTATCATGTCGAGCCTTATTTTGATGCCTTACAGTAGGGTCCGGTTGGTCACCTCAGCCTCCCCATTGGCCTACGGGTGAGCCACCGATGTGAAGTGGTGGAAGATGTTTAGTCCTTCGCAGAACTTGACGAACCTCGCCCCAGTGAACTATCGCCCGTTATCGGTTATAAGGGTTCGGGGCAGATCGAACTGGCAGACTAGTGACTTTTAGACGAAGTCCTGCACCTTGGCCATGATAATCTTCGCTAGTAGTTTGGCTTTGACCCACTTGGTGAAATAGTCGATCGCGATCAGGAGAAACTTTCGCTGCCCGGACGTCGTTGGAAAGGGGTCGAGTATATCCATTCTCCACTGCGCAAATGGCCACAGCATGCTGAGCGGAGCAAGCTTGGATGCCGATTGTCTTTGCATGCTGGCGTTCTTCTGACAGCGATCGTACTTCTTCACATATTCCATGGAATCGTGGAACAAGGTCGGATAGTAGTACCCCTACTGAAGTAATCTTTGCGATAGGGACCTGGCTTCTATGTGACTTCCATAGAGTCTTTCGTGCACCTCCCATAGTGCGAGGTCGACCTCTGAAGGTCAGAGACATCTCAGCAGCGGAAGGGAGTATGACCTCTTATACAACTTGTCTTCATATAAAACGTAGCGGAAGGTCTGATTCGTAAGTTTTCGAGCTTCTTTCCGATCGTGAGGAAGGACCCCCTCTTTAAGGTAGGCGACCAATGGGTCGATCCAGCTTGGCTCGAATTCCATCTGCAGGACGGCTTGAGATTTCTCTATGGTTGGGCACTTCAAAGTCTCCAAAAATACTTCTTTGGGCAGTTCGGTCGGGGCTGAAGTGGCCAACTTGGAGAGAAGGTCGGTTCTTGCATTTTCCGCCCTCGTAATATGTTGAATGCCAAAACTATCGAAGGCTAGAGTCAAATCTCTCACTTTTCTAAGATATCTCACCATACTTTCCTCCTGCGCTTCGTAGCTGCCGCTAACTTGACCGACCATCAGCTGAAAATCGCTGTAGACTTGAAGCTGATCTACTTTTAATTCCCTTGATATCTTTAGTCTGACGATCAGCGCTTCATATTCGGCCCCATTGTTGGTCACGGAGAACTTGAAGCATAGCGCGTACTCGGCGACGACTCCCTCAGAGCTGACCAAGACCAGCCCCACACCAGCTCTAGTAAAGTTGGACGAACCATCCACGTGCAGAGCCTAGGAGCCTTCGGAGAGGTCGGCGTTTTCCTCGGGAAGGTTCGGCCGTGATAACTCGACTTTGTCCAAGCTCGATCTCGCTTTGGTGCCGGTCTCGCTCTGTTCAAGCTCGGCTTCGACTAGAATGGTGCATTCTAGCACAAAATCTACCAGTATCTGAGCCTTGATCGATGGCCTGGGTCGGTAGTTGATGTCGAACTCTATGAGCTCGATTGCCCATTTCGTGATTCTTCCGGAAGCGTCCGCCCGGCGAAGGACTACTTTTATCAGTTGGTCCATGAAGACCGTTACGATGTGCTCCTGAAAGTAAGGTCGGAGCCTCCTGGCAGCAATCAGAAGAGAGTAAGTTAGCTTTTCTAATCTAGAGTACCTAGTCTCCGCATCCCTCAGGACCCAGCTCATATAGTAGACCGATCACTGCATCTTCGCTTCTTCCTTGACCAGGATTGCCGCCAGGGCCATCAAGGAGACAGCTAGATACAAGAATAATTCTTCTCCGAATTTGGGCTTTGTCAGCAGTGGAGGTGAGCCAAGGCAGTTTTTAAGCTCTTCGAATTCCTGTTGGCACTCCACCGTCCAGCAGAAGTCCTTTGGTCGCCTGAGAACTTGGAAGAAGGGCACGCATCGTTCGGCTGACCTTGAAACGAAGTGATTTAGGGATGCCACCTTCTCGGTTAGGCGCTGAACTTTCTTGATCATCTTCGGAGAGGTCATCTTCCAAATGGCTTGGATTTTCTTACGGTTTGCTTCGATTCCACATCTCGACACCATGAACCCCAAAAATTTTCTCGAGGTCACGCCAAAGGCGCACTTGGTCGGATTCAGCTTCATCTTGTACTTCCTGAGCACATCGAAGGTCTCTTTAAGGTCGGCGAGGTGGTCTGTTGAAGTTCGACTTTTGACAAGCATATCATCCATGTACACCTCCATATTACGGTCGATCTACTCCTTAAAGATCTTATTGACCAAGTGCTGGTACGTTGCCCCTACATTTTTTAGTCCAAATGGCATGATCCAGTAATAATAAAGACCACGGTCAGTAATGAAGGTGGTCTTCTCTTCGTTCTCGGGCACCATCCGTATCTGGTTATAACCAGAAAAGGCATCCATGAAGGTGAGAAGCTCATGGCCCGAGGTCGCATCCACCAGTTGATCGATCCTAGGCAGGGGGTAGCTGTCTTTCGGGCAGGCCTTGTTCAGCTTCTTGAAGTCAACGCACATCCTCTACTTGTTGTTCGCCTTTTTGACGAGGACCACGTTTGAAATCCAGATCGGATAATTAACCTTCCGGATGAGTCCGACTTTGAGGAGCTTGTGTACTTCTTCGATGATTGCCTTCTACCTCTTTGGAGTATGGTGGCGCATCTTTTCTTTTATCGATCGGTACCTCAGATCGACGGCCAGTTGATGTTCCATAACCTCGACATCAATCCCCGGCATGTCCACGGGGGTTCAGGCAAAGATGTCCGCGTTTCTTCTGAAGAAGGCAACGAGCTACTCCCAAACCTCGTCTACCAAGTTGGAGCCGATTTGCACCGCATGCTCCGAGTTTCCATCATTTAAGGGCATAGAGACGAGGTCCTCCATAGGCTCGCCCCGCTCCTCAGTGAGGTCGTCGCGGACATCCAGTCCATCAACAAAATAAGTGTCGAACCTTTCTCCCTTATGCAGGATGATTGAGTAGTAGTGCCTCGCCAAAACCTGGTCTCCCCTGACCTCTCCAATCCCACGACTCATCGGAAACTTCATCTTCAAATAATAGGTTGACACCACTGCCCAAAGCGCATTTAGACTAGGTCAGCCGAGAATCGCATTATAGGCGGACGGAGTCCTCACGACAAGAAAATCGACCTTCGCTTTGGCTAGTTTTGGATGTTGCCCTACCATCACAGCCAAAGTTATTATGCCTTCGACTAGTACGGTGTTGCCAATGAATCCTACCAGCGGAAAATTCATAGGCCCCAAGTGGTCATCGGATAGGGACATTTTTTAGAAGGCATGTAAAATAATACATCGGTTGAGCTTCCATTATCCACCAAAATGCGGCGTACATTATAGTCAGCAATGTTCAAAGAAATTACAATCGTGTCATTGAACAAAAATTGGATCCCCTAGCCATCTACCTCGGTAAAGGTCATGGGTTTCACGGTCCTCCGCCTCTTCATCGGTCCCTCAAATCTGTTGGCCTCTTCTTGTTGAAGTCCCCCCGAGATAGTGTTGATGACGCCGAGAGGCGGCCGATCTTCATGCTGGTTTCCCCCACTTGGCGGTAACGCCCTTAGCTGATCTTCCCTCTCTTCAGGTCATCTCCGTAGGAATCGGTCAAGTCTTCCTCGCCTGACGAGCTCTTCGATCTCGTCCTGGAGTTGGATGCACTTCTCAATGTCGTGACTGTGGTCACGATGGTAAAAGCAAAACTTGTTGGGGTTGCGCTTGCTGGGATGGGAATGCATTCTCTCTGATCTTGGAAGTCATTCCTTGATCTCTATCAGCACTTGGGCTTTCGGGACGTTAAGGGGGGTGTAGTTGTGGAATCGTCGTCGGGGAGAACTTTGGCGTTGGGAAGAACTTCGGCGTGCCCTTCCGTCAGGGCTTCCCTGCCTTCGAGCTCAAGGGGGGTTCGGGCTCGCCCGCGATCAGGAGGAGTCCGAGAACGTGGCCGAGCTTCATTCCGCAGGCCCGCCGATTCGCAGTTTGCCGCTGGCTTCATTGTCCTTGGCCTCGAAGGCCTCCTCTGCCCGGGCATAACTTTCAGCCCAAGCTAGCATGTCAGCAAAATCTCTGGGATACTTCTTTTCAGGGAGAACAGCAAGTCATTCTTCTGAAGGCCGCCCTTAAGGGCGGCTATGGCGACTGACTGGTCCACGTTCTGGACCTCCAATGCGGCAGTATTAAACTGGGTGACATAAGCCCAGATGGATTCTCCCTCCTTCTACCTAATGGCTATTAAGAAATTCGAACCTCGACGTGGACGCCGACTACTGATAAAATGGGCCGCAAACTGTTGGCTCATCTGGTCAAACGATAAGATGGTACTCGGCTTAAGCGCCGAGTACCAATTTCTGGTAGCTCTCTTAAGGATAGAGGGGAAAGCCCGGCATAAGATGGCGTCTGACGCACCATGGAGCAACTTCGTTGTCCGAAAGATTTCCAGATGGTGGATCGGATCGGTGGTCCCATCGTAACTCTCGAGCTGCGGGAGCTTGAAGTTCGACGGGATCGGTTCCTGCATAATTTTCTGCGAAAAGGGAGGGTCAGTACAATTGTCATTACCACGTGAGGAGGGAGTGTGACAAAGTTCCTCGATTCACTGGCTCATTTCTAAGAGCCTTTGATCTAAGAGATCTTCACGGTCTTTGATCTCCAAAGTTTTCTGGTAGAATGGGTGCGAGGCTCCCCTTGGGTCGAGCCATGGTCCGAGCAGGGGCTCTCCCTCCTTTGCTTTCCCTTTTAGGGATTGAAGGTCGGGTAGCCCAAGTCGGCCATTCCTGGACCAGACCACACGGCTCTGAAGAGTCCCGCACCTATTGAGCTGGTGCCGGGGCCTGTCGGTGCATGGCCTGCACCACCTGCACTGCCTCCGTGAGGCCACGAACCTGCTGGACGAGCAAGTTGAACTGCTTCGCGTCCACTGCAGCCACAGATGGAACCTGGGCCGCCCGAGCTGGAGCGGGAGCGGACGGATCTGAATGGGATCGGGCCACGGAGACCATCGATCGTCGGGTCGAAGCTCTCCTGGGGGGCATTTTTTCTCGAAAAAAAACTCTAGAGAGAAAGAAGGGAGATCTCTAGAGAGAGATTGTTGCCGAGCACTCCATTAAGAATAAGGGGGGCTTCAAGAACACCTCAAGAACAGAGGCGCCCCTCCTTCTAGCACCAATCTATTGGTGCAGAAATTGGTCGTCGCTGGAACCAGCTGGAGCGGAGGCCGACGAGGTCGCTGCTGGGACCTGCAAAACAAAGTCCGATCCGAAGCCGGGGGGGTTGGCTCCGGCAGGACCCTCCGACGATCAAGTCAGCTCTGGCCAACGAAAATGGAGTGCTCGCAAATGAGTTCCGCAGAGCTTAGAGAAGGAGAGGAGAGTTTAGAGCTTAGAGTTAGCATATCTGGAGGATCCTTTTTGTAGGCAGAGCTTGATTGATGGTGATGGCCATACGGCCTGGTAGCGAGCCATCGGGGCCGCATGTAGTTCGGTACGGAGAGGAAGGCACCGTCAGGTGGACAGTGACAGCCATACTGATGGATTGTGGGTCGTATGAGGCTGATTACGGAGAGAGTGGAGTCACCAGTAGTGGTGGCCATGTCGTCCGATCGTGGGCCGCATGGGGCTTGTTACGGAGGGAAATGTGCCGCCAGACTGGTAGTGGCGGCCATACCACCGAGATCCGACAGCCGTAGCTCGAGAAAGCAGGTGTTGGTTGGTGGACTCGGGTACATACCAATTTCAAAGGAGTTCGGACTCCTGAAGGAGTTCGGCCAAAGAGGAGGCTCGGGGAAAGAGCTCGACCGCTGAGGAGTCCGACCGATCTAAGGGGATGCCTGGGAGGAGTCCGGCTGAAAGAGTTCGGCTAAGACTCGAACGCTGTGAGTCCGAAGGAGCTCTTCCGTGGCTACCGATTGCGTTAAACTGAATATCGAATTAGATTTCGGTAGGAACGAAATTTATCCCCAACACTTATTATTTTTATATTTATTATAATAATTTTTTTAATATTTTAATCTCACATATATTATGAATCTATTAATTTAAAAAAATCATATAATTAATTTTATGTTATTTTTTATTAAAAATATTTTTTTTTAAAAAAAATAGTTATTTATTTATTTTTTAATTTTTTTATTTATCCTTCAATCTTTAAATTGGAAGAGGTTGTTGAGATTTTTATATAATTAAAATTATTTTATAGATGATATAAAATAATATTTTTATTACTTATATTTATTTATATATAAAATTAAATATTTATTAATATTTTTATAATATTTTAATTATATATTTTTATTTTATTATTTATTATAAAATGTTTTTTAAAACAATATTAATAAATTATTATTTTGTCCGATGTCAGGCTCCGCCACTGGCACGGAGCTGCGGGTGCCGAGGGGTCGCGGGAGGAGCTGCGGGTTGCGCCCGGCAGGGGGGGCTCGGGACCGCGGGGCCGGGGGGACGCGCGCGGAGGAGCCGCGGGTGGCCTCGGAGGGAGGTGGGCGCGGAGAAGCTGCGGGCAGAGGAAGGCGGAGGAGCCACGGGTGGGGGGTGGGGAGGGGAGGGGAGAGAAGGAAGAAACGAAAAGAATAATAATAAAATATTATTTTAAAAAAATATTTTGAAGAGAACGAGGCCGATCCCGGCCACTCCAGAGACGCCGCCCTCGGCGCCGAGATCATCGCCACCTTCATCCTCGTCTACAAGGTCTTCTCCGCCATCGACCCCAAGCGCAACGCCGGTGACTTCCACGTCCCGGTCCGTAGTGATCATATGCTATTAACAACTAGCGAGCACCAAATTTTTTTTTTTAAAAAAAAAAAGGGTTCTGCTAGCATTTTTTCTGCTACCACTAGGTCTTGGCTCCACTTCCCATCGGGTTCGCGGTGTTCATGGTACACCTGGCCACCATTCCATCACTGGAACCCGAATTAATCCGGCCAGGAGCTTCGGAGCTTAATTTGTGCGTGATGTGCAAATGATTCCATTAATTAAAAATTAAATTAAATTATTAATTATTTTGATATTTAATTTTATTTTATTTTAAAAAAATTAATTTTAATTTAAAATTAAACTAAAATTTTTAGTTGATGTAATTTTTAATTTTTAAATTGATAATTTTGATTAATCGAAAATTAAAATAGATGACTAATGATAAATATTATGTTGATAAATTATAAAATGCTCGAGATAATTTTATTGAGTTGAATTTTTTTTATAATTTATAGTTGATTTGAATTTAAATAATAATATTAAATTTAAGTATAATTTTATAATTTAAATAATAAAATTATTATAAAATTAATAAATTAAAATTAAAATTAAAAATTTAGTATAGAAAAGTTCGAATCGAATAAAAATTAATTTAATTTAATTTATTTAATTTTAAATTAATTTAATTTAATTTTTGATTTTATAAAATATAAGTTTAAAAATTTAATTTTTTAAAACATCCTATCACGATGGATCTTTTGGGTGGAACCGTTCGTACATGAAGGCGTTGGCCGAGGCAGTGTACCACCAATACATCCTAAGAGCGGCGACCATCAAGGTGCTGGGTTCGTTCAACCCCCACAAACTGAGACCGGAAAGAGTACTTGATAAACTACTAAGATGGTGGTGGTGGTGACGTAAAAGACTATTTTTGATTTGGCTTGTTGTATTACTTGCGTAGCGTATGAAAGAGAGAGAGGCATGCCACTTGACGTCCGTTTGTGCCGGAATTGAATATTTTTTAGTGGAAGATTTTTTTTTTTTTTTGATGAGAGAGAGAGAGAGAGAGTTGTTAGTTTTGCTTCCACTTTTTCTTAGTAAACTATCAGAGGAATTCTTTTTCTAGAGCACTCCTACCAAGCACCAACCTGATTCTTTCCTATAATAGTTTTTTAACTCCCCACCTGATAATCTGGGAATATGAAAAACTAAGCTGAGTTTTTAAAGTCACGAAAAATTAAGAAGAAAATCAGAATCGACATTGGTTGACATCCGTACTGTACACAATCGATGCAATTAGACCGCATCAAATCCTACGGTGGATAACATGCCACGCTATCTACTTCACCAATTCCCGATTACGCCCTATCCACCATCCATATTCTCCAGGATTTGCCTTGGTTCGCTTGCACCCGGTGCATGCAATAATTTCTCCATTGGCTAAGGATCGGATCCAAGGGAGAGTTATCTTAAGTTCTTATTTTAGAATACTTTTCTTATTTTATCGGAACCAACAAAAGCAAAATAATCTTTTCTTCCTCCTTAAGCTAGCAAATATCCTTGCCGGACAAAAACGACGCCAAAGTAAGGTTTCCGAGACGTTGGGCTTCGCGGAGATTGCCGTGATGCCGCATAACCTCCTTGCCTCCATCTTCGACAGTGAAGAAGACGACGACACCAAGTTTGCGAGCCTCAAATGAGATACTACACACATCATCACATGATGGAAATGTTATGGATGGCTAGATTAGTGTAAGGTGTTACTAAATGTTTTATGTTGTAATACATGTGCAATTACTCGAACAAGTTAAATGAATTTAGCTCTTAAACTCTGATATTTGTTCTCAAGGAAGAAGCGCAAAAACCGTAGAATAGCAATAACCATTGCAGGAGATCCAACCGTCGACGCCATAAAAAAAAGACATGAATGTAGGGTTTCAGATAATTCGGTTGGCACGTTGCAAGTGGATCCCTTCGGTGCAGCGTGGAGCTCAACCTTACAGGCCTTGGCCCCATGCTTCCGGTAGGGGAAGCCCTCAACAGCGACGCCGTGTACACCATGGCTGCTTGTTTGGCCGAATGACACGAACCCCAAGGCCTGCTCGTTTGGCCGAATGTTTGGTCCCATTCTTGTTTCCACCAAGGGTACAGACATGGTCAATTAAACTAATAATAAATATCTCTGAGTAACATGGAAGGGAGTAATTATAAGGGATCCATTGTATACTTTGATGCTTGTGTGTTTTAGTTACTGCTCAGTGATTGTAATAATATATATTCTGTATAACCTGCGTAACTGATACCTCTCTTTTAATGATGATCCACTCGCCCCCAATTACAAACATTTTCAAAGATATTCCCAAACATCGTTAAGAACTTTGTCATTTAGCTTGTCGATCATTTGGTCGTTCATGTACTTTTCTTTTCTGAATTGAGTTAGAGTGTATATCACATGAGGATTTTTTTTCGGCGAGCTTGTGCTTGGTAAAATTTGCATACAGTCTTGACTCATGGGGTTATGATAGACTATGTCTCTTCGGTTCAACTCTAAACTAGAAAAGATCCCAACATAACAGTCGCATCAGGTTTCTTAACTGCACTAAAGGGCTTGCCCATATGGTCCACTTCTCCAAGCTTGGTTAGCAGTCTGACAAACTTAGCAACCACGTAGCTGGCAGCATCCAATCCGATCTTAATAGAGTAGACATAAATTAATTTACAAAAATCAAACATCTCCAAAACTGAAGCAGCACCGGCAATTATTCTCAAGTCACGAAGTCCATCAGAAACCCTACGCGACGCATCTGCCGGGAGAGCTCCACAACCTCTATGAAGAGGCCATTCAGTACATAACCAGAAATCAAAGCAATCTAAGCAACCGGGCTCTTCACAGGAATTTCATAGAACAAGTTCAGTACGTCATCCAAACTACCACATTTTGCATACATATCTACAAGCCCAATTTCTACAAATCTATAAAATCCCAACCAACGTTTAATCACCGGTCCGTGAATCAACCCGCCCAAATCAAGAATCCGAGACATCGAACACCCCTTTAATGCTGATGATATCAAAAGTTGATAGGCCTTTAAGCCGCTTTGGTACATTTCTCCGAACAGCCCATATGCCTCGAGATCGAAGCCGTGGGCAACATAGCATGAAATCACAGTGCACCAAGATGTATGGTCTCTCTCGGGCATCCTAACATAACATTTAATGCTGAGCTTATGCTTGTTTCCAATGCCTTCCTCTGCCCGCGGCTTCTCCGCGCCCACACCTCCCCGCCCTCCGATGCCACCCACGGCTCTCCGTCCGGCCGCCGCTCCTTCGGGCTTATCCATGCCCACACCCCCCCACCCCGTGGCGCCACCTGCAGCTCCTCCATGCGCCACCCCCCCCCACCTCGGTCCCGTGCTCGGGGGGAAAACTCGATGGAATCGCAGATCCAAGCCGCGATTCCAGTGAAATCGCGGATCCAAACAGCAATTTCAGTGAAATCGTGATTTGGATCCATAGGTTCACGTACGCCATGTCAACAGGCCGAGTAGGCCGTGTGATCATGGGTTGGTGTCACCGCCGAACGATAGATTGAAAATTAGGTTCATGCTTGAGGTATTTGTGAAATTAAATAATAAAACAATAATATTAAGAAAAATTATATAAATTTTTATTATACATAATCAAGTTCCCAATTTCCAATCCAGCATGATTCTACCTTATCTTTCCAACGTCAACCCCTACCCCTCCCCTCCTTTCTATTCTTATATTTTCTTTTACGTTATTTTTCTTGAACTATGCAAATGGTATGGTTAACCAAAAATTAAATCAAATTATTAATTATTTTAATATTTAATTTAATTTTTTTCTAAAAATTTTAATTTTAATTTAAAATTGAATCAAAATTTTTTAATCAATTCAGTCTTTAATTTTTAATTTAATAATTTTGATTAATCAAAAATTAAAATGACTGACTAATAATAAATATTATATTGGTAGATTATAAAAAACTTAAAATAATTTATTGAATAAAGCTTTTTTTAATATTTTATTATTAATTTAAATTTAAATAATAATATAAAGTTTAAGTATAATTTAACTGTCCAAATAATTAAAGTATTAAAGAACTTAATAAGTCTAAACTCAAACCAAAAGCTTAGTATAGAAAAGTCCAAAATCAAATTATCAAACCGAACCGAACTAAAATTATTTTGATTTAGTTTGTTTGATTTTAGGCTATTTTGGTTCGATTTTTGATTCTATAAAATATAAGTTAGAAAGTTTGATTTTTTAAAACTTTGGTTTGATTTAAACAAAAAAAATAGAATGCACATCCTATTCTTTTCTATATGCCTAACCATCAAAACATTGATGATTAAAAAAAAAAAGCTAACATTTTTTGGAGCCATTCACTACTTTCACTCCTCCCTATCAATCATCACCCTCTCATCTTGAATCCACCATGTATGTATGTCAGATATGACCACATCCAAAGTGATTTATTTTTAATTTTCATCCTATTTATATCTAATAATATATTTTTTATATGTGTAAATTCTCTTATAGAAATAATCAAATTTTCAATCCAATCAAATTCTACCATCTCTTTCCAACACCTATCTCTCCTCTATTTTCTATTCTTATTTTATTTCCTATATTCCTATGCATGTATCCTTGAGATCATCGCCTAACATTATTAAGAAAAAAATAAGGCCTTGTTTGGTATCATTTTTTTCATTTTTATTATTTTTACAAACAAACATACAAAATCCAATGTTTAGTTCCCTTATTTCTATTTTTATTTAAAAAATAATTTTCATAATTTATGAAAGAAGGAAGTGAGAATATTTACTTTTATGTTTTTTTGGAAAAAAAAAATTTTGGGCTATAAAATCAAATTGTGTCTCAACTCTCCTCATTTATTTTTCTTTTTGGTGTTTGGTGACTACTACCTAGTTGCCTCTACTCATCACATGCTTAACCAAAAAATCCCTCCCTCTTTCTTCTCTCCCACCTCTTTTATTGCCCCCACTCCTCCTCTCTCTATTAACACCGTCCCTCCTTTGATCACATCCTCTGCTCAAAAAATTATAAAAAAAAACAATGCATGTTTAATTTATTAAAATTTTAAAAAAATAAAAATATTTTTTTATTTTTATTTATTAATAAAATATTATAATTATGCTAAATATAATCTAATAAATTGCCAATCCTTAATAAATCATTTGCTAGTCTCACTCCTTTCTACCAATTGCTATCCTCTGAAACTCAAAATCCATCCCATCTATCCCAAATATTTAAATCTTAAATAATTTATTTTTAATTTCAAATCTATCTATATCTAATAATATCTTATTTATATGTGATATTCTCACTATGAACAATCAAATTTTTAGTTCAACCTACTTCTATCATCCCTTTCCAACCCCTCCTTCCTTTTCCGTTCTTAATATTTTTTTTGGATAAAAAGTAAATAACCCTCTATATTTTATGATGAATTATAGATATCCTCCTATATTTTCAATTTCAGCAATATCAACCCTGCATTTTACAGAATTCTGCAATTTGATATTTCGATGAGAGAAATTAGTTCTTATTCGATGCCGGTCTTGCATGGCAAAGAATTAGCTGTTTGGATCCTATTTATCAATTTGATGGATAATTATCATACTGACATGAACTATTTATTTAGACAGATCCTTCTGTAAGTGACGTAATCCTTTCTCTCTTTTTTTGGTTGAACTATTCCTCATTTTCCCTCCGAGTGTTGCTATGTCGCTTTCAAGATCACTTTCTCTCTTATTCCTATGGAAATAGTTAGTGTTTTTTCTTGAGATTTCCATCATGAGTTATTTCGAACAATCGACAAGAGAGATTCCTCCATTAGTGAGTTATTTCTATTTATTTTGTTATTTTTTTCAAAGTTACGATTTGTAATTTTTTAACGTGGATATTGCATATGTCCATGTTAGTGGGGGACATGCTCACTATGGACTCAAGGAATCTTCGTTCACCTCAGGAAGCACTAAAGAGTTAGTGCATTGCTTATTATTTATCCCATTCTTTATTGCTGTGGTTAGACGAGATTGCAATCAGTTCACAGTAATTCTAAGAATCCTCCTTCACCCTAGGAAGCACTAAAAAGTAATAAAATCCTCATATATAAAATGGATAGCTTATTAAATAATAGGTTGTTTGAATGTATGAATGGCACTATAATAAATATTGGTTTGTACAAATTACTCCTTATAAATGATGTTTCTTTTTGTTTGTAATGCAAAAATATCAAATCCAAATGTAATTTCATTTTGAGTGCATCATAGTGGAATGTTTGTTGAGACACCCCGTAAAAGATACATAGATTGTCAGTTTGGATTTTATTATGAGTTCGACAAAGTCTATGTATTCTTTTTTGAGATTGAGGGGATTAATGTAGAGAACTTTGGCTATGTAAAAAAGGATGAACTCTTTTATTTGTTGCCACACAAATCAATTCAAGTTGGTATTAGGCCTATCAGGGATGATAAGTACTGCATAAAAATGTTAGCTTGTCCTGAAGGTAAGAGATTGGTTGATTTATATATCCAGTCTATTCAAACAAGTACTCAAAGTCAAATACAGATTTCAAGTATAACTCAAAGTCATATTGTGACTGAAAAGCAAACTGATATGGATGTAAAAGGGACTGAATATTTAAGTGATGATAATGCTGACAATGAAGAAGATTCAAGTAGAGATGAATAAGAATATAGCATTGATGAAAAGGAAGACAATAGAAAAAAAGATGAAATTTTGAGTGATATGGAGATAAAAAAACTTGTAGATACTGATAATAACTCTAAAGAAGATAGTAAAATGGGTGAATAATTTGATCATTATGGGATACATTTTACTGAAGAATCAAGTGGTAATGAGGACTTATTTGATGCAGTGGATAAAGAGTCCTCACTTGGTCATAAAAGTGGTCCAACCAATCAAGTGAAGGATAAAAAGGGTATACAAATCCTTGAAGATGGAGATGAAATTATTGAAGAAGCTCTATCTGAAGAGTCGTATAGTCCACCACACTCAGATGACGATACCATTAAGGGCCGTAGGGATTCTGAATTTGATCCAACAATCATGAATGATCCTAAGTTATCAGTAGGGTTATTGTTTAGATATGTGTATCAATTCAGAGAAGCTTTGAAAAATTTTACTATCAAAGATGGTAGAGATATTATTTTCATCAAGAATGAAAAGACTAGAGTCATTATTGAGTGTAAGAACAAATATAATTGGAGGCTTCACTCTTCTAGTGTATGTGGAGAGATATCTTTCCAAATTAAGATCTTTAATCTAGTTTATAATTATGGAAGAAGTTTCATGAACCGATAAGTGACAACAAAGTGGTTAAGTAAGAAATATGTTGATAACTTTAGGTCTAATTCTGAATGAAAAGTCAAAGCTTTCATGGATCAAGTAAAGAGGGAGTATCAAGCGGATGTAAGTATGCACATGTTATATAGAACAAGAAAGCAAGCTATTGAGGATATACATGGAAGTAATATAGAGCAGTACACTAGAGTTTGGGATTATGCAGAGACATTGAAAAGCATAATCAAAATAGTTGGATAAAAGTGGCTGTTTAGAGATCTGAAAAATCTTTGCATCCTAGATTTCAAAGGATGTTCATATGCCTAGAAGCCTAGAAGCTTGGATTCCTATCAGGTTGTAGACCTTATTAGATTAGATGATTATTTCATTAAGAAAAAAATTTGTGGATAAATTCTTAGTGTATTGAGTAAAGATGGCAATAACAATTTATTTTCTTTAGCATATGCAGTCATAGAAGGTGAGACAAGGAACTCATGGGAGTTCTTTCTTAGTTGTTTATTGAAATTTATTGGCTCAGTGGAGCATCATAGATGGATGTTCATGTTAGACAGGTATAAGATAATTTAGGTTCACTTTGGATGCTCAAAATATAAAATTTTATATTAATGTCACTGGTACTTGCTTAACCAAATTTTCTTATTATTTTATTGTAAGGTTTGATCGAAGCTTTTGATAATGTAGTTCCAAGTGCAGAGCAAAGGATCTGCATATGGCATATGTATGCCAATTTCAGGGATAGAGGGCACAGAGGCAAAGCCCTGAAAGATGATATTTGGATAGCAGTATGTGCATATATAGAATTTGAGTTTAACAAGTACACAGAGAAATTGAAATTGAAATCAAAATCTGCCTATGACTAACCGGTTGGTAGACCTAGAAAAATAGGAAGAGAGATCTTGAAGAGCCAAAAAAAATAGGCTGGAGTGAGGTTAGGTTTCACTCTATGAGGTGCTTTAACTATTTTCAGGCCGGGCATAACTACAAGATCTGCAAGAAGGCTAAGAGACCTAACTTGAAAATTCAAAAAAATAAGAAAATGAAAGAAGGACCTGTAGATGTAACTATATTTAATTGAATGTTCATATATTTGAATTATTGATTTTTATGTTACGTATCATAGAAGTGTCATATGACAGGTTGTTTATGAACGAACTATAAGAACAAGCCCAAGATATGTTGAAAATAGTGCAGGATTTGGGCTTGTACATCAAGTCACCTATGACTAACAATTATTGATACGTTGGTCTAAATTAGGTTTTTTACAAGAAATTAATAAGTTTATCATTTTTTTGTAGGAACAAGGAGAACCAAGTTCTCTATTAGAAGAGGTAGTCAAGGTAGGGGTAGAGGTAGAGATATCATTCCAAGTCAAGGGAGTAATATATCATCCCAAATTAACCAAGCAGAAAGTTTTGAAAGAGGACAATGATACTTGATATATGGAGTTGGCATCTTCGGGTTTTGTGATTTCAATGGTCTTGTAATGGTCCTATTTTGGCAGACATATGAATGTATTACATTTATGTATGTGACCAACTTTTCTGAAATGTTGTATTTGATATACTTTTGAACTATTGTATATGATCAATATTATCAAAGCTTGTGTATGTGATCCAATAACTGTTATTGTAATACATAAGCATATTAGGATTGACTATTTGTTAAATATGTAACGTTCTAATTGCTATAGTGATTGCAATTCCCAGACCTTTTGAAATGTCCTAGGCTCCATTTCTAGATAATATAGTGACCACTTCAGAATTTAATTATCACGATCAGTTCTCCTGACTTATCATTGTTAAGCTTGTTGAACTTGTTGCTAATTGTTGAGAATAAACCTTACTCCCATCGAAGTCCAGTCTGATGCTTAGCCTAATGTAACTGGTAATCACAGAAGTGCTTCGATCGAAAATTCTTTCTTCAGCAATCGAACTCCTTCCGGACTCCTCCAATAGCCGAACTTCTTTCGGACTCCTCCGACGGTCGAACTCCTCCCAGACTGGACTCCTCTAGCAGCCAAACTTCTTTCGGACTTCTCTAGCGGTCGAACTTCTTTCGAACTCCTTCAGTGGCTGAACTCCTTCCGAACTTCTCTAGTAGCCAAACTTTCCGCAGTCATCCAGGAATGTCTCTACACGAGTCTGGTCTCATATACGGCATGAATCGATCCACATTCGGACTACCTTAGAGAAGTCCAAACTTTTTTAGAATTGATATAGCTTAAAGGTCATCACCAACCGACGCCCATCCCTCCAAACTTTGACTATCAAATTTCAAACGAATTGGTATCTCATGACAACAAACACTATCTTCCATAACAAACTCCACGTGGTCCCGAGCGGCCTACTACCCAATAGTTACAGCTGTCACTATCAGTTTGTTATAAATTTCATCTATAAAAAGGATCCTTCAGATACATTTTCTCTAGGCTCTCTTTTTTCTTCCAAAAATTCTGCAACTTTCTTGACTGAGCACTCCATTTCTATTGATCGAAAAAGCTAACTTGACCATCGAAGGATCTTGCCGGAGCCGCCACCCTGAGCTTTGAACGAGACTTATTTTGCAGGTTACCGATGGTGACCTCGTCTTCTCCGACTCCAGCACTTCTCCGACGATGATCATATTTTGTACCAATAGGATTGGTGCTAGAGGAAGGATACTATGTTTTCAAGGATCTCTTTTTCTTAAAGGAGTGCTCAGCAGTGATCTCTCTTCTTTCTCTCTAGAGTTTTTTTCGAAAAAAAATGCCTCCCAAAAAAGCTTCGATTCAACAATCAACAGCCTCTGCAGTCAGATTTCATCTAGATCTATCCACTCTCGCTTTGGCTCTAGCAACTCAAGCTCCATCTGTAGCCATGATGGATGCAAAGTAGTTCAACCGCTGGTCCAGCAGATTTGCGGGCTTGCGAAGGTAGTGCAGGCCATGCATTAGCAGACTCTAGCGCCAATTCGACTAGAGCAGACTTCTCCAGAGCCCCATGATCCGATCTAGGAACGATCGACTTGGGTTAGTTGGTCGGTGACCTCCAAAAAGAAAAAATAGAGGGTGGAGAGCCCTTGCTCTGACCATGACTCGACCCCAGGGGGAGTTTTGCCCCCGTTCCATTAGAAAATTCTGAAGATTAATGATCGTGAAGATCTCCTGAATCAAAGGCTCCAAAAAATGAGCCGACGACTCGAAGAACTCCATCATACTCCCTCCTCCCATGGTAATGATATTTGCACTGATCCTCCTTTTTCTCAAAAGATTATGTAGGAACCAATTTCGTCGAACTTTAAGCTCCTATAGTTTGAGAGTTACAATGAGACCACCAATCTGGTCGACCATCTGTAGGCCTTTCGGATAATGATACTGCTCCATGGTGTGCCAGATACCATTTTATGCTGGACTTTTCCATCCACCCTTAAGAGAGCCGTCAAGAGCTGATACTCGGTACTTAAGTCGGGTACCATCTTTTTTTTTGATCAAATGAGCCATTAATTTATGGCTCACTTCATTAGCAGCCGATGTTTCCACCGAGGTTCAGATTCTCTGATGAATATCAAGCAGAAGGAGAAAAAATCTATTCGAACTGATGTCATCTAGTTTAATGCTGCTGCATTGAAGGTCTGAAATTTGAATCAGTCTGTTGCAATGGCCGTACTTAAGGATGGCCTTCAGAAAAATGATTTATTGTTCTTTCTGGAGAAAAAGTACCTCAGAAACTTTGCCGATATACTGGCCTGGGCTGAAGGTTATGCCCAAGTTGAAGAGGCCTTTAAGGCCAGGGATAATGAAGCCACCCAGGAGCGACAGACGGGTGAACCAAATATGCCCATGACTGGAGAGGAATCGAGCGGAGCTTGACCATGCTCTCAGACTCCTTTGGAGCGTAAGTGGGCTCAGACCCCTATCCGAGCCCAGAGGCAAAGAAGCCCAGATAAAAGGGTGCGATGGAGCTCTTCTTTTAGAAAATTTCATAACTACGCTCTTCTCAATGCTCCAAAAATCTAAGTACTGATGGAGATCAAGGATTAACTGTCGAGATCGAAAAGGATGCGTACTCACCCCGGCAAATGCAATCCTAGCAAGTTCTACCTCTACTATTGCGATCATGGTCATGATATGGAAGAGTGCATCCAGCTTCAAGATGAGATCGAGGAGCTCATCAAGCATGGTAGGCTTGGCTGGTTCTTGCGATGTCGATCAGAAGGATGAGAGGATCGATCGAGAGCACCCCCACCGTCAGAACCATCGAGGGGCGAGGAGTAGCGAGAAGATCGGCCTCCAATCGACATCATTAACACCATCTCTGATGGACTTCGACGATGGAAGGCTAGCAGGTCGACCGAGCCTGAGAAGAGGCAAAGAACTAAAGAGCCCATTGCTTTCACCGACGAAGATGCTCAAGGAGTCCAATTCTCGTACAACGACGTGGTTGTAATCTCTTTGAACATTGCTGATTATGATGTATGCCACATTTTGGTAGATAATGAAAGTTCTGCTAACGTTCTATACTATAATGCTTTCTTTAAAATATCCATACCCGATAATCGTTTAGGATCCATGAGCTCTGCATTGGTCGGCTTCACTGATGATGCTATGCCAATGGAGGAAATGATAACTCTAGCCGTGACTGCAGGACAGTATCCAAAGCAGGCCAAGGTGTGGATCAACTTTTTGGTGGTAAAAGCCCCCTCCACTTACAATGCAATCTTCCGCCGACCTGGTCTAAATGCACTATGATCCGTAGTATCGACCTATTACCTAAAAATAAAATTTCCAACAAGCAACGAAATAGATAAAATCAAAGGCGATCAAGCATTAGCCCGGCACTGCTACTTCATCACCTTACAATATGGCACTCAACTTGACCCTGCCCAATTGATGGGCTTGATATCTACGATGATCTTGCCGAAGAACGAGGTGAGCCCATAGAAGATCTTGTGACCATCCCCCTGAATGATGAAAATGCGGAGCATACGATGCAGATTGGCTCCAATCTGAAAGATAAAGTTTGGGAGCAGCTCATCACCTTTTTATGGAGAAATGCCGACGTCTTTGTCTGGATTTTGATGGATATGCCTGAGATTGATGTTGACGTTATGGAACATCGACTGGATGTTGATCACAAGTATCGATCAGTGAAAGAAAGAGTTCAGGGTCATGCACCAAAAAGGCAATAGCAGAAGAAGTCGACAAGCTTCTCAATGCTGAATTTATTTGAGAAATTAGCTATCCGACTTGGATCTCTAACGTGGTGCTGGTCAAGAAGGCCAACAGCAAATAGAGGATGTGTATAGACTTCAAAAAGCTGAATAAAGCTTGTCCAAAAAATAGCTACCCTCTATCCAAGATTGATCAACTAGTAGACGCAACCTCGGACCATGAGCTTCTCACCTTCATGGATGCCTTTTTCGACTATAATCAAATACGGATGGCATCGAAGGATGAGAAAAAACTACTTTTGTTACCGATCGTGGTCTTTACTGTTACAGGATTATGCCTTTTGGACTCAAGAATGTAGGGGCAACGTACCAATGCCTGATCAACAAGATTTTCAAGAAATAGATCGACCGCAACATAGAGGTGTATGTGAATGACATGCTCGTCAAAAGTTGAGCTTCAATAAACCACATCGTCGACCTCGAAGAGACCTTCAGTACGCTCAAAAAGTATAAAATGAAGCTGAACTTGATCAAGTGCACCTTTGGTATGATCTCGGAGAAGTTTCTGGGGTTTATAGTGTCAAAGCATAGGATCGAAGCAAATTCAGAAAAAATTTGAGCTATTCAAAAGATGACTGCTCCAAAAATAATCAAAAAAGTTCAGCGCCTGACTGAAAAATTGGCATCCCTAAATTGCTTCATCTCGAGATCGGTCGAGCGATGCATGCCCTTATTTCAAGTTCTCAAGCAACTAAAGAACTTTCGCTAGACGACGAAGTGCCAATGGACATTTGAGGAGCTCAAAAATTATCTCGACTCACCCCCACTACTAGCTAAGCCTGAATCCGAAGAAGAATTATTCTTGTACCTAGTAGCCTTCCTAGTGATCTTGGCAGTAGTCTTGGTCAAGGAGGAAGCAAAGATGCAGTGATCAGTCTACTACGTAAGTTGGATCCTGAGGGATGCAGAGATCAGATACTCTAAGTTAGAAAAATTGACTTATTCTCTTCTAATCGCTGCTAGGAGACTCCGACCTTACTTTTAGGGATACACCATAACGATCCTCATGGATCAACCAATAAAAGCAGTCCTTCATCGAACGGATGCTTCTAAAAGAATCACAAAATAAAAAATTGAGCTCATAGAGTTTGACATTAATTATCGATCCCAATCATCAATCAAAGCTCAGATATTGATAGATTTTATAGTAGAATGTACCATTCCAGATGAAGCCGAGCTTGAACAGGATGAGATCGACATCCCGTGGTTGCAACCGAGCGTTTCTGAAGAGAGTGCCGATCTTTTCGAAGATTTTTGGGCCCTATACGTGGATGGTTCGTCCAACTCCACTGGAGCAGATGCGGGATTGGTCTTAGTCAACCCTGAGGGAGTCATCATTGAATACGCGCTATGCTTCAAATTTTCTACAACTAATAATGAAGCCGAATATGAAGCATTAATCGTCGAATTAAAAATAGCAAGAGAGTTAAAAGTAGATTGGCTTCAAGTCTACAATAATTTTCAATTAGTGGTCGGCCAAGTTAGTGGCAACTATGAAGCATGAAAGAAAAGTATGGTGAAATACCTTAAGAAGATAAAGAATTTGACTTCGACCTTCGGCAGTTTTGGCATTCAACAGATTCCGAGGGTAAAGAATATAAGAGCCGATCTCTTCTTTAAATTGGCCACTTTAGCCTCAGCCGAACTGTCTAAAGAAGTATTTTTTGAAACTCTAAAACATCCAAACTCAAAAGAATTACAGCTTGTTATGTAGACGGAGCTCGAGTTGAGCTGGATTGACCCGTTAGTTGCCTATCTCAAAAAGAAAGTTCTTCCTCATGATCCAAAAGAAGCTCAAAAACTCAGGAATCAAGCTTTTCGATACGTTTTGTATGAGGATAAGTTGTATAAAAGATCATATTCGCTATGCTGTTGAGATGTCTCCGACCTTCAAAGGGCGACTTTGCATTATGGGAAGTGCACAAGAAAATTTATGAAAGTCATGTAGGAACTAGATTCCTATCACAAAGACTACTTCAGCAAGGATACTATCGGTCGATCTTGTATCATGATTCTGTGGAGTATGTCAAAAAATATGACTGCTGTTAGAGAAATATAAATATACAAAGACAATCGGCCTCCGAGCTTACTTCACTAAGCACACCTTGGTCATTTGCGCAGTGGAGAATGGATATACTTGGCCCTTTTCTAATGGCATCCAGATAATAAAAGTTTCTTCTGATTGCGATCGACTATTTCATCAAATGGATCGAAGTCGAACCACTAGCAAAAATTACTGAGGCCAAGATATGGAACTTCATCTGAAAATCAATCGTCTGCCAGTTTGGTCTATCCTAAACTCTCATAACAGATAACGGATGATAGTTCGCTGGGACGAGATTTGTTGAGTTCTATGAAGATCTAAATATCTTCCATCGCTTCACATCGGTAGCTCACCCATAGACAAATGGGGAAGCTGAAGTGACCAACCGGATCCTATTGCAAGGCATCAAGACAAGACTCGAAAGAGTAAGAGGAGCTTAGGCGGACGAACTCTATCATATTCTGTGGGCATACTGCACTATCCAAAGGCTGTCGACTAGAGAAACACCATTCACCTTAGCTTTTGGTATAGAAGCAGTCATCCCGATCGAACTTAAACTTCCATCAACGTGGGTAGTGGCTTTCAACGAATAGCATAATCCATAGGACCTCAGAGTCAACCTCAACCTACTAGAAGAAAAAAGATAAGAAGCCCAAGTTCGGATGGCAGCTTACAGACGAAGGGTGGTCCGATACTATAACTCCAGAGTTAGAGGTAAAATATTCAGAGTGAAAAACTTAGTGCTTTGGTGAGCTGCCATCTCTCGACCTCAGAGCCAGAAAAAGCTTACCCCAAATTGGGAAGGATCCTACGAGGTTACGAAGGTCGTCCACCTGAAACGTACTACTTAAAAGAAACTCGGGAGGGAGACCTACCTTGATCGTGGAATTCAAAAAATATACGAATGTATTACCGATGATTTGATTATAATAAAATCTCTCTACTTCAACATCCTAATCTTTGTTGTATATCGATGATAAAGGGGACTATCCTTCGAACTTGATCTCACGATAAATACATCCCGTTAGGAACTGAAGGAGAACCTCGTCCTAATGTGAGCAAAGTCGAAGGCCTCGTTCATTTTAGATGAGATGAGGAAAGAGGCCCTGACAATGGCCCTAATATGCCCGTATAGTTCATTAAGAACAGGAGGAGAACCTCGTTCTAATGTGAGCAAAGTCGAAGACCTCATTCATTTTAGATAAGATGAGGAAAGAGATCCTGACAATGGCCCTAATGTGTTCCTACAGCCCGTTAGGAACAGGAGGAGAACCTCATCCTAACGTGAGCAAAATCGAAGGCCTCATTCATTTTAGACGAGATGAGGGGAGAAGCCCTGACAACAGTCCTAATATGCTCCTACAGTTCGTTAGAAATAGGAGGAAAATCTCATCCTAATGTGAGCAAAGTTGAAGATCTCGTCCACTTAAGATGGAATGGGGGAAGAGGTCCTGACAACCGTCCTAATGTGCCCTTACAGCCTGTTAGAAATAGGAGGAGAACCTTATCCTAATGTAAGCAAAGTTGAAAACCTTATCCACTTAAGATGGGATGGAGGGAGAGGCCCTATCAACGATCCAAAATGCACCCCCATGAGCCACATTAGAAACAGGAGGAGAACCTCATCCTAACGTGAGCAAAATCGACGATCTCATTGATATAAGATAGGATGGAGGGAGAGATCCTACCGATGATCCTAATGCACCCCCGTAAGCCATGTTAAGAATATAAGAAAAGCCTCATCCTAACATTAGCAAAAGTTGAAACCTCGTAGACCAAAGATGTGGAGAAGAAAGAAGCTTGATGGAGAATCTTTACACGTATTTTTTCACGACGATCTGACTATGTCAAATATGAAAGATAGAATCTTATCTTGATTTGCAAGAGAGATCCTAGTTTGACGTCCACAATAAGCCCGACATCCACAACGAGCTCGACGTCCACAACAAGCATTTCATAAAAAAATGACAGAGAAAAAAAAATGAGGTAAAGAAGGTAAGGCCGCAAATAGACCTCAGCTTCATGCGAAATGAAAATAGCAAAAAATATATTATTTCATTATAAAAATAAGCTCATTACAAGCAAAGCATAGGCCGATAAGGCTAATTACATTGAAAGAAAGAAACAAGAGGCCGAAGAGGCCAAAGCTTTAAGGCGAATCGAATTCTTTGGACTTCGGACTGTCGGCTCCAGCCATCACTAAGGCCTGCTTTAGCCTAAGGATCTCCTCCTTAAGTTCCTTCTTTTGGAAGAGACCATCTACATACATTCTATTGGCGAGCTAAAACTTACCCTCGAGCTCTTGGCCCTGTCTCCTTAAAACTTCAAACTCGGCCTCTGCATCCTCGACAGCCCGATGTTCACAGGCGAGCTGAAGCTTCAGTCGTTGAACCTCGGCCTGCTCCATCCCAACCACCTCCAAAAGCTCACCAATAGTCCTCTTCAAGGAGGTCATCTCCTCCAACTCACCACTCGTGCTGGCTCTCCGGTTATTATGTAGTCGCTTTCGAAGATGAGCTACCTCATCTCTGGCAATCTTGAGCTCGTCTTTAAGCCTGAACATCTTCTCCACCCAGGTCACTCGAAAGCTATTATGCCAGTCCTCAGTATCTTGCAGTTACTTTTGAAGCTGAAAAAATTTTATTGATCAGTCCGAGTCATACCAGGCCTTATCGATAGACCACGATGAGCTTCCTTCTAGAAGATGGATCTTTTTTTTGGCATCCTTCAGATCCATTTCAAGAGAGCTGATCTTCGCTATCAGTATCCAAAACTTATCGCTGGCATTTCTTTTGAGTTTGGCAACCTCCTTCTTGAAGCTGTCCTTCCAAATATTGAAGCTCACCACTTCCTTCATATGCAAGCCTCGGAGGTGAGTAACCTCTTTGGTCACCTCAGAAGCATTCTTTCGTGAGGCTCGAAGGTCGTCTTCCATCTTCTTCAACTTCTTCCTCAGAAGATGAACTTTCTTTCTCAAGTTTTTTATCAAGGGCTTTATTGAAACCCCCTGAAGCAGTGGATCAATGTTGGTGGAAGATTGCATTCGAGATACAAAAAGCGCTCAAGGGTATGAAAAAAAATTTACTTCATTTAATCAAAACTTTTGAGTATAAGATAAAAAAAAAAGAATACAACTACTCGAGGATCTCAACCTCGGAGGATAGAGCCAGATCGCTCTCGACTGCCTTAGGTTTCCGAACTGGCTTGGGCGCCTCTACGGTAGGTTCAGATAGGCCAGAAGCGAGCTCGTCGAAGGAAAGGTTGACTATAGTATTAGACGGCCCCACCTCCACATCATCTTTCTCCTCCTTCAGAAAGCTGAGGTTGAGCTCGGGAAACCTTCGGGCTATCCTACCTTCACAGAGCTCGAAATTCTTGATAAATGCTTTCTGGCCAAACTCGACGTTCAGGTTCCGCATCTCGAGAGAGATCTTAAACTCTTCCATGATCTGGGTCATTGCCTCTAAGATCGACTTCGTCATTTGGATCTCCAATTCGGTGACACTATTTTTGGCTTCCTTACTCCTCTCCTCCTCCAGGGCTAGTGCGGCCTTCAGTCCGATCGAGGCGAACTCCTCCTCACAGAGCACATCTTGAAGACTTTCGATGTCCGCCGCCTTCTCCTTGGCAAGATACACGACCTCGTCGACCCTCTCTTGAAGATGAAGGATCTTGACTCGAAGGTCCTCCTAGGCCTTCTGTGAGTCCACCTCCTGATGATGTGTCCTCTTGATGTGAGCGAGCATCTGGTGATCCGACTGCAACAAACGATTGATGTTTAGAAAAAAAAAGAGAAAAGAAGAAAGAGAGAAAAGAAAGAGTCAAGCAACGGAGCAATCATCTTGAGGATGGTTCTGAGAGAACTCTAGATGAGCTGCCATGGGTTCAGGTCGGCCATCTGATCCACCACCTCGGGCATGGCAAACCTATCGGCAAGATCCTGGACGATCTTTGGATTATCGAAGGGATCCTCCCCTTGTTCATTGTCTTTGCCATCCGGTCCGCCTAAGCAAGCCTTGCAGGACATCTTCACAATGACTTTTTTTCTTCTTTTCTCTTTTATTTCTTTCCTGATAGGAAGCTCCGAAATTCGATACCCACTGGAGGGACCTGAGGGCATGGAAGGCATCGGGCTCGCGCTAGCGGTGTCAACCTCGATAGTTGGGGCAATCTTGGCACCGACGATGACCTCGGACGCAGTGATAGTGGGGGCAGAGACTTCGAAGTTGGAAACACCGACCTTCGCCCTCTTTGAGCCATCTTCTTGCGCCTTTCCCTTCCTCTTCCTGGTGAAGAGCCCTTTGGTAAGCATGTTGGCGGCTTGTGCATCCATTTCTGTAGCAAGAAAAGAAGAGCGGTCAGTAGCAATACACGTGCGCAAAATCATATGGATTCGAAAATCAAAAGATGTACTAGTAGGATCATAGGGACTCAGACCAAGGTTGAACAAGATCTATTCCTTTAGAAGGTTGAGAAAAGGAGGAGCTCGATAAACCTTGAGTTTATCGGAGGAATCAAGATCAACTCCATCTAAGCTAGGAGCTCGGCGAACTGACTCTTTAATGTAACCCTATGAAGAAAGACCTAATGGCAAGGTCGAATAATGTACAAAAAAGTATTTTTCCTTTCAGTTGTTAATGGAAGAAGGGGCACCTTTCAATAACCTCTTCTTGCTGATCTGGGGGAAAAAGTACCATCAATCCTTCGCGAAAAGATGGTGCTTGAAGTTATAGAAATTTCTAAAAAGCGAAATAGTTAGCTGGACTTTGATCAATCGACAGAAGAAGAGAAAACCTATGATGAATCGAAAGAAGTTTGGTATGATAGATGCGAAAAAAATGTTTAAAAACTGAAAGAGGACGACTACGAATAGAGGTAGTGGGAGTCTAAGCTCGGTGCGCAAAGCTTCTAAGTATAAATAAAATCTACCGATCGGAGGAGAACTGACCCGACCGTCGGAGCTGGGGAGTTCAAAATCATATTCTAGAGAAATTTCATTTTGAATTCGGATCAGAAAAAGATCATCCGGGATAAGGACGGATGGGATGATGTCTGGAGCAAAAGACGAGTGGGACATGTTCCTAGGTTCTACCTCGGCCAGTGGTGTAGAATCAAAGAAAGTTGGTCCAAATGAGTCCCACGAACCAATGAAGTGGGAGGTTTCAGAAGACATTCGGATCGAGATGAACCCTAAGAAACCCCTCCCAAAAAAAAATTAGGAAGACAAGGAGCCAGAAATGATAAGCATGAATAATCTAAGAGAAGGGTTAGAAAATTGATCTAAACTGTCCGAGGAGGATGAAAGGACAATGGACGCGATGAGAATCAATTGAAAGTATGTTCGAAGCTCAGGAAGGCGAGAAAAGGATGAGACCTACGGAAAGAAGGTGAATAGGGGCCGAAGGAAGAAGCAGACTCAGGCAGAGATGACTTTCGAATAATAGAAGAAGATCTTAAATAGCTAGAGGCAATCTAAAGCAGTTATGATTGTAGATCGACTTCGATCGATCTGTATGCGCTGCGTGTCCCACTCATCATGACAGAAGAGCGACGATGGACGGAGTCTTTATGGCACCATATCTGGCAGAGTTTTGGTGGAAGATTCGAAGGACCATCTTTTCAGACTTGTTGGTGCAGAATCTGATTGACGTCGGATCGAGCTGGAGTTAGAAAAGAAAAGATCATCGTCGGTGATTTACAAAATAAAGTTTCATTCGGAGTCGGTGGTGGCGGCCCCGGTAAGATCTTCCGACGATCAAGTCAGTTCTTCTGGCCAATAAAAATGGAGTGCTCAAGAAAGAATTCAACAGAATTTTGGAAAGAAAAAGAGAGCTTAGAGAAAACGTATCTGGAGAGTCCCTTTTATAGATGGAGTTTGGAGAAGACTGATAGTGATAACCATAACCATTCGATCATGGATCGCTCGGAGCCACGTAAAATTTATTATGGAGAGAGGTGTCACTCATAGTAGACTGATAATGACAGTCATAACCATCCGATAGTGGAATCGTCTGTAGCAAACTGATAAATGACAGTCGTAACCATCTGGTAGTGGGCCGTTCGGGGTCACGTGGAGTTTGTTATGGAGAGAGATGTCCATTGTTGTGATATATCCATTCGTTGAGATTTAATAGTCGAAGTTCGGAGGAAACAGGCGTTAGTTGGTGAAGAACTTTGACATATATCAATTTTAGAGGAGTTTGGACTCTTAAAAGGAATATAACTAGAGGGGATCATCTGGAAGGAATACTATTTGAAATCTCGAAGTAATCCGTTGGAGAAATCTGGATGAAGTTCGACTAATGGAGAAGTTCAGAAGGAGTCCAATTGGTGGAGAAGTTCGACTGATGGAGAAGTCTAGAAGAAGTTTGACTGGTTGAGAAGTTCGACTGAAAAAAAAGTCCGAAAGGAGTCCGACTGATGGAGAAGTTTAGAAGAAGTTCGACTGGTAGAGAAGTTCGGCAGAAGAAGAAGTTTGGAAGGAGTTCGGCCGCTGCAGGAGTCTGGAAGGGGTTCGACCGCTAGAGGAGTTCAGCTGCTGGAGGAGTTCGAGAGAAGTTCGGCTCCTAGAGGAATCCGACTGAAGGAGAAGTTTGGAAGAAGTTCGACCGCTAGAGGAGTCTAGAAGGGGTTCGGCTCTTGAAGAAATTTGGTTACTGAAGAAGTCTGAAGGGGTTCGACCGCTAGAGAAAGAATTTTCGATCGAAACTCTTCCAGTTACATTAAGCTAAGCATCAGACTGGACTTCGGTGGGAGCGGAGTTTATCCCCAACATTAGTTCTCCCACTTTTGAGTTTGAAATTCGAAGGAAGAAAGTACAAAAAAGACGACCGTCGAAGTTATTTTTTGGGCTCTGCATCCGTTGAGCCCAACGGGATTCAGCTCTTTCTAGTTGTGGAACCTTCTGAGGGGAGAACTTTTTCGCGCCCTTCTATCGAGGCTTCTTTGACGATGAGCTTGAGAAGAAGTTCGGACTCGTTTGCACTCGGAAGGAGTCCGTGAGCGTAGCCGAACTTCATTCAGCCCTCTATCAGTTATGGGTTTATTAGACTCGTCCATCTGTCGCTCTCCTGCGGCTTCCTCATCTTTCAATTTGAAGGCTTCTTTCGTTCGGACATATCCTTCAGCCTGAGCTAGCAGATCGGCAAAATTTCTGGGGTACTTCTTCTTCAGGAAGAATACCAAATCATTTTTCTAAAGGTCATCCTTGAGTGCGGTCATTGCAACAGACTGGTTCAGATTTTGAACTTCCAATGCAGCAGCATTAAACTGGATGACATAAGCCCAGATAGATTTTTCCTCCTACTTGATATTCATAAAAAAATCCAAACCTCGACGGAGACGTCGGCTGCTAACAAAGTGAGCTACAAACTGATAGCTCATCTAGTCAAAAAAGAAGATCGTACCTGGCTTTAATGCCGAGTACCAGCTTCTTACTGCTTTCTTTAAGATAGACGTGAAAGCTCGGCATAAGATGGTGTCTAATGCGCCATGGAGCAGCATCATGATCCGAAAGGCCTCTAGATGATCAATTGGATCAGAGGTTCTGTTGTAACTTTCAAATTGGGGAAGCTTGAAGTTTGGTGGAATAGACTCTTACATAATTCTCTAAGAAAAAAGAGGATCAGTGCAAATATTATGACCATGTGAGGAGAGAGTATGATGGAGCTCTTCAATTCGTCGGCTCATTTTTTGGAGCTTTTGATTTAGGAGATCTTCACGATCATTGATCTCCAGAGTTTTCTGATGGGATGGAGGCAAAGCTCCCCCTAGGTTGAGCCATGGTCCGAGCTATGAGAGTTCTGAAGAAACTTCATACCCATTTGCTTTTTATCCTTACTTGATGCACAAGATTGCTTCAGTTCCACAAGTATGATGAACCAGTCATAAAATACAAATAACATGATCACAATGAGGGGCAATAGGTTCATGTGTTAACTAACAAAATTGACTGTAAGTAATATCCTTCCAAATAATAGTCTACATGGAATTAGCTTACTAGTCCTGCTTTATCTTATTGAATCTACTGGCAGTTTTCTTGACTGCATGATTGTCACACTAGATCTATTTGTGCGTTAACTGTTTCATGTCCAATTATTGGTACCGTCATCAAATTAACTGGACCCATTTTTATGGCAACCTGAGGTCCCTTTATATTATTCTGTCAAACCAGTGAACTAGCAAAGGTCGCCTCTTATTTTTAAATAGATGTTGTTTGAGGAACTACTCAAATTCTGTACGCATTGGTATTCACTTTTGTATTGTTTAGTCTTGTAGAAGGAAGGGACCTTTGCGTTTCTAATTTGTTCTTTTGTAATAGCACTTAATAATACCTTAGTTCATGGGAAATTATCCAGTTAACATTGTAGATTGCTGTTGTCGGTAAGATGCATCAAACTTAAAGCACCAGTTTTATTGAAGGCAGATTAACAATTTAACATATTTTTGCTCATGTTGATATATCAAGATATGGATGGACGTCTCAAACTAAGCTTGGGTTGACTATTTGTGCCCGTAAACTGAGTTCATACAAATATCCATGGAGAAGGAAATAAAAGTTCAGTCATGTAGTCCATTGACTTTGGTGAGTGCCATCGGTTAAGGTAGCCAATAGCTTAAAGGCAAATTGATTGTTGGTACCAAGACTCAAAAAACTTTTATTTTGGTTTTCAGCTCTTTTGGCTTGAATTTGTAAGTTCTAATTGAAAAACTAAACCAGAAAATATTTCACGAAAAAAATCATGAATAATTATTAAAAATAAATTGAGTATAGATATCATCAAAGACTAGTTGTATTATATATATTTTTGCAACTATCAGAAGTCATAAAAAAAAAAAAATGAAAGAAAATCTGAAAAATACGATAGAGTCTAGAAAAAAATTACAAGTTAGACAAACATATTATGACATCATTCTAAAATTACTTATATGGGCAAGAATAATGTTTGCAAAATATTTCGTCAATGGTAAAACGACAGGCTCTCAGTTTTCAAAATAAAATCTATCTAATTTGAGCATTTCTATTATTTTGTTATTTACTTATTTTCATTAAACATAAGGTGTACAAGGTTTGGCTTTGTTGACACAAATTTGAATCTTGAAAATTGCAAGAGGTTTAAAAAATGTTTACCATCCTAGATTGGATAACAGCAAGTAAATTGAGTTACATTATCATTTATCTTTTTTTCCTTGCTCGCTAGATATATATTGAAATCACAATCAATGATTTTCTTTTCTTTTCTTTTCTTTTTTTTTGTGGTAGATAATGTTTGACAATATTCCCAATCGTAAGATTCCTTGGCCCCGAGTTCCCGAAGAGATGAGTTTTGAAGCCCAAAATCTAATTGACAAGTAAGAAATGTCTTTTATGATTGTAGGATGCAGTTGCTGTGGCTTATTCTTTTTTTTTTTTTCCAAACTACAACTTTGTTTTACTTTGTGATGGAACTTCTTAATCTCTGGAGGAGATTGATGGAGATCTTTAAATTTGTTAACAGATTCTGTATGAGGTTACAAATTTTTTAAGCCTTGGTTTGGTAAACTGACACATACTAGCTGTATAGGCCTATCACTCTTGTTGCTGAAAGTTTCTATGCGTGTCTATGATATGCTCTTATGATATTTGTGTTCCATCTGTGCTTTAGGGAAAGTTTATTTTTGTGATCAGTGCACAATATTTGTTTTAATGTATGCCGATGATTTCATCATATAGCTGGAAAGAACCTGAAGTTTAGTACTTTTCAACATCTTGGGGTTCAATGTCCCATAAACATTGGGAAAGTATTATTCTCGTTACTGTTTACTCAATGAATTTAGTGGGACTAAATTCAGAGTGGTTTGGAAAACCATTCGTAAGTTGCTTCCCATTGGCAGTATGATAGGGCATCTGAAAGAAATAAGTGGTACGTCCAAAAATTTTGGACAGAATCACTAAGAAATTTGAAGGAAATCTCGTGGCAATCTTGTCAAAGGCACGAATAGGCGCATGGTGCAAAGCCCAGCCGAAGCATGTATTTGCTCAGGTGCTAAAATTGTGTGCCATGTTTTTGCCTTGAGAAAAGCCCGGGCATAGAGAAAAGTGTGCCCAATCTTCTTCTTCTTCTTTTTTTGAATCTAACCCAGATTCATTCTCTTTTTCTTCGACATTCAAGGTTCAAACCTAACCCAGATTCAGATCTGTTAATTTACAACAAAACCTGGAACTTAGCTTGCTTTTCATCACCATTCCCACAGGTTTACCTTATTTCTAAACATCCAAAAGTTTTTCTTGATGCAAAATACATCTTCCTTGTTTAAATAAACTAAAATTTCAGATGATAATATTTTTTTTCAGTTTTATCATCCTAGAACACCATTGAGTCCCCAAAGTCCTTTTCACTCGTCTTTTATCAACCTGTAGGGTTGGCAAAAACCCGTTAAGTTGTGTCAATTTGTATGAAACCTAGATTGAATTCTCCGCAGCCATGTGAAGCAGCGGATACTTTATGGAATTCTTACCGATATACAGTGGATACACTTTTCCTTCTAAATTACGGAAGGGCTGATTAAATTGAATGAGGACAGAAAAAAGTAGAGCCAATGAGGGATAAAAACCGACGTAAATCTATGGTTTAAGCTAGGGTCATACATTTGATGTTTTTGAGTCTTCATATCTTTCTTACTCAAGTTTGAAGTAGGCGGGTATATAATTTGATTGCCCACAGTAGCATTGATCGTCTCTCAAGAGTTATGAAGCATGGAGATGAATATGACATCGGAATACAACAAAATATAGATATATTGATAGGACGATACAGTTGGGCTATAGGAATAAACAAATGAAATTCAAGATTAGTGGGTTATCAAAATAGATGAACGATGGGTTACACAATAAAACAATCCAGACTCCATATCAAAATAGATGAGTCAGCATTACAGCTCTAAAATTAACCATCAATAATGTCCATGACGAAGAAGAAGAAGAGAGTTTCCTGCTCATCCCTAGAGGTATTCTGGAAGCATATCGAACAGCATTTCTTTTTTTACTTTTGAGAAATATGATGATATCCAATATTTGTCGGATACAAGCACGGCATGGAATTTGGAAGGACGCTAATCTTTACTCCAATTCATACTTGTGACAGCATGTTTGACAAAAAGAACCTTCTTGGGCCGCCCGTTCGTACCTCTATCTTGAGGAGACCAAAAGATGGATCATCTCTCCCATGCGGAAAATGTGGGACGTCCTCCTGCATGTCATGTCCGTGTGCTGTCTGTGAAATTTCTCTTTATTTCTGTTGCCGAAGTAATTATCGATAACCATCAAGCTTTGCCCCGGACTCTTTAATTTTATGTTTTGTCTTCCCTCATATCTCCCGTCTTGATATTTGATAATTGGTTATGCTTTTCTGTATCATCATTCCTTTCATGCATTCTTTTTGTAAATCTACGCCAAGTTGTTCCACCAATGATGAAACAATCGATTCTGATAGTATCCATTCTTAAGTTGTTCCACCGATGACGACGAAACAATTGATTCTGAGAGTATGGCATCAAATGGAGGCAGGTAAAATTTGCAGCCATTACTCCAACAGGCATACTGATTTTCATATTATCGCTAACAAAAGATTTACGTTGTGTTAATTTTGAAGTACTGCCAAATTCCAGATTATTGACTGAAGATCCTCACGAAAGGCTTGGAGCCAAAGGAGCATCAGAGGTGAGTTTCTGCAATGAAACTAGTAGTATGATTGACCCAAAAAAAAAAAAAAAAAAAAAAGCCTTTCAGGTGAAGCAGCACATGCTTGCGAGGCAGAAGGTGATTCTGTTAATCATGACTTGTTCCCTCCCTTGTAGATAATCCTGTTTCCTTTACATCTGGTTGAATAAGTTCGCCAATGCTGCCCCTTTTGCAGGCTGCCTTTGTTCCCTCATGAGATAGTGCACTCGAGCAGCCGTTGCTCTTGGAATCCATCAGATGACAACGGAAGCAGTAGTTGTGGAAGCAATCATCATGATGAATGGGTATGAATTGCGAACCGATCATGCTTATACTTCTACTTTCTTCTTGCTGTGATTCATAAGTTTATTTAGGCATGCCTAGAGACTTGTATACAATTGATGTGATGGTTATATTAATTTAAAAATCAATTCTCTCACCATGCATATAAATATGCATCTTCAAGCTCAATATTCTTTTCATACCTAATTTTGTTGAAAAGAATGTTAAATTTATTTTGCGGCAACCATGACCAACGGGGGGTTGAGTGTGGAGGTCTTGCTGAGTTTGCATCTGGCTCATCCATCTATTATTATTCATTCCGTAACTTTTCTTTCAATCCTTTTTTGTTGACTTTCTGAAATTCTAACACCAATGCTAATGTCAATCAGTGGGCATGACTGGTTGACTCCTAGGATTTAGACATAAAGAAAAGAAACCAGAAGAGATCCTCTCTGGAAAGTGGAAATAAAGTCCAACATCGGACAATTTTTTAGATGAACTGCGGATACAATTTTTTGATAATCCTCTCTGCCTTCATGCCCATTGTATTAAGTAGGTGAAAATGCCATTGTCATGGCCCATTAAAAACGGCAAAAGCTTTAGTCATTTAGGCTGGTTCCGGATTATGGGCTATATGAGTGGTATCAGGATCTTTTGCCTTGGGTCCCTGCACTGGATGCTTGCATATTTGGAGCTGGAGCTCTCTCACTACAATCCTAAACAATTGTTACTTCCGTGCAAGTAGAACAGATGGGACTGCTTGCTGTTGAAGCTATTACCGAACCACATGTTCTGATTACAAAATTTTAAAAAAGGACCAATTAATGCAGATGGTTGGTTTCTGAATACAACCCAGGTTCTTCAAAAACAAGCAACTGACCAATAATTTTGATGAGTGAATATAGTGACCTGCTGGAGCGGATCTTCTTCTTCCTTATTTACTCGAATGCTATGGTGTTAGGATGGCCGACACCAGCAAATCTAGTGTTTCCTTTGTTGATTTGGACTTCCAATTTAAGTCTCCGACTCATACAACACGATGGAATAAGGGTATCTGTTTGCTGCCTTACTGCTTGCATGCTTAATGTATGTTATAGTTCGGGAAAACAAAGCCTTGAGTTAGGTGGGATAAAAGAAATCCTGCATAGGACGCACAAGTTTCAAAAGAACAAAAAAAAAAAAAAAACAAGTTTTTATGGTTAGATGTACTGTGATGTACTTCTCATTTATGAATGGCTGGATCCTTTACTCTGTTTCTCAAATTTTCTTGTACATTGTGCCTAGAATCTGTCGCAGCTTGCATCAATCAACTATGATTTGCTCAGCAAGGATTGGAAGGAAGATCAAGCAATAAAATCTAATTCTTGAGTTACCTCCTGTTGTGAAGTTTTGGGCTGGACCCTTATGGATCTTGCTAGTCTCATTGTACAGCATGTAAATGTAAGCAGTCACAGCCAATGCCAAGGGGTCTTTTTTTCGTTTTTGCTACTTTACTGTACTAAAGCATGTTGATTCTTGATTTGCCTTCTCAGAGTTAGAAGCTTGTGGCTGGAACTCCAGGGATATGCTTTTTCCCATAGAGGTTACTGCTCCAGTGTCTGGAGTGCCTACTATTTCAGCAGAGCCATTTGAGTAAATTTTCCTTTTGACCATTGGTCCTTAGCCTTCCGATGGTTGGTCGGCCGGTTTCTGTTCCAATATTTTCATGCTCGACATACCACATCGGAACAGCCCCAGCCTGCAAATCTAATGTTCGAGAGCAAACCTGTTGAGGGAGGGATTCCACTATTAAGTGGTTCATGCAGAAGATGAATGAACCTTGGCAATTGGAGGCCGATGGACATGCTACGATCTTGAGACCTACTGCTGTAACTATGTAGATAGTCCACAAACAGCGGCATTGTGGGAAATTTGAAGAGGCTGAAACCGGCTGTTACCAGAGAACGAAGTTGAAACTGGCAGAAAACTATGCTCTGCCCATCTCCAACAAAGGGTGGAAATTTTAAAGCGAGACCCACCAACTAATGAGAAGTCGCATACGGTTATTTGTTTTCAATCAGATCAGATGATTGGTATAATGTGCAGTGATATTAGAGTGCCAAGTCAATTTCATCTGAAACCTGTCGCCTTCTCCAGTATAAGGCTCAGCAACAAAGCACATTAATTGTTCCATGTAAAACGTTCTATAATCTAGACAATAAAGAAGCATCTGCAACAAACATTGCAGTAGCCTTCAGGAATGTGTTCGAAGGACGTTAAACCAATCGGACATAAAGAGTCTTTACGCCCTTGCATGTCGGCTGAAAACTTATGTCTGCATTCTGGGCGCTCATAAAGAACTTATGTCTGCATTCTGGGCGCTCATAAAGAACGGTGCCTTCATCAGTTGATTTTAGCTGCAAATTAAGGAAAATAATTGTCCAGAATAATCTGGGACTTTCAAACACCGACCTCCCCTATTTATATAGGGGCACATGGATTAGCAAATCTCACAATCTGCTACTTCTAATTGATCAAGCAAGTCAACGGCCAGGGTGGAAATGAATCTACAGTGAAGAACCAAGTTAATAGAGG
Source organism: Cocos nucifera (assembly GCA_006176705.1). Taxonomy (NCBI): domain Eukaryota; kingdom Viridiplantae; phylum Streptophyta; class Magnoliopsida; order Arecales; family Arecaceae; genus Cocos; species Cocos nucifera. The sequence continues at coordinate 2,263,794 of QRFJ01000054.1, forward strand.
CATGGGTTAAGTAGGTGGTTTCTCTTACTCCTTCCCTTTTGTCGGATGAGTTATCTTGGTTGGGAGGTGGGCGCCACTGGGGGTTGGTTGGTGGTGCCAACTGCTCGATGGTATGAGCATTACCAGATGCCATGATGTGAAGATCACAGCAAAGAAGGAATTTTAGCCACAGATCGATGAAGATATGTAAGGTAGGAGCAATGCCAATGAGGAAGAATAATTAACCATAGCCAGGCCTGTTGCTTAGATGGCAATGTTCCCCATACCCAAACCCCAGAACCACTTGAGAAGTTACATGTAAACTTTTCTTTTCCCTTGTTTTTTATTTCAAGTAATGAATGTTCATGAACACTTTATAATATTCTTCAACCACTACTGGATCGGATACGTCAGCGCTACTCGGGATAGGCTTGGAGATCGCTAGCTATGGCGGGTTGCATAACCTTGATGCAGTTGGTTGGCGCAGCCATGCCTGCTTTACTTGTTGATATATTGGAGCCTACCTACATTCCCTCTTGTGTGGGCCGGTAAGCCATACACCCAAAGCATGGGACCAGGCATGTTTGTTGCGTACCAGGTCTTCATTTCGTTGGCAAAGTTGGCAGCAAAGGCGTTCCTTCGGCGGGTGATCTCTGGTATATAATGTCGCTGGTGACTGGCCTTTTCACTTGAACCGGGGCTGCGATGCATCCGAGCACAGCAAAAGCTTTTTATCCTCTCTCTCATGGAGACTGGGCGATGGACGTCATGTTTCGGTTCTCCACCGGAGGCTTGAGCTCCGTCTCTGTTCCATTCGGTAGGCTACCACCCTTTTCACATGACCAACTTTTCGAGCAAGAGCAAAGGGTTCGCGACTTGTTGACCGCCGAATCCCACGCGTGACTGGCCAAAACCCTTGCGACGACGGGCGAGCTTGTTTTCGCGGAATTGAAGTAGCACCCTAGAGTGAGTTTTAAGTGTGGAAAGTCGCCTCAATCGTCTTTCTCCCCCGGACAAAGATGTAGATCTCCCATCAAGCTATCACGATTATGATACAGAGTTTGGACTATTGTTAGATATGTGTGCCTTAAAAGTAAACTGACACTTATTGTACACTTTTAAGAACAAAATTATAATTTTAATTATAAATAATAAAATAAATTATTTTCTATCATAATGTATATCTAGTATCTGTGATACATTTCTTGAGTTAATGGTAATAATAATTCTTATTTTCAAGAGTTAAAAATTTAAGACGTGAATTTTTGTTATTAACTCATAAAATGCTCCTAACCGTAGGATCATCATAAGGATGATAATTGATCCGGAAGGTTGGTGTACAATCGCTTCTTTATAGTAGATGAGTCTTGAGTCTATGGTGTAGAAATACCAAAGCGAGAGTATAGATACTCGTTAGAGAACGAAGGCACTGAGCATGACCACCTCGAGCAGTCAAAAGGAAGTCTACCTTCTCGTCGATGACTGGCTCGAAGCTACAGTAGTATATCTGGTTCTTTGACCTGAGGTGCATCGGCAGTTCACCTTGAGGGTGTTATAGTTTGACTACACTATGACTCGGTCTCCTAGCCATTCAGAATCCTGAGCTGTATGTTGGCTATAGCATGTTCATTGTAGGAATTGAATTGCACCAAGAGAAAATCTATCTACCTCGATAGATGAGCAATCCTATGATGATCATGAGAATCGAGTCCATAAGCCTATTGCCATGGTAGAGTAAAATAATAGAAAGAGTTTCTATTAAGATTTTCACATCAGACTCAAATGATTAAATCATATAACAAAAATTAGGGTTTTACGAGTTCACCTTAACCCTAATCTGATCGAAGCTCAAGATAGAAGAACTTAATCATACATGTAACTGCACCAAAAGGTTCATTTTCAATTTTGATGGGTTGCCACCATATACCGCTAGGTGTCACTGGTGGACTTTGGGAGCAATTAGAATGATTTGGATGATCGATCATTCTAGTTATCTGAATCAAAAAAATTCTAATCCATCGGAAGGTATTTCGATGATGTCGATGATAGAGATTACGATATATCTCATTACCATATAGAATTGAACCTAACTGGATCACACAAACAAGGGTTTAGATCCGGATATCATCAATTAGACTAACCCAGTTCAATTGATTTGAATTAGATTCAATTAGGTTCAAGAAAATCGTGCTAGCACACGATTGAGCCTAATGTTCTCCTTCTACAATCATTAAAAGTTGTCTCAACTTAGCCAAATATGTTTGTGCTCACCCAAGTACCTTTACTTGGTTTGATTGGAGCTTGTCCAGGTTAGAAAAGGGTTGTCTTAATTTGTGAGATAAATTTGAGACAACACCTGCCATTTTTCGTCACCTACTAATTCTTATCTTTTGACTTTGGTCAAACGTTGATCTTTGACACTTAGACATTTGCCCATATATCATGCACCCATAGGAGAGCAGATAGGGGCTTGTCCCTTTGCTAGAAAGAGGAAAGGAGGGGGCGCATGCCTAGGGAGGCATGCACCCAAGGATAGGGACGCCTGGAGTTTCATACAGATGGAACTTCAGGTTACTTCTTGGAATCAAACTAGGTGGCATCAAAGGACTCTGCTTTGATCAGTCTTGGCACCACCTAAGGATGTTGGAAATGGGCTCTCATCTGATTGGATCAGATGATGTCATCCCACTAATCAAATTTAGATATGATTGCATGAAGAGATGTGATTGACCGGGATGATGTAGCACTACATGGCGCAGCAGGGTCTATATAAACCCTATTTGCACCTAGCTTTAAGAGACTTCTTTTTTTGCCCATGCCACATTGCTCTCTCCCTCTCTCCTCCATGCCTTCCTCAATCCTCTCTCTCCTCTCCATGCCCAAGAGGTTTTGGGCTCAAGTTTGGTGCAATCCAGGCAAGAGAAAGGCAACAAGAAAGGAAGAAGGCAACACTGCTGCAAGAGACGACATCGAATCTTTAAAAATTATTTCGAAGATCTTTAAGATCAGATCCAGATCTCATCTTTGGAGGATAGATCAAGAAGGAGATATCCAGATTCTGCTCGAATGGATACCGGTAGAGGCTAGGCGATTACGTGACTGCATCCAGAACATCAAGCAATCAGTAGGATTATCATAGGATAATTAAATTACCCAAGAATAAGGTATAAATTAAATCTAATTTAATTTATTTTAATTTTATTTTATTTTATTAGATCTATCAAATCAGATCTAAAAATTATCGAATTTAATTTAGATCTAAGAGAAAATTTTTTTGAAATATTCCTCTTGATCAAATCAGATTTTAACGAATCTGATTCGAAAAATAGATTTTTTTCCTTCAATTGGTATCAGAACCAGGTTCTCATAAATTATTTAGATCTAATTTTAATTTAATTTTAATCTAATAATTAGATAATTTCAGATGTCACATGAAATATGATTAGATTTAAAATTAAAAAAATTAAAATTAAATAATTTAGATCTAAGTTCTATAAGATACATGACTAGTTGTAGAATAGAATTGTTCTATTTATAGTCTTGCATGATCATAATTTAATTTAATTAAGTTATAATTTTAGATCAATTTATTTATTATTTTATGATATTATAAATATTATAATAAGATCTAAAAAATAAAAAATAAAATTATTTAATTTTTGATTCATATGAGATATGATGAATGCATGTTTAGACTAGTTGTAGAATAATTCTACATAATTATCTAGAATAGAATTTATTTTGATGTGATCAATTTAAATTAATTTTTTTAGATAATTATGAGATAATTTAGATCTAAAAATATACATGATATGATACATGAGATGTATGCAAAATATGTTTATAGTTAGATCAGTTTTTATATATGAGATAGATGATATAGATCTAACTAGTTTTGCAGTTTTTATATTTCTGATTAAGGCATTCCTCTTAGCCGTCCGATCATAAGAACAAAGTAGGGTTTAAATGTCATCTCCTCCCATTCGATGGGATGTTCTTATGATGTGTAGGAATGCTGTGTGTTCATCCTTAATCAAAAATTAAGAACTTATTTTCTATAAAATTCTAGATCCTGAAATCTTAGGATTTTATTTACATGTTTTGTTTGTGAACCCTAAACTTAATTAAGAATTAAGATTACGAAATATATATTGGATCTAAAATTGAGAATTTCAGATCTAAGATAGATTCATAAAATTGGATTCGGACTTGGGTAGCTCAATTAGGTCTAAGCAGTTGATCAAACCGAATCAAGAGTTGGTTAGATGGGATCAAAAGTGTTTAAATTGACCTGCCTAATAGAATTAAGTCCAGATCAAGATTGAATCACATGAGTGATCGATCAAGCTAAGAACTAATTAGGCTCAGTGGTTAGAATCTGGATTGTAGGCTAACTCGATTGATTCTGGTTCAACAATTTGGTATCTAAGATAAGTTTGGTAAATACGATCGACTGATTTTTAATTGGGAGCTACTCGACTCGAATGCGTTCTTGTCGAGTTAATGGCATATCCCTTCCATCGATCTCACTTATCTGACCATATTTGTTGGCTCAATCCTGATCTGAAGTAGCCAATAATTCAAGTTAACCCATGCCACTAGGTTAGTCATAATGGTTATGACTATGTCAAGTCTAGTTTAATGAGACCTAAATCAAATCTTCGTAAGAAAAGATTAAGTCTAAGATCTTCCACCATTATAGATGTACGGATTCTTTTTGGGGTTGATTGTTCTCGGTTGATCACAGTGCTTCAGTTGCACCGAAAAAATGCAACCATATCTATTAGGCATTGGATGCTACGGACTGGAGGATGAATTGGACTCAATATTTTGGATACGGTGAGAGACTCAATTAGAAATCCAATCTGTACAAATGGTGGGTCTGATTTAACTAAGGAGTGGATCAATATTCTGGGCACGATGAGATTCATGAATTAGAGATTAAGTTTGGGTGCACCATGATTAGAGAATCATTGAACAAGAGTTGTTCACTTATTGGCTAATCCATCATCAATAACTGTTACATAAGGTGATCAGTCAATTGGTGGGACTGCACCACCCACTAGAAATCATTAATCATGAAGATTTTTGCATCTCTACAGAGGGAGTGTAGGGATCCAAAAAAATAGTAAAAGCTAATTTATTTAAAAATAAAATTTTTAAATAAATTGGTCAAGTTTTAATTACAATATCTAACTAAAAGCTTTGACTCTATAGAAAAATATCTGCGTCCAACCCACTAGCACGTATCCTGGACACCCATAGACTGATCGGACCCAATTACAAGGATTGACTTCGAAACTTCAAAATTATTTTGGATTTCAAAAAGTTAACTCATGTATTGGATCAGTACCCTCCTCCCTTACCAGCTCGTCAATCCATTGAATAGAGAACGTCTCTTAACAAGTGGATGAACGAAGATAATAAGGCTAGATATTACATGTTGGGCTTGATGTCTGATGAGCTTCAGCGCCAACATGAAGATATCAAGACTATCCATCAAATATTGGCTCACCTATAAGAGATGTTTGATAAACAGAGTCGTGCAGCCAAGTATCAAGTCACTAAATGACTATTCAAGACTAAAATGCATGATGGACAGTCAGTCCAAGATCATTGTCTGATGATGATCAAGGACTTGGAAGAGCTTGAGAAACTTGAAGTGAAGTTGGACTTGGATTTACAGAATGATATAATTCTGTAATCTTAGACTGATGCATATGGGCAATTCATCATAAACTACCATATGCATAAACTTCAAAATTTTCTGACCGAGCTTATGAACATGCTGGTTACTGCTAAGCTTTCTATGAAAGGTTCTAAAGACTCAGTGCTTGCTATGGAATGGACTTCTTCCAAGAGAAAGTCTTTTGGAAAGAAGAAGAAGTCTGTGAAAAGGCAAAAGGTAGAAGAAGGAAAGAAGAAAAAGGCAGAGCTGAAGAAGAAGAAGGCCACTGACAAAGGAAAATATTTTCATTGCAACATTGATGACCACTGAAAGCGAAACTGCCCTACTTACCTGGCCATCCTAAAGAATAAAAAGGAGGTATGACCTTCTGAAGGTATATTCATTATTGAGTCTAACCTTACGATTTTCTCTGCATCCAGTTGGGTGCTTGACTCTGGTTCTAGTGCTCATTTGTGCACTTTCATGCAGGATCTTGAGGATAGCCGGAGGCTGAGGGATGGTGAGATGATCCTACGCATCGAAAATGGAGCAAAAGTTGCTGCTGTGGTCGTGGGAGCATACCATCTTCAACTACCATCTGGTTTAGACTTAGTATTAAAAGATTATTATTATGTGCCTACAACAAGCAAAAATTTAATTTTTATTTTATGCCTAGCACTAGAAGACTATGTAATTAGTTTTCTTAAGGACCATTGTAACATTCTTTACAAAAGAAATAAAATTGTAAGTAATTTTCTTATTAATAATTTTTATCAGTTATATATTGATGTATCTATTTTTAATATCGAGCAAAATGTGAATGCCATGAAATGACCTAGGGATAGTCCAAGCGATAGGTATCTATGGCACCTAAGACTAGATCATATAGCAGAAGATAGGATTAACAAATTGGAGAAAATTGGACTATTGAGTCCGTTGACTTTCGAGTCATATCCAATTTATGAATCTTATCTTCATGGCAAAATGACTAAGCTTCTTTTTATAGAACATGAGGAAAGGGCCATGGATCTTCTTGTCCTAGTACATACTGATGTGTATGGCCCATTTAATGTGCCGATTAGAGGCAATTTTATCTACTTCATAATCTTTACCGATGATTTATCTAGGTATGGGTATGTGTATCTTATGAGACACAAATCTAAAGCTTTTGAAAAATTCAAAAAATTTAGACATAAAGTAGAAAAGCAAACTGAAAAATCTATTAAGATCCTTTGATCAGATCGAGAAGGTGAATACCTTAGTCAGAAATTCCTGAACTATCTCAAGAAAAATGGCATAGTTTCTCAATAGACTCCACCTAGAATACCTCAACTCAATAGGATTTTAAAACGGAGGAATCGGATCTTATTAGATATGGTCCGATCCATGATGAGCTTCACAGACTTTTCTAATTTTTTTGGGGAACATAGTTTGTTAACTGCAATATACTTACTGAATAAGGTTTCTTCTAAAACCATTCCTATCATACCGTATGAGATATGACATGGTAAAAAATCAAGTCTGAGTCATCTCAAAATTTGGGATTGTTCGGCTCATGTCAAAAGACAATAAATAGATAAGTTAGACTTTAGGTCTTTTAAAGCTCGATTTATAGGATATCCTAAAGAGTCATTAGAATATTATTTCTACATTCTAAAAGATCACAATGTAATTATGAGTCGACATGCTATCTTTCTTGAAAAATAGTTTATTCAAGATAGCGATATTGGAAAGCAGATCAAGCTCGAGGAGAAAGTCTCATAAAAGCAACGAGCTAAGGACCAAATGAAACCAAATCAGGTTGAGCCAATACAATCACTACCTTCTCCACCTCGTAGATCGGATCGTCCTTCTGAGAGGTACTTAGGTACTATTTCAAAGAAAGTAGAAGAAATATTTCTCGTAAGTAATAGGATTCATGATGGTAATCCCAAAATCTATAATGAGGCGATATCATATATCAACTCCGAAAAATGGTTAGAGGCAATGAAGTCAGAAATTGACTCGATGCACTCAAATCAAATCTGAACCTTGGTAAATTTACCAGAAGGTATAGTACCTATTGAGTGTAAATGGATCTACAAGAAAAAGATTGGTGTAGATGGGAATATGGAGATATTCAAAGCTAGATTAGTGGCAAAAGGGTATAGTCAATGCGAAGGTATTGACTATCAGGATATCTTTTCGTCAGTAGTTATGCTAAAATCCATCCGTACATTGCTTGCTATTGCAGCATATTTCGATTATAAAATATGACAAATGGACGTGAAAATGACGTTCTTAAATGGATACCTTGAGGAAGATATCTATATGGAACAACCGCTAGATTTCACATCCAGTGATGCTGATCATAAGGTATGCAAACTGCAAAGGTCCATATATGGACTTAAACAAGCATCTCGAAGTTGGAATACTCATTTTAATAACGTGATCAAATTATTTAGTTTCATAAAAAATGAGGAAGAACCATGTGTCTTCAAAAAGATCAGTAGGAGTGCTGTTGTCTTCCTCGTATTGTACGTGGATGATATCCTCCTTATTGAGAATGATATTCCCATGTTGACCACGGTTAAAATGTGGTTATCCAAAGAATTCTCCATGAAAGATCTAGGAGAAGCATCCTATATTTTAGGAATTAAGGTCTATAGAGATAGACCAAATAGGATGCTAGGACTTTCACAGAAGATGTACATAAAGGAAGTGCTAAAGAGATTTAGCATGAAAATCTTTAAAAGGAATTTGGTACCTTTCAGACATGGCATTCATCTCTCCAAGAAAATGTGTCCTAGTACACCTGAGGAAATAGAATGCATGAGCAAGATCCCTTATGCTTCAGTAATAGGGAGCCCCATGTATGCCATGTTATGTACACGACCTGATATAGTCCATGCTGTGAGTGTCATGAGCAGATATCAGTCGAATCCAGGTGAAGAACATTGGACTTCTGTGAAATGTATCCTTAAGTACTTGAGAAGAACTAAGGATATGTTGTTGATTTTTGGTAATGGAGAACTCTAAGTCCAGGGGTATACAGACTTAAATTTTATATCCGATGTAGATGATCGAAAGTCGACATCTGAAAGTCTGTTTGTGTGTAATGGTGGTGCTATCAGTTGGAAGAATTTTAAGTAGACAATGATAGCAGATTCCATACTAGAAGCAGAATACATCGCTGCATCAGAAGCTACGAAGGAGGCATTCTGGTATAAAAAGTTTGCCATAGAGATCGAAATGATGCCATCAGATGCCATTCCTCTATACTACGACAATAATAGCGCCATAGCCCTTAAGGAGTCGAGGTCTCACCAAAAATTCAAGCACATCGAGCGACGATACCATCTCATCCGCGATTACCTCGAGAAGGATTACGTCGAGGTCAAAAGAGTCGATTCCGCAGACAATGCGGCGGATTCACTCACAAAGCCGTTGGGCCAGCAGAAAATCGAAGCCCACCTTGAGAAAATGGGACCTAGATATGTAGCTAATTGGCTTTAGGTCAAGTGGTAGTTTGTTAGATATGTGTGCCCTAGAAGCCAGAATTGGCTGACACTTGTTATACACTTCTAAGGACAACATTATAATTTTGACTATAAATAATAAAATGAATTATTTTCTATCATAATGTGTATTCAGTGTCTATGATACATCCCTTGAGTTAATAGTAATGATAATTCTTATTTTCAATAATTAAAAATTTAAGACATGAATTTTCGTTATTAACTTATAAAATGCTTCCGACCGTAGAATCATCATGAGGATGGTGATTAATCTAGAAAGATTGGTGTACAATTACTTCTTTATAGTAGATGAATTTTGAATCTATGATATAGAGATACTGAAGTGAGAATACAGGTACTCGTTAGAGAATGAGAGCACTGAGCGTGACCACCTCGAGCAGTCAAAAGAAAGTTTACCTTCTCGTCGATGACTGACTCGAAGCTACAGTGGTGTGTATGATTCTTTGACTTGAGATACATCGATAGTTCACCTTGAGGGTGTTATAGTTTGACTACACCATGACTCGATCTTCTAGCTATTCGAAATTCTGAGGTGTATGTTGGCTATAGCATGTTCATTGTAGGAATTGGATTGCACCAAGAAGAAATCTATCTACCTCGGTAGATAAGGAGCAGCCCTATGATGATCATGAGAATCAAGTCCATAAGCCCATGGCAATGGTAAAATGAAATAATAGAAAGAGTTTCTATTAAGATTTTTACATCAGACTTGAATCAAATGATTAAATTATATGACAAAAATTAGGGTTTGACGAGTTCACCTTAACCCTAATCTGATCGAGGCTCAAGATAGAACTTAATCACACATGTAACTGCACCAAGAGGTTCATTTTCAGTTTTGATGGGTTGCCATCATATACTGCTAGGTGTCACTGGTGAATTTTGTGAGCAATTAGAATGATTTGGATGATCGATCATTCTAGTTATCTGAATCAAAAAATTCTGATCCATCGAAAGGTGTTTCGATGATGTCGATGATAGAGATTATGACATATCCCATTATCATACAGAACTGAACCTAACTGAATCACACAAATATGGATTTGGATCTGGATATCATCAATTGGACTAATCAAGTTCAATTGATTTGAATTAGATTCAATTAGGTTCAAAAAAATCATGCTAACACACGATTGAGCTTAATATTCTCCTTCTACAATCATTAAAAATTATCTCGACTGAGCCAAATGTGTTTGTGCTCACTCAGGTACCTTTACTTAGTCTGACTAGAGCTTGTTCAGGTAGAAAAAAGATTATCTTAATTTATGAGATAAATTTGAGACAACATCTGTCATTTTCCATCACCTACTAATTCTTATCTTTTAACTTTGGTCAAACGTTGACCTTTGACATTTAAACATCTGCCCATGTGTCATGCATCCATAGGAGAGCAGATAGGGGCTTGTCCCCTTGCTAGAAAGAAGAAAGAAGGGGGTGCACACCCCTAGGCGTGCGCCCAAGGATAGGGATGCCTGGAGTCCCAGGTTACTTCTTTGAATCAAATTAAGTGGCACCAAAGGATTCTGCTTTGATCAGCCTTGGCGCCACCTAAGGATGTTGGAGAGGGGCTCTCATCTGATTAGATCAGGTGATGTCATCCCACCAATTAGATTTAGATCTGATTGCACGAAGAGACGTGATTGGTTGGAATGATGTGACACTGCATGGCGCAGCATGGTCTATATAAACCCTGTCTACGCCTAACTTTAAGAGACTTCTCTCTTTGCCCATTCCACATTGCTCTCTCCCTCTCTCCTCCATGCCTTCCTCAAATCTTCTTTCTCCTCTCCACGCCTAAGAGGCTTTGGGCTCAAGTTTGATGCGATCTAGGCAAGAAAAAGACGACAAGAAAGGAAGAAGGCAGTACTGCTGCAAGAGACGATATTGAATCTTCAAAAGTTGTTTTAAAGATCTTCAAGATCATATTCAAATCTAATCTTTGGAAAATAGATCGAGAAAGAAGAGATATCCAGATCCTATCCGAGTGAATATCGATACAGATCAGACGATTGCGTGGCTGCATTCAGAACCTCAGGCAATCAACAAGATCATCACAGGATAATTAGATTACCTAAGAATAAGATATAAATTAAATCTAATTTAATTTATTTTAATTTTATTTTATTTTATTAAATCTATCAAATCAGATATAAAAAGTATCAGATTTAATTTAGATCTAAGAGAAAAAATTTTTAAAATATTTTTCTTGATCAAATCAGATCTGAACGAACCTAACCCGGGAAAGATTTTTTCCTTCAAATATGTCTTATTTTATGTGACATTTCCATATAATTAGAGGGAGGAAGATGTCCTACTTTGTTGGTCATCAAGCATATCTATCAAGAGACAAATAGTGTCACTGATTGAGTTACCTCGTGAACAAATGTTTTGGACAGAAACAGGACTGCATTGGGGCATTCACACAAGACTCGTATAAATACTCCATTTCTACGTGCGCACAAGAAAAAAAAAAAAAAAGAGAAAAAAGAAAGACAAGAAAGAGAGAAAGGAAGAAGAGTAGCAGCAGTGCTTACGCGACGGGGCTCGTGGCTTCTCCAACCGGGATGCTCTCACCGACCTCCTCCGGCAATTGGTGCGACCAACTGGTGCAGCTGGTCTGAGGCCATCCCAGAGTCAGGATCAATATCGACGGCGGCCTACACGGGATGGAACACGAGGAGGGCAGGGAATGATACTCTCTCTTCAACAAGAGGTATTCTGTTAAAAGCGCTCACAAGTTAAAGCTGGGGCTGCATACATCGTACGTAATCGCCGTGGTCAGGTGTCAGCAGTTGTCCGGTAATATATCATCAAAATGGTTGCTCTCATAGGGATGAAACTGTTATGCCATGAAAATTTCATGAGAAAAAGGACTCGGTATTCTCTCTGGCATGCCACATCAGACATGAACAAAATACTTGACCTCATTCATGTTGTCACTGGGAGCTGAATGAATTGCTACACAAGCTTGCTTTGTAGATGCGGAATATCTAGCTTGTATCAAGTGCACTCATGTTATCAATCCCATGGATTAAATTACCAATTGTTCTAACTTGGGAAGGTTGAAAATTAGATGGAATTATAATTTGAAAGATATTACCCTCATAGAGCATTCCCAGTGTCACATAAATTATGAAAAATTCATGCACAAATATGACAAAACAGGTGATTACAGAAGATAGATAAATAGGTACAAGACAACTAGAGGATAAAATCATGTCACAAAAGTTGATAAAAAGTTTCTACTAGTTATAGATTCAAGATGTAGAACTTACTTTTGCATATAAGATGGGGTTAGTCAATACCGGAGAACCATTATATACCATTCAAGCATACCATCATAAAGATTTTATTTCCTATCAAGTGCTCCATGCCGTGCATGAAGCTAAACTGACACAGAATAACTATAATAATCAGAAAATGAAGGGCTTGCATACATATTGCTTGTAAAAAGAATGAATAACAATACAATGTGACAATAATTATACAATGTGTCTAAGTTACATATACTTACCCGTGTCAGAACAATCTAAACATCATTAAAGATGTTAATAATAAAAAGTCCTGCACATACAATAGAAACCAAATAATTCAAAGCTATGTCAAATAAAACTTATTGCAGCTTGACAAACTAAGCAATATAAACGTTGAAATGATTAATGTTTGTAGATGTTGTAATAAGAGTCTTTCTGCTTGTATATCAGTTGTCAACGGTGTCCAGGCACATGCCGCTATTAAAATCACTTATATCCTACCAAAATTCCTAAAGTCAGACTTAAAGACAAACATTGAGAAAGAAATTGCCAAAATAAACATAGGTCACAAAGAAAGGGAAACTAATTTGGCTCATTAAATTTCAAAAAATCTAGATTGTCAATATAGAATGAACATACTAAAGACATTCCACTGAAAATTCTTTACCCATGTTAAGCTTCATTTCAAATTTTTTACTTCTATGCTTTACAAATACGTTATGTAAGGCATGGATCTGGTGATAAACCACTCCAACAAGTAATTCTTAGGACCGGAGTAAGTTCAATAATATTCAAGTTCCCTTGCCTTCTCCTAACAAATTTCCTTTCAACTCTTCTATTCCTTTTAATTTATTCTATTGCTTAAATCCCAGCCATAACCATCTTTATCTAAAGCCCCAAAACCTGCTCTAAGCAACCTTTATATCAACTAGCAACCAAAAAAGTTTCTTAGTGCATAAATGATATAATCAACTACACATATTTGATGGCTTGATGAATTATATCCATGACATCCTGCAATATCCCTAAAATATACACCACAAATCATAAACAAATATACCAAGTCAAGTTCTTACACTAAGAAGAGTGGTTTTCAATGGGCTTTAAGGTCTGTAGACAGTATTCTATTATCCATCAAAAAAAGAATGTGCACCCTAGTTTTGTATGCTCCATGCAACTAGCCGCCAAGTAACCAATAAGTACACATGAAAGAAAGGAAACATTTGAAGTTGACTTTTATGTTCTTTTCCAAGTCACAATCATTGAAGGTATAATGCGCAATAAGGCACATAAAACATATTGCATGGATTGCGATCCAAAATCCACATAAGACATCAACTTGCCAGGACTTCTCTTTAAATTTTCCCTTTTCTCTTACCATACATTCATACTATTTTGATGTAGGATAGACCTCAGAAAGAAACCTATATATGGATTAATAAAGAAGTTTGCTGTGCATCAACTAAACAATGCAAATAATGAAAAATAAACAAGCTAGTGCATTACAATGACAATACAAAACAAGCACACCCAACTACAATGTACCTAAAAGCAAGGAACAGAGCTATGATGCAAGGGCAATAGATCAATGTGATGGAAGAATTAAATGATGAGCTGAAATTAGAAGTACTTAGTCAACCTGAACCCTGTTTGGATTCAGGTCTATAAAAGGACAGGTCAAAGGTTCAAGTTACCAGGTCTGGCAAAGGATTCAGGAAGCTAGTGCAAGTTTGCTGTTTTTTTCATGAGTAAAATGAAGGGCTGCTAAGGGCTGTTCTAGCAGCAAGTTTAGTGCTTTGGGTTGAACAGAAGGAAAACTGGATTTATATGGTGGCAGGTTGAACCCCTAGCACAGGTCAAGTTGGCTGATCTATATACAGATCAGGTCTGCAGCTTGTTAGCCTTTCGCACTAAGGTAGCAAGATGGGGCTGGCAAGTGTTGTTTATGGCAACTTCAAACCTGCCGCAGTGGTTTAATGGTGGACCAATTTCAGAGGCTGTTCAGGCTAGGTATAAGCACTATAGCAGAAAATCAAGTAACAGGGAACAAAAGGCCAACATTATAACACAGAATCCTATTATTTGCAGCTAAAATTTCAATGACATTCTAATAAATCCAAAACAAAGAAATAGCAATTACATTACTGACCACACCTAGGTCTTCACATGAAAATTAGACAACATTCAACATTGGGTAACACACAAAACCACAAATCATAGTATAAAAATTTCTTCCTAACTTCGTGCAGTTACCAAAGAATGCACACATGAGATATTGGATTTCTACTTAAGTTAAAACAATGCTATAATTGCTAAAATAAAAGTATGTTAACCACATAACAACTTTTAAAGATGATGCCTCCAATAAGTTTCTTGGAAACATGAAAATATAGAACACAACAAGGAATGAGTGAAAAATCTAATAGGATGACATTTAACACTAAGGAATCTACAAGACACAACAGTAGCCATTTATCTTCCAGCAAAGAGAAACAAGCAAAAAGGCCACAGCAATATCTAGAAGGAAGAGATGATCATAACTAGTAAAGGCATGAAAGCTCGTGGACACAATAAATTAAGTGTTCAATGGGAGAATTAATTTTCTCCAAAAAAAGCAATGATCATAAGCAGGTTGAACACCATTATCAGTATGTCCACACCAGCAATTTTAGCATAATCTATCTGCATTATGTGCTTACCATAAGCAAGATCACTTAGCCATATCCAACATTACGCCCTTAGAAGTATGTTCTACTCAGATGTAAAATCAAATACCACAAACCTTTCCATATATAAAGTATGACAAGCATATCATTTTCAACAGATCCCAACTAATCCACTCATCTGATATTCGAGTAGCATATGCAGTCTGCTTCCATCTCTCACCATCATGGCTCCAACTTCACACAAATTCAACAAATAGAGTTTCTAAGCAACTAAACCAATTTCAGCCAACATCCATGGCTTAGAAAAGTAAATATAGCATCTAAAAATGCAGGCAAAATCTCTTTTTCTTCTAAGTAACATCATGCCTCGCAGTCATCACTTAAAATTAGCATCCTAACTACAACACAACATAATTCATCAGCATGGTGGCTACAATTGGAGCAAGTACTTTTCTTAATTATGGAAAAGAAAAGAAAATTAAAATAAAGATAGAAAACAGACTCCCTACGAGGAACGTAAAGGTCAGAAAACCAATCACCGATTTTCAATCAAAACATCATCTTTGCTTAACATACATGCAAATGACAAACACAATCATCCCTTGGACGATCCTTCAAGCACAAACACTCCTACGTCTGCCGCCAATTTCCCATTTTTCCCAAGGAAAACACCAAAAGCTCCCAACTTGGTACCATTTCCCCCTCGATCACCCTCTCAAGAGGCCTCATACAAACCCCACTTCGGCAAACTGGGGCCTTACCTTGGGCGGCCGGCCGCGGGGCCTCTTGGGACCGTCCGCGGTGGCAGCCGCAGCGGCTCTGGGCTTCTTGGGGGGCCGACCGCGGGGGCGGGCCACCTTGACGGGAGCGGTGGGGTCTCGGGGCTTTGGAGGGCGGCCGCGGGGGCGGCGGGGGCCGTCGGGGGAGAGGGAGAGCTTGGGCTTGGGAGGGCGGCCGCGACCGCGCTTGGGGGGCGGCGGAGCGTCGGGGCCGGCGCGGACGTAGCAGTTGTCGACGAAGACGAGCTCGCCGGCCTCCGTCATCCGGGTGAGGTGTGCCGCCAGCAGCGACTCGTGCGATGGCGGCAGATGCTCCCCATGCGCCGCCTCGATGTGCTCCGATATCGCCGACTTGCTCGACCCGCTCTTCTCATCCAGCTCCGAGATCGCCGCCAGAATCATCTGAAGCAGAGAAAAAAGCGACAAACAGATGGATGAAACATATAAACAAAGAAGGAGGTGAATTAGGGTTTGGCATTTTGATGAGGTTTTGGGCTGACCTCGGGGTAGGCGGGGAGCGGGAGGAGCTTGGGGTCTTCGTCAGAGGCCATGAGAGAGAGAGAGAGAGAGAGGCAGTGTGTTTAGGTGGGGAACGAGGGAGGCGGTGGGATGGGATTGGTTTGCGATGCGTTGAAGCGAGCAAGGGTTAATTAAGTCGAGAAGTTTAGGTGGGATTTTAGGAAAGGACTTGGTTAGCCTCGCCGGTTCCTGCGGTCGCCGACAGATCTACCGGCTTCCCATGAGTCAACGCTTTGTTGGATTTGAAAATGGACGGACGGCAATGCGAGATAGACCTAGTCCAGATCAAAGTCCGGTCCAAGATTTTGGACTGCCAAAATTTTATTCTGTATGGATCCAAGGTCAGGTCAAGCTGGGATCTAATTTGAGGTCGCATGTATCATGTCCTGTTCGGCATCCGTGATCCATCCAGAAACATACACTTGTCTGGAGACGAAAGATCCAAATCAATCCCATTTGAAAGCTGCTGCGATATGGATTTGGACCCATCGTATACTGCAGGTGCACAGCGTGGGCATGTGTCAGATCTACTTTAGACACAGACCAGGTAGCGACGAACGCGAGCGCAGGGCAGAATCCGCCATATAGAATCAGGAATGGTAGAGTTTAAGAACAATCCATTTCAGTCATCCTTCTGGATTCAAAGCCAAAAATGTATCCCAATTGATTACCGTTGTCCTGACTTGAACGAGAGAAAGGGATGAAGTCCCCGTAGAGATATCTCAAATCTGCTTTAGAGCGTGCTTAGGTGATGATTGGATAAAAGTGTCATTATCTGGAATCACGATAACGAGCATATTATTGCAGCAGAAGTGGCGTGTTGCTCGAGAACAGTGAAATTTAAGGCCGCTAAGATGCTTTTAGTGGCGGGGACCACCACTCTCCCATCGTACAAAGGCATTTTGAGACGTTTGCCCATGAAGTCCGTGAGGCCCTTGGCGTTTCCAGGCGAGCCATCATCCGAAAAAATTATGATATTGGAAACCTCGTCCGCCCGTACGTAAGCATTACGATGAAAACTAATCACAGCCATTGCCTACAAGATTTCTCCCAATCATTTATGCTCCTACCAATCCAGAAAAGTATTCAACAACCATACTACTCTATTTACCATTCGATCTTGGATCTTGATAAAAATCAAAGATTAGAGATTTTTTCATCAACCCCAATCGATCAAAATGAAGTATTATCATTTTCATCGTGATCATGATTACGATATTGATGAATGCCTTCAGTTCAAGAACGAAATTAAAATTATAATCCAAAAAATCTACTTCAAAAAATATGTTTAAAAGTGATAGGACCGAATACATGAAGAGCCACCTCAGTGTCAGTTTGATGAAGAGAACAACGACAATCGATCCATGACTGATGTCATTAATATAATCTCCAGGTCTATAGATTGCAAGAGGTAGTAGTCTTGTTCGAGAATATACTATCAGTATGTTGTGTTTATCGATTATATTAATAAAAATATTCTCTTTGAGCCTTAGTGCAGGTTTCTTATCAAAGCGACTAAGTGAAATATTTAACTAATGGCAACTATAGCCAACCACGAATGAGGTCATCAGGAACGATTGAGGACACCACAAAGGTGTATCCAAGATAATCGAGTCCAGCCTCGATCCTTAAATTGGACATAATTCGATCCGAGATATCTCGATCTCGATTTGGACCCCGATGACTAGGTTCGAAAGATCCAATCTCATAGAGATATCTTGGCTACAGTTAAGACCTTCATAATGATGATCAGCAAAGTACCGATTATAAGAAGATATCCTAACCAACTTAGGACCTGCACACAAAAAACCTCATCTGAATCTTCCTAAGCACACTATTGGTGATTGGGTTAAGAAGATAATAGCAACTTGGCAAATATATTATCATGGATCGACTTCATGTTGACTTTGGATAAAGTTTTGTTGAAATTTTTTCAAGCACTCCATTGGCGATCGGGTTAAGACGACGATAGCAACTTGATGAAGATATTGCCACGAATCAACTTCGTATCAATTTCGGAGGAAATCTTATCGATCTTTTTGAACACCTAATTGGTGATCGAATTAAGACGACGATAGTGACTTAACGAAAATATTGCCATAGATTGACTTCATAATTTTAGACAAATCTCGTCGGGATCTTCTTGAGCACCCTATTAGTGGTCAGATCAAGACAGCGATAACGACTTGGCAAAAATATTATCGCAGATCAACTTCATATTGACTTAGAATGAAATATCATCAGTATCTTCCCAAGCATCTCATTGATTATCGAGTTAAGATGATGGTATTGACTTGGCAAAATTTGTTATCAAGGATCAACTTCAGACTAACTCTAGACAACGTGACTTCGGACCAACTTTAGGTATTGTGGCTTCAAATCCAAACTCGGGACTTCTACATTATAAGCAGCCTGGTCAGTTGACTGAGCCAACGACCACACTAATCTGATAAATGATTGATACCGAAGACTAGGATCATTCAGCGCATGCATCGGATGATAATGAAGAAATTCATTTCACTAAAGAAAAGTTCATTATAAGAAGATCGCCACAAGTAAAAAAGCAAAAAAAAATACAAGTATGACTAATCGAGGTTCTCAGGCATGGACTTGGTGGCATGGTTGGCAATCTTTTCAATAGAGCCAGCAGCATCCTCGGTGCTAAGCACTGTAGCAGACTCTGGAGCTAGGGCCTTAGCAGTTGGGGTCGGTGTGTCCTCGACCAGGGTAGGCCCATCCTCATCTTAAGTCAGCCTCGTCATCCTTATCTTCAAGATGGAGCTACTCAGTTCCAACTTGGGAAGCATCCAAGCCAAGCACTTCTTGAAAGCTTTGAAGCCATACTCGTAGGCCACCAAGGAACCCTCGGCAAATCTCATTCTTGAACTCTTCTGAAGCCTTGAACTCTTCCATGCCCCTGAGTTTGGCTTCAGCAATGGCCTTCATCTTCTTCTCCTCGACTTTTGCCTTGATGAACTGCAACTTATCCTTGATAGCTTTGACCGCTTCCTCATCAAGCTCTAGGGCCTTCTCAAGCTTGGCCATCTTCTGAAAAAGCACCCCAATAGCTCTGCACTCAATGGCTACTAGGCCTTCCAGGGCCCCGACTTTCTCTTGAGCTACCAGGAGCTCAAACTTGGTTCGAGTGGCTTCTTCTTTGACCATCTTCTTTACTCGATTAAAACTGACCAAGCCCTCACTAAGGACAATGACATCATGTGCCAACTGCATGAAGAAAGAAAAATTAGCATCCATAGATAAAAGTTGAAGATAAGTACAAATGATCGAAAAGTTACCCTCAGGAGACCAGCATAGGAAGCACCGACGATCTCATCCAAGGGATGGACCTTCATTTCCAACTAGTTGGCCGATGGCAGGGTCATCTTCATCAATTCTCAGATAAGCTAGTGGTTCCAAAGTGCAAAGTCATCCCTCCACACTCTCCTCATTATGGTGATGAACCCCTCTTCACCCCCAAACGAGGAGGGGACTACCTCGGACCTCGCTGACCTACTCGGTGCCACAGGGGGTAGCGGCAGCAAGGTTGGATGGGGCAAAAACAATGTCTGCCTGACTATTGGAGGAGGGGAGGGTGTTCGACCAGCTAATAGTGATGGAGTCCGAGCTGACTCTGGAGTCATCGGCATCATAGATTATAGCATCACGACCACCACGAGCTCGTCCTCAATTTCCACCAGGTCAGTGCTTGTTGTCCCCATCAACGGCACCAAAACTGGAGCAAGGGTGGGAGTCCTTGGCTAGGACTTTAGCTTCTTCGACAAGGACTCCCCACTTGAAGAGCCTGACTTTCTTTTTAAAGCCAACTTGATGGACTCCAGGCTCGGCCTCATCACTACAAAATCGAAGAAACAATGGTTAGCTCAAGTCAAACAATAACCAAGAAAATTTTCTAAGCCCCAAAAAAATATTGATCGTATCTCGAGGCAACATCGGAGTAATATCGATGTCACAAAAATTCTGCTTAGTCACTAGCTCTTTCAATTCCAACACCTCAACATCGAGTAGACTTTGGAAATCTTCCTTGTCCTTGGTAAGAATAGAATTGTTTTTGTTATGAGACAGACAAGGATCACCCTAAATCAGGTCGAATCCCCAAGGCTAATTCGAGGACACAAAAAAGCAACAGCTTTTCCAACCATGGATTGAAAAGGATAGTCCGATAATGAACTTGCATCTTGTTCGGGGGGAGAAGTGCCACCACCTTTTCTTATAGGGATGTTTTTTCAAAATGAATAACACTCTAAAGAGAGAGTACCTCAGGGTAATGTGAAGCCAATTACAAAGGATAATAAAAATGATGACCACTTGAGTCAAGTTTAGGATGATCTGGATTAGAAGGATTACGTAGAAGTCAAGAATATTGCTAATGAAAGGATAGAGAGGTAGATGGAGAACGACCTAGAGGGACTCCTTGTACAGAGCGACTCGGCCTTTTGGGGCGTTGGTCATACAACCATCCCGACTAGGAACTTCTAGTCGAAAAATTGAAGAGACAAAAAATTGAGAATGAAACTTTCCAAGGTCGTCCTTAGTAATATTTGACTCTTTGTTACTTGGGCCCTAGAAATTTTCGAACCCATGCATAGGGTTGCATGTGTTACCGGATTTGGAAGCCCAATGCCCAACCGAAGAGTCTACCTTAACGGCAATCCAAGAGGTACTCTCAAACCCAGTCTGGGAAGGCGGCAACCAAGAACCTCGATACCATAGGATTTTTCTCCCCTGATCTCACCATCATTGGAAGACATGAGAGAAGAAAAAGCTACTAGTAAAATTGGAGAAACGAGGAAAGGAAAAATGGGCTTAACCAAGAAAAAGAGAGAAAAACCTAACCAAGAACTAATCAAAAAGTGAGGGAATGAAATGCGAAGGAACAATTGAAAAATAGAATTTGAGGGTCAACATCATTGGAGAAGATGATGGTGACTGAAAGCTCCTCTCTGGCGACTGCAATGGCAGGAGAGCAACTGATAGGAGAAGCAGAAACTTGGTAAAGGCAAAATAGAAGAAAAGTGACAGAGAAAAAGCCTATTTATACTACTCACCAACGATCAAGATTCAAACCTCGTAGCATTGGATTTCGACATGTAGTGCACATTAGAGCCACCAGATCACATGACTGTTCATTGTACAACCCTCAAATTAAGCCACATAGGTCGATCTACGGGACTCAGTGCAGGGCTTACCAATATTTGACATGTAATAAGCCCTAACGGGCCTACAGATGATTTTTGGATCTTTCTTTTCAAATTATTATGGTGCAGTGCCTCAAACCGCCCATTCCTCATAAGTATGGTGAGATTTGCAAAGCAACACATTAATGATACCTTAAGATTTTCCCTGTTGAATGCTGCCAATTAAATGCTCAGAAGAGAAGGTCAGACTGGCAATCGAAGACCAGCCTCATGATCAACTACTTTCTTTGTTTGAAGTGCTAAAATCACTTCAGACTCGAAAGTAGGGGATAAATATTGTGGAGATTATTAGAAATAATAAATGCACAAATCAGTAAATTATATTTATTAACCTACTCGTGTTCAGAATATGATATTTGAGCACGAGTAGACGATCTTCACAATCTAAAAATATTGAAAAGAAGCTTCTCGCATTACAATGCAGTTGCATGGTTGTCCAACCTCTACGGATAGTCCACACGAAGCTTCTGATCTCGATCAGCTCCACCAAAGTGCTAGCTTCTCGTAGGAGCCTTTAACAGTCGGTCTTGGTCGATCTCAATCGACCATCCTCTTCTAATCTTCCAGACACTCCAGGAGGCCAGAAGATAAATTTTGAAGAATGAGAAACTGGTGTGAAAATTTTGATGATGATCCGATGTTCACAGCACTCGAGCTCTCCACCCGAATCTTAGGCCAAAATCCTAGGATTGCCCACACCCAAAAATCCTAGAGTTCTGACTCTCAAAATTTTTGACACTTTGACCACATGCCCAAGAGTACACGCATGCCCTCTTTGTGATTTTTACATGAAACACCTTTAACAAAATCACCTGCCAGTTTGACTTCGATCTAACCTAAGAAAAGAAAACATGGTGCAGAAGGACTCCCCGAAAACCCTGATGCTCGAAAATGCTCTCACATCCTCTCTCTTTTGATTTTTTCTATGAAATCAATTTTCATAGTAGGACTCTCCTATCTACACAAACTCCACTTAGATCCTATCTAAAGTGGGCGACTAAAAGAGAAAAAAAACATGTGGCATGAGAGGAAGAAGTTGGCACAAGAAAAACTCTCTCTCTCTGAAATTTTTTATGCTCAAAACTTGCACCCCCTCTTAGTATTTTTTCCTAGAAGAACTCCCTTACTCTCTCACGCATGCCCACAAAAAATTCCATCTTAACTGAGCGATAATAGATGGGAATTGCGCATGGGAGAAGATAAGGTTTGGAGGTTGAACTTGTTTCAACCTTTCATTCAAATTCAAATTCAAATGGATCCTTATCCACCTCTAACGCTAGTTCCAAGTGGATGACAAGCAAAAGGACTATCCTTCTGTATGCCCACACTCAGAATTCTCCATAAAAAAGTATGATAAAGTGAGAAGGGATAAGGTTGAGAGGTTGGAGTGGTTCCAACCTTCAACTACTTAAGTTGAATTCAAAATTCAACTTAAATTTGAACCAGTCCAACTCTTGGACCAGGTCAAAGGAAGAAAGAAGGAGGGTGTCAACACTCTTCTAGGCATGGAAAAACTCATGCATATTCATAATGTGCATGGAGAATGGCATGGTCAAATAGTCAAGATGCAGGGAGAAGTTTAAATTCAAATTTGAACTTGTCCAATTAGATTTTGTCCAAACCCAATTAGATTAGGACAAACCTAATCAAAATAGGCTTAATCTAAATCAATTAAAATCTAATCAAATTAAAAATTAATTGAGTCTAATTTTTTATCAAATCAAGATTCAATCTTCCATAGCGATTAGGTCATCTCATAATCTGATCGGATCAAATTTAATCGAATCAAATTCAATTAGATTTGATCCAATCCTCATTACTCAATCAAATTGAGCTAATCAACAATCTAACTGTTAATTAATCCTTCAATAATATCAGAGTTCCAGTCCAACAGAACTCGAGAAGGTAGAGTCATAGTGTAGTGAGACTCCTGATCATAGAATCCCAGTCCATTAAAACTCTTGATCATAGAGTCTCGGACCATTAGAACTCTTGATTAGCCATCAGATCATGTAGAAACTCCTATTGTGTATGACCCCATAGATTCAAATCTTATGTCGATAGCATAGGAATCAATTTTTATACTAATCAATATGATCATCTAGCAATGGTACCCAACGTCCAGATAGGTCGAATAGTCGCAATGCAATATTCATGAACCTATGGCATATGGTTACTATTGATGCAGAATCTGATCGTCGTCAAAATCGACTGGAGTGGTGGTGGACGAGGTCACCATAGGGGACCTACAAAATAAAATTTCATCCAAAATTGATGGGAGGTGGCTCCGATAGGATCCTCCGACAATCAAGTCAGCTCCGACCAACTGGAATGGAGTGCTCGGGAATGAGTTCCACAGAGCTTAGAGAAGAAAAGGAGAGCTTAGAGCTTAGGGATCAGAGGTTAGAAGTTGGAGATAGCGTATCTAGAGGATCCTTTTTATAGGCGGAGCTTGATGTGATAGCTGCAGCCGCATGCTAGCGGACCGCTCGAGGTTCGATGGAGTCAGTCCTAGAGGAAGGCACCGTCTGCAGTGGATTGATGGTGACAGCCATCACCACCTGATAGCGGATCGCTGTCGCTTGCGACGGACTGATGGTGATGGCTACGGCTGTCTTAACACTGAGCCGCTCGAGATCGAATGAAGGATCGAAGGACTTCAACATGTACCCATTTTGAAGGAGTCCAAACTTCTGAAGAGGAAGCTCGGAAGGAGCTCAATCCCTATAGGCGTCTGGTTGGAGGTGTGCGGCTAAGGCTCGATCGTAGGAGAGTTTGGTAGGAGCTCGATCGATTGAAGGGGGTGTCTGGGAGGAGTCTGGCTCCTGAAATAGTTCATCCGAAGGATGTCTAGGATGAGTCCAGCTCTTGAAGAAGTCCGACCGAAGAGGAAGCTCGGAGGAGAGTTCGGCTCTCATAAGCATCTGACTGGAGGAGTACGGCTAAGGCTCGACTGCTGGAAATTCGGAAGGAGCTCGGCCGTTGAGAAGTTCGATCGAGGGATGACTGCTGAGGAGTTCGATCGGCTGAAGGAACGACTACTTGAGGAGTTTGATCGAGAGACGACTGCTAAGGAGTTCGATCGCTGGAAGTCTGAAGGAGCTCGATCCGCTGAGCAGTTCGATCGGCTGTAAAACTTCGACTAAGATCCGTCCGCTGAAGCTCTTCCATGGCTACTGGTTGTATTAGGCTGAGCATCGAACTAGACTTCGATAGGAGCGGAGTTTATCCCCAACGCTAGCCCCCCCACTCCCGAGTTCGAAATTCGAAGGAAGGGAGTGCAGAAAAGGCGACTGCCGAAGCCTTCTTCTGGGCTCCGTGCTAGTTCAGATCGAAGTTCGGAGGAGATCTCATCTTCAGCTAAAGTTGATATTGAAGTTGAAGCTCGGAGAAGATTCCATCTCCAACCGAGGTTGAGGTAGGCCTCGTCTCCTGCGATCGAGATCAGAGGTTGAGCTCATCGGGGGAGACATTATCTCCTACAGTCGAGACTGACTCGAAGAAGATCTCCTCTCCTGCATGGCCGAGGTCAGTACGGACGCTCGGAGAGATCCAATCTCTGATTGAGGTTGGCTCGGTCGATCGGAAGAGATCTCATCTCTGGTCGAGATTGGCTCGGTCTCCTATGGTCGAGGTTGATGCGAGCACTCAGGGGATATCTTATCTCCTGCAATCGAGTTTGCCTCGGAAGAGATCTTATCTCCTACGGTCGAGGTTGAAGCAGGCATCGAGGGAGATCTTATCTCCCATGGCCGAGGTTGAAGCGGGCACTCAGAGGAGATCTTATCTCCTGCAGTCGAGGTTGGCCCGGACCCTCGGGGGAGATTTTATGTGGGCACTCGAAAGAGATCTTATCTCTAGCCAAAGTTGCTGGAGACTTCGAAGCTAGGGCTTAGACTTTGCTCACATTAGGACGAGGTTCTTCTCCTATTCCTAACGGATTATGGGGACACATAAGGGCCACTGTCAGAGCCTCTCCCCCATCTCGTCTAAAATGAACGAGACCTTCGACTTTGCTCGCATTAGGACGAGGTTCTCCTCCTGTTCCTAACGAGATGTGGGGGCACATAAGGGCCGTTGTCAAGGCCTCTCCCTCCATCCTATCTTTTATGAACGAGGCCTTCGACTTTGCTTGTGTTAGGATGAGGTTCTCCTTTTATTCCTAACGGACAGCGAACGAGGGTCTTCGAAGCTCGGAAGAGATCTTATCTCTAGCCGAGGTTGACACGGTCACTCAGAAGAGATCTTATCTCTAGTCGAGGTTGATTGGGTCGCTCGAGAGAGATCTTATCTCTAGTCGAGATTGACACGATCACTCGGGAGAGATCTTATATCTAGTCGAGGTTGATTGGATCGTTCGAAAGAGATCTTATCTCTAGCCAAGATTGTCAGCGGTCGCTTGGGAGAGATCTTATCTCTGGCCGAGGTTGATTGGGTTGCTCGGGAGTGACCTTATCTCTAGCCGAGGTTGACTGGATCGCTCGAAAGAGATCTTATCTCTGATCGAGGTTATCAACGGTCGCTCGAAAGAGATCTTATCTCTGATCGAGATTGTCAGCAGTCGCTCGAGAGAGATCTTGTCTCTAGCCAAGGTTGATGGCGGTCGCTCGGAAGAGATCTTATCGTTGGCCGAGGTTGACTGGATCGCTTGGAAGAGATCTTATCTCTAGCCAAGGTTGACACGGTCGCTCGAAAGAGATCTTATCTCTGGCTGAGGTTGTGAGCGGTTGCTTGGGAGAGATCTTATCTCTAACCGAGATTGACTGGATCGCTCGGGAGAGATCTTATCTCTAGCCGAGGTTGTCAGCGGTCGCTCGAAAGAGATCTTATCTCTGGCCGAGGTTGACTGGATCGCTCGGAGAGAGATCTTATCTTTAGCCGAGATTGATGGCGGTCTTAACTCTAGTCGAGGTTGACGAGAGAGATCTTATCTTTGATCGAGGTTGACTGGATCGCTCGGAAGAGATCTTATCTCTAGCCGAGGTTGACACGGTCGCTCGAAAGAGATCTTATCTCTGGTCGAGGTTGTCAGCAGTTGCTCGAAGAGAGATCTTATCTCTAGTCGAGGTTGACTGGGTCGCTCGGAAGATATCTTATCTCTGGCCAAGGTTGTTAGCGATCTTAACTCCATCCGAAGTTGACTCGACTTGGAAGAGATCTTATCTCTGGCCGAGGTTGACTGGGTCGCTTGAGAGAGATCTTATCTCGAGCTGAGGTTGATGGTGGTCGCTCGAAAGAGATCTTATCTCTGATCGAGGTTGATTGGGTCGCTCGGGAGAGATCTTATCTCTAGCCGAGGTTGACACGGTCGCTAGAGAGAGATCTTATCTCTGGCCGAGGTTGTCAGTAGGCTCGTTGCTCGGAAGAGATCTTATCTCTAACCGAGATTGACTGGGTCACTCGAAAGAGATTTTATCTCTAGTCGAGGTTGTCAGCGGTCACTTGGGAGAGATCTTATCTCTGACCAAGGTTGACCGGATCGCTCGGAAGAGATCTTATCTCTGGCCGAGGATGCTCGGGAGAGATCTCATCTCTAGCCGAGGTTAACACGATCGCTCGAGAGAGATCTTATCTCTAGCCAAGGTTGTCAGCGGTCACTCGGGAGAGATCTTATCTCTGACCAAGTTTGATCGGGTCGCTCGGAAGAGATCTTATCACTAGCTGAGGTTGTCAGTGGTCGCTCGGAAGAGATCTTATCTCTGGCCAAGGATGCTCGGGAGAGATCTCATCTCTAGCCGAGGTTAACACGATCGCTCGAGAGAGATCTTCAATTTCGTCTTAGAGCTGAATTTATTCCTTGGTGTCGTGGCCGTGGTCGCAATGGTTGAAGCATTACTTGCTTCGATCGTGCATGCCTGGAGGAGGTCGTAATCCTTTGGTCTTGATAGCCGATTCTTAACTTTCATGAAAATTTAAGTTCGAGGAGCGTTGCAGAGGGCGCAGTCGCGAAACCTTTTGAAAGGAGGACTTCTTCATGCCCTTCTATCGAAACTTCCTTGGTGGTGAGCTCGAGAAGTTCGGGCCTTGCTTGTGCTGGGGAGGTCATGAGTGTGGCCGAACTTCATTCCATCCCCTTATGAAACCTACGGGAGAACTTCATGCCCCTTCGTCGGGGCTTCCTTGATGGCGAGCTCGAGGAAAAGTTCGACCTTGCTTGCGCTGGGGTGGTCGTGGACGCGGCCGAACTTCGTTCCGCCTCCTTGCAAAACCTTCTGCCGGGGAAGTTCATGATCCTCTGTCGGGGCTTCCTCGATGACGAGCTTGAGGGGGAGTTCGACCTCGCTTGCGCCAAACTTCATTCCGCTTTTCTGCGAAACCTTTCACAGGATAACTTCATTCTGTCCTCGCTTGCACCGAACTTCATTTCGCTTTCCTACAAAAGCTTCCGTGGGAGGACTTCATGCCCCTTTGTCGAAGCTTCCTCGATGATGAGCTTTGAGGGGAAGTTCGGTCTTGCTTGCGTCGAAGTTCATTCCGCCCTCCTTGTGAAACCTTCTGCGGAAGAACTTCTGCTCTCCGTTTCTCTTTTCTAAGGGCGATTGATTTGCCCAAATGCTCTTTCTTAAGGTTGGTTCCTCACATCCTCTTGGCGGGTTTGCTGACAAAGTCTCCATCGGAGGTTGTCGCATGGCCTACATCATCTCGATGGGACCGCGAACCCGACCAGTAGGTTGAACTGCTCTACATCTGCAGTGGCTTTGGATGGAGCCTAGACTGCCGAGGCTGCAACAGGAGTAGATGGACCTGGCACGCAGGACGTCGATTGCCGAGTCGAAGCTCTCTTGGAGGCATTTTTTCTTCAAAAAAGAACTCTAGTGAGGAAGAAGAGAGATCTCTGGAGAGAGAGAAATCATCACCGAGCACTCCTTTAGGAATAAGAGAACCTCGAAGGTTCATGCCCTCCTTCTAGCGCCATTCTGTTGATGCAGAATCTGGTCATCGCTGAAATCGGCTGGAGTGGTGGTGGATGAGGTTGCCCCCAGGGACCTGCAAAACAAAGTCCCATCCGGAGCCGATAGGAGGTGGCTCCGGCAGGACCCTCCGACGATCAAGTCAGCTCTGATCAACAGAAATGGAGTGCTCGGAAATGAGTTCCACAGAGCTTAGAGAAGAAAAGAAGAGCTTAAAGCTTAGGGATCAGAGGTTAGAGGTTGGAGATAGCGTATCTGGAGGATCCTTTTTATAGGTAGAGCTTGATGGTGACAGCTGCAGCTGCGTGCTAGCGGACCGCTCGAGGTCCGGTGGAGTCAATCCCAGGAAAAGATGCAGTCTGCAGTGGATTAATGGTGACAGCCATCGCCGCCTGATAGCGGATCGATGTCGCTTACGGCAGACTGATGGTGATGGCTGCGGCTGTCTTGACACTGAACCACTCAGGGCCGAATGAAGGGTCGAAGGATTTTAATGTGTACCCATTTTGGAGGAGTCCGGACTCCTGAAGAGGAAGCTCGGCCCTCGTAGGCATCTGACTGGAGGTGTGTGGCTAAGGCTCGATCGTAGGAGAGTTCGGTAGGAGCTCGATCGGTCGAAGGAGGTGTCTGGGAGGAGTCCGACTCCTAAAGAAGTCCGTCTGAAGGATGTCTGGGATGAGTCCAACTTTCGAAGAAGTCCGATCGAAGAGGAAGCTTGGAGGGAAGTTCGGCTCTCGTAAGCATCTGGCTGGAGGAGTGCGACTAAGGCTTGACCGTTGGGAGTTTGGAAGAAGCTCGGCCACTGAGGAGTTTGGCCGAAAGACGACTGCTGAGGAGTTCGACCGACTGAAGGGATGGCCGCTTGAGGAGTTCGATCGAGGGATGACTGCTGAGGAGTTCGACCGCTGAAAGTTCGAAGGGGCTCGATCGGTTGAGCAATTCGATCGGCTATAAGACTTCGACTAAGATCCATCCGCAGAAGCTCTTCCGTGGCTACTGGTTGCGTTAGGCTGAGCATTAAACTAGACTTCGACAGGAGTGGGATTTATCCCCAACAGTTACCATATAATTCATTCTCTTAACCTCAATACTCAAAAGATGACCAAGGGTTAAACTGCCAACCCTATAAATCATCCATATTATATTTCAAATTTTAATATACATCATATGGACTATCTCGATCGAGGTTTTGCTAAATTAAAATACAGTGATGCATTTGCTCCAACACTTGGAGGGGTCAATCCTATCTTGACTCACGTACTGACTATACAAGTACTTGACTGCATCCAAAAATCTTTTATCATTGAATTAAAAATTCAAGTAGTCCGATATTAAAGTATAATGAGTTATTTGCAAGTCACCATGATGATCTCAGGTATAAGGGACACTTATACCCATATCCTTTGTGAGCAACTCTTGATAGCAGAGGGCTCCACAGCTAGATCACATTCAGTGAAATATAGCCCTACACTTTACCTACATTTTTATACTAGTATCTTCATACTTCCTAGTTAAGAGGATAACCAGCCTATATAGCATGCAACAATTTATACTCGATAAACGTTATCATCCTAGGTAACAATGCAAACAAGTTTAAGGATAAAATGATAAATTCTTTTTTGTTGATTCTAAATAGTCCTAAGAACTTCATCATAAAAGAGTTCATAAAAGAAAGATGCACAAAAATGATGAAAAGCTAGAATAATAATTTTATTCATTAATAATTCAAGTATAAATTACATTGAATTCAACCATCTACAATCTAGATGATTGGCTTTAAGATATAATTTTCAACAACTCTCACTTAGACTAAAGCTATTCAGAACAATATCGAATACTCATCTTCCATTTGTGATTGTCAAACTCGTTGATTTTGAGGGCTTTAGTAAATGGATCGACCAAGTTCTTCTTTTCATCGATCTTCTAAAGCTCGACGTCATCTCGCTCCATGATCTCTCATACAAGATGATAGCAATACAGAATGTGCTTGGTGTGCTGATATGTCTTTGGCTCTTTCACTTGAGCTATGACTCCAGTGCTGTCATAGTAAAACAGAACCGAACTATCTAAGAAGGATACCACTTCTAGCTCGTCGATAAACTTTCGCAGCCACACAGCTTCCTTCGCAGCATCAGATGCCGTGACATACTCTGTCTCGCATATAGAATCGACCATAGTATGCTGTTTGAAACTCTTCTAGTAGAATGCTTCATTGTTCAAGGTAAAAATATAATCTGACATACTCTAATTGTCATCATGGTTTGACTGGAATCTAGAATCAGTATATCCTACAAGTTTTAAGTCAACATCTCCATAAATGAGCCACCGATCCTTGATATTTTTTAAATACTTCAGGATTATCTTTACAATCTTCTAGTGATTCTTATCTAGCTCAGACTGATACCTATTCACTAACCCTAGTGAATATGCCACATCCAGACTCGTACATGTCATGGCATATGTTGGGGATAAACTTCGCTTCCGTCGAAGTCCAGCCTGATGCTTAGCCTGATGTAACTGATAATCATGAAAGAGCTTCGATCGAAAATTCTTCTCCAACGATCGGACCTCAGCTGAACTCCTCCAGCGGCCAAACCTTAGCCAAAATTCTTCAGCCGGCCAAACTCCTCAGCGATCGAACCCCAATCAAACTCCTCCAATGGTCAAACTCCTCTAGGACTTCTCCCTCGGTCGGACTCCTTCAGGAGCCGAACTTCTTTCAAATTCCTCCTTCAGACAAATGCCTATGGGAGCCAAACTCCTTTCAAACTTCTTCCTCAGTCAGATGCCTACAGGAGCCGAACTCCTTCCAGATCTCTCCTTCAGACGGATGCCTACGGGAGCCTTCTGGACTTCTTCCTTTAGACGGATGTCTATAGGACCCAAACTCCTTTCAGATCTCTTTCACAGTCGGATTTCTACAGAAGCCAAACTTCTTTCGAACTCCTTCAGTTGGATTCCTCCAAGAGCCGAACTCCTTTCGGATCTTTTCTTCAGTCGGATGCCTACAGGAGTCGAACTCCTTCCAGATCTCTCCTTCAGATGGATGCCTACGAGAGTCGAACTTCTTTCTCAGTCGAATGTCTATAGGAGCCGAACTTCTTCCAGATCTCTCCTTCAGATAGATGCCTATGGGAGCCGAACTTTTCTCAAACTTCTTCCTCAGTCGGATGCTTACAGGAGCTGAACTCCTTCCAAATATCTCCTTTAGATGGATGCCTACGGGAGCCAAACTCTTTCTGGACTTCTTCCTTCAGATGGATGTCTATAGAAGTCAAACTCCTTCCGGATCTCTCCCATAGTCGAATTTCTACAAGAGCCGAACTCCTTTCAGACTCCTCATTCAGTCGAATTCTTTCAAGAGCCGAACTCTTTCCAGGTCTCTCCTTTAGTTAGATGCCTACAGGAGCTGAACTCCTTCCAGATCTCTCCTTCAGACGAATGCCTATGGGAGCCGAACTCCTTCCGAACTTCTTTCTCAGTCGAATGTCTACAGGAGCCAAACTTCTTCCAGATCTCTCCTTTAGATGAATGCCTATGGGAGTCGAACTTCTTCCAAACTTTTCTTTCAATTAGATTCCTCTAGGAGTCAAACTCCTTTCGGACCTCTCCTTTAGTCAAATTCCTTCAAGGGATTGCTTTCATATTTTAGCTAGCATTCCTCTCAGATGATCCCCTCCAAACGTATCCCCTTCAGAAATTCGAACTTCTCTGAAATTAATATATGTCAAAGCTCTTCACCAACCAACGTATGCTTTCTCCAAACTACGGCTATTAAATCTCGATAAATATTTGCTGTCAGTCTGACGATGCCCCTCTCTCCATAGCAAACCCCATGTGGCTCCGAATGGCCCACTACCGGATGGTTATAACTGTCACTATCAGTCTGACGATATCTTCTTCTCCATACCGAATCTCATGCGGCTTCGAGCGGCTCACTACCAGACGGTATGGCCATCACCATCAATCAAGCTCCATCTATAAAAAGAGATCCTCCAGATATATTTTCTCTAAGCTCTCTTCTCCTTCTTAAAATTCTACGGACCTCTTTCCTAAGCACTCCATTTCTGTTGGTCAGAAGAGCTGACTTGATTATCGAAAGGTCCTGCCGAAGCCACCACCATCGACTCTGGATGGAACTTTATTTTGCAGATTACCTATGGCGACCTTATCTTCCTCAACTCCAGCCCGATCCGATGTTAAGTAGATTCTGCACCAACAGATTTGGCGCTAGAGGAAGGACCCTCTATTTCTGAGGTATTCTTATTCTTAAAAAAGTGCTCAGTCGATCCTGCCGACCTTCTTCTTCAAGATTCATCTCCATCCTCTTCCTCAATCCTAAAAAATGCCTCCAAAGAAGGTGACTATCCAGAGATCTACCGCTAGGTCTGAACCAGATTCATCTATTCTTGCTCCATCATCGGTGCTTCAATCACCACCTCCACCGATGGTCATGGTAGATCTAGAGCAGTTTAACCTGCTGATGCAGCGGATTCAGGGCCTCACCGAAATGGTGCAGGCCATGCGGTAGCCTTCGACGGTGATTTCGTTAGAAAACCCATCATTAGGATACCAAAAATAGGTCCTAAAAAAGAGCATTTGGCCTAGCATATCCGTTGCCCTTGGAAAGAAGAAATAGAGAGTAGAGGATCCATGTTCGGATCATGATTCTCCTTCGAAAGAGACCTTCTCCATCTACAGTCGGAAGTCATTCAAGATCTACGATCGAGATGACGTCCTCGATCACAAACTATGGGAGATGGACCGATGGATTGAAGAATTCTGTCATGTTGCCCCGACTCTCTATGACGATGTCTGCACCAATCTCTCTTTCTCTTCCTAAATTATGCAAGAGTCCGTTCCACCGAACTTCAAGCTTTCCCAACCTGAAAGCTACGATGGAACCTCTGATTCGGTCGATCACTTGAAAGCCTTTTGGATCATGATGCTGCTTCATGGCGCACCAGATGCCATATTATGTCAAGCTTTTTCATCTACCTTAAAGGAAGCAGCAAGAAACTGGTACTCAACATTGAAGTCAGAAACGATCTTCTTCTTTGATCAGATGAGCCATCAGTTTGTAGCTCACTTCGTCAGCAGCTGACATCCGCACCGAGGTTCGAATTTTTTGATGAACATCAAGCAGAAGGAGGAAGAATCCATCCGGACTTATATCATCCGATTTAATACTGCTACATTGGAGGTTCGGAACCTGAACCAGTTAGTTACGATGGCCGCACTCAAGGGCAGCCTTCAGAAGAATGATTTACTGTTCTCCTTGGAGAAGAAGTACCTTAGAAAGTTTACCGATCTGCTAGCCCGAGCTGAGAGATATGCCTGTGCGGAAGAAGTCTTCAAGTTGAAGGATGAAAAAATGGTAAGAAAGCGGTAGGCGGATGAGTCTAGTAAACCCACGACTGATGGAGGGCCGAATGAAGTTCAGCCATGCTCACGGACTCCTCTCGAGCGCAAGAGAGCCCAAACTCCTTCTCGAGCTCATCATCAAAGAAGCTCCAATAGAAAGGCACGAAGAAGTCCTCCCCCCAAAAGGTTTCATAACTACGCCCTCCTTAATGCTCTTAAAACTCAAGTTCTGATGAAAATTAAGAATCAGCTACCAAGACCAGAAGAATTACGATCTTTTCCAAATAAGCACGATCGAAGCAAGTACTGCCTCTACCATCATGACCATGGTCATGATATTGAAGAATGCATTCAGCTCCAAGACGAAATCGAGGAGCTCATCAGGAGAGGTCGGCTTGATCGATTCCTCAGATGCCGGCTTGAAGTAAGAGAAGATTGGCCAAGGGCACTGTCGTAGCCAGAACCACCAATAAGAAAGGAACAACAAAGAGATCGGCCGCCTCTTGGCATCATCAACCCTATTTCTGAGGGGTTTAGTACTTCGACGAGCCGCCATCTCTCATCCTCAAAGCTAGGAGAAGTTTGCTCCGAATTGGAAAGGCCTATATGAAATAGAGGAGGTCGTCCGACCCAAAACTTATCGCCTGAAGGAGCTCGGTGGAACAATGCTCCCATGACCTTAAAATTTCTAAGGATGTATTACCAAAAAGAAGCAATCAATAGTGACTATATTAAGAACAGAAGGAGGACCTCGTCCTAACATGAGCACGTCGAAGACCTCCGATTATTTAAGATAGGAGAAGGAGAGAGGTCCATTCAACGGCCCATCTGTGTCCCTATTATCATGTTAGGAACTGAAGGAGGATCTCATCCTAACATGAGCAGATCGAAGACCTTCGATTATTTAAGATAGAAGAAGGAAAGAAGCTCATTCAACAGCCCATCTATGCCCCTATGGTCATGTTAGGAGCAGGAGGAGGATCTCATCCTAACATGAGCACGTCGAAGACCTTTGATTATTTAAGATAGGAGGAGGGAAGAGGCTCATTCAATGGTCCATCTGTGCCTCTATGGCCATGTTAGAAATAGGAAGAGGACCTCGTCCTAACATGAGCACGTCGAAGACCTCCGATTATTTAAGATAAGAGGAGGAGAAAGGTCCATTCAATGGTCCATCTGTGTCCATATTGCCATGTTTGAAACATGAGGAGGACCTCATCCTAATATGAGGAGGTCAAAGACCTCCGATTATTTAAGATAGAAGGAGAAAAGAGGCCCATTCAACAGTCCATCTGTGCCCCTATTGCCATGTTAGGAACAGGAGGAGGACCTCGTCCTAACATGAGCGGACTGAAGACCTCCGATTATTTAAG
This sequence comes from Cocos nucifera, assembly GCA_006176705.1. Lineage (NCBI taxonomy): Eukaryota > Viridiplantae > Streptophyta > Magnoliopsida > Arecales > Arecaceae > Cocos > Cocos nucifera. The sequence continues at coordinate 2,299,041 of QRFJ01000054.1, forward strand.
ATAGGAGGAAAGAGGTCTATTCAATGATCCATCTACGCTCCTATTGCCATGTTAGAAATAGGAGGAGGATCTCGTCCTAACATAAGCAGGCCAAAGACCTCCAGTTATTTAAGATAGAAAAAGAGAAGAGGCCCATTCAACGGCCCATCTGTGCTCCTATTGCTATGTTAGGAATAGGAGGAGGACCATGAGTAGATTGAAGACCTCGGATTATTTAAGACAGAAGGAGGAGAGAGGTCCATTCAATAGCCCATCTATGTCCCTATTTGCCATGTTAGAAATAGGAGGAGGACCTCGTCCTAACATGAGCAGATCGAAGATCTTCGATTATTTAAGATAGAAGGAGGGAAGAAGTCAATTCAATGGTCCATCTGTGCCCCTATGGCCATGTTAGGAATAGGAGGAGGATCTCGTCCTAACATGAGCACGTCGAAGATCTCTGATTATTTAAGATGGGAGAAGGAGAGAGGCCCATTCAACAGCCCATCTGTGCCTCTATTATCATTTAGAAATAGGAGGAGGACCTCATCCTAACATGAGCACGCCGAAGACCTCCGATTATTTAAGACAAAAGGAGTGAAGAGATTCATTCAACGATCCATCTGTGCCCTTATTGCCATGTTAGGAATATGAGGAGGACCTCATCCTAACATGAGCATGCCGAAGATCTTTGGTTATTTAAGACAGAAGAAGGAGAGAGACCCATTCAATGGTCCATCTGTGCCCCTATTGCCATATTAGGAATAGGAGGAGGGCCTCGTTCTAACATAAGCATGTCGAAGACCTTCGATTATTTAAGACAGAAGGAGGAGAGAGATCCATTCAACGATCCATCTATACCTCTATGGCCATGTTAGAAATAGGAGGAAGACCTCGTCCTAACATGAGCACGCCGAAAACCTTCGATTATTTAAGACAGAAAGAGGAGAGAGACCCATTCAACGATCCATCTATACCTCTATGGCCATGTTAGAAATAGAAGGAGGACCTCATCCTAACATAAGCACGTCGAAGACATTCGATTATTTAAGATAGGAGGAGGGGAGAGGCTCATTCAATGGCCCATCTATGCTCCTATTACCATGTTAGGAACAGGAGGAGGACCTCATCCTAACATGAGCATGCCGAAGATCTCTGATTATTTAAGATAAGAGGAGGAAAGAGGCCCATTCAATGGTCCATCTATGCCCCTATGGCCGTGTTAGGAATAGAAGAAGGACCTCTTCCTAACATGAGCACGCTGAAGACCTTCGATTATTTAAGACAGGAGGAGGGGAGAGGCCCATTCAATGGCCCATCTGTGTCTCTATTGTCATGTTAGGAATAGAAGGAGGACCTCATCCTAACATGAGCACGTCGAAGACCTCCAATTATTTAAGATAGGATAAAGGGAGAGGTCCATTCAACGGTCCATCTATGCCCCTATGATCATGTTAGGAACAGGAGGAGAACCTCATCCTAACATGAGTACGTTGAAGGCCTCATTCATTTTAGATGAGATAAAAAGAGAGACTCCGATAATGGCCCTTATGTGCACCCATAGCTCATTAGGAACAGGAGGAGAACCTCGTCCTAATGTGAGCAAAGTTGAAGGTCTCGTTCACTTTAGATGAAGTAAGAAGAGAGATCCCGACAACGACCCTTATGTGCTCCTACAGTCCATTAGGAATAGGAGGAGAGCCTCATCCTAACGTGAGCAAAGTTGAAGGCCTTGTTCATTTTAGACGAGGTGAGAAGAGGAGATAAGTCTCCCCTGAGCTTCAACATCTACGTCAACAGAAAATAAGATATCCTTCAACCTTGGCTGGAGATAAGATCTCCTCCAAGCTTTTACGTCAATCGGAGAGAAGATCTTCTTCAACCTCGACTGGATATAAGATCTTCCTCGAGCTTCAACATCTACGTCAATAGGAGATAAGATCTCCTTCAACCTCGATTGGAGATAAGATCTCCTCCGAGCTTCTACGTCAATAGAAGATAAAATTTTCTTCAATCTTAGCTGGAGATAAGATCTCCTTCAACCTCGGCTGGAGATAAGATCTTCTTCGAGCTTCAACATCTACGTCAATAGAAGATAAGATCTTCTTCAATCTCAACTGAAGATAAGATCTCCTCTGAGCTTCTACATCGATAGGAGATAAGATCTCCTTCAACCTCGATTAAAGATAAGATCTTTTTCGAGCTTCAACATCTACGTTAATAGAAGATAAAATCTTCTTCAACCTTGACTGGAGATAAGATCTCTCCCATGCTTCTACATCAATAGAAGATAAGATCTCCTTCAACCTCAACTTCAACCTTGACTGAAGATAAGATCTCCTCGGAACTTCAACATCTACGTCAACAGAAAATAAGATCTCCTTCAACCTCAGCTAAAGATAAGATCTCTCCCGAGCTTCAACGTCTACGTCAATAGGAGATAAGATCTCCTTCAACCTCAGTTGGAGATAAGATCTCTCCCGAACATCTACGTCAATGGGAGATAAGATCTTCAATTTTGGAAGAAAATAAGATCTTCTTCAATCTCGACTAGAGATAAGATCTCTCTCGAGTTTCTACGTCAACAGAAGATAAGATCTCCTTCAACCTCGCTGGAGATAAGATCTCTCCCAAGCTTCAACTTCTATGTCAACAGAAGATAAAATCTCCTTCAATTTTGGCTGAAGATAAGATCTTCTCCGAACTTCAACGTTAAGCTCGATTGGAGACAAGATCTCTTTCGAGCTTCAACTTCAATGTCAACCCTTCGTCAGGAGATAAGATCTTTCCCAAGCTTCAACTTCAACCTCAGTTGGAGATAAGATCTCCTCCGAGCTTCAATCTGAACTGATACAGAGCCTGGATGAGGACTTCAATAGTCATCTTTTTTGTACTCCCTTCATTCAAATTTCAAACTTAAGAGTGGAGAAAACTATTATTGAGGATAAACTCCACTTCCATCGAAGTCCAGCCTGATGCTTAGTCTAATGCAACTAATAATCACGGAAGAGCTTCGATCAAAAATTTTCCTCCAGTGATCGAACCTCAGTCGAACTCCTTCAGCGATCAAACTCCTTCAATCGATCGAACTCCTCAGCGGTTGAGCCCCAACCAAATTCCTCTAGTAGCCAAACTCCTTTAGGACTTCTCCCTCAGTCAGACTTCTCTAGGAGCCGAACTTTTTTCGAATTTCTCCTTCAGATGGATGCCTATGTGAGCCAAACTCTTTCCGAACTTCTTTCTCAGTCGGATGCCTACAAGAGCCAAACTCCTTCAGATCTCTCCTTCAGATGGATGCCTACGGGAGTCAAACTCCTCCTAGACTTCTTTCTTCAGACGAATGTCTATAGGAGCCGAACTCCTTTCGGATCTCTTCCATAATTGGATTTCTATAGGAGTCAAACTTCTTTCGAACTTCTCCTTCAGCCAAATTTCTTCAAGAGCCGAACTCCTTCTGGGTCTCTCCTTCATCGGGTGCCTACAGGAGCCAAACTCCTTCCAGATCTCTCCTTCAAATAGATGTCTGTGGGAGTCAAACTCCTTCCGAATTTCTTCCTCAGTCGAATGTCTATAGGAGCCGAACTTCTTTCATATCTCTCCTTTAGATGGATGCCTATGGGAGCCGAACTTCTTCCAAATCTCTTCTTCAGATGGATGCCTACGAGAGCCAAACTCCTCCCAGACTTCTTCCTTCAGACGGATGTCTACAAGAGCCGAACTTCTTTTGGACTTCTCATTCAGCTAGAGTTCTCTAGGAGCCAAACTTCTTTCGGATCTCTCCTTCAGTCGAATGCCTATAGGAGCCAAACTCCTTCCAGATCTCTCCTTCAGACGGATGTCTACGGGAGCCAAACTTCTTTCGAACTTCTTCCTCAGTAGGATGTCTATAGGAGCCAAACTTCTTCCAAATTTCTTCTTCAAACGAATGTCTATGGGAGTCGAACTCCTTCCGGACTCCTCCTTCAGCCAGATTTCTTCAGGAGTCGAACTCCTTCTAGACCTCTTCTTCAGTCGGATTCCTTCAAGGGATTGCTTCCAGATTTCAGCTAGCATTTCTTTTGGATGATCTCCTCCAAACATATTTTCTTCAGGAATTCGAACTCCTCTAAAATTGATATATGTCAAAGCTCTTCACCAACCAATGCCTACTTCCTCCAAACTATGCTTCCTCCGAACTATGGCTATTAAATCTAGACGAATGATCACTGTCAGTCTGACGATGCTCCTCTCTCCATAGCAAACTCCATGCGGCCCCGAGCAACCCACTATCGAATGGTTATGGCTATCACTATCAATCTAACGATATCTTTCTCTCTGTATCGAATCCCATGCGACCTCGAGCGGCCCACTATCGGACAGTATGGCCATCACCATCAATCAAGCTCCGTCTATAAAAAAAATTCTTTAGATATATTTTCTCTAAGCTCTCTTCTTCTTTTCAAAACTCTGCGAAACTCTTTCCTGAGCACTCCATTTCTTTTGGCCAGAAGAGCTGACTTGATCGTCAGAGGGTCCTACCAGAGCCACCACCACCAACTTCGGATGAAATTTTATTTTGCAGATCACCGACAGTGATCTCATCTTTCTCGACTCCAGCTAGTTCCAACGTCAATCAGATTCTGCACCAACAACATACATAATAGAACCCACTATCGAAGCACATGGTATTCTACTCATATGCTCTCTTTGTTGAGGAGTTATCAAATAATTTTTCTTTGAGAGAGTAATTCCATGGCCTATCGAAAGATAGCCTTTCTTTGAATTCACTATGCTGAACCATTTCAGTACGGTATCGATGTATGTGGACTAATATAACCCAATCATCTTTTTTGTCTATCTCTATAGATCTTCATTCTTAGGATGTATGAAGCTTCTCCTAAGTTCTTTATAAAGAATTAAGACGACAGTCAAACCTTTATTTTTTATAGTATAGGAATGTCATTTTTAATTAAGAGAATATCATCCACATACAATATAAGAAATATAACTACAGAACCATTAGTCTATTTATACATGCAGGGCTTCTCTCTATTCTTAATGAAACCATATGTTCTAATCATCTTATTAAAATATATGTTCTAACTCTGAGATGCATGCTTCAATTCATAAATAAATTTTTGAAGCTTGCACATCTTGAACTCGTCTGTGGATGTAAATCCCTCAGACTGTATTATATACACCTCTTCTTCCAGCTCTTTATTTAGAAAAGCTATCTTTATATCCATTTGTCAGATCTCATAGTTCAGGTATGCTGCTGTCATAAGCATAATCCGAATGAACTTGAGCATTACCATCAAAAAAAATATCTCATCATAATCAATACCATAACACTGACAATATTTCTTGGCAATCAGATAGGCTTTATAGGTCTCTATCTTTCTATCTGCACCTCTTTTCTTTTTGAAAATCTACTTACATCCAATGGATTTTATCTCTTCAAGTTAATCAACCAGTGTCCATATACTATTAACCTTCATGGACTCCATTTTAGACTTCATGGCTTCCAGCTACTTATTAGAGTTGGGCCTCTGCATGGCATCTATGTAGGTAATTGAATCCTCATCGTTCTCATCGAGTTTAATAGGATCACCATCTCGGATCAAGAAATCATAGTATCTATCCAGCTGATACGATACTCTATCAGATCTCCTCAAGGATGCCTCTACAATAGGCTCTGGATTTGATCTCATCAAATCTAGTTCTATAGGTTTACTAAAATGTGTCGATTCTTTCATCTATCGAACTTCACCAAGTTCAATATTAGAGGTAGAAATTTCTTCTCCAAGAAATTTTTTTTTAAAAAGATTATCCTATTGCTGACGAACATCTTTTATTCTTCAACAAGATAGAAGTAATAATCCCTAGTTTTCTTGGGGTATTCTATGAACAAGTATTTATCGAACCTAAGTCCAAGCTTTTCTGGCTGCAAATATTTGACATAAGCCGAACATCCCCAAATCCTAAGATGAAAGAGTGTCAGCTTACATCCAGTCCATATCTCATATGGAGCTTTTGCAATAGACATGCTCGAAATATTGTTCAAAAGATAACAAGCAGTCTCAAGTGCATAACCTTAGAAAGAAATTGGCAGACTCGCAAACCCCATCATGAACTGAACCATTTCTAATAGGGTTCGATTCTTCCCTTCAGATACACCATTATACTATGGTGTTTCAGGATGGGTCCTTGATAGAGAATCTCATTCTCTCCTAGATATATCAAAAACTTATTAAAAAGATATTCACCTCTTCAGTCTGATCGAAGAGTTTTAATACTCTTTCCAAATTATTTTTCTACCTCATTGTGATATCGTTTGAACATTTCAAATGAATAAAATTTACTCTTCATAAGATAGATATATCCATACCTAGATAGATCATCAGTAAATATAATGAAGTAATAGTATCCACCTCTAGCACACATATTCATAGATCCATATATATCACTATGTACTAGACCCAGAAGATTACCGACTCATTCATCCTTTTCAGTAAAAAGTGATTTGGTCATCTTATCAAGAAGGCAAGACTATAGGTAGTCAATGATTCACAATCATCAATGTCAAGAATATGCTTCTTAACTAATTTGTTTATCCTATTCTTATTTATATAACCTAGCTGACAGTGCCAAAAATAGGCATTGATGATATTATCTAGTTTTAAGCATTTATTTAACATGTACATTATACTAATGATAAAATATAAATATTATTTTTAATTATTCTCATATTATTATGACATCATTTATAATGATATCGCAATAATTTTTTTATTGATGAACAATAACCATCTTGAGCCAAAAATCCTATAAATATTATGTTCATCATAAATGATGGACAATAGTGACAATCACTTAAAATAATATTATTTATTTTAAAAATAAGCTCAATAGTTTCTAATGCTAGAATTGGAATATTTTTTTCATCCTCAATATTTAAAAATCTATTGTCATTCTCAAACTTTCTACCAATTTGACGTCCATGCAACAAATTGCATATGTGAACTAGACTTTCGGTATCTAATACCTAGATAAATATATCACAAATAGAGAAATTATAAGGTGTTATCATGTAACAACCTTAATTAGTAACTTCTTGTTGATTTTTTCTGTTCAACCTACTCGGATCAAGAGGATAATTTCTCTTTAGGTATGCTTGATTAAGGTTAATATTAGATTTTTTGAAATCAGGTCCTAAAAGCTTGTCACTGTCCAACAGTGAATGGAGTGATCAAATACTAGGCATTCTATTAACTAAAAGAAAAATATAAGATCATATTAGTACTTGAATTATTTAATCCTAAAGACTTGGACTTTAGTCTAAAGGTCCTTCCACTATTTTTATGAATTAATAGTCTGTACCTCCAATTTAAGAAATTATACTAACTCCTTGGTGGATACTAGAATCCATATAGACTACAAACGAGCCCGAGAAAAATTTTGGCCAACCCGTGTGCATTTATAGGTAGGTTCATCATCAATTATTTTTTTAAATAATTTTTAGTATTTAGGTTTTGCCCCAGAAGTCAATTCAATAGGCTATGGCCTCTACTAAAAAGGTATGGTTAGGTCCAACCATTAACATGATTGAGTTCGGTATATCAAACGAATGATGATCAAGCTCGAAAAAAGTTTTGGCTAACCTGATCGCTGTTCAGAGAGTGTATCCTAATCATTATTTGATAAATAGTAATTTTAACATCCAAATGAATACTAGGTGTAAGGTACCTCCAATGTTCACATAAAAAATTGGATCCATTGCCATCTACCTTAATGGGAGGCTCTGACTCACTTATTTCCATAACTTTATTATTTTAAGGATCTAATAATTTAAAGAATTTAGATTACATATGATTTAAGGATGGAAAGAATACGAACCAAATTTCTTCCACCAACTTCACCAAGTCTAATCCTTCCACTAACTTCACCAAGTCAATAGATGAGGACTAGGATCAATTTTGGTCCATGGGCATCTAATTCAGTCTTACTGATTGAAATCAATCAAACTGATTTTTAATTGATATAGATTAGCTTGAATCATCAAGTGATCAAATTAAATCTTAATCAACCATGTTAGTCAGATAAGTGAGATCAGTGGAAGGGATATGCCATTAACTTATCAAAGATCGAATCAGTGCGAGTAGCTCTTAATTGAAAATTACTGGTTTAAACTGCTAAACTTATCTTAAACACTAATTGGTTAATTAGATTTAATTTGATCGACCTAGTAATTTCGGGCTCGATCGCTTAGCCATGAATTAAATCCATTTAGGTTCTTATTAAAGACATGGACTTGACCAACTACACCTATTAAAGTTAAATCTAGAGTGTCTTTGATCTAATCTAAATCTATACTTAGTTAGATTTGATTAATTATTCTAGTTAAGTCTATCCTTAAACTAACCTTAGATCTAATCCAATTAATGAACTTAATTCATCTAACCAATTAACTCACAGTTTATGCATTTGTCTTAAGATCTTTATTCACAATTCTAAATCCTACGAGACAACACTTAATTTTTAATTAATTTTTTAGGTTGATGGGTTGGGATTCAATATTTAAAAATTATTTTTTAAATTTATAAAATATTTTTTATAGTTTTCTATTTTTTGTTCACCAAATGGGTTGACTCATTTCAGAAATAGATCAACTCATTTTATAAACAGTAACCTATTGCTAGTTTTAGATAGAAAATAAAACATAATTGAACCATGAATCATTTTAGATCTACTCTAAACTCATTCATGTTTAACTTTCAAATTGAAATAATTTTAATAATTTTTTTTTTTTTACTATTCATCTTAATGAATGAGTTCACGGTGGCACCCTTACCGCCATAAAAGATCTCCATCGAATGAAAGGATATGGCCTTTAAATATACTTATCTCTTATAATCGGATGGCTTGGTGGCTCATTCATTCTTGATTATTAAGTTATTTGGATATAAAACATATCAAATATACTAGCATTCATATTTCTAATTAACATATATAACATGTCACATGACTTAGTGCTCTAATACCATTGAAGAAAATTATGCAGGATTCTAAGCATGCATTTCGAAACTTTTCTAATTAATATGCAATGAAGGACTAAGATTAATCTACTATTAATCTACGCATGCAATGATTAGATCATAAAAATCCTATACTAAGATCAAGACATGTATATATGTATCATAAATAATAAATGCAAAGATCAGTAAATTATATTTACTAACCTACTCATGTTCAGAACATGATACCTGAGTGCAGGTAGATGATCTCTACAATCTAAAAATACTGAGAAGAAGCTTCTCGCATCACGATGTAGTCGCGATCATATGGCCTCTATAGACAGTTCATACAGAGCTCCTGGTCTCAATCAGCTCCACCAGAGTGCTAGCTCCTCATCGGAGTCTTCGACAATCGATCTTGGTTGATCTAGATCAACCACCCTCTCTCGATCTCGTGGATACTCCAAGAGGAGGCCAGAAGACAAACTTTGGAGGATGACAAACTGGTGTAAAAATTTTGGTGGTGATCTGATGCTCACAGCACTCGAACTCTCCATCCGAATTCTAGGTCAAAACTTTAGAGCTGCCCACACTCGGAAACCCTGGAGTCTCTACTCTCAGGATTTTTGACACTTTGACCACATGCCTAGGAGTACTCGCATGCCCTCTCTATGATTTTTACATGAAATACCTTTTACAAAATCACCTGCCAATTTGACTTAGATCTAATATAAGAAAAGAAGGCAAGAGTGCAGAAGGACTTCCCAAAAACCCTAACGCCAAGAAATGCTTTCACGCCCTCTCTCTTTTGATTTTTTTTATGAAACCAATTTTTATAGTAGAAGGACTCTCCTATCTATGCAAAACCCACTTAGATCTTACCTAAAGTGGGTGACCAAAAGAGCCAAAAAAAAAAAAAAAAAAAAACATGTGGCATGAGAGGAAGAAGTTGGTGCAGGAAAATTTTTCTCTCTCCAAAATTTTTCATGCTCAAAACTTGGGCCCCCTCTTAGTGTTTTTTCCTAGAAGGACTCCCTCACTCTCTCACGCATGCCCACAAAAAATTTCATCTTAAATGGGCAACAATAGATGGGAATTGCGCGTAGGAGAAGATAAGATTTGAAGGTTGAACTTGTTTCAATCTCCCATTCAAATTCAAATTCAAGTGGATCCTTATCCACTTCTAATGCCAGTTCTAAGTGGATGACGAGCAAAAGGACTCTCCTTCTGTATGCCCACACTCAGAATTCTCTAAAAAAAAGTATGATAAAGTGAGAAGGGTGTGGAGAAGGAATAAGGTTGAGAGGTTGGAAAAGGTTGAGAGGTTGGAGTGGTTCCAACCTCCAACCATTTAAGTTGAATTCAAAATTTAACTTAAATTTGAACCAATCCAACTCTTGGACCAGGTCAAAGGGAGAAAGAAGGGGGCGCCAACACTTTTCTAGGTGTGGAAAAACTCACACACATTCATAAGGTGCGTGGAGAATGGCGTGGCCAAATAGTCAAGGCGTAGAGAGAAGTTTAAATTCAAATTTGAACTTATCCAATTAGGTTTTATCCAAACCTAATCAAATTAAGCTTAATCCAACCTAATTAAAATCTAATCAAATTAAAAATTAATTGAATCTAACCCCTGATCAAATCAGGATCCAATCTTTCATAGCAATTAGGTCATCTCATAACCTAATCGGATCAAACCCAATCAAATCAAATTTAATCAGATTTGATCCAATCCTCATCACTCAATCAAATTGAGCTAATTAACAATCTAACTGCTAATTAATCTTCTAATAATATCAAAATCCTAATCTAGTGAGACTCGAGAAGGTAGAATCTCGATCCAGTGGGACTTTCAATCATAGAGTTTCAGTCTAGTGAGACTCTTGACCACACAGTCTTAAATCATTGAAACTCTTAATCAGCCATCAAAATAAGTAGAAACTCCTATTGTATGTGACCACATAGGTTCGAACCCTAAGTCGGTAGTATAGAAACCAATTTCTATACTAATCGATATGGTCATCTAGCAATGGTACTCGACATCCAAATAGATTGAATAGTCGCAACGCAACATCCATGAACCTATGGCATATGGTTACACTGCTCAAAAGACAACCTAGGATTAAATTGCCAACCCTAAAAATCATCTATATTGTATTTCAAATTTTAATATCCATCATATGGACTACCCCAGCTGAGGTTTTGCTAAATTGAAATATAGTGATATATTTGCTCTAATACTTGGAGGGATCAATCTCATCTTGACTCACGTACCAACTATAGAAGTACTTGATTGCATTCAAAAATTTTTCAGCATAATTAAATTTAGATAGTCCAGTACCAAAATATAGTGAGTTGATTGCAAGTTACCATGATAATCTCAGATCTAAGAGATACTTATACCCATATCCTTCGTGAGTAACTCTCAATAGTAGAGAGCTCTGCAGTTAGGTCACATTCAGTGAAATATATCCCTATATTTCACCTGCATACCATACCAGTATCTTCATATTTCTTGGTTAAGAAGACAACCAACCAATATGGCACGTAATGACCTACACTCGATAAACATTGTCGTCTTAGATAACAACGTATCATTTGATCACGAACATGTTTAAGGACTAAATGATAAATTTTTTTTTGTCAATTCTAAATAGTCTTAAGAATTTCATCACAAAATAGTTCATAAAAGAAAGATGCACAAAAATGATGAAAAATCAAAATAATAATTTTATTTATTAATAATTTAAATATAAATTATATTGAGCTCAACTGTCTATAACCTAGACGATTGACTTTAGGATACAATTCCTAATAGACTTTGCATCGACTTCAAGCCGCCAGCCTACTCAGTCATGTGAATGACTCTTGAAATTTCCTAACAGCTTTTAAAATGTGGGCATGATCCACGACTAACACCCGTGCCTAATAACCTTAATTCACAAGTTAATAGGTGGATTTTTTATCTTAACGATTTGTCAGGTTGAAGCCTACTGGCCTAGTAATATAGGAAATTACGGCCTAACGGCTACTGAATTCTAGCATAACAACCTACGGCATCCCCTCTATACAAAGAGATAACAAGAGGATCCTAAAAAAAGTTCAATCAAAAGAACATTCTAATGCTCTTACTCTTCATCTCTATTTTCTTTACTTTTCTCAAGCTTCGACTATCTTAAGCATCGGAGGATTTTCCGTTAGAGAATCCCGAAACAAATAGACTTTTCTTGCAAGTTTTCCTTGGCATCCCAGTCTTTAGATCTGCACTGAGCTCCCGAGTCAAAAAGAGCCTGATCTCAACCACATTTGCCTCCAACCGCAACAATCATCAATTGTTATCCATTGGCACATTGTCATATGAATTGGCACATTTGCCTCCCGGCCTAAAAAGGGACATCATGAACTACCAAATACATAAGAAAATGATGATATATGAATTGGCACATTGTTATCCATTGCTTAGTGGGTTAAACATTCCTTGTTTTCCGGTGATGGTTACCATTCCTTTTTAGTAACCAGTGAATAACAACAAGATCTGAAATCAAGTCAGGACTTGTTTTTTCAGGACCCTCGAAATTGCTTGGATGGTGGAAGGTGTTGTGCGACAACATCCTCCGATAAGACTAGCACCTGAGTCCCGCCATCTCTTTGCAAGCACCTCAAAACTGTGATCTCCAAAACATTCAGATGGCTGTCCATAAAGACCATAAGACAAGATAAGGATTTAGTGATCAAATATTAAGAAAAAAAAACAAGAACTTTTGACATTACAGTTGTATATGCCCTGTTCTGTACTTCTCCCTGGTGCTGCTGATCACAATTCGACTATGTTTCCGCATGATTTAATCAATTTTCTCCCCTTTTTCCCCCAAAAAAAGGGGAGCTTAACACATTTTAACACAAGAAGACCAAACATAAACCACCAAAGCCCTCTCCACATTATTCCTAGACATTGCCTACTACATCACAGTTAAGGTCAAGAGACACAAAGACTAACAAAAGAAACTACTACTCACCAGCCATTTCTTGGCTCTACCATCCCAGACTTCGCCGCTATTTGGGTAAACAGCTACCGCTTTCTTTGTTAGCTGTCACGCATATAATTGAAGAAACACAAATTAAATATTATAACTAGATACACGAGGAGGACATAAGAAAAGATTGCAAAAAAATGTGATAACCTCTTAGCTTAAACTATTTATCAATTAAAAGCTTCAACGAGTTCTTACCTTCCTAAACTCAAGGATGAGGTTCTCTATGATCTGAGGTGATGCACAATTTATGCCAACAACACTGATTCTATCACTCCTATTTAATATATTAAGGCATTCTTTAAAGCTCTCTCCTGAAGAGGCATGCTTGCCATCTACAGAGCTGAAACAAATCCAAGAGGGAATTTGTATGTTTTCTTCATCAAGCAGCTCAGCTAAAGCCTGAAAATATGTTCAATTTATGTCAAGTTGACAATCCGTCAAAGAACTGCTCAAAATATGAAACCACTCTTTTTTGATACTTAATGTCAGAGCATCGCTGGCATGCGATATAAATTAACCTGATTATGGTGGTATAACATTGCAACAAGGATTTAGACAATTGAACTTTAACATGAGGTTGTAACCAGGAAACTCAACAGCATTTCATAAATCATTCACAATTTTTGAAACTCTTCTGGGATTAAAAACATTGCAATTTATATGCCTCTAACTGAAAGCTGTAAGAAATAAAAACTTGAGGCTTCACATCTTAAATATTAGTAAGGAAATTTACTCAATCTCAACCGAGATCAAACAAAAGACAAGTTACTCAAATTATATCGCATACTCTCTTCAATAATATGGAAGTGAAATAAAAGGAGAAAACATAGCAGACCTGTGCTTCAAGTTTACTGGGAATGGTCTCAAATGCGAGCAAATCAGGGCCAGCATCTACCAAAACCTGCAACCTCCTCCTATGAAAATCTTTCAGTTTCTCCAAGTTCACATCCGTTCCATATTGTCCACTGGTTGGATGGCCCATACACCAATTACACAAGCAAATTCTTTTTCAGACCATGTACATTCACTAAATGGAACAGGAGAAAATTTAACAAGGTAGATCAAAAGTAACATTTCCTTGACTATACTAAATCCCTGAACTTAGTGTGAGAAGTCTGGAACTTCTATCTAGGATGTACCTGCTCCTACAAGAGCATACTTCATCTCAAGACTCAAACAAGTATTGCTTGCATTAATAAACTGCAGTGAGGAAATCACTTTTTTTCATACAGTATAAATTCATGCAGGGGTCATAGTAAAAAGACTATATTCATAAAAAAGCACCTGTACTCTGAACCATCTGCAAGATAAGCTCCATAGCTCCCAACAGAAGCTGCCACCAAAGCATGGTTGTAGTTATGTTTAGAAGTCTTCTGCAGATGCTTCCAGAAATCATCTCTGGCTTCAACAGCCAGTTTGACAGTTTTTCTGAGTAAAAATTCTCCTTCTTCAATCGACAGCCCTTTTGACAAAAATCCAGGAATAGTTGCCTATATAATCAAAAAAATATTAGTAAACATGGAGGACATAGCATAATATACAAAAACAAAGATTTACCATACCTCCCATTTTGTTATGATAATTCTTTTTTCGTAAAGCAGGTTAAATGAAACATCCAAGCCAGTTATAAACAATTTTAGAAATAATTAATAAACCTAACCTTAGCAGCTCAAAGAAATTTATTCTCAAAGAGATTTATTCTAGCATGTACATTCCACACAAGTTATGGAATAAGCAGAATGAAAGTTAATTTCAGAATCAAGGACCTGATAAGATGAAGTTACTAATATATCTGCACCTGCTTCTAGGTACCTCAAATGAACCTGCATGGAAATGACATTAGAAGCAGTTAACTGCATGACAGGAAGAGAGAATAATAATGGAAGAACATAAAAAAAAAAAAAATCAGCTATAACGATTTTATATAGAATAGAAACCATTAAGAAGCTTAGAGGCACTTAGTCAGTAAAATATCATTTGCCTCTTGCATATAAATATCAATTTCACTTTCCATGACAGTGTGCCATTCAGAAGTTACATGCATTGGTAGCATGTGAATAAAATAATTTATATACTGGGGGATGCACATTGTCAATCTATATAGTACTCCATGACAAAACTTCTACTGACATGTCATCATTAGTTACACTTCTAACAGTCAACAGGTGAGAAGACAACCTACAAACAGTGTGTTCAGCTGTTTTTATCTAGACATTTGTTAGTTTTTGCCTCAGTCTAGCTTATTTTTACCTTCGCTGCCTTCTTGACCCATCTCCTGTTTTACATGTTTTACTTTTATTTTTTCATATGCTCGGTAAATACTTACTTGCTTATAGGATTTCGCACATTGGTTTCATATCTATCCAAGCTGTCCACTGCTTTAAACTATCAATGAAAATCTATATAGGTACAATCCAGATTTACTCAAAAATATATTAAAAAAATCGGTTGATTGTATGGAGTTCAATCATCTCACAAGTCGTAGTTGGGTTGATGCTGATATAACAAGACAAATATCTAATTCATTTGGACAATTTGACCTTAAAAGTTATATTTGAAACCAATAACGCCCTGTTTTAATCTACTAGAGGCTGGCCTGTTTGCAAAAGGAGCACTAATTTAATTTGGTCATAAAGCAGTTTGTTTTTATTTATGAACGATCATAAGGCATGAGCGGGTTCATGGCTTGCACATGTCAAACCTGAAGCACCTTGACCAGCATTTCACTGATATCAGAGCCACCTGGGTTTCAGTCCATGTATCGGGAGATGATGCTTTACAACCATACAAAAAAGTACAGTGAAGGTGGAAAGCTTTTCTTTTATTTAACTAATATAGTTGCCATTTTTGCAATTACCAGTAGCCAACCGACCTGCCTGCCAAGTGGTAAGACCTCTCCCTGTCCTTGTACTTCATCCCACCTCCCTATTCCTCTCTGCGCTTCTTCCTTCTCTCTTTTTTTTTTTTTGAAAAATTGCTCCGATTGTGATCACCATGCAACCAATCTAGCGATCAAGATCTGGTCACACGCCATCGAGTATTCGTTGAACAAAATCTCCTGTTCTTTTCCTCATGATTTTACCTTTAACCACGCGATCCATCACGACTCTTTATTCCTCAAATTTACTTTTCGTCACCTTCATTAACTTCTAATTTCACATTCCCAGATTTTTTTAAAAAAATTTTATAACTCTTTGCAATCCAACAACACAAGGTTAATGTCCAACATTTTCATTGTTCCGAGCTACATTAAAACCCGAAGCTAATGTGGCATTTGCATGCAAGTGTTAGTGAAAAGCCCCTCCACACTTTGATCAATTCTACATGGTACCATGAAGACTCCTCAAATCTAATGAGAAAGAGAGGGGAAAAAAGATCATATCACCATAGGGCGAGGGGAAGAGGAGAAGGACCTGTTTGATGAGATCGGGGTTGGAGATAAGGCAAAGAGCACTCCAAAGGGGATCATTGATGTCAGCTCCCAGGGCCTCCAGTTCGGTGGCGAGGCCGCCGTCGATAACGGCGCAGCCCCCCGCCCTCTCGATCAGCTCTTCCAGCGGCCCCGCTCTCAACCCCATGGTTTCCCTTCCAAAAACCCCAACTTCGCAACGGGTTTTAGAGAATATAAAAAGGATCGGAAGACTTTCCGGAATGGATGATTGGACAATGCGGGAAGCAAAATGGGTAGGTGGGAGGAGGAACGTGGACTGATTCGCAGTCGCGCTTGTACCAGGACATGAAACGGGGGCACGTTCCAACGGTGGGGCGCGCCGGCATTTCGGTGCGGCACTGTTGATTCGGAACGAAAATCCCATAGGACGGACGATAAGGAAAAAAAAAAAAAAAGAGAGAAAAAAAAAAAATAGAAATTCTATTTAATCATTTTTATAATATTTATTTAAAAAAATAAAAATAAAAAATAAAAAATATCTTCTGCTAACGTTGTTAGCAATGATGTGATTAAAATAGAATATATGACATCCACTTTCTTTTTCATTTCTAAATATATCTTTTATTGATATATCTCATATAATTAGATAACATATATCAAATAAATAGTTATATAATAAGTCAATATACAAACTTAGATAGATTGATATATAATTTTTAAAATATAATATTTATTAAATGATATATATTTAATAAATTAATTATTTGATAATCTATACAAATATCTAAATAAATTAATACATGTAAAATTTTTAGAATATCATGATTATCAGTACATGCTATATTACTAGATGATACAAGCTCTTCGAGCTCTGGATACATGCAAGTTTGTTTGATACACATAAAATAGTAATTTGGTATATATCTCTAAATAAATTAATATATAATTTATAGAATATTTTTTTATCAGTATATACTATATGATTGGATGATATGCATCAAACAAATTAATAATATAATAAATCTATACATATTTTTAGATAAGCTAGTATAGAATGTTCATCAATATCGATACATATTTTTATAGTTTTATCTATACAATGTTCATCAATATCGATATATATTTTTATAGCTTTGTCTAACATAACAAGTTATAGACATACCATTTCTTAGATCCATCAAGGAGGAGAAAACGGCTCTGGGAGGAAAATAAAGACCTCATCTATGGGAGAGATGGGTTGATGAGAAAGAGGATAGATAAAAAGACTTGATGAGGAATAAAAAAAATATAAATAGTCTCTTATCATGGATGATCTATCATGGTGCATATTTTTTTTATTATTATTATTTTTAAGTTATAGAACTAATGGACTCTATTAGTAAGAGGAGTCTTATCACAATTTGATTTTTGGATTTTCACTTTAAGATGGGTGCCAAAGAAAATATGGCATAATAAAAATTCCTCTTATATGATATTCTATAGTGTCTATTCTATATGACTTTTATTATTGATTTAACCACAGCATTGAACCAGTCTAGCGCCAACTGCCAAATTGATTAAAGTATTTTATATTATTTGGAAGTAAATAAGAAAAGATAAATTTTGTTTAAAAAATCTATTTAATTTTTGAGGTTGCATAAAATAGTCATACCAATAGGCAAAGCAGTTTTGCCCAAAGTCTAAATATAAGAGAGGTTATATATATTTACTGGTAATTTTACATACCCATTTTGAATATCTAATATATATTTTTATAACTCAGGCACATGGATAAAAGTATTTAGAAATTTTAAATATGCATTGTTTTACAAAAATAAAAAATCTTGAGCTTTTCTCCGCAAAATAAATAAGTTAGTTTTTTATACAAAATCTAGTAAAGAAAAAATATTGACAAGAAGGATATATATATTTAGCTAAAGGTAATAATTTGGAATTCATAAAAGAGCCAATAAATTCATCAAAAGTCCTTAGAGTTTGAAGGGCTAAAAAATAGAAAAAATTAAAATTGATAAAAATGGATTTTCTAAATTATTTGTAAACATATTAATTAAGAAGCATAACAAATATAAGAACAATAAATTATAGAAAAAAATCATATCCATTGCCGTCAATCTCGAATATAAGGTTGAGGATGGTCTGACCAAAGTGGACTGAAACTAGTGAATTTGGACAAATTCCAAAGAATATGAGTTGAACCTGCAAAATAATTTTTTTTTTCAAAAATATTTTCAATGGGATCCTCCATGCTCAAGTTAATTGATGATCAGTGAACCATGGAAGAGAGTATAGAGATGAGATCGAGAGGTGGGGCTCGAAGTAGCTTCGAGATTTACTTGGATCTCTTGCTCTCCTCTATTTATAGAGGAGGATCTAAGGCTATTCCTATGTGTTTGTCACTGTAGGAATCATATGAATCTTGTGATTGGTAGTTATGCTCCATGCTCTATATATGGCAGAGGTGAGTTGTTACCTGATTATCATGATGAGTTGCCATTTGAATGTTTTACTTAGAGGTCGGTTGTTTCCGAATTATCATGATGAGTTGCCATTTGAATGTTTCAAGTGCCATATCTAGTAACGATTGGATGGAAGTAATTACCTTCCATAATTGTGGTTCGATGAAATTATATTTTCATGCTATTCTTGGCCGAGGTGATCATGTTAACAGACTTTCGAGCTCATCCTCCATGCCCCAAGCTAAAAGTGAAAATAAGCAGGTCATACTAGATTTTGGCTTAAATAAAGCAGGCCTATATTACAAAATACCATCTTGAGTTTGGTCTGTTGGACTGGTTCAGGCTTAAAGTGAGACTCGACCCATCCTATGTTGAAAAATAAAAAACCTGGCCTAGGTTGAAAGCTTATTTTAAAACCTATAAACTTTAAGGCCTTTAAATAGATCAATAAACCTAGGCTTTTAAGGCTTCAACAAAAGCCCAAAAGTCTATCAAATTTATACAGACTGATCTACAATCTTTCAGATCAGATTTTGAAATTTTAGGTCTGAGTTATTTATTTAAACGATCCTTTTTAAAAGTCTATGTCTGACTTATTTAGATAAATAAGCCAGGCCGCAGGCCCCTGACATGTCGCCTGATCTATTTTCACCCCTACCCCCAACCATCCAAAATCAATATAATATATAGCATAAAAAATTAAATTATTTATGAATAAGTCATAAATTAGTGTATACTTTGAGGACACTTGAAAAGTTCTTAACTTTTTATTTTTGGAGAATAATTTGGAGAAGTATTTAGATCAGAGAAAAACTAA
Organism: Cocos nucifera; assembly: GCA_006176705.1. Classification (NCBI taxonomy): domain Eukaryota; kingdom Viridiplantae; phylum Streptophyta; class Magnoliopsida; order Arecales; family Arecaceae; genus Cocos; species Cocos nucifera. The sequence continues at coordinate 2,318,711 of QRFJ01000054.1, forward strand.
GAATAATTCAATAACTTTTCAATAATTTGAAAAATATTGTAGCTATGCTTTGAGATACCATTGCATGCCCATAAACATCGGTTTGGACATTTCATAATCAACCCGTCCAACCACTACCTTATGCCAAAAAAAAATGTTCAGGTGCACGTAAGGGGAGAGTCCCGAAAATTTTCATTACCATGACAGCTGTCGATAAGTTAAAGGATTTTCTTCGTTAAACTTCTTTTATTTAAGTTATACCATCTCCGGAATGAGTTTCCAACATTCTTGTTCTGCTCCATAATCTTCTTGTGCCATGTGGTATATCAGCTACGAAGACAAATTTTGGCATTAGACTTGGGCCCCGTAGAATATAAAAAAAAAAAATTATATTCTATTTTTTATTTATATTTACTATTTCTTAGTTAACTATTTATATAAAATTAATTAATTATTTAAATCAAATTATAAAATATTTATTTATTTATATAAGTCATATATAAATAAATTTATTCGTATATAATTAATTTATAAAATTATTCATTATAAAAATAAATATTTATTTAATTATAAAATATAAAAATTATAATTTATATATCATATATATTTTTTAGTATGAATAAATATCATAAATTAATAATAATATTATTATTTTTTATTAAAAATTTATTTAGTAAAAATATTTATAAATATTATTTATCCTTCATTTTAATTTTCTTATATCAATAGATGACCAAATTATTTTTATCTATTTTTTTAATATTTTATTAAATATAATAAAAGGCCGATAGAAAGTCCAACCATCTTCTCTAATCACGCATTCATCATTTTCTCCGTTCAACCTTGCTTCTCCGTCCTTTGTTCCATGTAAAAAGTAAGACTCTAAGTGGTACCCAGGGGGCTTTCTGTGGGAGGCAAACCGTGGCTTTCTTTAAATAAATTCGATTTGTTTGACCGTCGCTGGGACATTGATAGGATCTTGGAACAGAGTTATTAAGGCTGCCATAAGATTGCTTTCGTGGCAGAACTCAATCCATGTCAAGTCGACGTGTGTATCCAACTAATAAATTATTTTGAATTGATGTTTATCTGACGTACCTCTTGCACCAGTTTCATTATTTTTGATGTACCATTTACAACTTTTTTTTGGATAAATTAACCAGAACAAGTAATAGAATGTAACGTTATAGAATTTTAAGATGTTTCGTTTCATATTGAAAATATATATATATATATATTTTAAAAATTCTTTTTTTGAGCTTTGAATACGCATATACGATTCGATCCGATTTGCATATGCACGATCACATCATTCCCGTAACAAAATCGTTACCATATCCTAATGTTATGTTTTATTTATTGATTCCATACCTATTAAATTAATTAAAATTTTTCTATTTATTGGCATGTTTAATGAGTTTTTTTAACGTTGAACTTGTCCAAATGATTAATTTTTGTGCGCATAAATTAGATTCTTGAGAGAGAGGTTTAGGGCACGCAAGAAAATACTTACTATTAGGGATAAATTCTGCTCCTATCGAAGTTAAGTTCGGTGCTCAGCTTGATGCGGCCAGAGCTTCAGCGGATGGATCTTAGTCGAATTCTTACAGCCGATCGAGCTGCTCAGTCGGTCGAGCTCCTTGAACTCCAAGCGGCCGAGCTTTAATAGAATCCCCCAGCGTCCGAACTCCTCAGCGGTCGCCTCTCGGCCGAACTCGTTAAGCGACCGTCTCCTCAGCCAGTCGAACTCCTCGAACTCCCAGCGTCCGAGCTCCTTCAAACCCGTTCAGCCGGCCGAACTACTTAGCGGTCGGGCTCCTTAGATTCACGATAGTTGAACTCCTTCCGAGCCCCCTTCGGTCGAACTCCTTTTGGAGTCCGAACCTCTTTGGGATTGGTACACCCCGAGTCCATTAGCCAACACCTGCTTCCTCAGGCTACGACTGTCGGACCTCGGCAGTATCGCCGCTGTTACCAGTCTGGCGACACCACTCTCTCCGTAACTAGTCCCATGCAGTTCGGACGATATGGCCACCACTACTGGCGACACCACTCTCTCCGTAACCAGACCCATGCGGCCCATGATCTGCCAGTACGGCTGTCACTATCCACCTGACGATGCCTTCCTCTCCGTACCGAACTCCATGTGGCCCCAACGACTCGCTACCAGACGGTATGGCCGCCACCATCAATTAAGCTCCGCCTATAAAAGATCCTCCAGATATGCTATCTTTAGACTCTGATCTCTAAGCTCTTCTCTCCTTCTCTAAGCTCACTAGAACTCATTCCCGAGCACTCCATTCCTGTTGACCGGAGCTGACTTGATCGTTGGAGGGTCCTGCCGGAGCCACCCTCTACTGACTCTGGATGGAACTTTATTTTGCAGGTTTCCGGCGGCGACCTCGTCCACCACCGCTCCAGCTAATTCCGACGATGATCAGTTTCTGCGTCAACAGATTGGCGCTAAAAGAAGGGCAACCCCAAACCTCCGAGGTTCTCTTATTCTTAAAGGAGTGCTCGACGATGATTTTTCTCTTTCCTCTTCGAAGATCTTCCTTTTTCTCTTCTGAAGAGAAAATGCCTCCTAGGAGAGCTTCAACTCGACGCTCGGCGGCCTCCGCGGTCCAATCCCGCCCAGATCCGTCTGTTCCTGCTTCAGCCCCAATAGCTCAGGTTCCACCTATACCCACGGTGGATGTGAAGCAATTCGACCTGCTTGTCTGACAGGTCCGTGGCCTCACGGAGGCATTGCAGGCCATACAGCTGCCCCCGGTGGCGACTCCACCAGAAAATCCACCATCGAAATATCGAGAACCGACCCCAAAAAAGAGTACCAGGGCCAACATACCTATCACCCCTGAGAAGGTGGAACAGAGAGCCGAGGATCCATGTTCGGATCATAGTTCTCTTCTTGGGGGGACCTTCCCCATATGTAGCCGAAAGCCTCCCAAGATCTGCAATCAAGACGACGCCCTCGATCGCAGACTGCGGAAGATGGACCGATATATTGAAGAGCTCGGCCACGTCGCTCCGACTCATCATGCCGACATCCATGCTGAGCCTCCTTTCTTCGTCCGAATGCAAGAACCCGTTTCACCAAACTTCGAGCTCCCTCAACTTGAAAGCTATGATGGAACTTATAACCCAGTTGATCATCTGGAGGCCTTCCGTGCCATGATGCTACTCCACGGTGCTTCAGATGCCATACTATGCCGAGCTTTCCCATCTGCCTTAAAGTGAGTAGCTAGAAACTGGTACTCGACATTGAAGCCGAGTACGATCTTCTCTTTTGACTAGATGAGCAGTCAGTTCGTGGCTCACTTCATCAGCAGCCGATGTCCGCACCGAGGTTCGGATTCTCTGATGAATGTCAAACAGAAGCAGGGGGAATCCATCCGGGCTTACGTCACTCGGTTCAATGCCGCGGCATTGGAGGTCCGGGACATGGACCAGTCTGTTGCGATGGCCACACTCAAGGGTGGCCTTTGGAAAAATAACTTGCTATTCTTCCTGGAAAAAAAGTATCCCAGGGACTTCGCCGATCTGCTGGCTCGGGCCAAGAGATATGTCCGTGCAGAAGAAGCCTTCAAGTTGAAGGATGAAGAAGCTTTAAGAGAATGGCTGGCAGACGATGAAGAGTCGAGCGAAGTTCGGCCGCGCTCACGGACTCCCTCCAAAAGCAGGTGGGCCCGAACTCCTCGAGCTCGCCACCGAGGAAGTCTCGACAGAGGGACACAAAGAAGCCCTCCTTCTGGAAGGTTCTGCGACTACGCCCCCCTCAACGCTCCTCGAACTCAGATTCTCACTGAAGTTAGGAACCAGCTGCCAAGACCAGAAGGGTTGCGGTCTCCCCCAAACAAGCGCGATCGAAGCAAGTATTGCCTACCATCGTAACCACGGCCACGACACTGAGGAATGCATGCAGCTCCGAGACGAAATTGAGGAGCTCATCAGAAAGGGGTAGCTGGGTAAATTTCTTCGACGCCAGCCTGAAGCAGGAGAAGATCAGCCAAGGGTGCTGCCGTAGCTAGAAACGATAAGAAGGTCTCCGCCTCGCGGCGTCATCAATATCACCCCTAGGAGGAGCTTGATAAATCGGCGATTCGTCACCTCCCAGCATCAAAGCCAAGAGAAGCGTGCTCCAAATTGAGGAGGCCAGCATGAGATAGAGGAGGTCATCCGGACGGGACTTACTGCTCGAGGGAGCTCAGAGGAATAACGCCCCCATGACCCTAAAACACAAGGAATTCGAAAATACGTTGCCAGTAACTTCCTTTCAATAAAATTCTTTCCTTTCAATAAAATTATTTCTGCATGCAAAAACTATGCGATGACAGGGAAGAAGCAGCTAATAATTGCCACGTTAAGAACAAGAGGAGAACCTCATCCTAACATGAGCAAAAATCTCGACTAGAGATAAGATCTCTCTCGAGCGATCGTGGACAACCTCGACTAGAGATAAGATCTCTTCCGAGCGACGGAGTCAACCTCGGCTAGAGATAAGATCTCTTCCGAGCGACCGTTGACAACCTCGACCAGAGATAAGATCTCTCCGAGCGACCGTGGACAACCTCAGCTAGAGCTAAGATCTCTTCCGAGTGATAGAGTCAACCTCGACTAGAGATAAGATCTCTCCGAGCGACCGTTGACAACCTCAGCTAGAGATAAGATCTCTTCCGAGCGATAGAGTCAACTTCGGCCAAAGATAAGATCTCTCTCGAGTGATCGTTGATAACCTCGGTCAGAGATAAGATCTCTCTCGAGCGAAGGCCTCGTTCACAAAGGACGAGATGGGGGGAGAGGCTCTGACAGCGGCCCTTATGTGTGCCCCACGGTCTGTTAGGAACAGGAGGAGAACCTCGTCCTAACGCGAGCAACAACCTCGGCTAGAGATAAGATCTCTCCCGAGCGACAGAGTCAACCTTGGCCAGAGATAAAATCTCTTCCGAGTGAAGGCCTCATTCACAAAGAATGAGATGGGGGAGAGGCCCCGACAGCGGTTCTTATGTGCCCACATGGCCCGTTAGGAACAGGAGGAGAAGCTCGTCCTAACGTGAGCAACAACCTCGGCTAGAGATAAGATCTCTCCTGAGCGACAGAATCAAAGGCCTCGTTCACAAAGAACGAGATGGGGAGAGAGGCCCTGACAGCGGCCCTTATGTGCCCCCATGACTCATTAGGAACAGGAGGAGAATCTCGTCCTAACGCGAGCAACAACCTCGGCTAGAGATAAAATCTCTTCCGAGCGATAGAGTCAAAGGCCTCATTTCACAAAGGACGAGATGGAGGGAGAGGCCCTGACAGTGGCTCTTATGTGCCCCCACGGTCCGTTAGAAATAGGAAGAGAATCTCGTCCTAACGCGAGCATCAACCTCGGCTAGAGCGCCCGCATCAACCTCGGCTAGGGATAAGATCCGCGACAACCTCAGCCAGAGCCTCCGAGACAATCTCGGTTAGAGATGAGATCTCTCACGAGCGACCGAGACAATCTCGATCAGAAATAAGATCGGAGATAACCCCGACTGCAGATCAGATCTCTTCCGAGCATCCGTATCAACCACGGTAGGAGATGAGATCTCCCCCAGGCTTCAATTTTAGCACAAACTTCGTCTGGAGAGGAAATCTCTCCTTCGAGCTTCGACCTGAACCAGCACGGACCCCAGAAGAGGACTTTGGCAGTCGCCTTTTCTGCACTCCCTTCCCTCGACTTTTGAGCTCGGGAGTGGGGGGACTATTATTGGGGATAAACCCCGCTCTCGTCGAAGTCAAGTTCGGTGCTCAGCCTGATGCGGCCAGAGCTTCAGTGGATGGATCTTAGTCGAATTCTTACAACCGATCGAGCTGCTCAGCCGGTCGAGCTCCTTGAACTCCAAGCGGCCGAGCTTTAATGGAATCCCCCAGCGCTCGAACTCCTCAGCGGTCGCCCCTCGGTCGAACTCGTCAAGCGACCGTCCCCTTAGCCAGCCGAGCTCCTCGAACTCCCAGCGTTCGAGCTCCTTCGAATCCGTTCAGTCGGCCGAACTGCTTAGCGGTCGGGCTCCTTGGATTCACAGTAGTCGAACTCCTTCCGAGCCCCCTTCAGTCGAACTTCTCTTGGAGTTCGAACCTCTTTGGGATTGGTACACGCCCGAGTCCACCAGCCAACACCTGCTTCCTCAGGCTATGGCTGTCGGACCTCGGCAGTATGGCCGTCGTTACCAGTCTGGCGACACCACTTTCTCCGTAACTAACTCCATGCAGTTCGGACGACATGGCCACCACTACTGGCGATACCACTCTCTCCGTAACCAGCCCATACGGCCCATGACTTGCCAGTATGGCTATCACTATTCACCTGATGACGCCTTCCTCTCCGTACCAAACTTCATGCGATCCCAACGACTCGCTACCAGACGGTATAGCCGCCACAATCAATTAAGCTTCGCCTATAAAGGACCCTCCAGATATGCTATCCCTAGACTCTGATCTCTAAACTCTCATCTCCTTCTCTAAGCTCAGCGGAACTCATTCCCGAGCACTCCATTCCTGTTGACCGAAGCTGACTTGATCGTTGGAGGGTCCTGCCGGAGCCACCCCCCACCGACTCCGGATGAAACTTTTTTTTGCAGGTCTCCGACGGCGACCTCATCCACCACCGCTCCAGCTAATTCCGACGACAACCAGTTTCTGCGTCAACACTTACTTTTACTCTTTATTGCTCTTTTCTTGATAATTTTTTTATTTTATTATTTAAATATTTTTTTATTAATTTTTTATTTTTTCATTTGTTAGGTCAAAGCTTTATCATTTTTTCTATGATCGTATTTGTAGGAGAGATCTCCGATTATATCCAGGAATAGATTTCTCGAACTTAATCCCATACGAGAATCGAAAATCGTCTTAAGACAATGTCTTCGATCTATAAATTTATATTAATTTATTATTAATTTTATAATATTATTTGATTGTTAATTCAATTAAATCATCATGGGCTCTCATGAGAAATATATTTTTATTATATATTCCTAATATTTGATGCATCATATCCTTGCCCAAACCCACTTCAGAGATCAAATTGTTACCGCATCACTGTTGCCAGGACCATGCACCAAAATTGACGCGACTAAGCCAGTTCCTCATCCCCTAGCGCATGCAAATTGAGGTAGCAGAAAAATTTGTAAAGGCAACTGCCGATGTTTATAAACGTCGAAAAGTAAGCCCTTGATGTCATAAAAAAGGGATGAAGAAACATCAGCCATGCATGTTTTATGCTTGCCGTCTGCATCGTCTTGTGCAATTGAAGCATCGAAATTTTTAGTCTATACTCATCGGCGTTTATAAAAAGCATCATGATGATGTTTTGGTGCGCTCGGTAAATTTTTTCGATGCTTTTTCCTAACATTGTCAGTAAGCAAAGATCAGGATTTGCCTTTCTTTTTTTTTTTTTTTGCCTGCTCCCCTAGTAGTGAGAGTGGAGGGCTGCTCCCTTCTAGAAAAGGTTGGTGCCGACTAAGATGCCTCCAAGACAAGCCGACGAGCCGCCACCAGCAGCTGCATCACCAGGTCCCCCTCGTGATGGCCTCCGCTGGCTCAGCGCTCCGGCAAAGGAGCGAGGGAAGATTCCTCCTCGATGCTTGAATCGATGGGCAACCCATGATCTCGTCGCGCTGACCAAGACGAACATCCGTGGTAATTACTACAGTAGCTACAGGGAGTGAATCCAAACGCTTCGAGCCCGATCTGAAAAGCGTGTACCACCGAGGGTTATACGACTATAATTAAATACCCCTGTGCGGGGCGTATAATCTTCTGAACTCTACATTTCTAATTAAATATTCCCATGCGACGCCACCTTTAATTTGGTTGGCCAACAAGACTAACAATTAAGTTGGAGCGGAAGACATCCTTCTTGACTGATATTCCAGTACTTAAGATTCAAGACTTGGTATGTATATTATATATAGTTTTTTGTCTGATGGATAGATACGGATGGGCCTCTCTTTTAGTTAATTAGAATTAAAATAAGATAAACTCGCCATCGGACCAGTTGAATGTTTGCTTCCCATGACGCAATTCCTTCAAAGATTTATCGATAACCAAAGGATTCCACCGGGTAGTTTGGACATAGTTATTAGAGTATCGCAGTATGTTAGGAGCGAGGGAAAACGGTAGTTGGGGCGGTTGTGCTAAATTTGGCAATCCAATGTGTCTAATCAACTTGGGCAGATCAAATAACTTGTAAACCATACTAACTAGCCGAGTAATGGTATGCTTTGCCAACAAAGCAAGTCATCCAAAGCCTCTTATTAATCACATCCGTCACCGTGGAGCCAATAACTAGTTTCTTCTTGGACTTTAACAAGCTTGCCATGCCCATCAAACTACAAAAAAAATTAACACGATCATCAGCATTAGACATATTATTTTTAAATTTTTTTTTAATTTTATTTATTCATCTATATATGAATCTAGAAAAATTATATTCTATGACCATGCATGCTGCGAATTAACTACAACTGCTTATTTCTATAGCAATGCATCGAGATGAGTGCTTGAAATCAGGCCCTACATCATAGGACCAGATCAATGAAGCTAGATTCAGGCTCAAGACATTCGCCACCCCAATTCATAAGCTAACTTGCAAACTAGTAAATAATCATGTAAAACTTAAGCTAAATAACAAGGCAGCTTATGTTTTACACTATTACTTTACGGAAGATTTATATTTTACACTATTAAATTACAAACATAAGATTGCTAAAGAAAACTAATTAATAATTTTAAATGAACAATTTTAGAGAATTGATCTCGTTGGATTACTGATCCATCCAAAATCTGGGCAAAGTTCGTGGGTTGATACGTTGGGCGTTTGAGATGAAGTATAGATTCTAGAGTTGGCAACATAAAATTAATCCAGTCAGCGTCTTGATCGAGCTGAAGATTCAGACTCAAGCCGGAGAAAAGAATCAGTGGAGATGTCGAGATCTCATCCCTGGAATAAAAAACTGATCTGCTCACCACCTTCAACCGTCCCAACTCCCCCCTACTCAGTCCAATCCTCGGAATTCAATCCAAACAGTTGGCCAAACGCCTGGAGTACTGCAATAAAACACATGAAGCAGTACCACGAGGAACGCAAGCATGCGGGCCGCAAATCAACGCAACATGTTCACAATGTCTGGGAGAGAGAGAGAGAGGGGCCCGGAGGACAGCTAGCCAAGAAAGCTTCAGCACCAGCCGCTGGCCCCAGCTGGTGCTGGTAGGGTCCCCCATCTAAACTACCCATCTGCCCTCATTCATTGCCCGCTCACGAGCCTTTAAATTCCCCGCCCTCCTCTCCCACCACCATCCCAACTCAAACCCCATAACTCACTCTCCTCCCACCACCTCAAGCAAGCTTCTAGCTCCTTCCCACCAATTAAAGCAGCAGAAACTGCCAGAAAGGTGGCAGTCTTTATAGAAGGGAAACCAAATCCTAGGAGAAAAAGGAAAAGGAGCAACAAAGAAACCTTCACAAGATGCCTGCGGCGCCACTGCCTGAGTTCTCGAGCTCGGTCAAGCTCAAGTATGTCAAGCTGGGATACCAGTATCTTGTGAACAACTTCTTGACTTTCCTCCTGGTGCCGGTCATGGCCACGGTGGTGCTCGAGCTGGTCCGTCTCGGCCCCGACGAGATCCTCGCGATTTGGCGGTCCCTCAAGCTCGATCTCGTCGGGATACTCTGCTCGGCGTTCTTGATCGTGTTCGCCGCCACGGTCTACTTCATGTCGCGGCCCCGGCCGGTGTTCCTGGTTGACTACGCCTGCTTCAAGCCCCCCAGCTACTGCCGCGTCCCCTTCGCCACCTTCATCGAACACACCCGGCTCCTCAACTTGGACGACCCCAAGAGCGTCCAGTTCCAGACCCGCATCCTCGAGCGCTCCGGCCTCGGCGAGGAGACCTGCCTCCCCCCGGCCAACCACTTCATCCCCCCCAACCCCACCATGGAGGCCTCCCGCGCCGAGGCCCAGTTTGTCATCTTCTCCGCCATCGACGACCTCATCAAGAAAACCGGCCTCAAGCCCAAAGACATCGACATCCTCGTCGTCAACTGCAGCCTCTTCTCGCCGACACCGTCCCTCTCTGCTATGATCGTCAACAAGTACAAGCTCCGCAGCAACATCCGTAGCTTCAACCTCTCCGGCATGGGCTGCAGCGCGGGGCTGATCTCCATCGACCTCGCCCGCGATATCCTTCAGGTGCACCCCAACTCCAACGCCCTCGTCATCTCGACGGAGATCATCACGCCCAACTTCTACTCCGGCAACCAGCGGTCGATGCTCCTGCCCAACTGCCTCTTCCGCATGGGCGCCGCGGCGATCCTGCTCTCGAACCGCCGCCGCGAGGCCCGACGCGCCAAGTACCGGCTGGTGCACGTGGTGCGCACCCATAAGGGAGCCGACGACCGGGCCTACCGGTGCGTCTACGAGGAGGAGGACCCCCAGGGCCACTCCGGGATCTCGCTGTCCAAGGACCTCATGGCGATCGCCGGCGAGGCCCTCAAGTCCAACATCACCACCATCGGCCCGCTGGTACTGCCGGTGTCCGAGCAGCTGCTCTTCTTCTTCACCCTCGTCGGCCGGAAGCTCATCAACCCGAAATGGAAGCCCTACATCCCCGACTTCAAGCTGGCCTTCGAGCACTTCTGCATCCACGCCGGCGGCCGGGCGGTGATCGACGAGCTGCAGAAGAACCTGCAGCTGTCGCCGGAGCACGTCGAGGCGTCGCGCATGACCCTGCACCGCTTCGGCAACACCTCCAGCAGCTCCCTCTGGTACGAGCTCAACTACATCGAGTCCAAGGGCCGGATGCGGCGCGGCGACCGGGTGTGGCAGATCGGCTTCGGCAGCGGTTTCAAGTGCAACAGCGCCGTCTGGAAGTGCATCCGCACCATCAAGACGCCCATCGATGGTCCCTGGGCCGATTGCATCCACCGCTACCCGGTCGACATCCCGGAGGTCGTCAAGTGCTAAAAAACCAACTTCATTACCACATACCAGTCGAAGCAAGTTAATTAGCAACCAAGCGAGGATCCATTACAGATTACAAACCATAAGCAAATGCTTAGATTTCCTCCTCCTTTCCTTTTTCTTTTGCCTTCCATTTTTACCTTTGTTGCAAGCTGTTCGGTGTCTGCTCTGTGCTTGGATTTGGTTTAGCGGTATGGTTGATATTTTTAGCACCAACTGGGGTTTAAATTTTAAGCACCATAAATTTGGAATTGGGGTGTTGACCTCTGGCGTCCGGCTGTAATGTAATTGAATGCACTTAATGCATGCATGGTTGGTCGGTGCCGTCGTCGGTTTTCTTTTTCTTTTTCTTTTTCTTTTTTTTTTAAAGGCTGTCAATATTGGTTTTTAATGCCAGCTTGATTAGAGTTGGAAGTGAGAGTACGGTTAACAGGATCAATAATTACGCCATGGTGTTAACAGATAAGCGGTTTAAATGCGGTGGCTTGGTTGAGTTGGTTGGCCGTTGAGCGGTGCTATAAACACACGGTGTGGCACGGAATGGCCATAAGCACCGTGACACCTTCATTAAACACCGTGACGGGGAAGTAGCTCCGTCCCCAAATGGCGTAATTTGGAGAGTACGCACTCGCTTAGGTTTACCAGTTTTGGACGTCTCCTATCTTTGTTTTGGTGTGAACGTCGCCTACTTTAGGAGACGTCCTCTGAGGTGCAAAGATAAGCACCGTATCAGCAGTGCAGCGACGAATGCAAGCCATGTTGATGATCTCCCAAAAATTTGGAAGTAATTCGTAAGAGGGGGACGTGGAACCGAACCGAAAGGTGCCCCAAGAAACCTCTCGTTGCGTCCCCATCATGCCCTATTCCCTCTATCACACTGCTATCTCTTTATTTTGGAGGGGGTAAAAACCTATTCTCCATCGATCTCTCACTCTTTATTTTTATCTTGCGCTGTTGGAATCTTTCAACAAAAAAGTTATTTATTGTCGGGAGTCTCAACTTTAATAAGATTCATAAAGGTGAAAATTGACAAGAAAGCAGATATCTGTTTCCATAGTTTTTGCTACGGATTCCAAAGAAATCATTCAAAACGGATGCTCCACTTAACCTAGCCCACCTCATAGCAACTAGATCAACTGTATACAAATATTAAAAGAGCATAGGGACAAACCAGAACCAAAATTATCAGCTTTTGATTACATCATTGACAACAGAAGGGAAAAAAAAAAGAAACTGCGACAAAAAGCTCCAAGTCACCGCCCAGAGTGAGGAACTGGAAACCAAGGCAGACATCATGAGCTTCCTCCTCTGTTTGGTGATCAAATCGCTATTACCGTGCATCACCTTCCTCACTATATGCTTGCTATGCTGAACACAGTCGGTGACACCAAGAGATGTTTGGTTCGTTATCGGAATCGGAATGATTGGAATGAAAATAGTAATGACTACATCCTCCAAAACATATGGTTCCTAATCAAAATCAAAATTGGAATTAAAATGGAGCTTGAATATTAGGAAAAAATAAGGACTGTGTTTGGAAGGATTAGAGCATTTTTATTCCCTTCGGAATCGAAATAGAAATGAGACCTCTCATCCAAACAGTTTGAATGGAAGTCTCTCATTTTCATTTCCTTTCTAGAGTTCAAATCCTCCAAACAAATCATGTCCTAGATATTTAATACCTGATTTGCTTATCACCAATGGCTGAACAGAAAAATAAAAAATAAAAAAAAAGGAAAAAAAAATCTGTAGAGAGGCAAATAGCTGGTTCCTTGACAATTTTCGATATTATGTATCTAAAGTTGAGGCTCCCGGCAAAGAAAGATTTTAGATAAAAATTGGATTGATAGTGAGAGACAAGGAGTTTTTTCTTTTTTTTCCTTCCTTATCCAGAAAAGGAGGAAGTAGGTGGTGGGATTAGGTGGGAAACGAGCATGATGGAGCATGGAGGATGCGACAAAAACTAAGATTCTTTCCTCCTTTTCTTTTTCTTTTTTCGTAGAAACAATGGACTGTTGTCCTGTTTTGTTTTATATTCATTCTTATCCCATTACTCCAAATTTTGGTTCAAATATTCACACCGCGGGTGGTCCAGTTAATGCATGCATGATGATTGACTCACGTGCGAGATTAAAAAATAAAATTTGTTTTTTTCGAATATCATGCTTTGATTTCATACGTGAGATAAATGTTATAGTCGGCATGTGGAGCTGCACCGTCCACGATGCACAAAAAATTTCTCATTTGGGTTATTTTGATCCAGGTTACATGATGTGGCATACATTCATTAGTGCACTTAACGCCGAGAAAATGTTGAACTTTGACTGCAAACTTGACAAAAAAAAGAGTAACTGATATAATCAACTGTGATAAGATAGAAATTCTATAATAATATATATAATAAGAGAAAAAAAAGAGTAAAAATGGATCACTCTCGCTTAAGACTAAAAATATCATCTTAGCTAGCCACAAGGATAGAGCTTTCACATGCTGGCTTATAAATCCTATAAATCTATAAGAGAATAGAGGGGAAGCAAGAACAATTTTCATAAAAAAAATTTTACTAATCAATAATTCAAAGGTTTCAAGCATGATTATAAGAAGAGTCCTAATAAAGATTTTTATAAAAAGTATCAGAGAACATTTTTCTTCAATCTTCAAAAATGAAATTCTAAGTTCCATTCTAATTCGCAATCCTTAAACTAACTTAAAAATTACCAAAAACAAAGTACACAAAAATCATAACTAAAATCAAACCTTCCTAATAAGACTAAACTTTTTTTTAATGAACTTAATAAGACTAAACTCATATTAGGTTTTAGGACCAGTGCGGCCAAGACTCGCAACCCATATGGTTGGGACTAGGGATGGCATCGGGTTGGATTCTGAATGGATTTTTAAGTACCCAAATCCAAACCTAAATACCTACTAAACTATCCAAATCCAGTCCAAACAATATCGAGACTGGATTTTTTTTGCCCAAACCCATCTCAATCAGGTTTCGAGTATTTCAGATTTATCTAGTCCGAATCCAATTAAGTCACATTGAGCATTTTTTTCATTTTTGTCAACTCTAAAATCATACCATCATTCTATAAATCATATTTTTCTTAAACAAATAAAATTCAATAATATTTAGTTTAACAATACTTAGTTCTATATTCAATCAAAAAAAATTGAATTATCTTAAGCAAATAAAATTCAATAATATAAAGTTCAATAACACTTTTTTTCTATATTTAATAAAAATAAAATTTAAAAATAATATATATTTAACAGACCAAGATATTCAACAAGAAAAAAGGAGAGAGGGGGGAATGAATGAATAAATTAGATTTTAATAACTAGTAGATGGTAATTGATGCAACATATTTAATATAATACATACATACATACACAAGCACATCACACACATAAATATATATATATATATAGCAGTACAAGTACTTCCATACAACATAAGCAAGATTTAAAAATAAAGTATCACCATTCAACACTAACAACAAGACACCATATCGACATCATGATCAAGTTCTAAAAACACCATATAGATATAGACTAATCCTTATATAAAAGAGCCTAAGTCCTGGTGGATCAGTCAGATGGAACAACAAGAGTGGTAGAGGAGCTAGCTTTAATCACCATCTTACTCCTAATATGAGTGAATGGACCTCCAGTTCGGGAATATATCCTAAAAGATATGAGAGAAAGCTGTGTAGTCGGAGGATGATCAAGTGCATAGTAGGAAGGCTCAGAAACTAGAGACAGAATTGAAATAAAAAAAAATATCTGAATCTATCTCTGCTATCTCTGCTGCTGCTACTGATACTACTCTATCTGCTACTGCTGCTGCCTTTATTATTTCTGCTGCTGCTGCTGATTCTACTGGAGCATGGATCCTCAGAAGATCCACCAACTATCCCATAGAAGCTAAGAGTAATATGATCAATCTCGAAAACATGCTGGATCTCTCTTTCTGTTCCATAAGCTGAGCCAGGCTCCCAATCTTAGATACCAGCCCACCAATCTCAGTTTGGATCTTCTCAATCTATAGTCTCAGTTTATCTAAAATAGAATGGATGATCTGGATGGTCTAATCATCAACTGTCTGAACGGATGGAGGATGAGCTTTGGCAGATCGACATGGAGGAGTAGTAAATGGATTTGCGGCTAACTCGATTAGAGGCTATATCGGAGGAATATCTGCAGGCTGATTCGATCTAGCTCCATCTCGGATCTATGGCTGCTCCTGTCCAGATACTTTCTTGATCCATCTGCCATTCAACCTTCGATAACCCATTCTTATAAGTATCTTCTCCCCATAAGTATCCGTGTCTCAAATAAATAGAGAGTTCTCCATCAAAATCTATCCCAACCTCTCTGAAGACAAAGGTTAGGGCCATGCCATAAGGAAGGCACATCCTAGCTCTGTCTATGGGCCTGTTTGGCTAAGCTTTTGAAGAGAAAAAAATATTTTTTTAAAAAAAAATATTTATTTTAAAAAAATAGAATATTTGATCAAGCTTATTTTAAAAAATAATCTACTTTTAAGTGATAGCAGAAGTAGTTTTTCTGCTACGGAGAATAAGCAGAAAATTAGAGTTACTCCTTGAAAACAAAAGTAGAAGAAAAAAATTATTTTTTTAAGATAAAAATATTCTTACTCAAAATTATTATTTACCATAACTATCCCTATTTTTTTTATCCAACGCTCCCATTATTTAGTGAATGATATATTTTGATGTATTTTGATACAGTATATTATCATATAAAAATTATATAAAATATTCAATATACATTATTTTTGATTCAATTATATTTATATTGATTAAAATTTTAATATATTTTTTATTATTTTATTTTTTTATTTTAATTAAATAAAAAATAAAAAAATTAAATTAAAATTAATTATAATAAATATTTAAAATTATTTATTTATTTAAATAATATTAATCATAAAGTAAATCTATACATGCATATTTTCATAATTTGATAGTCAAAAATATTTTTTTTGAAAGATTTATCAAACATAAATTGCTTCTCAAATACTAATAAAAGTGTTTATTAAATGATTTTACCAAATGCAAACTACTTTTCTCTCATAGCACTTTTTCTAAAACTTTATTTGAAAAGAAGTAATTTTAAAATAAGCTGATTTTCATAGCTTGGCCAAACAGATCCTATACCATCCCTCATCTGTCTAAAAATCAATAATGAAAGATTTAGCTGTTGTCCTTGGATAATGCAATCTATGATGCCAATTATCCTATTCAAAACTAAATCAAATTGATCGATTTTGAGAAAGATGATCCGTGCTACTATGTGGCTAAGTACCCTCATCTCAATTGATAAACTATTTGCTTTTAGTTTTGTAATTTCTTTTGTATCATCCAACCCAATAATCAACCTAAGGGCAAAATCCTTATAAAATGGGTGCTGTGGTGCTACTCCCTTAGTAGGTAATCCTCAAATTTGTTCAAGTCTTGGGGGGTAAGAAGAAAGGTGACTCCTTTCATGGTACATTTAGATCATTTGTTCTCCTAGTTATGTATCTATAGAACCCACGGACTAATTGAGGATAAGTGGGCTAATTTATGGAGAAGAATCATTTCTGCTATTGATGATGGATCCAAGTGCCGATTCTTAAACCTTCCTGATTAAAGAATCGAAAGTCCATGTTTGTCCCAGTGGTGACTTGTCGGTCCAGAAGTGAGGAAGAAGGAGGAGCATGTGATTGGGGAATGACATTACCTCTATCAAAGTCAGAATCTCCTTCGCTTGAAGATTCCCACTAGTCTGTTGGATTTAGTTTTTTTCGGACAACACATGTCTTTCTCCTAGGCCCTATTTTGCACCATGGAGAAAAATTTCAAGAAAATTGAGAAGATGATAGATAGAAGTGTCAATGAAGGATCCCTTATAGCTTTGGAATAGTTCTAGGATTGAACAGTGAAGGATGAAGTGAGATGAAGAGGAGAGAACTTGGGTTTAAAAACAAAGTTTCCGACCATGAGTTGATTCCAGATTTCCATAAGTTGACTCCAGCGGGAGTGGACTTTCTATTTAAGCATAAGTTGACTCCAGATTAAGTGATATGAAATTTTAATTTTTTATAAAAAGAAAATAGATACATCTAATTGAGAAATTGTTAAGAATTGGATATGATGAATCAATAGACTTATAGAATATGAGATTTTTGAGAAAGTTTAGAAAAAAAACATGATTTTAAATCAATGAGCAATTTCACTAGATAGGATTCTTAGAAAGCAATAGAGAGACTTCTAAGTCGTATGAGGGTTATTGGTTTGAGAGAATCTAGATTTGAATTTAATCTGAATGATAATACATTCCTAGTTCTCTCCTAATTATGCTAAATCTCTCTTCATTAAGAAATTTAGTAAAAATATCTGCTAATTGCTTATTTATACTAACAAACTTAAGCATCATATCATTATTTTGCATATGATCTCTTATGAAGTGGTATTTTATTTCAATATGTTTGAATCTTGAGTATTGAATTAGATTTTTAGTTAAATTAATTATACTAATACTATCATATCTTATTGAAATTTTATTATACCAAAGTCCTCAAGTTGTTGTTCAATCCATAAGATTTAAGTACAATAACTTTCAGTAGCAACATATTCAGCTTCAGTTATGGATAATCTTATGGAGTGTTATTTCTTACTAAATCATGAGATTAGATTAACTCCAAAAAATTAACAAGTGCCATTAGTACTTTTCTATGTAACTTACATGTAGCAAAATCAGAATCAATATTACCAATTAATTATGAAGGTGATAATTTATCATACCAAAGTTCAGCATTGAGTATTGTAGATAAATATTTAAATTCTTTTTAATAGCTAAAGTATGAGATTCTTTAAGATAAGATTGATACCTAACACATATACAAACACTAAATATAATATCAGATCTACTTGCAGTAAGATAGAGCAATGATCCTATCATACCTTTATATAATTTAGTGTCAATTTTCTTACTCTTTTCATCCTTATCAAGTTTGTAAGAGGGGCTCATAGGTGTACCAATTGGTCTTGAGTTCTCCATTTTAAATTTTTTCAAAATTTTTTTTGTATACTTTGTTTGGTTGATGAAGATTCTCTCTTTACTTTGCTTGATATCCATTCCTTTGGTAGACTTTGAATCTGAGTGTCATCAAGATTTTCATCTTTAGTTTTAGCTTTCTTCTTTTCTTTATTGTTTTGAGTTGTTGATTGCTTGAGTATAATTTTCTTCATTTCTTTCTCAATTATTCCTGCATCATCATCAACCATATCCTCTTTTCTAAAAGTTAAGTTGTTAGTTTCATCAAATATCATATGTATAGACTCTTCAACAACTAATGTATATTTGTTAAAAATCCTATATGCTTTACTAAAGGTAGAATATTCTAAGAAGATTTCTTTATCAGATTTTGCATCAAATTTGCCCAAGTTATCCTTACCATTATTTAGAATAAAACATTTGCAACTAAAAATATGAAAGTAGCTAATGTTTGATTTTATGTTTTTCCAAAGTTCATAAGAGATTTTCTTTAATATTGGTCTTATCAATGCTCTATTTAGAACATAACATGCAGTATTGATAGCTTCAGCCCAAAAATATCTTAGAAGATGGCTTTCATACAATATAGTTTGGACCATTTTCTGTAGAATTCTATTTTTTCTTTTAACAATCATTACTATAAAAAATGACTATGATAGCGCATATTATGGCAGCGATTTTTGAAACCGCTACAATAGGCCTGTTCTATAATAGTGAATCCTATTTTGTTGAGATATTCTAGGAGCAAAAAAATTATATTCAATCCCTATTTCATTACAAAAGATTTCAAAATGTTGGTTTTCAAACTTCATTTTATGATCACTTCTAATATAAATAATAGAGAGATTCTTTTCATTTGAAACTTTCTTGAAAAACTTAGTAAATGCAGAAAAGATTTCATCTTTTTATGCTAAAAATAAGTCCTTATTAGTCAAAATAAGTCCATGTGAAGTAGTTCAAGGGATCTAAAGGTTGAAATAATATTTTTTTGATTTGAAAAAAACTTCTAGTTTACTTTCCTAATTGACATGCATTATAAATTTTATTTTTTTCAAAATTAAGTTTTGGCAAACTTTTTACAAGATTCTTTTAATTAGTTTAAAGATCAAATTCATGCTAGCATATCCTACTCTATGAGACCATAGCCAACTATTTTTATTGATCTTAGCATTCATTGCAACTAAACATTGACTTCTTTTGTTGGAAGAATCATCCAAATCTACTAAGTATACATTTTCATATCTATGTTCAATAAGAGCAATACTATTATCAATAGAACTAGTAACTATGCATAAGAGTGATTCAAAAAATACTTTAAATTTTTTTATCACAAAATTAACTTATGCTTAATAAGTTATGCTTTAAGCCATTTACTAGGAGTACATTATTTATAAAGATAAAAAAGGATGATATATATTTTACCACTTTTGATGATGTATCCTTTGCCATTATCACCAAATATCACAATTTCTCCTTCTTTAGTTTCAAAAGTGATAAAATGCTCCTTCTCACCTATCACGTGTCTTGAGCAGCCATTATCTAGATACCATTTTCTTTCTTTCTATTAGCTACAAGACATCCCTGCAATCATAAATCAAGTATGGATTTTAGGTATCCAAGTTATCTTAGATCCTTTAGGATTAGTAACCATAGTTCTTTTAGAAATCCATATCTTCTTATTATTTAAATTATTTTTTATTTTTTTAAAATTATAAATATAAGATTTTTATCCAGATTTTCCATAATAAAAATATATTACTTTTTATGAAGTTGAAGATGAATCTTTTACAAAGAAATTCTTTTGAAACTTTTACTTCTTTTGAATTCTAAAACCAATTTCAGCTTTGTCAAAAATAACTTTTTGATTATTAAGTATTATTTATAGTTTTTTAGAACTTAATACAAACTTATCAACCATAGGTTTATATTTTTCAAGTTCTTTCTTTAAATTTTAGTTTTCTATAAAAATAAGCTCTTTTTCCTTTTAATATTTTCTCCTTTTCTTTGATCAAATTTTGATTAATTGATTTCAAATTTTTATTCTTCAAGGTTAGCTTTCTAAGATCATTATACAAATAATAAAATACCTCTTGTAATTCATCAAATAAAAATTCAGATTAAGTATTAGGTGTTACCTCATCCTCTTGAGCCATAAGACAAAGATTGACCATTTTATATCTTTTTTCATCTGAACTTGAATATTTACTATCACTCCAAGTTGTCATCATTATCTTCTTCTTCACTTTTTTGGAGAATTTCTTTAATAGAGGATAGTCTATCTTAAAATGATCTAGTTTCTTGTATTCAAAGCATGTTAGCTGCTTTTTATCTTTATCTTTCTCTCGATCTTTACTAGCTCTTCTTTGAAGAAGGATCTTCTTTTGAAGTTTGGTCCTTTTTTTCATAAATCTTCTAAATTTTTGAGTTATAAGAGTCATTTCTTCTTCTTTATCTTCTTCTTCAAACTTTTTATTTTCTTCATCTTCTTCCTTCGCTATGAACTTGAGGGCCACGATCTTCTTTTTCTTGACTTCATCTTCCAAATTTTACTTCATGGTTAACTCATGTGCCATGAGAGAACGAAGAAGCTCTTCAAGGGGTAAGGTGTTAAGATCCTTTGCTTCTTATATAGCCATCACCTTTGCCTTCGAAGTTTGAGGAAGTGATCTAAAAATTTTTCTCATAAGTTCACTATTAGTGTATGATTTTTCTAAGCTTTTAAGTCTATTTATAATATTAGTAAATCATGCAAATATTTTGATAATACTTTTAATTGATTTCATTTTAAAAAGTTTATACTTATGCACTAACATATTTATTTTAAATTTTTTTACTTGATTGATACCCTCATGGATAACCTCAAGTCTATCCCATATTTTTTTGGCTGAAGTACAAGTAGAAATCTAATCAAATTCATTGATATCAAGTGAGCAATAAAGCACATTCATTGCTTTAGCATTCAATTAAGCCAATTTTATATCATTTTCATCCCATTCTCTTTTAGATTTAAAAATTATATTATCCTCAATGATAATTATGGATGTATGCAATCCATTGATTATGATGCTCCATAGATCACAATCAAGTGCTTGAATAAATATTGCATGCATGCCTTCCAATATGTGCAGTTAGAACCATTAAATAAAAAAGATCTATTTGTAGAATACCCATCCATTAGGCAGATATTTAATTGGGTTGTCATCTTGATGATTACTCTAGATCAAATAAACAATAAATAATATTAGAGCATATACTCTGATACCACTTGTTGCCTAGAAGAACAACCCAAAAGGAGGATGTATTTGGTTTTTCAAAAACTTTTTCAGATTAATGAGTGTATGTGCAGAACAAGAATATTTATGTAATAAAAATATAATGATTAAATAAGCAAAAAATAATTATAGCTAATAGAGAGAATTACACATGCAAAACTATAAAATTTTTATAGTAGTTTGGTGTCAAATTCAATACCTATGTCCACTCCTCAAGCACTCCACTTGAGAATTTCATTATAATCACTAAGATTATAGTAAGATTATTTTTTTTGAATTCATAATCTAAATCTAGTTGATTTTGTAGGCTAATCAACTAAAACCTAATCCCAAGCCACTCCTAGACTTGTACAAATCTAATTAAGGTTTGGATGAGACTATTCCCTAAATTTTAACTCTTTTAAAATTTAAAATATAGAAATTTGAAAGTATAAAAATTTAAATGCAAACAAACTTCTTGTAGAGCTAATTTGAAGATTTGATGCACAAGCTAAGTTGTTGGAGAGCTTTTGCAATAAATGCTTCCTTCTTTTACTTAAGAATACCTTGATTGCACAGTTGATTGCACTACTACAAAAAGGAGCCACGGCAGCGCATACTATGATAGTGAATTTTGAAAACCATTGTAATAGGATCTACAATAGTGATAACAAAGAACCATTATCATAGGTCAACCTATAGCAGTGGTTATAAAAAATTATTGCTATAGGTCCGACCTATGGCAGTGGTTACATCAAACTACTGCTATAGATACAATATATGATAGTTGTTTATTCTAATCTCTGCTATAGATCAATCTATGGTAGCAGTTATATGTAACTACTAGCATAGGTCAAACCTATAGCAGCGGTTTAAAATAACCACTGCAATAGATGAAGAACTATAGCAGCGGTTCAGTATAATCGCTGTCATATCTTTTTTTCATATTTTTACTCTAAATATTATATAATTTTAAAATTTAATATCCATCTTCATCATTCATTATCTACATAATTATCATTATAATGTCATCACAAAATATCACCTCGATCCGATGGTCCTAGCTTCATCGATCAGAAAAATTTGATTTCAATGATCACGAACGATGATGCGATGATCTGATAGATGAAGATCTTTGATGGATTCAAAAATCTGCAATGATAATCTCAGTGATATTTATAGTATATTATCAAAATTTTACTTCAATCGGATATCATTTTCTTGATCAATTTAGTATAGGATAATTTTGACTGTTAAATGATAAATAAGTGATCAAAGAACTAAATGGCATTTGATTATGAGATAATTTTTTTCATAAATGATCTTGACTACTATTTTAATCATTTTTATAATGGTGATCATAAAATTTAACTCGTGGATCTAAGAACGATCCAAAACTATACGTCGCTTGATAACTATTCTTAAACTCTATTGGTAATTATGCTTGTGCTTTTGTAAGATCTGCTTAACGTGAACAGTTGATACAAAAATGATTTGAATTTTATGATCATCGCCATATAAAACCATTAAAATTATAGCAAAGATCATTTAACTAAAAAATTATCTCGTAATCAGACGTCGTTTAGCACTTTGATTGCTTATTTCTAATTTAACAATCGAAATGATTCCGTACTAAAATGATCATGATAACGATATCCGATTGAAGTAAAACTTTGATAATATACTATAAATATCATCGAGATCATCATTATAGATTTTTGGATTCATCAGAGGTCTTCATTTATCAGATCATCATATCATCATTTGTGGTCGTTGAAATCAAATTTTTTTGATCAATGAAGCTAAGGCTATCAGATTGAGGCGATCTTTTATGACGATACTCTAATGATAATTTTTTATATAATAAATGATGAAGATGGATATTAAATTTTAAAATTATATAATATTTTAAAAAAATATGAATAATTGATTTTCAATCTATTTCAGTGGTTACTAAAAATCGCTATTATAGATCTATAGTGAATCGCTGCCATAGACCTATGGCTATGGCAACAATTCAAAAAT
The DNA here is from genome assembly GCA_006176705.1 of Cocos nucifera. Taxonomy (NCBI): domain Eukaryota; kingdom Viridiplantae; phylum Streptophyta; class Magnoliopsida; order Arecales; family Arecaceae; genus Cocos; species Cocos nucifera. Next base: position 2,342,022 of record QRFJ01000054.1, read on the forward strand.
CGCTACTGTAGGTTAGGATAAAATTAACCCATCCTCAAATTGGGTTTTCTTCCATGCGCTCTCTCTCTCTCACTCGCTCTCTCTCCCTCCTCTCCATCATCGGTGAGACCCCATCCCTCTTCTTTTTTGGCCGGCGCCATCCCTCCTTCCCCCAGCTGCCCTCGCCTCTCGATGCCCCCTCCTCCCTGCTGGCCCCCTATCTCGGACCGCCCCCACCTCTCGACCCCTCCCCGTCCCTTCTTGATCAAACCCCCAACCCCCGCCACCCCCACCTTTCGGGCCTCCCCTCCCCATCACCATGCACCCTCTGACCTCTCCATCACTGCGCCCCCCCTCCCATCCCTAGCCACCCCCCCTCTCGGCCCTTCCCCAGTCAATTTCCCAACCCTCGCTACCCCCACCTCCCGGGCTGCCCCTCTCCATCACCGTGCACCCCTCCGGCCTCCCCATCACCGCGCCCCCTAGCCCCCCATCCCTAGCCGCCCCCGCCTCTCGGTGCCCCCTGCCCCTCCTTGCTCAACCCCCAACCTCCGCCACCCCCATCCCATGGGGCCGCCTCCCCATCATCGTGCATGCACCACCATCCCCCTCTCAGCCTCCCCATCACAGCATCCCCTCGGGCCACCTCTCGCTCTCTCTCCCCTCTTTCTCCCTTTTTCCTCTTTTCTCTTTCTCTCTCTTTCATCTCTATCTCACTATCTTATTCTTGTTTTGCAGGTTACCTCTAGCATCATCGTCTTCCTTTAGCACCATTGCCGATGACCCTCAGAGCTTTCGATGTGACCTCCTTTCCATAGCCATAGATATAATTTTTTTTTTAATTTTATAATATTATTTATTAATCACATATAATATTAATAATAATTTTTAAAATTTTTATAATAAATATTATAAATATTTATTATAAATATTATAATTATCTACCGATCTTGGGTTGCGCCGGTGGATAAGAAAACTCCTATCGATTGATTCTGGATCATGTTGGTAGATTTTGGATGGGATTGTGTCGTGTCCGTGATCGTGGATAGCCCTTAGGCTGTGCCGTATCTGGGGCCATGGACAGCCCTTAGGCCATGTTGATCGATAAGAAAATCTCTGTCGGTGGATTCTAGGTCGTGCCATATCGGTAGCCTTGTGCCGTGTCGTATCGACGATCATAGACAATCCTTGGATCGTGTTGGTCGATAAGAAAATCAATGCCATCAAATTTTGGACCGTGTCAACGACCGTAAGCTATGCCAACCGCTAAGAGAACCCTCACCTCCACCGATGGATCCGGGCCATACCCACAGTCGTAGGTCATGTTGGCCGCTAAGAGAATCCTCGACTACTAATAAAAAGTAAAATTATTTGTTGCTCATCCTTAATTATTTATGGATGTAATTCAGGCTATAGAATTTATTGCATAACATTTTTTAGGTGTTTATATCTTATTGCTTTTGTTTATTACATTGCATAATGATAGACCCATCAATTAATTAGTATACATAATCTCCAGCATCCATACATTTATATGTAATTGTACGGATAGGAAAATTATGTACAATAATTAATTGATTGTCTAATTTGGATAGTTTTAAAATTACAAATAATTTTATAGATAATTACAGTAATCAAACGGTATGCTAAAAATTTTAAATAAAATTTTAGATAATATTTTTTTTTGCTCTTCCTATATTGAAGAACTAAGAAAAAATATTATCAAAATTTTATTCGATCTCTATTGCATATCATTTGATTACTGTAATAAACCTATAGAATTAATACAATTTCTGAATGGGATAGGACCTATCTTTACCTATTAGTTGATGATAGAATGTATTTATTGAATATTTAAAAATAATATTTAATGTGAGTTGCACACATGATATTTATTTCGATACCTGTGTATTTTTTGTTTATAATGCATATTTGTTTATAATGTATTAGTATACAATATAAGTTTCACGCATGATTTAATTATGGTATCATCAATTTTTATAATAGATAAAGAGTGGATAAAGTTTAGTAGGCTCTCATCAGAATATAAGATTGAACTTTAAAATTTTTTTGATTTTATTATAAAAAAATTTTGGGATCACGGACATACAATATCCTTATAAAAAATATATGGGTGGACCGTGGCTACCTCGTCAAGATGTAAATAATCACTTCACTATTTATGATTTTAAATCTGATTATGAAATTTATAGGGATCAACATGATGAGGGTAGGCCGCAAGAAGGCGATCAACATAATGGAAGAGTGGAATAAATGATTCATGATATTTTTTCATTTATTGGCTATAATGATGGTGCATCTATGTCGATGCCTGATCCTATGATTAGTGGAATGATAAATAGTGAGGATGTGGAGAAGGTCCGTAAGTTGATGGAGGATGCTAATATTTTGTTGTATCCTGAGTGTGAAAAGATGGCGAAGTTTGAGTTCTTAATCCGATTGTACCATATGAAATACTCTAATGGATTCAGTAATAATGGAGTGAACTGTATACTAGAGTTTTTTGGAGACATTCTTTCGAACAATGCATAAATTTTGAAGAATAATTATAAGGCATCAAAGATTATTGAATAATTGGACTTTACTTATATCAAGATACATGCATGTCCTAATAATTGCATGCTCTACTAAAAGAGGGATGCCAATCAAAATGAGTGCATGAGGAGTGGTGTATCAAGATGGAAAGAGAATAAAGATGGCACATCAATCCGTGTACCTTAAAAGTTAATGTGATACTTTTTTTTTGATTTTGAGACTATAAAAGTTATTTATATCAGTAAGAACATCGAAGAACATGAGATGGCATGAAAAGAACTGAACAAAAGATGATACATTGAGGCATCCAGCCGATGGAGAGGCATAGTAGAAGTTTAATAAAATACATCCTGATTTTGGATAAAAAATACGTAATATGAGGTTGGACTTATCATACGACGATTTCAACCTATTCAAGCATATGAATACCATCCACAGTATATGACCAATGTTTATTTATGTTTACAACTTCTCATCGTGGATGTGTATGAAAATTTTTTTTGCTTTTATGACAGTGCTCATCCCTGACCAATGAAGGTAGGTAATGATATTGATGTCTATTTACAGCCTCTTATTACCGAGCTGAAATAGTTGTGGAGCATTCAAGATGTTCTAACTTTTGTTGCTTTGCTGAATGAGTTATTCTTCATGCGTACAGTGCTTTTGTGGATAATAAACAACTTTCCAGCATATGTCTTAATATCGGATTGGAGCACGAAAGGTAAGCTAGCATGTCCGATTTATAAAAAAATATCCGATCTAGAAGGTTGACACATCGAAGGAGCTTTAGCTATATGGGGCATCGACATTTTCTTCATCAAAATCATTCATACAGAAGGGATGCACTCTCCTTCGATGGCACTATTGAAGAAGATGAGATACTTAACCAGATGTCTGAGAGTGAGGTACTGAGAGAGTTGGATGGTCTCGATATTGAATTTGAAAAAGATGATCCGATTGATGGTATGAAGAGGAAGCATCGATCAAAGAAAGATGACACACACTTTAATTGGATGAAAAAGAGCATCTTCTTTGACTTGATATATTGAAAGACAAACTTATTGCGCCACTACTTAGATGTAATGCATATTGAAAAGAATGTGTGCGAGCATGTATTGGCAACAATCTTGAATATCAAAGATAAGATTAAGGATGACTTGAATTCTCGATTTGACTTGAAAGAATGGGATATTAGAAAATCACTCTATCCAAATTCGGTAGGAAGAGAATAGTAGAGGCTCCCTCATGCATGCTATGTTATAAATGCCTCCTAATGGTTCACATTTCTTCATATGTTGGAGAACATAAAGATCCCAGATCGATACTCAAGCAACATATTAAAGTGTGTGAATAGTAAGGATGTCAAACTTGGGGGATTGAAGACTTATGATTATCATGTGCTGATGCAAGAATTGATCCTCATAGCTATTCACCGTGTGTTGTCAAAAAATATCAGAATGATTGTTATTCGTCTTTACAACTTTTACAAAGATATTTGTGCAAAAAGGTTGCTTAAGAAAGACGTAAAAAAAATGAAGGCAAGGATGGTGACTATATTATATGATCTGGAGAAGATATTTTTATCATTATTTTTCATGGTTATGATGCATCTCACCATGAGAAGTTACACTTGGAGCCCTAGTGTTCTATCGATGGATGTATCCTACTGAAAGGAATATTCAAACTCTAAAATCTTATGTAAGAAATATAAATCATCCAGAGGGATCCATAGCAGAAGGTTATTTGGATCAAGAGTGTATGAAATTTTATATCATGTATTTCAACAAGCTCGAAACATGTCATAATCAATCAATGAGAAATCGGGATGATCGATATGAGCCAATTGAGTCTGCATTTGAGTTCATTCCACAGCTAGATAGACTTTTCACTTCATACCGTCTTACTGATTTGAGCATTGAGGAAAGGGATAAGGCACACCGCTACGTGCTCTTCAATTATGATATCATTGATCCATATATAAGGTGAGTCACGTAGCCTTATTTATTTCATAATAATTAAAAAAATATTCAATAATATCTAAATTTATTCTTTGTACATGCAGCAAATACAAGAAGGTCAAAAAAATAAAATACAGTGCTCTAAGTATGTGGAAGAAAAAAAATGCACAGTAAAAAATTTTCTAAATAGTTCAAAGATTATATAAGCGATTATATATTCTTATCTTGTGCAACTTATTTGAACATGTTTACTAATTAGGTGTCATCTCTTTAATTAGATCTGAAGATTATCATTTGGTGATGTGTCCTGAAGTACATGCTCTTTCAATGAGCCCTAATCATACCTTGCGTGAGTATAAACAGCTCATCATTAATGGCTACAAGTTTAATATTCACAGTAGGTTCATAAATATAGCAACATAAAATAGTAGCATGATATTAAGCACCACCACTGAATATTATGCTAGCTTGAGAAATTCACAGCCTCGTATGAAGGATTTGAACTATTATGGCATAGTGGGGAAGTTAGTCATCTTGGACTACATTCTAAAGAAAAAATTACGTTGATGAGTGCGATTGGTTTGACACCTTGTTGTAGTCAGGGATGAAGAATGATGAGTATAGTTTTACTCTCATTAACATGCAACGCCATCTCCGCATTGAAGAATCATATATACTTGCCTCCAAAGTTAGTCAAGTCTTCTACGTTAGTGATCCCTTGGAGCCTCAATGGGGTGTTGTTGTAAGGATGGTATCTAGGCATATCTTTGATGATACCGAAGTTGATGATGATGTTGGACTATGCATGCAAAGTGCTCCTCTAGGATAAAACTTATCTGGTACTATCGAGATCCCAGATATATTTATCAGGAGTGATGGTGATGTCCATATTGTAGATGCCACTAGGCGATGACTTCAACATTTTGGTATAAATATTAGAGTCATTTATTGATGCTATACTAATATTATTATTCAACATGTTATATTGGTTATTATTCATTAACATTGCAGATCACGATGGTAATGAAATACCATCTAGCTTTCACCCCCATCCCTTGATGAGTTACGTGGAGCTCGACATCTAAGGAGCAGTCGGAGCATACTCCATCTACCTCCGCATCGGCTGCTCAGGGACCATCGACATCTACTCCACCATCAGTATCTACTCCACCGGCATCTGAGCCTTCACCATCAGCCACATCTCCGATACATGCTTCGACACCGACATCTGAGTGTACATTTTTATTATGTTATTTATTTATTTATATAATATTTATATACTTATATATTTACATAACATATTTTTATTGTAGATGCATCATTCAGTAGAATATTTCATGATTCCACATGCATGCCGCATATGTGGAACTGCCTGTATCAGGTGATGGTGCAGTATGATGCGGAGGAAAGGCCAGTAGGAAAGACTGCATGGGAGATGCATTTTTTTATCGAAGTGCTTGTGAGGTGGTCAGACATCATTCCAGTATTGCCCATAGACTGGCGATTGATGGATGCTGATGTCAGGGACTGAGTGTGAAAGAAAATATGGATAAATATATCTTAATTATATTTATGCATTTGATATGTTTACATTTTGTTTGATAAGAATAATTTGGTAACCGATTTTTGATAACTTTGTGCAAAAAAAGTATGACTTTCCAAATTACGAGAGGGCTCGAGATGCCTGATTGAAGAAGATTGGAGAGTTGTACTGGGACTACAAGGTCAAGCTCTATAGAGAATAGTTCAAGCACCGATGAGATACTCCGAAGAAGTTTGTTCCTTAGATATAAGACTGTCCCTTGGGTCAATGGGAGGAGATGGTTAGATATTGAAGGAGCTAGGAGTTCGAGGTAAAATTTCTAACTTTTAAATTTTTAATATACTTAAAATTATTTAAATATTTTTTAAATATTTATAATTTATTTGAATACTTATTAGGCTATCTCTCATCAGAATCGAAAGAATCGGACAGCCCAGGAGTACACATACACTCTAGGCCGTGAGTTTATGGCCAATCATGTGCATAGAGAGATAATAAATTTTGAATCTTACTAGATAAATTAAATTAATATTTTTTTTTATATTTTTAATAAATTGATTCATTATTATAGCTGATGAAAGATGGAGTGATTTTCAATCATAGCAAGATCTTCCAATTCAGCCATACGGACAAGAAGGATAGATTGATGAATGCCATGATCGAAAGAATTTTATAAATAATAAATATATTAGTATATATAATCAGTATTATAGTATTTCTTATAAAATTTTATTTGAATTTATAATTATAGGAGTAGTTAAATGCTCTCGCTCGCGAGGGTTTGATACCTCTAGCTCCCATGATCATCTATCTTAAGTCTTAGGGCCTAAGCACTCTAGGAGGATCCGATGCAGGTCTGGACATATGCCAATGAGCTATTAGTTTAAGATGAGCATCTCTTCATATTCTTCTGGTGTTGTTAGTCAAGAGCAGCTTGAGGAGGCATTGGTGCAGGCAGCTCAGGCTATGGCGTGGGCAGATCAAGCTACAACGTGGGCTGCTCACACGGAAGAGCATACATCTCATCTAAAGGACATCTTGAGCGCTATGGTGATGAGGCTCAACACACGTTTTAAAGCTGACTTCATGGATCTTGAGGATATGTTGGCCAACTTTTTAGCTCCAGCTCCTATAGCTCCAGCCCCTCCAACTCTGGCTCCAGCTCTATCTCCTCCAGCTGGTGCTCCATCTTTCAATGATGATAACGATATAGATTTTGGAGACTTTTGATCTATTTTTTTAAAAAATATTATAATAAATTTTATTCAATAATAAAATTTAAGTATTTTAAAAATATTCTTATATTTGTAATATTATTTTATATTTTTCTTATGTTATATAATCTCTACATTTATTAGATAGAATATATAAAAAATAAAAAATTAATATTTTTTTATTATTCAAAAGCTATAGCAATAGTTATAAAATTACTACCGTAAGTTCATGCCAACCACTACCATAAGTTACATGTCAACCACTGCTAGCGGTTAGAAAACCTCTGCCATAGCCCAACCTATGGCAACGATTTAGAAACTACTATCATAGGCTGTATATGGCAGTGATTTGTATAACTACTGCCATAGATCTACGATAATGACTGTAGTGATAGTGGTTAGCTAACCATTATCATAGCCTATGGCAGCAATTTTTTAGGCTACAACAACAGTTACAAACCACTGCCATAGCCATGTACTGTAGTAGTGTTGAGTGGTTGAACTACAATGAGAACTTTTTAAAACTCACAAGTTGGACTACATAGAATTTTTGAATGAATGTTGATGTTTCTCTCTTTTTTCTATTTATTTTTTATATTTCTTTGCTTTAATATGGTCTTAGGAGTCTTCTGATTCAAGTTAGGAATACCTAATTAAAATGGGTTTGTAGCCATTGGAATACTAGAAAAAGCTATTTAGAGCATTCTAAACAAAATCTGGGCAGTTCTGAAAATTATCTATTAGAGCTATCAAAAGCTCAGGAGTTGACTTATTGGGAATTATGTTCCAAAGTTAATCATCAGCCTATTGATGATTGAGCTATTTTATAATTATAATTAATTTATTAATTAATAAAAATATTTTGGCATCTTTTTCATCATAAGTTTACATCTTCTAATAAACTCCATTATTATGATGAAGTCCTTAGAACTATTTAGTTTTGATAAAAAGAGAATTTATCGATTAATCCTTAAATGGGTTCACGATCAAATGATAGACTGTTAATTAGGACAACAGCATCTATTGAGCATAGGTCGCTATATGCCATATAGATTGGTTGTCCTCTTAACCAAAGAGTATGGAGACACTGGTATGGTATACAGGTGAGATATATGAGTACATCATCATTGAATGTGACCAACTTTAGAGCATTCTACTATCAAAAATATCTCTGATGGAATATAGGTATAAGTATCCCTTAGACCTGAGATCACCTCAGTGACTTGCAAGCAACTCACTGTGCTTTAGTATCGGACTAACTAAATTTAATTCAGTAATGGAAGACTTCTAGGCACAGTCAAGTACTTACGAAGTCGGAGTGTGATCAAGATGAAATTGACCACTCCAAGAGTTAGAGAAGAATGTATTACTATATTTCAATATAGCAAAACCTTGGTCAGGGTAATCCATCAGACGAATTTGATATTTTAAAATATAATATGGACAACCTGATCAGAGTTGATAGTTAAACTCTAAGGTATCCTATGAGTATTATGGTCAAGGGGATGAATTATATGAAAACTATATTCGCATGGATTCTAAGGATGGTGTTCTACACCTTCGATCTATCCGACCGTCGGATATCATTGCTAGATGGTCACTTTGATTCGTATAAAAATTTATTCATGTACTACTGACTTAGGTTTGGATCTATGAGGTCACACAAATTAGAGCTTAAGATCTAATCAGATGGTTGATCAACGATTAAAAATCATTCTAGGATTAAACAATCAATACAATTAATATTTAACCTAGTACAAGTATTGCAGGAGGATCGATTAACAATTGGATTGCTAATTGACTTAATTTGATTAAGCCAATAGGCTGAGATTAAGTTTAATTAAATATGATTTAATTAGATTTGGTTTGGACTTGATTGGATCAAGTTCAATTAGTTTATTGGATAAGTCAAGTGCAAGAAAAAACTAGTCCTAGTCTAACTAGGACTCAAATTAACCTAATTCTTTAATTTAATTAAAAAATAAATTAGAATTAAATCTAATTAAATCTAATTTAATTAAGTTTTTAAATAGATTAGAATCTTATTTAATTGAGTTGATTTAATTTTAATTTTATTTGATTAAAAGATCTTATTTGACCAAGTCAAAATAGGAGTCCTAGTGTGATAAGGACTCCCAATCAGTTTTGCCACTTAATCCTCATGCCCCATGCCCTTTTTGTTTTGTTTCTTATATGAAAATTCTCCACTCCCATGGCTTCTCACATTATTTTTCTTTCTTTTTTTTCTCATAAGGCAATTTATTGAAAGACCAAGTCAAAAAAGGAGTTAGTTTTGCTTAGGATTCTATGAGATAGATGAAGAAAACAGTGCAGAATTTGCCATGCTACTTTTAAAAAATATTTTAAAAATAGCAATGATGTAGTAAAAATTAATTAATCTAATTAATTATCTACTGATCATATTAAATTATTTAATCCTACACATTAAGATCTAAACATAATATGCATGCATACATCAATAGATCTGAAAATAAAACTATGTAATAAACTATGTATTACATCTATGTAATATCTTTTCATGGATAGTCGATCATCATAATCTGAGTCTATCAAATAATGCTCTGATATCATGTCACAACCATACACATGTTCGGCCTCTACGGTTAGTTCACACGGAGCTCTTGATCCCAATTAGCCCCACTAGAGTGCTAGCTTCTCATCGGAGCCTTCGATGGCTGATCATGATTGATCCAATCGATCATATACTTTTTGATTTCTCAGATATTATAAAAAATTTGAACATAAATATTGAAGGATGATGAAGATGTGTTTCAAATTTGATGGCGATCTGATGCTCACAGTACTCGATCTCTCCACCTGAACCTAGATTCCCAAATCTAGGATTTTACTCAGCCTAAAAACCCTGATACACTAAAAATCCTATCGTGCCATCTCTGTGTAGAGTTTTTTTATGAAAAAAGTTTTTATGGAAAGATAACTTTTAGATTTATAATTTTTATTTAGATTATATCTAAAAATAAGATATCTTTAGAGATAAAAATTATAAGAGAAGAGAGGTATAAAGAAAAAGAAAAGTGCTGTAGAATCTTGTTCACCTTTACTCTAAAATTTTTTTCACCTAGAACTAATGCCCAAATATTCTAAAATTTTTACCACGTAATGCTAACCCCTTCTCCTACATGCAAAAAAATTCTCATAATTTATTAACATGAATATCATAAGAAATTTATATAAAAAATAATAAGGATCGAGTGGTTGAGAGGTTTTAACCACTCATTTGATTTCAACAATCAAATGAGGCTCTTATCCTTATCCAACGCCCCCTCCCTTATGTTTAACATGCAGAAGGACTCTCCTTCTATGTGTATATTTTTAGTTCTCCTTTTTATCGATCTTCTGAAGATCGATGTCACCATGATCCACAATCTCTCGGACAAGATGGTAGCGACGTAGAATATGCTTCGTCCGCTGGTGTGCCTTTGGTTCCTTCGCCTGAGCAATGGCTCCAGAGCTGTCGCAATAGAGCAGAACTAGACCATCAAGGAAGGATGTTACTCCAAGCTTGGTGATTAATTTTCTTAGCCACATCATTTCTTTGGCAGCATCTGATGCAGCGACATACTCCGCCTCACAAACTGAATCGGTCATAGTGTGCTGCTTGAAACTCTTTCAGCAGAGGGCCCCACTATTAAGGATAAATATGTATTTCGACACACTCTTGCTATCATCATGATTGAACTAAAAATTGGAGTCTATGAATTCCATAAGTTTTAAGTTCGATTCACCATATACAAGCCACTGATTCTTAGTATTTCTTAAATACTTCAGGATGATTTTAATAACCTTCCAGTGATTCTCTCCTGGATTAGATTAGTATCTACTCACTACATCTAGTGAGTATGCCATATCTAATCGCATATATGTCATGACATACATTATAGAACCCACTACTGAAGCATATGGTATTCTATTCATACGCTCTCTGTCTAGAGGTGTTGTTGGATAATCCCTCTTTGAAAGAAAAATTTCATGGCCTATCGGTAGATAGCCTTTCTTAAAATTTTCTATGCTGAACCATTTCAACACAGTGTCAATATACGTGGACTGAAATAATCCAAGCAATCTTTCAGATCTATTGCTATAGATCTTCATCCTTAGGATGTAGGAAGCTTCTCCCAGATCTTTCATAGAGAACTATTATTGACGCAGAATCTGATCGTCGTCGAAATCAGCTGGAGTAGAGGTGGACAAGATCACCGTCGGGGACCTGCAAAATAAAGTTCCGTCCGGAGCCGATGGGGGGTGGCTCCGGCAGGACCCTCTGATGATCAAGTCAGCTCTGGCCAAAAGGAATGGAGTGCTCAGGAATGAGTTCATCAGAGCTTAGAGAGAGAGAGGAGAGCTTAGAGATCAGAGATCCGAGTTAGCATATCTGGAGGGTCCTTTTTATAGCGGAGCTTGATGGTGACAGCTATAGCCGTGTGTTGACGGGCCGCTCGAGGTTCGACAAAGTCAGTCTCATGGAAAGATGCCGTCTGTAGTGGGTTGATGGTGACAGCCATCACCTCCTGATAGCGGATTGCTGTCGCTTGCGGTGGATTGATGGTGATGGCTATAGCTGTCTTGGTACTGAGCCCCTCGGGACCGAATGAATGAAGGATTGAAGGGCTTTGACGTGTACCCATTTTGGAAGAGTTTGGACTCCTGAAGAGGGAGCTTGAAAGAAGTTTGGCTCCCATAGCCATCTGGTTGGAGGTGAGTGGCTAAGGCTCGATCGTCGGAGAGTTCGATAGGAGCTCGACCGACCGAGGGGATGTCTGGGAGGGGTTCGGCTAGATGAGCCCGACTCTTGAAGAAGTTCGATCGAAGGATGTCTGGGACGAGTCCAGCTCCCCGAAGAAGTCCGATCGAAGAGGAAGCTTGGAGGGAGTTCGGCTCTTGTAGATGTCTGGCTGGAGGAGTGCAGCTAAGGCTTAACCGCTGGAAGTTCGGAAGGAGCTCGATTGCTGAGGAGTCTAGCTGAGGGATGACCACCGAGGAGTTCGCTGAGAAGTTCGGATGAGGGATGACTACTGAGGAGTTCGATCAGCTGAAGGGACGGCCGCTGAGGAGTTCGGCCGATGGACGACCACTGAGAAGTTCGACCATTGGAAGTCCGAAGGAGCTCAGTCGGCTGAAGGGTTTGGCTAAGATTTGACTGCCGAGCAGTTCGACCGGCTGTAAGAGTTCATCCAAGACCCGTCCGTCGAAGCTCTTCCATGGCTACTGGTTGCATTAGGCCGAGCATCAAACTAGTCTTCGATAGGAGCGAGGTTTAACCCCAACAATAGCCCCCCCACTCCCGAGTTCGAAACTCGAAGGAAGGGAGTGCAAAAAAGGCGACTGCCGAAGTCTTCTTCTGGGCTCCGTGCTGGTTTAGATCAAAGCTCGGAGGAGATCTCATCTCCTGTAGTCGAGTGTACCTCGGGGGAGATCTTATCTCTGACGGTCGAGGTTGATGTGGGCACTCAGAGGAGATCTTATCTTCTGCAGCCGAGCTTGACCTGGATGCTCGGGGGAGATCTTATCTCCTACAGTTGAGTGTGCCTTAGGGGAGATCTTATCTCCTGCGGTCGAGGTTGATGCGGGTACTCGGAAGAGATTTTATCTCCTATAGTCAAGTGTGCCTCGAGGGAGATCTTATCTCCGACGATCGAGGTTGATGTGGGCATTTAGTGAAGATCTTATCTCCTACAGCTGAGCTTGGCCCGGACGCTCGAGAGAGATCTTATCTCCTACAGCCGAGCTTGCCTCGGGCGAGATCTTATCTTCTGTGGCCGAGTTTGCCTCGGGAGAGATCTTATCTCCTACGGCCGAGGTTGACCATGGTCGCCTGGGAGAGATCTCATCTCTAGCCGAGGTCAACTCGATCGCTCGGGAGTGATCTTATCTTTAGTCGAGGCTGTCGCGGTCGCTCGGAAGAGATCTTATCTCTGGTCGAGGTTGGCGCTCAGGAGAGATCTTATCTCTGGCCGAGGTTGACTCTCGGGAGAGATCTTATCTCTGGTTGAGGTTGGCGCTCGGGAGAGATCTTATCTCTGGCCGAGGTTGACTCTCTCGAGAGATCTTATCTCTGGCCGAGGTTGACGGAGATTCTATTTCCTATAGACTTCGAAGCTCGGACTTGGACTTTGCTCGCGTTAGGACGAGATTCTCCTCCTGCTCCTAACAGGCTGTGGGGGCACCTTCGGACTGTCGTTCGTGCCACTCCTCCCATCTCGTCTAAGGTGAACAAGGCCTTCGACTTTGCTCGCATTAGGATGAAGTTCTCCTCCTATTCTTAATGGGCTGTGGGGGCACATTCGGACCACCGTCCATCTCCCCCCATCTCGTGTAAGGTGAATGAGGCCTTCGATTTTGCTCGCGTTAGGACGAGGTTCTCCTCCTGTTCCTAATGGGCCACTTTTGCTCGTTTTTTTTCTATCATCACATAGTTTTTGCACCCAGAAACAATATTATTGAATGGAAAAAATTTTACCGAGGGAAAGTTACTGGCAGCACATCCCCATTTCAAGGTCATGGGGGCGTTGTTTCTCCAGGTTTCCTTGGACAGCAAGGCCCGGGCCGGACGACCTTCTCTATCTCATGCTGGCCTTCTCAATTTGAAGTAAGCTTCTCTTGACTTTGTCGCTGGAAGACGACGAATCGCTGATGTACCTAGCTCCTCCCTGAGGTAACGTTGATGATGCCGTGAGATGGCTGACCTTATCATTTCTGGTTACGGGAGGGCCCTTGGCCAATCTTCTCCTACTTTAGACTGGCATCAAAGGAATTTACCCAGCCGCCCCTTTCTAATGAGCTTCTCAATTTTGTCTCAGAGCTGGATGCATTCCTCAGTGTCGTGGCCGTGGTCGCGATGGTAGAGGCAGTACTTGCTTCGATCGTGCTCATTTTGGGAAGACCGTAACCCTTCTGGTCTTGGCAGCTGGTTCTTAACTTCGATGAGAATTTGAGTTCGAGGAGCATTGAGGGGGGCGCAATCATGGAACCTTTTGGAAGGATGACTTCTTCACACCCTTCTGTTGGGGCTTCCTTGGCGGCGAGCTCAAAAAGTTCGGACCTTGCTTACGCTGGAGAGGTCGTAAGCGTGGCTGAACTTCATTCCGTCTCCTTGTGAAACCTGTGGGAGAACTTCATGCCCCTTTATCAGGGCTTCCTTGATGGCGAGCTCGAGATGAAGTTTGGCCTTGCTTGCGCTGGGGAGGTCGTGGACGCGGCCTAACTTCATTCTGCCTTCTTGTGGGAGAAGTTCATGCCCCTCTGTCGGGACTTCCTCAAGCTCGAGGGGGAGTTCGATTCCACTTGCGCTGAACTTCATTCCGCTTTCCCGCGAAACCCTCCGTAGGAGAACTTCATGCTTCTATGTTTGAACTTCCTTGACGATGAGCTCGAGGGGGAGCTCAGCTTTGCTTGCCCGAACTTCATTCCACCTCCTATGAATTCTTTATAGGGGGTTTCGTTAAAGACATACTCATGGGGGAGTTCGGCCTTGCTTGCGTTGGGGTGGTCGTGAGCGCGGCCGAACTTCATTCCACCTCCTGTGAAATCTTCATGCGGGGTTTCCTTGATGACATACTCGACGGAGGGTTCGGCCTCACTTGCGCCGAACTTCATTCCGATGATGAGCTTCGAGGGAGAGTTCGACCTTGCTTCCGTCGAACTTTATTCCGATGATGAGCTTCGAAGGGGAGTTCGGCCTTACTTGCGCCGAAGTTCATTCCGCCCTCCTTGTGAAACCTTTTATGAGAGAACTTCTGCTCTCCATTTCTCCTTCCTAAGGGCGATTGGCATGCCCAAATGCTCTTCCTTAAGGCCGATTCCTCACGTCCTCATGGCGGATTTGCTGGCAAAGTCTCCGTCGAAGGTTGTCGCACGGCCTGTATCATCTCGATGGGGCCACAAACCTAACTAGCAGGTTGAACTGCTCCACATATGTGGTGGCTTCGTGTGGAACTTGGGCTATCGGGACTGAAACGGAAGCAGATGGACCTGGCGCGCAGGTTGTCGATCGCCGAGTCGAAGCTCTCCTGGGAGGCATTTTCTCTTCGAAAAAGAACTCTAGTGAGAAAGAAGAGAGATCTCCAGAGAGAAAAGAGAGAAATCATCGTCGAGCACTCCTTTAAGAACAAGAGAACGTCGGAGGTTCGTGCCCTCTTTCTAGCGCCATTCTATTGACGCAGAATCTGATCGTCGCCGAAATCAGTTGGAGCGGAGGTGGATGAGGTCGCCGTCGGGGACCTGCAAAATAAAGTTCCATCCAGACGAGCTCTCCTCTTCTTCTCTAAGCTCTATGAAAATCATTCCCGAGCACTCCATTCCTGTTGGCCAGAGCTGACTTGATCGTCGGAGGGTCCTACCGGAGCCACCCCCCACTGACTCCGGATGAAATTTTATTTTGTAGGTCCCCGATGGCGATCTTGTCCACCTCTGCTCTAGCTGATTTTGGCGATGATCAGATTCTGCGTCAACAACTATGATGACAGTCAGATCTTTATTCCTTATAATGTAGGGACATTATTTTCAATTAAGAGAATGCCATCTACATACAATACTAGGAATACTATTGTTGAACCATTAGCCCATTTGTATATACAGGGCTCTTCTTCATTTTTAACAAAGCCATATATTTTGATTGTTTTATCAAATCGTATGTTCCAGCTTCGAGATGCCTGCTTTAATCCATAAATGGATCTCTGAAGCTTATACACCTTAGACTCATCTATGAACGTGAAACCTTTAGGTTGTATCATATACACCTCTTCATCCAGCTCTCCACTCAGGAAAGCTATTTTTACATCCATCTACCAGATTTCATAGTCCAGATGGACAGCTATAAAAAGCATTATCTGAATGAATTTGAGCATTACCATAGGAGAGAATGTTTCGTCATTGTCAATACCATAACACTGATGATATTCCTTGGCAACCAGACGGACTTTATAGGTCTCTATCTTTCCGTCTGTGCCTCTTTTTCTTTTGAAGACCTACTTACATCCTATGAGTTTTACCCCTTCAGGTGAATCAACCAATGTCCATACATCGTTGACCTTCATGAATTTCATTTCAAATTTTATGACCTCAAGCCATTTCTTAGAGTCGGATCTCTGCATTGTATCCATATAGATGATTGGGTCCTAATCGTTCTCATCGAGTTTGATAGAATCTTTATTTTGGATCAGAAAATCATAGTATCTATCCGATTGACATGGTACTCTATCACATTTTCTTAAGGATGCTTCTACAATGGATTCTGGATCTGATCTAATCAGATCCAACTCAGGTTCAATAATTTGTATCCATTCTTTCACCTATCGTACTTCATCAAGTTCGACCTTAGAGGTATTTATTTCTTCATCAAGGAACTCTTTTTCTAAAAAGACTATCTTAAGACTGACAAATATTTTTTGCTCATCAGTAAGGTAGAAGTAGTACCTTTTGATTTTTTTTGGGTAACCTATAAAACTATACTTATCAAACCTAGGCCCAAGCTTGTCTGTCATCAAATATTTGACGTAGGCCAGACACCACCAAATTCTAAGGTGTGAAAGCATTGGCTTACGTCTTGTCCATATTTTATATGGTGTTTTATTAATAGATTTACTCGGAACCCTATTTAGAATGTAACAAGCTGACTCGAGCACATATTTTCCTAGAAAGATCGGCAAACCAGCAAATCCTATCATGGATCGAACCATGTCCAACAGGATCCAATTTTTTCTTTCAGACACATCATTATGTTGTGGTGTTCTAGGAGGAGTCCATTGGAAGAAAATTCTATTCTTTTCAAGATATGTCAGAAATTTATTGGAAACATATTCACCCCCTCGGTCAGATCGAAGAGTTTTAATACTTTTTCTTGTTTGCTTTTATACCTCATTTCGAAATAGTTTGAACATTTCAAACGATTCCGACTTATGCTTCACTAAATAGACATACCTATACCTTGATAGATCATCTATGAAGATCATGAGTAGAAATATCCACCTCTGGCACTTGAGCTCATGGGTCCACATACATCCCAATGTACTAAACTCAAGAGTTCAGTGGCTCGTTCATCTTTTTTAATAAAAGATGACTTGGTCATCTTACTAAGAAGATAGGACTCACAGATCGGAAGTGATTCACAATCACTAACCTCAAGAATTTTTTCTTGAGCTAATCTGTTAATTCTATTCTTATTAATATAACCTAGCCTATAGTGCTAAAGATAGACATCAGATACATCACTAATTCTAGGATGTTTATTGGAGGATTGAACCACATTAACAGGCATAGAAAGTAAATAAATTTTATTATTCAATTATCCAATCAAAATTATAACACCATTCAAAATAATATTATAAATTTTTTTTCTTTTATTGATATTTTAAAATCATTCATGGCCAAAAGGCCTATAGAAATGACATTCAATAAGAAAGTTAGACAATAATGACATTCATTAAGAATAACTTTATTTAAATTGATTATAAGATTCATAATTTCTGAAGCTAGAATTAAAACTTATCTTTCATCTCCAACATTCAGAAATCTCTCGTCTTGATCAAATCTCCTACTGACTTGCAAGTCCTGCATAGAATTATAAATATGATAAGGACTTTTAGTATCTAATACCCAGATAGTGAAATCAAATAAGAAAAAATTGTAAGATGTTATCATATAATTACCTTGTGCAGCAACCACTTGCTTCTTTCTCGGTCTATTCGGATCTAGAAAGGCAATGTACAAAGGACAGTTTCTCTTCCAATGCCCCTGCTTCTTGCAGAAGAAGCACTCTGCCTGGCTCTGATCGGGCTTGCGCTTCTTGGTCTGATTCTGTGCAGTCGTCTCAGCATACGGTCTCACCTTCTTACTTTTCTTCTTCTTGTTCTTCTTTCCTTTCTTAAAGGATCGACAATCAGAAGAAGACCCTTCTACTACATTCACCATCTTCTTATGGAGTTGGTGATCCTTCTCAAAGTTCTGCAGCAACCCCAATAAGCTGTGGTAGTTCACTACAGGCTTTATCATTCTAAAATGAGTTAGAAAGGAGAGGAAGGACTTGGACAAAGAATTAAGGATGGCATCCTTATCGAGCTGCTCGTGCAGGAGAAAGCCCAACTTGCTAAGGCGCTCGATCATCTCGATCATGTATAATACATGATCGATGACTGAGGCCTCATTCTTCATTCGAGTATTGAAAATGACACAACTTATTTTATACCTTTCAACATCGTCCGACGTGCTAAAAGAGTCATTCAATATTTGAAGCATCTTCTGTAGCTGGGCATTTTCAAACCTACAGCTGAACTCGTCATTCATTGCCACCAGCATTATACATCGAACGGTGGTGTGGTCATTGAGCCACTTTAGATAAGTCTCTTGGATCGCTTTCCTAGCGTTTGGGGCTGGCTCCTCAGGTGCTCGATCCGTTGCCACATTAAGGATCTGCTCATGCTCCAGAATGATTTTCAACTTACGATACTAGCTATCGTAGTTGGATCTCATTAATTTATTATGGTCTAACAATGATCGGAGTGATAGGTTAGTGGCCATGTCTGCACAAAAAGAAAAATCAAATCTAATTAGTATATGAATTATTAATCCTAAAGACTTGGACTTCAGTCTAAAGGTTCTCCTACTATTTTATACGAATTAGTAGCCTCTACCTCCAATTTGAGAAATTATTTTAATTTCTTAGTGGATACTAGAATCCACATAGACTACACATAAGCCCAACTTTGGTTGGTCAATCCATGTGCACCTATGGATAGATTCAAAATTAATTGTTTCTCTAAACAACTTCTAGTAACATTGATTTTGCCCCATAGACCTAATCAGTAGGCTTTGGCCTCCATTGAAAAAGATTCGGTAAGGTCCAACCATTAACATGACCATATTTAGTCTTATCTAATCAATAAATGATCAGGCCCAATTTTGGTCGACCAACCTAACCACCATCAAAAAAACTTAACTAAATTATCATTTTATGAATGATAATTTTATTAGTCAATAATCACCAGGCCTTTGGGCCTCCAATGATCATTATACTAACAAGCCCATTATCACTCAACTTAATGGGAGGCTATGATTTAGTTATCTATATAATTATTCAATTTTAAGTACCTAATAATTTTAGAGGATTTAGTTAACCAATTTAAAAAAATTCAGCGAATCAATTTCGATCCTCCCACTGCCTTCACCAAGTCAGAAAAGAATCTAATCTAAGCTGGCATTAGGAGCACCAAAATCAGTCAGACTAATTTACCTAATAGATATGGGTGAGTCTGAATTATCAAGTGATCTAATCAAAATCTAACTCACCAGAATGGCCAGGTAAGCAAGATCAGTGGAAGAGATATGCCATTAACTCATCAAAGACCGAATCAGTGTGAGTAGCTCTTAATTAAAAATCATTGGTCAAACTGTCAAACTTACTTTAGACACCATTCAGTTTATTAGTTTTAATTTGATCAACCTAGTAATTTTGAATTCGATCGCATAGCCTTGAATCAAGTCTATTTGGTCCTTATTAAAGGCATGAACTTGACCAACTACAACTATTGTAATTGAGTCTATAGAGTTCTTGACCTAATCTAAATTAACATTTAATTAGATTTGATCAATTACTCTAAATTAATCCATCTTTTAACTAATCTTAGGTCTAACCTAATTTATGGACCTAATTCAGCTAATCCAATAACCCATAAGTTTATGATTAATGACTCAGAGTCTTAATTCATAATTCTAGATATTAAATTATTATACTTAATTTTTAATTAAGTTTATAGGCTAAGGGTTAGGATTCGATATTTTGAAAATATTTTTAATTTTGAAAGATTCTTTACAACTCAGTATTGTTCACCAATTAAGTCGACTTATTTTAAAATTAAATCATCTTAATTCACAAACAATACTAGTTATAGGGTTTAATCTGAAACTATGTACATTACATAATCATGAAATCATGAATCAAACTTTATCTAATTATGCATTCATTATCATAAATTAGATTAAAATTTAATATAATTAAATTATAAAAATATTAGATCAAATCTAGTAATTTTATGATTAATGATATAGATCAGTAATGTACCAGGATAACCTTTTCACTGTAGGGGTAAACCCTACAGTAGGACAACCTAGAGTCCATGCGATCTGAATTTTAATTTTTTAGATCTAATTACTCTAATTATTAGAATAATATTTAGATTAAATTTAAATTATTAATCTAAATATGCAAGCATATCATGTTTAAAGAACCTTGCTCTAATACCAATTGAAGAAAACAGTGCAGAATTTGCTATGCTACTTTCAAAAAAATATTTTAAAAATAATAATGATGTAGAAAAAAATAATTAATTTAATTAATTATCTACTGATCATATCAGATTATTTATTTCTATACATTAGGATCTAAACATAATATTCATGCATACATCAATAAATCTGAAAATAAAACTATGTAATAAACTATTTACTACATCTACGTGTTCAAAACATAATATCTTTATGTGGATAATCGATCACCATAATCTGAGTCCACCGAATAGTGCTTTGATATCATGTCATAGTCGCACACATATCCGACCTCTATGGTTGGTCCACATGGAGCTCGTGGTTCCGATCAGCCCCACTGGAGTGCTAGCTCATCATCGGAGCCTTCGATGGCTAATCACGATCGATCCGATTGATCATATATTTTTTAATTTTTTAGATATTCTAAAAAATTAAAACATAAATATTGGAGGATGATGAAGATGTGTTTCAAATTTTATGATGATTCGATGCTCACAGCACTCGATCTCAACATTCGAACCTAGATTCCCAAATCTAGGATTTCACTCGGCCCAAAAACCCTAACACACTAAAAATCCTATCACGTCCTCTTTTTATAGAGTTTTTCTATGAAATAAGTTTTTATGGAAAGATAACTTTTAGATCTATAATCTCTATTAAGATCATATCTAAAAATAGGATATCCTTAGAGATGAAAATCATAAGAGAAGAGAGACATAAAGGAAAAGAAAAGTACTATAGGATCTTATTCACCTTCACTCTAAGATTTTTTTCACCCAGAACAGATGCCCAAACACTCTAAAATTTCTACCATGTAATGCTAACCCCTTCCCCTACATGAACAAAAATTTTCATAATTTATTGATTTGAATACTATGGAAAAACTATATGAAAAATGATAAGGATCGAGTGGTTGAGAGGTTTTAACCACTCACTTGATTTCAAAAATCAAATGAGCCACTTATCCTTATCCAACGCCCCCTCCCTTGTGTTTAACACATAGAAGGACTCTCCTTCTATGTGTATATTTTTATTTCTCAAAAAATATTCGACAAACAAAAAAGAGGGCGTGGAAAGTAGAGTGGAAAAGTCAAAAATGGTGGGCGCATGGAAGAATTTTAATTCAAACTTCATTTGACTTGATCCTAATTGGTTTCAACCAAATCAATTAATTTAGATTCAATTAAACTAGATTAAATCCAACCAAATTAGACTTAACCTAATTCAATAAAATTTATTAAATTAAAAATTAATTAGATCTACATCCTGATCAAATCAGGGTCAAAACTTCCATAGCGATTAGGTCATCTCATGACCTAATCGAGTCAAATGCAATCGAATCAAATTCAATCAAACTTGATTGAATCCTCATCACTCAATCAAATTAAACTAATCAACAATCAAATTGCTAATTAATCCTCTAAAAAATATCGAAGTCCAAATTGAATGGGTTACTGAGTAACAGAGTCCTATCAATATGAAACTCTTAAAGAGTCTTAAATCAGTGGAATTCTTGAACCCAGTGTCTCGAACAAATCAAACTCACGATCATAGAGTTTCAGATTAGTGAAACTCTTAATCAAAGAGTTCTAGATGAATAAGACTCAGAGTTTCAATTTAGTAGGACTCTTGATCATAGAGTTTCAATCCAATGAGACTCTTGACTATAGTATCCTAGATTATCATGACTCATAATCAGAGAGTCTTAGACAAGTAGAACTCAGAGTTTCAGTCCAGTGGAACTCTTTGACCATAGAGTTGCAGACCAATGAGACTCTTGATCAAAGAGTTTCAGATAAGTTGGACTCAAAATCTCAATCTAGTAGGATTCTTGGTCACAAAGTCTCAATCCAGTGGAACTCTTGATCAACCATCAGATCAGGTAGAAACTCCTAATGTGTGTGATCCCATAGGTCACTCGAACCTTAGTCGGTAGCATAGAAATTAATTTTTATACTAATCGAAGTGACCATCTAGCAATGGTATCCGACGTTCGGATATGTTGAATAATTATAATCACAATATTCAAAACCTATGCGAATATGATTACCATATAATTCATCCCTATGACCTCTATATAATAGATGACTCAGGATTAGACTATCAACCCTAGAAAATACATCCATGTCATATCTTAAAGCAATTAGTCTCATAACTCCTCACTAAGACTACCTTGGTCAAGGTTTTGTTAAATTAAAACATAATTGAACACGGCTCCTGAAATCAGCAGTGATCAATCCCATCTTGATACACGCACCGACTCCATAAGTACTTGATTGTGCTCAGAAATCTTTCATCACTAATTTAGAAATTCAGATAGTCTAATACCAAAATATAGTGAGTTGCTTGAAAGTCATCATGGTGATCTTAGGTCAAAGGAATATTTATATCCATATTCCATCAAAGCTAATCTTGATAGGAGAAAAGCTCTAGAGTTGGTCACATTCAGTACAGATGTATCCATATATCTCACTTGCATGCCATATCAGTGGCTCAATACTCCTTGGTTATGAGGATAATCAATCTATATGGCATACAATGATCTATACTTGATAAACATTGTCATCCTAGGTAACAACGTATCATTTGATCGTGAACTATTTAAGGACTAAATGATGAATTTTTCTTTATCGAATCAAAATAGTGCTAAGGACTTCATCACAGCATAGAAGTTCATTAGAAGATAATAGAATTTATGATGAAAAATTTCAAAATAACTTTTATTAATTTATAATTTATATATAATTATAAATATATGGCCTAACCGTCAACAGACTGACGATTGACTTTGGGACACATTCTCAATAATAGAATCTTTATTGACCAGAATACCTTTCCTTAAGTGTCACCCCCTTTTTTAATTAATTCTTCTCTTATTCCATGAAAATAATCTTCCTTTTGTGCGCCCTCTCTTGCTGGTCCACGCCAATAATTATGGAGGAGGCACCCAAGAGTTGGCCGCCCCAATAACTTTCCATATTTGGATATTCCTACTCTAGGATTTTGATCTAACTTGGACTCTTCTTTTTCTCTATTTATTGGATGAATTTTATTCTAATATTTTTATGAAATACAGAGCTTTGGAAGAGGTTTGGGGTGTGCAAAAATTAGAGGAAGAAGATCCTTGGGTGTGGAGGTTTCATAGGCACCAAACTAGGTGTCTAAGTGAGAGAAAAGAGAAGAAGAAGAGGATCTTCTTTTAGGACTGTTTTATTTTCAATCTCTCCTCTCTTTTTTTGAGTTTTTTTTTTTTTTTGATAAAGTCTCAGATCAATAAAATCTCATCTTCCTTCTCATATTTTGGAGAGTCTAAATTTCAAAGAAAGAAGTATTGGATCGATCGTCGAAGAAGGATTAGCACAGTACTAGCATGCTATGCTGATTTCTTGCATCGGACTTCAGATCAGATATCGTAAGCTCGTATGGACGACTCCTAGAGGCCTAACGTATGTGCGGCTCATGACTTCAACCTCAAGATTAGATCAGTAAGTTAGAACATCTAACTTGCTTAGATAATAGATCTGATTTATTAACTTCATATCTGCATTTGATGTAGTGTAGATCAAGATTGATTTAATCAACCTTTTACTTTTTTATTTGATTTTAATTTTTAATTTAATATTATATTTTGATCATGTAATAAATTTAAGATCTAAATATTTATATATTTATTTAAATAAATATTTAATTTATTTAAGTCTTTTGTTGTAAGATCTTGAAAAAGTTTTCAAGATCTATCTATAAAATCTTAGATCTGGTTTCTTTAATTGGTATCAGAGTCAGATTGTTATTAACTAATTTTTATAAATATTTAGATTATTTCTTAGATTAGATCTAATTTATAATCTAATTATTAAATCTAAAATTAAAAAGAAATTGGATCTCACGAACTGCCATAAAATTATCCTGCCGTAAGGTTTATCCCTTACAGTGAATAAGTTATCCTAGTTCATGATGATCTGACTCTAATCATAAATTTATTATATTTAATTTAATTTTATTTATAATTTAATAAATTTAAAATAGTTTTAGATCTAAAAATAAAATATTTTAGATTGTACGGACTGCCATAAGGTTGTTCTACTGTAAGGTTTATCCCTTATAGTGAATAGGTTGTCTTAGTACGTGCTGATCTAAAATATTGATCATAAAATTTTAAATTAAATTTAAAAAAATTTTATAATATAATTAAAAATATTTTAATCTAATTTTAATTTTTATAAATATATTATATTTGATCTAGAAAGATTTATGATTGATTATTATTGAAACTATTTTAATTATATGAATATATTTAGATTAGATCTAAAGTAGATTCATGTTTATGTTACTTGTATATTGATTATGAATCAAACATGCAACTTGATTGATAGAACCATATTGTAAAAATATTTTACAAAAATAAAAACTATTTTCGAAAAGCCAAACCCCAACCCTCAACCCAAAATTTAATTAAGAATTAAGAAGTTATTTGATTAGGTTCTAGGATTATAAATTAAAGATCCTATGACACGAATCATAACACATTGGGTTAATGAGTTATTAGAGATTAGGTCCATTAATTGGGTTAGACCTAGGGTTAGATTAAAGAATGGACTTAATTAGAGAATTGACTAAATCTAATCAATTATTGTCTTAGATTAGGTTAAGGATTCTCTAGATCAATTGCAATAGTTGTAGTTGGTTAAGTCCATATCTTTAACAAGACCCAAGATGGACTTGATTCTTGGCTACGCGGTCTAGCATGAACTGTTAGATTGATCTAATTGAAACTAATTAAATCAATTGGTGTCTAAGATAAACCAGACCAATGATTTTTAATTGGAAGCTGGCTTACCTGACCATTTCTGATGGTGTCTAAGGCAAGCCTGGTAGATCCTTCCACTGATCGAACTTACCTGATCTCTTGATGAGATTATGTTTTAATCAGATCACTTAACTATTCGAGCTGATCCATATCAGCTAGGTAAATCAGTTTGACTAATTTAGGTATTCCTAGACTAGCCTATTAATGGTCTCCCTTAAGCTGACTTGGTGAAGTTAGTAGGAGGATCATGACAAACTGGTTAATCTGACCTACTCGCTTCTATAAATTAAATTTTCTAAAATTATTAGATCCCTAAAATGAAATAGTTATATGATAACTGGATCATAGCCTTTCATTAAAGTGGATGATAATGGATCCATCAGTTGGATAATCATTGGAGGCTCAAAAGCCTGATGCTTATCGATTGATGGAATTATCATTCATTATATAATCTCTTGGATACATTTTTCTAAATGGTGGTCAGGTGGGCCAACCAAAGTTGGACCTTATCATTCATTGGTTGGATGGGCCAAGTATGGTCATGTTAAGGTTGGACCTAACTGGACCCTTTTCTGAGAAGGTCAAAGCCAACTAATCAAGGCCTGGGAAAAAATTTAATTATTAAAAATTATTTGAAAAAATAATTGATTATGAACCTACCCTTAGATGTATATGGGTGGGCCAACCAAAGTTAGGCTCATGTACAGTCTATGTGGATTCTAGTATCCACTAAGAAATTAGGATAATTTCTCGAATTGGAGATAGAGGCTATCAATTCGAATAAAATAGTGAAATAAATCTTTTGATTAAAGTTCAAATCTTTAGATTTAATAAATCAATTACTAATTAAATTTTAATTTTTTTTGCAGACATGGCTACTTTTCTATCGCTCCGATCATTATTACAATGATAAGTTAGTGGGATCCAACTTCGGTAGCTGGTATCAAAAGTTAAAGATTATCCTAGAGTATGAACGGATCTTATATGTGCTGACAGATCCTGCACCTGAGGAGCTAGCTGTCAATGCACGTGGAATAGTCAGAGACACTTATCAGAAGTGGCTTAATGACTAAACCATGGTACGCTGCATTATGCTGACTGTGATGAGCGATGAGTTTAGTCGCAGGTTTGAGACAGCTCAGGCAAATGAAATGCTCCAAGTATTGGAGGATTCTTTTAGCACATCTGATGACGTTGAGAGGCACAAGACTAGTTATGCCATCTTCAATGCTAGAATGCGGGATGGAGCCTCTATCACTGATCATGTACTATATATAATCGAGCTTATAAAGTGCTTGAGCAAACTCAACTTTTCCTTGTATGAACAACTTGGAAAAGATGCAATACTTAACTGGCTGCGAAAGTACTATCTCCTATTCCTTACTCATTACAGAATGACAAAGTCTGAAGTAAACTACCATGGCTTACTGGGATTACTTCAGAACTTTGAGAAGGATCACCAGCTCCATAAAGAGTCAGTGAACTTAGTGGGAGGTTCGTCTTTTGGTTCTCAATCCTTTAGAAAAGAGAAGAAGAACAAGAAGAAGAAAATAAAGAAGATGCAAGTTCAGACTGGAACATCAGTGCAGGGTCAAATCAGGAAGATCAAGATCGATAAGAGTCAAGCTGAATACTTTTTTTGTAAGAAGTGGAGGCACTGAAAGAGAAATTGTCCTTAGTACATTGCCACCCTGGATCCGAACAGGCAGAGAAAGAAGCAAGCTATTGCTGGGCAAGGTATTTATATGATAACTCCTTGCAATTTCTCTATTTATAATATTACGGACTGGGTATTGGATACCAGTAGCCCTTACCATATTTGTAATTCATTATAGGGATTGTAGGTCAGTAGAAGATTCGAGCAAGGTGAGAGATTCCTAAATGTTGGAGGTGGAAGATCAGTTCTAGTTCTAGCTTTAGAAATTTTGAAACTTATATTTGAATCTCATACCGTTGTTCTTAGTGATTGTCATTTCTGTTCTAATTTTTTTTAAATATTATTTTTGTAGGTCTTTTGACCAAGAACAATTATGAAATTTTAATAAAAAAATAAGTTTGTAATATTATTGTGAATGGTGTTACTGCTTTCTATGGATAATTGAATAATAGTGCATATATGTTATCACAATCTGTTAATGTAGTCTATTCTACTGACAAGCATCCTAGATTAGATAGTGTATTAGATAACTACTTATGATACTTTAGACTAGGTTCTATAAATAAGAACAGGATAAATAGATTGACTCAAGAGAGAATCCTCGAAGTCAATGATTGTGAATCACTTTCAACCTGTGAGTCCTATCTGAAGGAAAATTCTAATTTTTCGGATCAGGTTCGTTCAGATATGATCGGATCAAGAGATATATTTCAAAATTTTATTTTCTTTGATCTAGATCAGATCTGAGATATTTTAGATCTGATTCTTATTATTTTAATAATTAAAATAAAATTAGATAAATTAAATTAAATTTAATTTACCTTGAAGTGGGTAATCCTATTATCCGAGATGATCCTGTGAGCAGCGGAAGGTTCTGGATCTAGCCACGCAAGTGCCTAACCTCTATCGATATCCACTCGGACTGGATCTAAAGATCCTCTTCTTCACTATCACATCTCCAAAATTAGATCTGGATCTGATCTAGAGGATCTTCAAAACTTCTTTTGAATATCAGCAGTTATCCTTTGCAGCAGCGCAGCCTTCTAGCTTTCAGTCGTCTTTCTCTCGTCTGGATTGCACCAACCAAGATCCAAAACACTTTTGAACATGGAGAGGAGAGGGAGAAGGTGGGTTTGGCATGGAGGAAAAGGAGAGAGGCAGTCTTGGGGTGTGGGATTTCAATTCCTTTTCAATCATTATTTGAGTTGGGCGTAGGGTCTTATTTATAACTATCTATGATCCAACCCCTCTTCTTTCCAACCAATCATAACTCTTTGTGAAATCAGATCTAAATCTGATTGGTGGAAATAGAGTCCCCTGGATTCCTCCTTAGAGGGTGCCTAAGACCAGTCAAAGTTGGTTCTTAGGAGAACTCTAATCGGAATCCAAAAAGAAGATGGAGTCCCTATCCAACAGGGACTCCTAGGCGCCTCCAACTTGGGCACATGCCAAGGGTGGCGTGCGCCCTCCTCCTTGCCAGGTTCTAGCAGGAGGACAGGCCCCACTAGCTCTCCAATAGGTGCATGACACGTGGACAGAAGTCAAAGTATCAATGGTCAACGTTTGACTAGTCAAAGGTCAACTTTTGACCAAAGTCAAAGGATGAGAAATGGCAGGTGACCAAAAATGGCAGGTAATATCTTACAAAATAAGACAACCTTTTCTGACTTGGACAAGCTCCAGTCAGACCAAAGTGAAGGCCTCTGATCGAGCACAAACTCCTTTGGCTCAGTCAGGACAACTATTTATGATAGTAAAAGAAGAACGTTAGGTTCAATCGAGTGCTAGCACGATTTTTTTGAACCTAATTGAATCTCATTCAGATCAATTGAACTAGATCAGTTCAATTGATGATCACCAGAATTCAAACCCTTATTTGTGTGACCCAGTTAGGTTCAGTTCTATATGGTAATGGGATATGTCATGATCTCTATCATCGACATCATCGAAACTCCTTTCGATGGATCAGAAACTCTTCTGATTCGAACAGCTAGAATGATCGATCATCTAAATCATTCTAATTGCTCCCAAAATCCACCAGTGACACCTAGCAGTATATGGTGGCAACCCATCAGAGCTGAATGCGAACCTCTTGGTGCAGCTACCTGTGTGATTAAGTTCTTCTATCTTGAGCCCCGATCAGATTAGGGTTAAGGTGAACTCGTCAAACCCTAGTCTCTGTCATATGATGTAATCATTCGATTCAAGTCCAATGTGAAAACCTAAATAGAAACTCTTTCTATTATTTCACTCTGCCATGGCCATGGACTTCTGGACTTGATTCTCATGATCATCATAGGGCTGCTCCTCTACCACCGAGGTAGATAGATTCCATCTTGATGCTATCCAGTTCCTACAATGAACATGCTATAGCCAACATACACCTCAGAATTTCGAATGGCTAGGAGACCGAGTAATGGTGTAGTCAAACTATAACACCCTCAAGGTGAACTGTCGATGCATCTCAGGTCAAAGAACCAGACACACTACTGCAGCATCGAGTCAGTCATTGACGAGAAGGTAGACTCCCTAATGACTACTCGAGATGGTCACGCTCAGTGCCCTCGTTCTCTAACGAGTATCTATACTCTCGCTCTGGTGTCTCCACACCATAGACTCAAGACTCATCTACTAAAGAGAAGCGATTGTACACCAACCTTCTAGGATCAATCACCATCCTCGTGATGATCCTATGGTCGGAAGCATTTTATGAGTTAATAATGATTATTCATGTCTTAAATTTTCAACTCTTGAAAATATGAATTATCATTACCATTAACTCAAAGGATGTATCACAGACACTAAATACACATATGTGATAGAAAATAATCCCATTTTATTGATTATAGTCAAAATTATAATTTTGCCCCTAGAAGTGTATTACAAGTGTCAGCCAATTCTGGCTTCTAGGGCACATATATCTAACAATCTTCCACTTATCCTAAAGCCAATTGGCTACAAGTCTAAGTCCCATCTTCTCAAGGTGGGCTTCGATCTTCTGCTGGCCAACGGCTTTGTAAGTGGGTCTGCCACATTATCTGTGGAGTTGACTCTCTTGACCTCAACGTAATCCTTCTCGAGGTAATCGCGGATGAGGTGGTATCGCCGCTCAATGTGCTTGGATTTCTGATGAGACCTCGGCTCCTTAGCAAGGGCTATGGCGCCATTATTGTCGCAGTACAGAGGAATGGCATCTGATGGCATTACTCCAATTTCTACAGCAAACTTTCTTATACCAGAATGCTTCCTTCGCAGCCTCTGATGCAGCGATATATTCTGCTTCCATGGTGGAATCTGCTATCACAGTTTGCTTGAAACTCTTTCAGCTGACAGCACCACCATTGCACACAAACAGACTCCCAGATGTCGACTTTCGATCATCTATATCGGACATGAAATCCGAGTCTGTGTATCCCTGGACTTGGAGTTCTCCGTTACCAAAGACCAACATCATATCCTTAGTTCTTCTCAAGTACTTAAGGATACATTTCACAGAAGTCCAGTGTTCTTCACCTGGATTTGACTGATATCTGCTTGTGACACTCACAGCATGGGCTATATCAGGTCGTGTACATAGCATGGCATACATGAGGCTCCCTATTGCAGAAGCATAAGGGATCTTGCTCATGCGTTCTATTTCCTCAGGTGTGCTAGGGCACATCTTCTTGGAAAGATGAATACCATGTCTGAAGGATATTAATCCCCTCTTAGAGTTTTCCATACTAAACCTCTTTAGTACTTTCTCTATGTACATCTTCTGTGAAAGTCCTAGCATCCTATTCGGTCTATCCCTATAGACCTTAATTCCTAGAATAAAGGATGCTTCACCTAGGTCTTTCATGGAGAATTTCTTGGACAACCATATTTTAACTGTTGTCATCATGGGAATATCATTCCCAATAAGGAGGATGTCATCCACGTACAATACGAGAAAGACAACAGCGCTCCCACTGACCTTTTTGAAAATACATGGTTCCTCTTCATTTTTGATGAAATCAAATATTTTGATCACATCATTGAAATGAGTGTTCCAGCTCCGAGATGCTTGCTTAAGTCCATATATGGACCTTTGCAGCTTGCAAACCTTGTGATCAGTATCACTGGATGTGAAACCTAGCGGCTGTTCCATATAGATATCTTCCTCAAGATATCCATTTAAGAATGCCGTTTTTACATCCATTTGCCATATTTCATAATCAAAATAGGCTGCAACGGCAAGCAATGTGCGGATGGATTTTAGCATAGCCACTGGAGAAAAGGTATCCTGATAGTCAATGCCTTCGCGTTGACTATAACCTTTTGCCACTAGTCTAGCCTTGAATGTCTCCACATTTTCCATCTACACCAATCTTTCTCTTGAAGATCCATTTACACCCAATAGGTACTATACCTTCTGGTGGATCTACCAAGGTCCAGACTTGGTTTGAGTGCATCGAGTCAATTTCTGACTGCATTGCCTCTAGCCATTTCTCGGAGTCGATATCTGATATCGCCTCGTTGTAGATTTTGGGATCATCACCATGAGCACCATTACCTACGAGGAACATTTTCTCTACTTTCTCTGAAATAATACCTAAGTATCTTTCAGGGGATGGAAAACTCTTTTCGATCTACGAGGTGGAGGAGGTAGTGTTCTTATTGGCTCAACCTGATTTGGTTTCAATTGGTCCTTAGCTCGTTGTACTTATGAGACTTTCTCATCAAGCTTAATCTGCTTTCCAATGCCACTATCTTGAATAAACTATTTTTCAAGAAAGATGGCATGTCGACTCACAATCACATTGTGATCTTCTGGAATGTAGAAATAGTATCCTAATGACTCTTTAGGATATCCTATGAATCAAGCTCTAACAGACCTAAACTCTAACTTGTCCGCTTGTTGTCTTTTGACATGAGTGATGCGTGCTAATTTATAGCTATGGCAAGTGCACCAGTCGATCAAGTAATAAAGTGAATGAGTAGAGTATCGTCCCTAGAGGATTGAAAAATAAGTACTGAAAAGCTCTTTCCTATGCTTTATTTAGAAGATCGATTTATGAGAATAAGAAATTAAAGAACAAAACAAAATAAATAAATAATTAATTTTTTTTTTAAAAAAAAATAGAGAGAGTGTAAATTATTAGGGTTTTAAACTCAAGAGCAATGGATTACTAAGGCAATCGGTTCACCAACTCAGTCAATACAATATTCAGATTTTTAGATTAATTTTATTTCATGTGACGGTGGAGTCTCCTAATTTATTCACTACCCTTTGGTCCAGGCATAGCAAAACTATTAATATTTATTAATTATCCTTTGGTCCAGGTGTAATTTAAATAAATATTAATGCATTAGGTTTTGTGAAATCCTCTAATTAAAATACGCTGCATCCAAAGCGCACTAAAATTTTCGCATGCATATGAATTCTAATTTGATTCATAATACAAGGTATATAATCAAGAAGCATTAACATAGATGTACTTGGTCCATAACATCTATGTTCATCAGATCAATTAGAAGATGGCCAGTAATCTAAAAGCATTAAGATCAGATTTATATACTCCTCATGAATAAAATTTAAAAATAAATCATACTGAATATTGCATCAAAAGAGTGGCTACACCTTAGCCTTAGTAAAAGAAAATTTAGTTCATGATAATAAGTTCAAAAATAATAAATAAAATAAAAAACATAGAGAAATTAGACTGTTTGATTGCTGAAATTGATTGTCTGCTGCTCTTGATGTGGAGAACTTAGCGAAGATGAAGAGGCTCCTTAATCGATGTCTTGATCGTTGAAAGAAATCAAAACCCCTTTTTGATTTTCTTACAAATCACTCTTCTCTTTCTACCTCTCTCCTCTCTCTTTCTCTCTCTCTTTTTTTCTCCCTCTCTCTCTTTCTCCTCGTCTTTCTCTCTCTCTATCTCTTTCTGATTATTTTTTTCACGACAACACTAGAATTTTTTATAGATAAAGAGTTTAATTTTCTCCCAAAATCTATCAAAAATTAGGTGTAAGACTCCCAAAGCAACTCAAACTAAGATCTGGGTAATTCTGACCGTTGGATGTTCATCAAACGGTCCAAAAACCACTCAAAAATCTTTTAAAATAACCCAGATCAAGTCAGATTTAATGCCAGCCGTTGGATCAATCTTTAGATTTAATCTAGGCCATCCGATCGCATAGAAAGAAGCCTTCTGATCTTTAGTTTAACGTCGAAAAGAATCTCAGCTGTTGGATCTCGATCGGGAGCTACGGATGCCATCCATCAGTGCCTTCGTTTCGACCGTCTGATCGAGTTTCAGTGAAAATTGCCCGTTGGATCAGCAAAAATTTTCAAATTATCCTCCATAGACCATGCGCGAGCCCGGTGTTGCATGGACCGCCGCGTTCTTTAGCTAATCAGAGCGCTTTTTCTGATGTAAAATAGCCGAAATACCCTCCGATTAGTCCACCATGCGCCGCGAAAAATGCTGACGTCAGCGTTGCATCGGCAGTTTTTTTTTTTTTGAAATTCAATTCTGGACTCGTTTGAAGTCCGTTTTGTCTGAAATTTATTTCATCTGAATCAGAAAAATAAGATCTTCACATTGGTGGCCTTCTTTCCTATACAAAATTAAAAAAAATATTAATTTTTTAAAAAATAAATTAATTTATTTTATAATTTAATACTTTTATTAGTATATTTTTACCACTTATCAATGATCCGGACAATCCTAAATTCTGAGATGACTCAGACTTGATTTCTTACCATGCCATATCTCATACGGTATGGTAGGAACGGTCTTAGAGGGAACCCTATTCAGTAGATAAATGGAAGTTAATAATGAATGTCCCCAAAGAAAATCAGGGAGGTCTGTGAAGCTCATCATGGATCGGACCATATCCAATAGAGTTCGATTTCTCCGTTCTAAAATTTCGTTGAGTTGAGGCATTTCTGATGGAGTCCATTGAGAGACTATGCCATTATCCTTGAGATAGTCTAGAAATTTTTGGCTAAGGTATTCACCTCCTCGATCTGATCGAAGAACCTTAATGGATTTTTCAGTTTGTTTTTCTACTTCATGTCTGAATTCTTTGAACTTTTCAAAAGCTTCAGACTTGTATCTCATAAGATATACATACCCATGCCTAAATAAATCATCGGTAAAGATAATAAAGTAGATAAAATTATCTTTAGTCGATACATCAAATGGGCCGCACACATCAGTATGTACTAGGGCAAGGAGATCTGTGGCCCTCTCCCCATGTCCAACAAAAGGAAGTTTAGTCATTTTGCCTTGAAGACAAGATTCACAAGTTGGATATGACTCGAAAGTCAATGGACTCAATAGCCCATTTTTCTCCAATTTGTTGATCCTATCTTCTGCTATATGACCTAATCTTAGGTGCCATAGATATCTATCGTTTGGACTATCCCTAGGTCGTTTGGCATTCACGTTTTGCTCGATAGTTAGAATAGGTACATCAATATGTAGCTGATAAAGATCGTTAATAAGAAAACCATTTGCAATTTTATTTCTTTCATAAAGAATGTTACAATGGTCCTTAAAGAAGGTAATCACATAGCCTTCTAGTGCTAAGCATGAAACAGAAATCAAATTCCTGCTAGCTGCAGGCACATAATAACAGTCTTTCAAAACTAAGTCTAAACCAGATGGTAATCGAAGAGGGTATGTTCCCACGGCCACTGTAGCAACTCTTGCTCCATTACCGATGCGTAGGATCATGTCTCCATCCCTCAACCTCCTGCTATCCTCAAGACCCTGCATGGAAGTGCACAGATGAGCACTAGAACCAGAGTCAAGCACCCAACTGGATGCAGAAGAAATCGTAAGGTTAGACTCAATAACGAGCATACCTCCAGAAGGACCTTCCTTCTTGTTCTTCAGGGTGGCCAGGTAAGTAGGGCAGTTCCGCTTCCAATGGCCGTCGCTGTTGCAATGGAAACACTTTCCTTTGAGCGGCTTTCATCTTCGGCTCTGTCTTCTTCTTCTTTGCTCCTTCCACCTTCTGCTTTTTCACAGACTTTTTTTTCTTTCCATAAGACTTTCTTTTGGAAGAAGTCCATTCCATAGCAAGAACTGAGCCTTTAGAACCTTTCATAGAAAGCTCAGCGGTGACCAGCATATTCATTAATTCGGCCAAGAAATTTTGAAGTTTATGCATGTGGTAATTCATGATGAATTGCCCATATGCATCAGTCAAGGATTGCAGAATAATATCGTTCTGCAGATCCAAGTCTAACTTCACACCGAGCTTCTCAAGCTCTTCCATGTCCTTGATCATTGTCAGACAGTGATCTTGGACTGACTGCCCATCACGCATCTTAGCCTTAAAAAGTTGTTTCGTGACTTGATACTTGGCTGCGCGACTCTGTTCACCAAACATCTCCTACAGGTGAGCCAACATTTGGCGAGCAGTCCCGATATCTTCATGTTGGCGCTGGAGCTCATCAGACATCGAGCCCAACATGTAATATCTGGCCTTATTATCTTCGTCTATCCATTTTTTCAGAGACGCTCTCTGTTCAGTGGATGGACGGGCTGGTAAGGTGGGAGGGTCCTGGTCCAATACATGGGTTAACTTCTCAAAACCCAAAATAATTTTGTAGTTCCTAAGCCAATCTTTATAATTGGGTCCGGTCAGTCTATGTGTGTCCAGGATACGTGCCAATGGGTTGGACGCAGACATTTTTCCTGTAGAGAGTCAAAGATTCTAGTTAGATACTGTAATTATGACTTGACCAATTTATTTAGAAATTTTATTTTTAAACAAATTAGCTTTCCACTATTTTCTCGGATCCCTACACTCCCTCTGTAGAGATGCAAAAATCTCCACGATTAATGATTTCTAGTGGGTGGTGCGGTCTCACCAACTGACTCATCACCTCACCTAACAGTTATTGGTGATGGGTTAGCCAATGAGTGAACAACTCTTGTTCAATGATTCTCTAATCATGGTGCACCCAAACTTGGTCTCTAATTCATGAATCTCACCGTATCCGAAATATTGATCCACTCCTTAGTTAAGTCAGACCCACCATTTGCATAGACTGGATTCCTAATTGAGTCTCTCACCGTATCCAGAATATTGAGCCCAACTCATCCTCCAGCCCATAGCATCCAATGCCTAATAGACATGGTTGCATCTTTCCGGTGCAACTGAGCCACTGTATCCAGTCCGAGAACAATCAACCCTGGAAAAGGCCCGCACATCTACAATGGTGGAAGACCTCAGACTTAATCTTTTCTTAGGAAGAATTGATTCAGGTCTCATTAAACTAGACTTGTCATAGTCATAACAATTATGACTAACCTAGTGGCATGGGTTAGCTCGGATTATTGACCACCTCAGATCAGAACTGTGTCAACAGATATGGCCAGGTAAGTGAGACCGGTGGAAGGAATATGCCATTAACTCGTACAAGAACGCATTCAGGTCGAGTAGCTTCCAATTAAAAATCAGTCGGTCGTATGTGCCAAACTTACCTTAGACACCAAATTGTTGAGTCAGAACCAATTGGGTTAGCCTACAATCCAGACTCTAACCTCTGAGCCTAATTAGGTCTTGCTTGATCGTGACTCGATCTTGACCCAGACTTAATCCTATTAGGCTGGTCAATTTAAGCATTGTTGATCCCATCTAACCAACTCTTGATTCGGTTTGATCAACCGCTTAGACCTAATTGAGCTACCCAAGCCCGAACCCAGTATTATGAATATGTCTTAGATCTAAAATTCTTCAATTTTAGACCTAATTAATATTTCCATAATCTTAATTTTTAATTAAGTAGGGTTCATAAATAAAATATGCACAATAAATCCTAGGGTTTCAGGATCTAGGGTTTTGCAGAAAGTAAGTTTTGGATTTCTGATTAAGGACGAACACGCAGCACCCCTACACATCATAAGAACACCCCATCGAATGGAAGAAGAGGGCCTTTAAACCCTTCTTCGTTCTTATGACCGGACGGCCAAGAGGAATGCCTTAATCAGGAACATGCAATACTACAAAACAGTTTTAGATCTATATCATATATCTCATATACAAATTAGATCTAATCATGGCATATTTTGCATACATCTCATGTATCGAATCATGCATATTTTCAGATCTAAATTATCTCATAATAATCTAAAAAATTAGATTTAAATTGATCTAATCAAAATAAATTCTAATCTAGATAATTATGTAGAACTATTCTACAACTAGTCTAGACATGCATCAATCATATCTCATATGATATTTAAAAATTAAATAATTTTTATTTGCTATTTTTTAGATGTTATTATAACATTATAATATCAAAAAATAGTAAATAAATAGATCTAAAATATGATTTAATCAAATTAAATCAAAAACATGCAAGACTATTCTATAGAACTATTCTATTTTAGAACTAGTCATGCATATTTTCTAATCTTAGATCCAAATTATTTAATTTTAATTTTTTCTGATTTTAGATCTGATCACATCTCATGTGACATCTAAAATCATTTATTTTTTAATTAAAATAAATTTAAAATCAGATCTAAATACTTTTAGAACCTTGGCTCTGATACCAGTTGAAGGAAAATCCTGATTTTTCGGACCAGGTTCGTTCAGATCTGATCAGGATCAAGAGATATATTTCAAAAATTTTTTTCTTTGATCCTAATCAGATCTTAAAATATTTTAGATCTAATTTTTATTATTTTAATAATTAAAATAAAATTAGATAAATTAAATCAAATTTAATTTACCTTGAAGTTGGGTAATCCTATTATCCGTTGATGATCCTGTAAGCAGCGGAAGGTTCTGGATCTAGCCACGCAAGTGCCTGGCCTCTACCGGTATCCACTCAGGCTGGATCTGGAGATCCTCTTCTTCTCTATCACGTCTCCAAAAATCAGATCTGGATCTGATCTGGAGGATCTTCAAAACTTCTTTTGAAGATCAGCAGTCGTCCTTTGCAGCAGTGCAGCCTTCTAGCTTTCAGTCGCCTTTCTCTTGATCTGGATCGCACCAACCAAGGTCCAAAACTCTTTTGGACGTGGAGAGGAGAGGGAGAAGGTGGGTTTGGCATGGAGGAAGAGGGGAGAGGCAGCCTTGGGGCGTGGGATTTCAATTCTCTTTTCAATCATTATTTGAGTTGGGCGCAGGGTCTTATTTATAGACTAAGCTATGATCCAACTCCTCTTCTTCCCAACCAATCACAACCCTTTGTGAAATCAGATCTAAATCTGATTGGTGGGAATAGAGTCCCCTGGATTCCTCCTTAGAGGGCGCCTAAGACCAGTCAAAGTTGGTTCTTAGGAGAACTCTAATTGGAAATCCAAAAAGGAGATGGAGTCCCTGTCCAACAGGGACTCCTGGGCGCCTCCAACTTGGGCACACGCCAAGGGTGGCGTGCGCCCTCCTCCTTGCCAGGTTCTGGCAGGGGACAGGCCCCCACCAGCTCTCCAATAGGTGCATGACACGTGGACAGAAAGTCAAAGTGTCAATGGTCAACGTTTGACCAGTCAAAGGTCAACTTTTGACCAAAGTCAAAGGAACGAGAAATGGCAGGTGACCAAAAATGGCAGGTAATGTCTTACAAAATAAGACAACCTTTTTTGACTTGGACAACTCCAGTCAGACCAAAGTGAAGGCCTCTGATTGAGCACAAACTTCCTTTGGCTCAGTCAGGACAACTTATTTATGATAGTAAAAGAAGAACGTTAGGTTCAATCGAGTGCTAGCACGATTTTTTTGAACCTAATTGAATCTCATTCAGATCAATTGAACTGGATCAGTTCAATTGATGATCACCAGATTCAAACCCTTGTTTGTGTGATTCAGTTAGGTTCAGTTCTGTATGGTAATGGGATATGTCATGATCTCTATCATCGACATCATCGAAACTCCTTTCGATGGATCAGAACTCTTCTGATTCGAACAGCTAGAATGATCGATCATCTAAATCATTCTAATTGCTCCCAAAATCCACCAGTGACACCTAGCAGTATATGGTGGCAACCCATCAGAGCTGAATGCGAACCTCTTGGTGCAGCTACCTGTGTGATTAAGTTCTTCTATCTTGAGCCCCGATCAGATTAGGGTTAAGGTGAACTCGTCAAACCCTAGTCTCTGTCATATGATGTAATCATTCGATTCAAGTCCAATGTGAAAATCTAAATAGAAACTCTTTCTATTATTTCACTCTGCCATGGCCATGGACTTCTGGACTTGATTCTCATGATCATCATAGGGCTGCTCCTCTACCACCGAGGTAGATAGATTCCATCTTGATGCATCCAGTTCCTACAATGAACATGCTATAGCCAACATACACCTCAGGGTTCCATATGGCTAGGAGATCGAGTAATGGTGTAGTCAAACTATAACACCCTCAAGGTGAACTGCCGATGCACCTCAGGTCAAAGAACCAGACACACTACTGCAGCATCGAGTCAGTCATTGACGAGAAGGTAGACTTCCTAATGACTACTCGAGGTGGTCACGCTCAGTGCCCTCGTTCTCTAACGAGTATCCTGTACTCTCGCTCCGGTGTCTCCACACCGTAGACTCAAGACTCATCTACTAAAGAGAAGCGATTGTATACCAATCTTCTGAATCAATCACCATCCTCATGATGATCCTATGGTCGGGAGCATTTTATGAGTTAATAATGATTATTCATGTCTTAAATTTTCAACTCTTGAAAATATGTATTATTATTACCATTAACTCAAAGGATGTATCACAGACACTAAATACACATATGTGATAGAAAATAATTCATTTTATTGATATTAGTCAAAATTATAATTTTGCCCCAAGAAGTGAATTACAAGTGTCAGCCAATTCTGACTTCTAGGGCACATATATCTAATACTATCTTTTTGGTAAAATGACCAAGTCATCTTTTACTGAAAAAGGTGAGAGAGCCAATGAGCTCTTAGATCTAGTACATACTAATGTATGTGGACCAATGAGCATCAGTGCTAGAGGTAGATATGTCTACTTTATCACTTTCACAGATGATCTATCTAGATATGGATATGTCTATCTGATGAAACATAAGTCGAATTCTTTTAAAATGTTCAAACGATTTCGAAGTGAAGTAGAAACATAAACTAGAAAGAGTATTAAAACTCTTCGATCTGACTAAGGAGGAGAATATCTTTCTGATGAGTTGCTCACATATCTAGGAGAGAATGAAATTCTCTCCCAATGGACTCCTCCTAGAATACCACAACATAATGATGTATCTAAAAGGAGGAATCGAACGTTGTTAGACATGATCCGATCAATGATGAGATTTATCAGCTTGCCGATATCCTTCTGGAGATATGCACTCAAATTAACTTGTTATCTATTAAATAGGATTTCAAGTAAGTCTGTAGTTAAAACCCCATCTGAGATATGGATAGGGCGTAAGCCAGCACTTTCACACCTTAAGATTTGGGAGTGTCCGACTTATGTCAAATGGTTAATTACAGACAAACTTGGACCTAGGTCTGATAAGTGTACATTCATAGGGTACCCAAAAGAGATTAAAGGATACTATTTCTATCATGCTGATGAACAAAAGGTGTTTGTCATCCGTAGGGCAATCTTTTTGAAAAAGAAGTTTCTTGGTGAAGAAATTATTGCCTCTAAAGTTGAACTTGATGAAGTTTAACAGATAGAAAGTTCGATACAGAATGTTGAACCTAAGTCAGATTTGATCAGATTAGATTCGAAGCCTAGTGAACCTGCACCATTAAGATGATCCGTTAGAGTACCGCGCTATTCGGATAAATACTATGAATTCTTACTCTAGGATGGTGATTCCATCGAACTCGATGAGAATGATAAGGATCCGATCACTTATATAGATGCGATGCAGAGATCCGACTCTGAGAAATGGCTAGAAGTCATGAGATCCAAAATGGATTTTATTAAGGTTAATGATGTATGGACATTAGTTGACCCACCTGAAAGGGTTAAATCCATTGGGTGTAAATGGGTCTTCAAAAGAAAGAGGAACGCAGATGAAAAGATGGAGACCTATAAAGTCCATCTGGTTGCCAAGAGGTATCGTCAATGTTATGATATTGACCATGATGAGATATTCTCTCCTGTGGCAATGTTCAAGTCCATTCGGATCATGCTTATCATTGTTGCCAATTTGTACTATGAGATCTAATAGATCGATGTGAAACAGCTTTTCTAAATGAAGAGTTGACCAAAAAGATATATATGATACAACCTGAAGGGTTCACATCCACAGATGAGTCCAAGGTGTGCAAGCTTTAAAAATCCATTTATGGCTTGAAGCAAATATCTTGAGTTGGAACATGCATTCTAATAAAGTGATCAAAATGTATGATTTCATTAAGAACGATGAAGAATCCTACATTTACAAATGGGCAAATGATCCAGCAGAGTATTCCTTATTTTATATATGGATGATATTCTCTTAATCAAAAATGACATTCCCACACTACAAGAAATAAAAGTCTGATTTTCATCACATTTCTCCATTAAGGACTTAGGTGAAGCATCCTACTGAAGAAAATAGTGCAGGATTTATCATGCTACTTTCGAAAAATATTTCAAAAATAGTAATGATGTAGTAAAAAATAATTAATCTAATTAATTATCTACTGATCATATCAGATTATTTAACTCTACACATTAGGATGTAAACATAATATGCATGCATACATCAATAGATTTGAAAATAAAACTATGTAATAAACTATTTACTATCGAATAATGCTCTGATATCACAACATAGCTGCACACATGTTCAGCCTCTATGGTTGGTCCACACAGAGCTCCTGATCCCAATCAGCCCCACTTAAGTGCTAGCACCTTGTCGGAGCCTTCGATGGTTGATCACGATTGATCATATATTTTAGAAAATTAGAATATAAATATTGGAGGATGATGAAGATGTGTTTCAAATTTGGTGGTGATTTGATGCTCACAGCACTCGATCTCTCCACCCGAACCCAGATTTTCAAATCTAGGATTTCACTCGGTCCAAAAATCCTGACATACTAAAAATCCTATCACACCCTCTCTATATGGAGTTTTTCTATGAAATAAGCTTTTTTGAAAAGATAACTTTTAGATCTATAATTTCTATTTAGATCATATCTAAAAATAAGATATTCTTAGAGACAAAAATCACAAGAGAAGAAAGGCATAAAGAAAAAGAAAAGTGCTATAGGATCCTATTCATCTTCACTCTAAGATTTTTTTCATCCAGAACTGATGCCCAAATACTTTAAAATTTTTACCACATAATGCTAACCCCTTCTACAGTATGCAAAATTTTTTTTATAATTTATTAATGTGAATACCATGAGAAAACTGCATGAAAAATGATAAGAATTGAGTGGTTGAGAGGTTTTAACTATTCACTTGATTTCAAAAATCAAATGAGCCTCTTATCCTTATCCAACGCCCCCTTCCTTGTATTTAACACGTAGAAGGACTCTCCTTCTATATGCATATTTTTATTTCTTAAAAAATATTTGACAAACAAAAGGAAGGGCATGGGAAGCAGAGTGGAAAAGTCAAAAATGGTGGGCTAATGGGAGAATTTGAATTCAAACTTTATTTGACTTGGTCCTAATTGGTTTCAACTAAATTAATTAATTTAAACCTAATTAAATAAGATTAAATCCAACCAAATTAAGCTTAACCTAATCTAATAAAATTTTAATCAAATTAGAAATTAATTAGATCTATGTCCTGATCAAATCAAGATCAAAACTTTCATAGCGATTAGGTCATCTCATAACCTGATCGAGTCAAATCCAATCGAATTAAATTCAATCAAACTTGATCGAATCCTCATCGCTCAATCAAATTAAGCTAATCAGTAATTAAATTATTAATTAATTTTTTAAAAAATATCTGAGTTCAAATCGAATGGGTTACTAGGCAATAGAGTCCTATCAATATGAAATTCTTGAAGAGTCCTAAATCAGTAAGACTATTGAATCTAGTATCCCAAATGAATCAAACTCACGATCATAGAGTCCCAGACTAGTAAAACTTTTGATCAGAGGTTTCAGATGAGTAGGACTTAGAGTTTCAATCAAGTAGGACTCTTGGTCATAGAGTCTCAATCTAGTGGGACTCTTGACCATAGTGTCCTAGATTATAGGACTCATGATCAGAGAGTCCCAGACAAGTAGGACTCAGAGTTTCAGTTTAGTAGGACTCTTGGTCATAGAGTCTTAGTCCAATGGGACTCTTGACCATAGTGTCCTAGATTATCAGGACTCATGATCAGAGAGTCCTAGATAAGTAGAACTAAGAGTCTCGGTCTAATAAGACTCTTGATCACAGAGTCCCAGTCCAGTGGGACTCTTTGATCATAGAGTTCCAAATCAATGAAACTCTTGATCAACCATCAGATCAGATAGAAATTTCTAATGTGTGTGACCCCGTAGGTCCAAACATAAGCCGGTAGCACAGAAATCAATTTCTATACTAATCAAAATGATCATCTAGCAATGGTCCCGACATTTAGATAGATCAAATAATCGCAATTACAATATTCAGAACCTACACAAATATGGTTATCATATAATTCATTCCTATAACCTCCGTGTAATAGATGACTCAGGGTTAGACTGTCAACCCTAGAAAATACATCCATGTCATGTCTCAAAGCAATTAGTCCCGTGACTCCTTACTAAGACTATCCTGATCGAGGTTTTGCTAAATTAAAACATAATTGAACACAGCTCCTGAAATCAGGAGTGGTCCATCCCATCTTAATACACACACCAACTCCACAAGTACTTGACTATGCCCAAAAATCTTCCATCACTGAATTAAAAATTAAGATAGTCCGGCATCAAAATACTGTGAGTTGCTTGAAAGTCACCATGGTGATCTCAGGTCGGAGGGACATTTATACCCATATTCCATCAAAGCTAATCTTGACAGAAGAAAAGTTTCAAAGTTGGTGACGTTCAGTGCAAATGTACCCATACATCTCACCTGCATGCCATATCAGTGTCTCAATACTCCTTGGTTATAAGGACAACCAATCTATATGGCACACAACAACCTATACTTGATAAACGTTGTCATCCTAAGTAACAACATATCATTTGATCGTGAACTATTTAAGGACTAAATGATAAATCCTTCTTTGTCAAATCTAGATAGTCCTAAGGACTTCATCATAACACAAGAGTTCATTAGAAGATAACAGAATTTATGATAAAAAATATCAAAATAATTTTTATTAATTTATAATTTATATATAATTATAAATATATGGTCTAACCATCAACAGACTGATGATTGATTTTGGGACACATTTTCAACACCTACATCCTGGGAATGAAGATCTATAGGGATAGATCTAAAAGAATGCTTGGTATATCTCAGTCCACGTACATAAAAACTTTGCTGAAGAGGTTCAGCATGGAGAATTTCAAAAAGAGCTATCTTTCAATAGGCTAAAAAAATATTCTCTCTAAAAAGGATTATCCGACAACTCTTGAAGAGAGAGAGAGCGTATGAGTAGAATCACATATGCTTCGGTAGTGGGGTCTATTATGTATGCAATGATATGTACGAGACCAAACGTGGCATACTCACTAAGAGTGGTGAGTAGATACCAGTCTGATCCTAGAGAAAATCACTGAAAGATGATTAAAATCATCTGTAAGTATTTGAGAAATACTAAGAATCAATGATCGATTTATGGTGAGTCAGATCTGAAGCTTGTGGCATTTACAGACTTCAGCTTTCCATCTGATCATGATGACAGTAAAAATATGTTCGGATATATCTTTACTCTAAATGGTGGATGTATTTATTGAAAAAATTTCAAGCAGTATATAGTGGCTGACTCTGTTTGCGAAGCAGAGTACATGACAGCATCATATATAGCAAAGAAAGCTATATGGCTGAGGAAGTTCATCATCGAGCTCGAAGTAGCATCCTTCATTGATGGTCCAATCCTGCTCTACTGCGATAGCACTGGTGCCATA
Organism: Cocos nucifera; assembly: GCA_006176705.1. NCBI lineage: Eukaryota > Viridiplantae > Streptophyta > Magnoliopsida > Arecales > Arecaceae > Cocos > Cocos nucifera. The sequence goes on from QRFJ01000054.1 coordinate 2,386,992, forward strand.
ACTCAGGCAAAGAAATCGAAGGTACACCAGCAAACAAAGCATATTTTGCATTGCTTTCATTTGGTCCATCAGATCGTAGATCGTGGTGACGTCGATCTTCAGAAGATCAACGAAAAGGAGAACTTAACCGACCCCTTCACTAAAGCTCTGGCAATCAAGGAGTTCGACAACCATAAGTCGAAGATGGGTATTAGATACTGTGCCGAGTGGCTTTAGGACAAGTGAGAGTTGTTGAAAATTATGTCTCAAAGCCAATCGTTAGCCTATTGATGGTTGAGCTATTTTATAATTATAATTAATTTATTAATTAATAAAAATATTTTGACATCTTTTCATCATAAGTTTACATCTTCTAATGAACTTCATTATTGTGATGAAGTCCTTAGGATTGTTTAGTTTCGATAAAGAGAGGATTTATCGATTAGTCCTTAAATGGGTTCACGATCAAATGATAGACTATTAATTAGGACAACATCATCTATCGAGCATAGGTTGCTATATGCCATATAGGTTAGTTATCCTCTTAACCAAGAAGTGTGGAGATATTGGTATGGCATACAGATGAGATGTATGGGTACATCATCATTGAACATGACCAACTTCAGAGCATTCTGCTATCGAGAATGTCTCTCTGATGGGATATAGGTATAAGTATTTCTTAGACCTGAGATCACCTCAATGACTTGCAAGCAACTCATTGTGCTTTGATACCAGACTAACTGAATTTTTAATTCAACAATGAAAGGCTTCTGGGCACAGTCAAGTACTTGCAAAGTTGGAGTGTGATCAAGATGGAATTGATCACTCCAAGAGTTGGAGAAGAATGTATCATTATATTTCAATATAGCAAAATCTTGGCTAGGATAATCCATCAGATGGATTTGATATTTTAAAATACAATGTGGACAATCTGATCAGAGTTGACAGTTGAATTCTGAGGTGTCCTATGAGCATTATGGTCAAGAGGATGAATTATATGAAAACTAAATCCGCATGGGTTCTATGGATGGTGTTCTACACCTTCGATCTATCTGATCGTCGGATATCATTGCTAGATGGTCACTTCGATTGGTACAAAAATTTATTTCTATACTACCAACTTAGATTCAGACCTATGAGGTCAACGATTAAGAATCATTCTAGGATTAAACAATCAATACGATTGGTGTTTAACCTAGTGCAAGTATTGCAGGAGGATCGATTAGTAATTAGATTGCTAATTAGCTTAATTTGATTAAACTAATAGGCTAAGATTAAGTTTAAATAAATATAATTTAATTAGATTTGATTTAGGCTTGATTGGATCAAGTCTAATTGGTTAATTGGATAAGCCAAGTGCAAGGAAGAACTAGTCCTAGTCTAACTAGGACTCAGATTAACCTAATTTTCTAATTTAATTAGAAAATAAATTAAAATTAAATCTAATTTAATTAAGTTCTTAAATGGATTAGAGCCTTTTTTAATTAGATTAATTTAATTTTGATTTTATTTGGTTAAAAGATCTTGTTTGACCAAGTCAAAATATGAGTCCTAGTGTGACTAGGACTCCCTATCACTTGCGCCACTTAATCCTCACACTCCATGCCCTTATTGTTTTATTTCTTACATAAAAATTCTCTACTCTCATGGCTTCTCACATCCTCTTTCTCTCCTTCTTTTCTCATAAGACAATTTGTTGGAAGACCAAGTCAAAAAATGAGTTAGTTTTGCTTAGGATTCTATGAGATAGAATCCTTATTGACCAAAACACCTTTCTTTGAGTGTCGCCCCCTCTTTTAATTAATTCTTCTCTCATTCCATAAAAATAATCTCCTTTTTGTGCACCCTTCCTTGCTGGTCCATCCCAATAATTGTGGAGGAGGTGCCCAAGAGTTGGATGCCATAACAACTTTTTTATGTTAGGATATTCCTAGTCTAAAATTTTGATCTAACTTGGACTCTTCCTTTTCTCTATTTATTGAATGAATTTTATTCTGATTTTTTTATAAAATATAGAGCTTTGGGAGAGGTTTGGGGTGTGCAAAAATTAGAGGAAGAGGGTCCTTGGGCGAGGGGGTTCCATAAGCACCAAACTAGGTATCTAGGTGAGAAAAAAGAGAAGAAGAAGAGGATCTTCTTTTAGGACTGTTTTATTTTCAATCTCTCCTCTCTTTTTTTTTTGAGTTTTTTTCTGAGAGAGTCTCAGATCAGTAAACTCTCATCTTTCTTCTCATATTTTGGAGAGTCTAAATTTTGAAAAAGAAAGCATTGGATCGACCGTCGAAGAAGGATCAGCACAGTACTAGCATGCTGTGCTGATTTCCTACATCAGACTTCAGATCAGAGATCGTAGACTCATGTGGACGACTCCTAGAGGTCGAACACGTGTGCGGCTCGTGACTTCATCCTCAAGCCTGGATCAGCAAGTTAGAACATCTAACTTGCTCTGGTAATAGATCTAATCTATTAACTTCATACCTGCATTTGATGTAGTGTAGATCTAGATTGATTTGATCAACCTTTTACTTTCTTATTTGATTTAAATTTTTAATTTAATATCATTCCTTGATCATGTAAAGATCTAAGATCTAGATATTTACATATTTATTTAAATAAATATTTAATTTTTTTAAGTCTTCCGTTGTAAGATCTTGAAAAAATTTTTAAGATCTACCTATAAAATTCTAGATCTGGTTTCTTCATCGGCCTCCCAAAATCTTGAATCGACTCTAGTTGTAAAGCAAAAAATTCAATATTTTGTCTTTTCTATGCCATGCCAATTTTGCATGGTGGAGTCGGCTTCTGGATTTCATGAGTCAGCTTCAGTTGTAGGATGAAAAATTCAGCATTCTGTCTTTGAATTAGTGCCCTCCTGAGACATGAGTCAGCTCCTACTTTTCTTGAGTCGACTCCTACTATCCTAGAGTCAACTTTGGTGACAAAATCCAAAATAATGTATTCTATTTTTAAGTCTGGTGCCTGTCTGAGTCCTTGAGTCGGCTCCTACTAATATGGAGTCAACTCCTAATCTGTGCCAAATGATGAAATCATGTCAGATTTAACTTTCAACTTTCCTTGAGTTGGTTCATGACCCAGTATTGTTTGAAAAACATTTGGCTTAACCTCTTTTGTTCTTCTATCTTAGTTCTTTCAATCAAAAACATAAAGCTTCTTCAAGATAGATTTGTCTTCCTGAATTTTGTCTTAAACACTTTAACCAAATTATTGGTATCCAAAATAAAACCAAATATTTTGTTATTCATTAAAATCATACCTAAGGTTAACAGTTGCCATCCTTAGTCGGGGCCTTTGACCACTACACTAATAGAGATGGTAAATTTAGCCTACCCGTTGAGTATCCAATCTGCTCTCATCCAAATAGGACAGGTTTTATCCGACCTAAACCCAAGATGGATATGGATTCTCAAAAAATATTTAAAATAAATTCAGATCGGATATGGATAATAATATGTTCTGTCTCGAATCCAATCAGATATAACCTTAATCTAAATCTTCTTTTCAAAATTATAATTCTTTTATAATATTTACATGATAAGTTTCCAATCTGACCCCTCTCATCTACCATACCCAATCTTTACCCATACCTCTTCTTAATCCGATATAAGAAGGATACGGAGCAGATATAGATATAAAATTTTTAATTATTGGATGGATCTGCCCCAACCTAAATCCAATCTATTGCCATCCGTATGTGTCAAATGTCCACCCTAGGCACTTTGACATCAGCACTACTTTCTATGGTGCTTTCTTTGCACTATGAAGGATCACAATCCATCTTTTCTAGATGCCAAAAATAATAGTTGACCTAGGCCAATGGAAATCCCATCTAGCAAAATATAGAACATAAATTGTATCATCACATGGTTTGCTAACATATGGTTACTATTTTACCTTTTGACTCCATTCGCATCATTAGACTAGTTAATATTTTACATTAAAGCTCTATTTGTTGGAAATAGATTAAGATAAATTTCTTGGATACTCGGCAATGAAAAACCAGCGGTTAGGATGAGTCACCACCTTTTCACAAAGCAAATATAAAGAAATATTATAGCAAAACCCTATGAACACCTCTGTGCTTGACGCTTTGACTTAAATTCCTTCAACAAATCCATTCCAAATGCCATAAAACTTATTTCTGTTATGTTTTCTAACTCAGGTTATTTGTTGTCTTTTCAATGACCAAGAATTCTTTATATATCATGTTTGTTAACTCAGGTATATCTTGAATCCCAACTGCTACTTGATCTTGTTGGTACGGAGCTTTAAAAATTTTTGATATAATTTAGAACTAAATAAAACTATATTATAAAAAAATTGTAAATAACTTATAAAATATTAAAATATAAAATTGATCAAATCCAAAAGTATGTTGGATACTATTTTAGAACATATTTCCGTCCCTCTTATAGAAAAATCCAAAACAATCACTCCAAGATGCTATTAGAATTCTTCATTTGCGAACACGATCGTGAAGAAGGTTAATAAAGAATCTTTCAATACCCAAGAAAAGAAAAAGAAAATGCTATAATAGAAAAGAAAAATATTGGAGAAAACTTAGAAAAATTTTTTTTGGAAGGCTCTTGAATGACTTACTAGATTAAATCCCAAGGAGGCTTTTTTATAGCTAACTAATTTGACTATTTATAATCATTGAGGCTTTTATTGACCTTTTAAGACCTTTAATAAAAAGCCCAACAGTCAAAAAATAAAATTAAGATTAAATGCATATGACCGTTTAGTAATTAGAAGTCCAATAGTCAGAAATTAACATTATGATAATAAAAAAATTAAAATATTTAAATAATAAAATTTAAAAATTAAAATTAAAAATGCTTGGAGGAGAATTTTAGGAAAATTCTAAGTTTTCTTTTTAGATTCTCTCCAACAATCCCCGCAAACCTCAAAATTTTTTTAAAAAAATTATAAAATAAAATAACATAAATTTTTTAGTAGTTATACTATGCAATGAGTAAGGTGACATAACCTTATTTGGTATGAATAGAGAAAATAGAGTGAACCAAATCTTAAACTATGTTCTTTTGATTTAGACTTCAATTATCACACACAGTATAGAATTCTCCATCACAAGTTTGCGCATTAGTAGCCATGCATATATATCTTAATTTTTCATAAGAGTTACCAGAAATTGCCCATATCTTACATCGTGGCCATGTACAGATACTCTCATATAGATGAGCCTTTTCTAGGATGTATGTAGTATCACATCTCGAAGAATACTTCTTGGATCTCATTTAGAAATAAACTCATTTTAACCACTATATAAGAGCACTAAGATGGAATGGAGTCTATGACTCCTACATCAAATAAACCATATATACTCCATGACCAACCAGTTAGCTTGTTATTATCATATTAAACATCCTTCAAGAGATCTCCTATTATAGAGGTTAGATACCTAGTATTGTAAGATTCATTATGGGTAAAGTCCCATCCTACTCAATGATTCTAGGACTTTAGTCCTATTTAAATCTTTTATAAAACAGACTCATAGAAAAGATCTTCCCTCATAATTTTTTAGGTATACTAGAACTTATGATATTAAATATATACTATAACTGTCAGCCATATCATCAGAATAAAGAAAATAAATAGAAGATAAAGGATCATGCTATTCATAATATTTTAAAAAGATAAGATTTCAATGAATAGATAACAAAGGAAGGTTTCTCAAAAGTAACATATGCATTAAAACTTTAGCATGTTCCTTTTATGCAACAAATCATTGACGCCATATTATTTCACATAATTTCATTCCTTGATTCATCTACTTGTCGAACTCTTATTTAAAAAATTTGGGTCAAGTCCTTCTACTATACATTTATAATAATAATAATAAATATATTTAATAATTAAAAAATATGACAATCAATGCCATAGCTATAAATGATAATTTTTTATACAAATCTAGATATGTATCATATTTTATTAGCTTGCATATCTTTTTATAACAAACATGAATTCAAATAGTATATGTGGTGCCATGTAGATAAAAGGAAACAATCTCATGCAGCCATTCAGATGTTTTTTCTTAGCTTGGTCTCTAGGAAAGGAAAACATAAATGAAACCAGATTGTCAATTTATGATGATATATTTTAATAACAGGATTTTTTTTTTTAATCTGAGGATTATGTCAACAAAGTTCATAGGTGCCTCATACTATCCAACTCAAGGAATCTGGAACATTTGAGATATCAATTCTAAATACACAAATTATGAAAGAAGAGTACAAAGTTGAATTGTATTGGGTTCATTAGATAATCATGCATTGCTGCTCTCATGTTAACCCATCAAGAAGGATGTTGATAAAAATATCTCGAATTCTTCCATAATAAGCCCACAGCGAGGTTCAAAACGACGAACAAAGTCCAATAAGCCCAAGAACACCCTAATCAGAGTCTAGATGGTGAAAATACGTGCGAAGGAAGAAGATCGGTATAGAAGATATGGAACCCATGGGCTGGCACAGAACAGCAAGCCGCCTGGCCAGCGCACGGCACGGGCCAGCTGCGAGGGCATGTGTAACATCCCATCTTTAACTAAATTGGATGACGGTGCCACACCTCACCCTTATCTAAAGGTTAAAAAAAATTTCTAAATCATAACTATGCTGAACTGTACCTTAGTTAGTAACTTGCTTTCAATTAAGCTGAGCCATTCATTTATCTCCAACACAAATATCTTAATTCAATCATTTTGACTTGCTAAAACCCATTATCTCAACTCATAACTCAACAAATCACATAAATAAACTTGGAGTTTCAATAGCAGAACCATACTTCATACATACATTGTAGTCATTACTCATCTTTTTAATACATACCTTTATAAAACAAACTAATATACATACATATACCAGTTTTTTATTTAACTATCTCAACTATACAATACTTCTCAAAGTATATTTTCTTTACAAGCCATTATTACACAATACTTTCTCCACTAAAGGTGTCGATACACAAGCTGATACAACTTTCTGAGCTCAGCTACTCCAAAACTGTAGGTAAAAAGAGGAAGGGATGATACTTGGGGAAGTCTCAGTGCATAAATAATCAATCTATCAATGAAAAATCAAAAAAACATAATTGTAATACTCATTATCATAATAAATAATTTATATTTCTGCTACACTTTCAAATAAACAAGAATCAAATAACTATAAAATCACAATCAAATCATCTTGTTGAAAGAAAGTTTTCCTGAGCTAAAATAAATTATAGTACACTGATTCATTTGAGATCTATGTTTCACATACGCACCACCTGCCAATAACACATTCAAGAAAGCTATTGCTTATTGAACAAAAATGCAATCATGTAAACAATTAAATAACACTAAGCTGCTAACTACTGCCGACTACACCTCAGTGCATCCCTACCAAGGGCAGTCGATACGGTCACTACTAAATTAAATAAGACTGCGAAGGTGCTAGCTCGTTAGATACCACCGACTACACCCCAACGCACCTCTACCAAGGACAGTCGATACGGCATTATTAGTATAAAGCCCCACTGGACAAAAACTGTGGAGGTGCCAGCTGGATATAGAGCCCTACTAGGCAAAGTATAGAGTCCCACTGGGCAAAATTTTACTACCAAGTGCCAGCTGAATATTTCTTTTCCCATAAGCAATGTCATAATTCATCCCACAGGTTGATCACTCCTATGGGTCACTTGCTGAAAACCAATTCAATAAAGTACTTTCTACTCAAAGCTTGCTTTACTATTCCCACGGAAATATATATACATATAATATATATATAACTTATCAACCATGACAATCACTTTCATCACCAAAGTTGCAATTACACAATTAATGCAACCTAAATGAAGAACAATATACTTTCAAATGAGTGTCAATAAACTGTTTTAATACCATGTTATTCAAAATAAATTCTTATACTCTTATAAAATCCATTTTCTATTTTTCTGTTTGAATAAACACATACATATAAGCTAAAAACAACATAAAGTAAACTTATTTACTTTGCAAAACTTGTCTCTTTCATAATAAATACCATATAAGAAAAATTAGAGTTTGATAGAAAATCTACTCACCTTACATTCTAACTAGCTACCATGCTATCTTTCTTATCTTTGGTGCTTAAGTCACTTCAAGCACTCTCTTGAGCTTTCTCCCTTTTCTATTCAAATGGGTACACAAATATATCAATATCATACCATATGATAGACAAAATAAAGATGTATGCTCTACTTTAGATTGATTCTGAACTTCTCTAACTCTTATTCCTTAGCTCTTTTTATCTTTATTTCCACTTCATCTTGCTTGCTCTAGTTTTAGGGTTAACCAAACCTTAATATAAACATAAGGGTTTCCAATAATTCATCTCAAAATTTTGTTTATAACTTTTTTTACATTCAACTAATTACAATCGTTAATTCTATTTGCTAAATATTTCAGAAATTCATCAGAAATATATGAGTAGCAACATTTTTCCATTAAATTCAAGCTTAAACTTGTAGTTTGACCTACTAAAATATTGAAACTATAAAAGTTACTCAAAACTTAATTCAGGAGTTTAAAATTCTTACTTTAAAGGATGAAAAATTCTGCTGCTATGATGATAGCTTCTTTCTTTCCTCAAATTTTAGCTATTCCAAAACTCCTTTTGCTAATCTAATTTTCTTTGAAGTCTGGCTGACTGAGAACACCATCTTTCCCTAACCTCTTTCCCTCCTTATTCTCTATGAAGAATTTAGGAATTGAAACAGTAGCTAAGGAACCGGTGGTTTTAAGGTTGGAAAAACATAAACTAATTTAAACCTTGCTAGATGTCAATTCATAGTGATTCCACCCAATTTCAGGCTTAATAGGTGTTATCAAGATGAATTTCCTTCCATTTATTAATGTCCTCCAGCTGCTCACTCATCGCATAAAAATTATTTAAAAATTTTAATCCAAAATCTTCTCGGCTAAAACCCACTCCCAGGAATTTCTGTGATTGGGGTCGACACTTTTGAAATAAGTGTCGACACCCACACACAGGTCAGCCCCTAGATCACCTCTTTTTTTTAAATAGGTTATCTCTCAGGTCAGCCTCTCCCACAAAAGTGTTGACACCTTCTAGGCGAGTGTCAACCCCTTCTTGTGCCACTATAGAACTTTTCAAAAATCATCCTCTCTATTTTTCTGAGATAGTATCGACACCTCTCACACAAGTGTCAACCCCTTCCCTTGGGTTTTAAAAATGTTAGTTTCATATTCTGCTCATAGCTTTACTCAATACTTTGCTTATCTACATTTACATTTTTTTTTTATAAGTTAATGTAAATAAGGAACACCCTCCTATTTGGATTCAATAAAAATATCAAAAAAATTAAAATCCTCAAGAATCAGATATCAAAACTTGGGTTCTAGTTCAAATTTCTCCAAATCCAAAATTTTTAAAACTTTCCTCCTTCATAACAAATAGGTTAAAGGGTCTAAGGATTCATTAAAAATCACTCTATGACTCACCAACATCTAAGGATCAATTATCGTTAATTTTAATTTTAAGAAAATCCATATTTTACATAGCTCTTCAGATAGGTGCTACTTTCAGACTTAAAAAATTTTCAGAACTTGAAATGACAGATAGTCATAATTTACTCTTAAATGGCCTCAACAACCCTTAGCAATGTAAGTTTAATTCAAAGTAATTCATAATAAAGATTAAGTGGCTCGAATATACCATCAATAAATCAATATGCCACACATACCTAAACATGAATCTTTTATTCTATTATTTTGTTGGTCCGGGATGTTACAGCATGGCCCAGCACATTGGCGTGCAGCATGTGGGCACACTAGGTCGGCCCTACATGGCCCAATGCGTAGGGCACAAACACGCATGCGGGCCTACCGCGGATGCGGCCCCGTGGGCGTGCACAAGTCCACATGGCATGCATATTTTGGGTATGGTCCATCATGGACTGACACCCACGTGGACTATCATGAACCCTTAAGAGGTCTACGACCAAAATACGCAACATTTGGCAAGCTGGGGTATGCGTGGGCAATGTGGCGCGCTAGTAGAAGTTTCGGTTCACGTTAGGGAAGGTCCATACGTGGTTCATAGAAGTTTTTTGCACGATCCAATGGCCAGGAAGAGCGATGGTCACGATCTGGCAACTTGGGGTCATTTTCGACATTGAATTAGACTATAGACTCTGATCTAGGATAGCATTGTGGCCTTTAAAAGATTTGAAGCAGTCCAAAAGATGCTGTGTGGTGGTTGTTTTTGGTGAGATCTAAGATGGCAAAGAGCATAAGAAGAGCGCTAGCGGACAGCAGGAGCAGGAGCTTCGGATAGACAGCTAGGTAGTGGACTGCAGTCATTTCAGGAGATCTCCAAGAGAGTTTGGTAAGAATAACTTCTTGTTGAGAGAATTATATACGCGAGTTGAGAGTGGATAATCTCCTCTTGTATTTTTTTTTTATAGTGAAGCTTTGCATGCCCCATGGAGGTGAGTCTTTGGACTGATCTACGTACTTGATTATGTTCTTATTTTATTTTTTTTTCTTTTTTATCGTAATAATCTGGTACGAGATCCTCATTAATTGATATCAGAGTGAGTTGATATCATAATAAATTGGTATCAGAGCTAGTCGGTACCAGAGCATGGATTGCAGCAGTGGTGATAAAGATTAAAAAATATGGAGAAGACAAGCGCAATCAAGATGAAGATCAATAAATTTGATGAAAAAGATAATTTCTTCTTATGGTAAGCATGGGTAAAGGATGTCCTCGTCCATCATGGGTTGATCGATGCTCTCTTGTATGATGAGATGCTAGCCACCATGGAGGTGAAAGATTGAAAATGGATCTAGATACAGACGGTGAGCATGATCTACTTGTACCTAGTGGATGATATCCTGATCCATGTACTTGATGAAATTTTTTTGATGGTGCTGTAGTTGAAGCTCAAGAAATTATACATGATAAAATCACTTACTAGCATGCTATTCCTTTGGAGATAGTTCTACCAGCTATGGATAGACGAAGGACAGAGCATGCAGGAATATCTATCCAACTTTCAGAAGATCTTCACTAATTTCTTCAGCATTGGCAAAAAAATTAAGGAGAAGATCAAAGCGTTGGTCTTGTTATCATCGCTTTCACTCTCTTTTGAGTCTTTGGTGACTGCTCTTCTTGTAGGTAAGAGCACTATCAAGATAAAAGATGTGACTTTTGCACTACTCTAGAATGAGGTTCTTGATAAGTACCATAAATTTATCAATAAAAATATTAATTTATTAATTAATTTATATTAATTTTTAAAAATTAATGATCAATTTATATATACTTTTTAAGAAATTAATATTATTATTAATTAAAAAATTAATTAAAAATAATAAAAAAATTAAAATTAAAATTTTATTATCAATGAAAAGAACTCATTTTTTTATCACAACAAAATAAATTTTGAGCAAAATGAAGCTAAAATGAAGAAGATATAAATTTTTTAAAAAATAAAATAAATAAAAATTAAATAAAAAATAATATATGGCTTAGTCGGCTCAAGTCGCCACGTCCAAACGCATCGAGCCAAACCAACAAAGCCAGCGCGTCAAGCCAACCATGCTAGTCGACTCAACCGTGGAAGCCGTCAGTCGGTCCATGATTCAGGCATGGACCGTCAGCTCAGTAGAAACCGACGAATCATAGAGCGACATGTGGTGGAACTAGACCCTAAGGGTTCATGAAAAATCCATCATGATTTATAGGATAAAGAGGTAATTTTGCATCAAAGCAGCGAGCGGCGATTGGCTGGGGCATTCGGTGTGCCTAATTCATGCAGTCCATAGCTATAGTAATTGCGCACTCCAATGGTCTGCATTCGATCCGGTAGAGATCCGATGGCCCACGATAAATTCTTCTTTGATTCAAACAGTGCTCAGTGATCTGACGCAATCCGACTGTCAGAAAACCAAGCGGTGAAGATCCGAAGGCGGAGAAAGCTCCCAGTGGTGATCAGGACTCTCAATGCACCATCAGCAGCCAAATTTTCTCCATCAACGTGCGATCAACAGCCAAAATTTAATTCGACCTGATTTGGACTAATACGCATCCGATTTTGATGATTTTTAGTTTGTTGGATTTCTATTGACGGTCAGATTTCATTCAGAATAGTAGAATTCAACCAGGACTTCTTTTAATTCAATTTTCACTCGAATTTTTTCACATTTTGACGATCAAAGATCTCCTTAGTCCGACATTGCCTAGAAGAAAATTCTCCAGCCTTTCTAGCTCTATAGAAAGGACCCTAGACCTCTAGAAATCAGGAGATCTGATCAAGGTGAAGCTTTGGTACAAGGTGAAGCCAAACTTTGGGTTAATGGCTGCTTTAAGGCAACTAGTACTGAGAAGAAAAGCTAGGCTTCTACACCATCTTTTCACCAATGCCGATCCAAGATCAAAGATCAGGCTATTTTATTTTATTTTATTTTTTTAAATTCTATATATTTAAATTTTAAAATTTTAATTAATATAAATTTTATTTTTCTTACACTTTGATTTCAATTTTTTATTTTTATTATAATTTAAATTCTATATTTTAATTATTACTCTTTATTTTACTATAAGTAGATGCTAAAATCTAACTAGTAGATCTTAATACCAAGTTTAAGTTTTTGTACCTTTTAATTTTTATTTTTTTTATTTTTTGACTTCACTTTTGATTCTAAAACTCTTCTCTTTTTTTTTTTATAAAATCAAAAATTTTAAATCTAAAAATATTATCTTTCCAATGGATTCGATCTGACTCACTGCTATCTATGTATTTTTAATTATTTTAAGAAGTCAGATTAAATCGATAAACATGGTATCTTAACGACAACATCGCATTCTTATCAAGTTTTTGACGCCATTGCCGAGGAAGGATTAAATACTATTTTTTTATTTTTTTAATTTTTTTATAAATTAATTATAAATATTTTTCTTAAATATTGCTTACTAATTTTTTATTTATTTATTTTATAGAAAAAAAGAGAAAAAAAAAAGAGAAAAGAAAGAAAGCATCTAATCTTGATGAGATCAATCCTAACCCTAGTCCTCTTTTCTTTTTATTATTTATTTTATTTTAAATTAAGTTAAAAAATATCCACTTAAATTTAATTAAAAACTCCATGATAAAATTAAAAATTTTAACTGCTTAGAACATGCATCATATTAATTTTATTTTTATTTTTATATTTTTATTTATTAATTTATTTATTTTTTTATGATCGCCAGAGATAAGATAAGCTCTTAAATTTAATCAATTTCATGCATCTACTTTAGTTGCATAGAATCTCTTGTTGAAAGTGATTATGCATATGCATCTTTAAATCAAATTAAGGGCAACACCCAATTAAACAAGATAAGATGGGAATTTGATCACTTTTTCTTAGCCCACAAATAATCAACCAGCATCCTGCATTGACCTAAGCCTTTAATTTTAAAAATAATTAGATATCAACCCTAAGAACTCGAGCTCAATAGGATAAGAAATCTTAAGAGTTGAATTAGATTAGCATTAGTCAATTTGACTGGTGTCTAGGAAAGTGGTTCAGGGATGACTGGATCTGAAGGAAGGTGATTTCTAATTGGTTTCATTAGTTTATCTAGCCAAGCATAATTGATGTTTAAGGCAAGCAATGAGAGGACTTCCATCAATTTTATAGTTACCTGATCAGTTGATTGGCTATCCTACACTTGAAGGTAACATTGATAGTTAAGAGCTGTCTAGATCTAAGAAAATCCTTAGCCAGAATTGATTGACCAACTTGATTGCTAACCAATATTATCACTAATTAAAACTAATTCTTCTCTCTCTTCTTAGCTCTAGAACTCTTTAAGACCTTTTCTTTAAAACTTTTATTTATTTCTTTTTTTTTTCAAAAATAAAATTAAAAATTAAATTAAGCTAAATTAAACTAACTAAAAAAATATTAAAAATAATAATTAAATTAAATTAAATTTAAATTAATAAATAAAATAATTTTAAAAAAATTAATTTTTAATATAATAAAATAATAAAAAAAATATAAAAAAATATTTTAAAAAATTTTTGAACCACACGTTAGGGTTGTACTAGTGCATACACGGTAGAAAATCGCTTTACCTGATTTAGTTGAACCTAACCATAAAATTAAAAAGCTGAATTATATTAAATTCAATAACCAAATGGCTGAAAATTTTAGAAAATCATCTAAGTAGATGAAGGAATACTTTATTCCTTCCATTTATAACCCATCGACTTGTATCCAATTACCTGAAATTCATGCTACCTGTTGGGGATAAATCCCGCTCCTGCCGAAGCCCGGCCCGACGATCAGCCCAATGTAACCAGTAGCCGCTGAAGAGCTTTAGCGCCAGGCGCCAGGCCGAGCCCCTACCACGGCCGAACTGCCTAGAGGCCGAACTCCCCTGCGCCAAGCTCCTTGCCGAACTCCCTCCGCCCGCCGAACTTTCCACGGTCGAGCTCCTTCGGACCGACCCCAGGCGAGCCCACGCAGCCGAACTCCTTCGGACCGACCCCAGGCGAGCCCACGCAGCCGAACTCCTTCGGACCCCACGGCCGAACTCCTTCGAACCGACCCCAGGCGAGCCCATGCAGCCGAACTCCTTCGGACCGACCCCAGGCGAGCCCATGCAGCCGAACTCCTTCGGACCCCACGGCCGAACTCCTTCGGACCGACTTCAGGCGAGCCCAAGTGGCCGAACCCCTTCGGACCGACCCTAGGCGACCGAACTCCTCAGCGAGCCCTGGCCGAACCAACTAGCAACCGAAGTCCTTCAACTGGCCAGCCGAGCTTCTTCGGGCCTCTCAGCGGTCGAACTCCTCGACAACCGTCCCGCGGCCGAACTCTACAGATGGCCAACCCTTCAGCCAGACGAACTCCCCCAGCTTCCCCCTCGGCCGAACTCTGTTACAAGTCCGAACTCCATTGGACGAACTGTCGCCTGCAGCAAGACCGGACGGCGCCTTCCTCTCCGTACCGGACTCCATGCGGCCCACGGCTCGCCGGTATGGCTCCCACGATCTACCGGACGACGCCTTCCTCCCCGTACCGGACTCCATGCGGCCCCGACTCGACTCCGGTCGGCTACGGTATGGCTCCCACGATCTACCGGACGACGCCTTCCTCTCCGTACCGGACTCCATGCGGCCCACGACTCGCCGGTATGGCTCCCACGATCTACCGGACGACGCCTTCCTCTCCGTACCAAACTCCATGCTGCCCGACGACTCTCTGCCAGACGGCACAGCCGTCACCATCAACTAAGCTCCGCTATAAAAGGACCCCTCCCGACATACTAAGGCTAAGCTCTCTGAACTCTCGACTCTCTAAGCTCTCCTCCACATCTCTAAGCTCCGGAACTCATTCCGAGCACTCCATTACTGTTGGCCGGAAACTAACTTGACCGTCGGAGGGTCCTGCCGGAGCCACCACCCCACCGGTTCCGGACGGGACTTCGTTTTGCAGGTCCCCGACGGTGCCCAGCGGCCTCGATTGCGGCGACCTCCGGCGGCGACGGATTTCGGCACCAACACTACCCATTATGAGATCAAGCCGACCATAATCCATATGCTCTCATCTTTCTATGAAAATACTAATGAAGATTCTTATAAGCTATCTGGATGAGTTCTTTAGAAATCTGCTTCTATGGTGAAAATTCAAAATTTAACTGAATGATGCTCTTAGACTAATTTTATTCTTCCTTTTCATTAAAAGATAAAGCCAAGTACTGGCTTGGCATAATAGGAGAGACCAATCCAAACTTGGGCTGAAATTACAAAATAAATTTCTTAAAAAATTTTATCCCATAAGACCGAACCAATACTATGAGGCGAGCTATCACTGGATTTGCTCAGCTTCCAGGAAAACAAATTCATGAATCATGAGAGAAGACTTAAGGAAACTTCTTAGAAAATGTCCCACACTATAGGTCTATCTAAGTGGCAAATTAGTTCCAAGCATTTCTATGAAAGGTTTAAAGACCAATATAGACAGATAAATGATAGATGCATCCTGTGGAGGTGCATTTATGAGCAAAAGTGAAGGATGAAGCTTATACCTTATTTGAAAATCCTAAGTGAAAAACTCTATTAACCATGCATCATTATCCTTCATGAAAGATCAATTTTCTAACAAAAATGAGGTAGAAATTTATGAGATTTAAAACTCTAGAATCTAATTCTAAGGCAAACTTGAATATAATTGCACAAATAATTAGATAAAATCGACCTTCTTGCTCAAAAATTAGATCAAGTTTCTAAACCTAGGCCAACAATCTCCTGCACAATTCACATACCATCCTTTCTAATTATCAGGAGATTTATGTTCTATTTGTGCTAGCCCAACCTATCATGTATGAGTGAATGTCCTTATGGCTGCATAATTTTCCATCCTTTATCCAAGAATAAGTTCAAGCCGCTTAAGGCTTACTTCAAGCCGATTAATGATCCATTTCTCAAAATTTATATAACTCCAAATTGGAGAAACCATCCTTAATTTTTCTTGGATACCCTAACAGACTCAGGCTCAGACCCAAACTCCATCAGTGCAAAATTATCAGAATAGACCTCAATACCAGAGCTATGCTTATAACAGAGGTCAGCCTAGTAAGCCTTTTCAGCCATCACATTATAATCAGCCCTCATACCCACCTCCTCAACAGACCAATCTAGCTGACGATAGATTTAATCAACTTCAATAATTAATTTTGAATCAACAACAATCTCTTAACTCAACAGCAAATCTATCGCCAGGCTAGAAGCTCAAATTGAACAACTAGCTGAATCTAACATAAGGAGAGAACTAAGTCAATTATCGAGCCTACTAATTTTAAACAATCCACCTAATATCCACCAACTACCTGAACTAAGTTATCAATTTAATGTCTCACCTAAGAATCTTCAATTTGAGAATGCCAAAGTAATTTCTGAACTTAAAAGCTATAGGATTCTTATGGACCCATACCAAGATCAGGTAAGAAAAGCTAGTACTGATGCTAGCCAAAATAAAAATTTAGAGGAATATATTAGTACTGAGACTAACCACAGAAGAATCTAAGCTCGAAACTAGTACTAATGCTGGTCCCAATTTAAATGAGATAGACATAAGAAAAAAGAGAATAGATGATTTATCCAAAACTTATAAATCTAATGTCCTATTTTCTTCAACCTTAGAAGCTGGTTCTTCTTACAAAAATTAAGAGGTATGTAATGAAGTATCAATGGAGTTGTTTAAGCAAGATCACATTAATTTACCTTCAGAATTAAACCCGTCTTTAGACATCCTTCCAGTACCCATTGAATCAAACTTAACTCTTAATACAAAAACTCAATTCATGAGCATTTTAGAAGAACAAATAGAAAAAATTCTTAATAAATATGGGGTTGAGAATGAGATCACAAATTATGTCCTTAAAATTAATAATGATTATAACAATAAAGGGATAAGAAATTATCTTCCTGAGATTGGCAATCTAAAACTATTAGAATTTATCAATCTAATATTTGACACAGGATAGTAAGTTGCATTGTGTCTGACTAAAGACGGTAAACTTAGTGCTTGTTGGGAGACAATTTAATATTTAATTTTTTTCATCTAATTTATCTTTTTAGTTTATTTTCTTTTTAGGACATGTTGAATAAGTTGAAGGAAGAGCCCAAATTCTCAAAAGCATGTGCTGGACCAAAAATATACTGAGTCAGATGTATTCTTTCATATTTTTTATTACATCCTTTATTTTTTCTTCTCCATTGAAGATAATATCGATTAAGTTAGGAGGAAGAAAAATAAAAATTTTAAAATTTGAAGTCCTAAAAAAAGTTAGCATTTAGTATTTAGACACCTAATTATGCTTAAGAATCAAATTAAACTAAGCATTTTTAAAAAAAAATTGATGCACAGATCAGAGAATCTATGAGATATTGAGGAATCAAGTATTAAGAAAATCCAATAAGGAGTTAAGTCTAGAATATAAAAAGTTTTTTCTTTGAGCATTTCTAATTTTTTCTATCAGCATAAGAAAAGTCTACTTTTTATGGGCTTGTGTAAGATAACTATACATTTCTTCATATAAAAAACTATTTTAATAAAATAGTTTTCAAGTACTTCTCACTGAGTAATCAGGCCTCTTTGCCTAAGCAAGCATTGAGTTTCACATCAAAAAATGGAAAAGATAAAGAAGCTCGTTGTAAAGCTAGTCTTAACTCGTAGCCTATTTAATTCGAGTCAATAAGCTCGAGGGGTATTCTATACTTAGTATCCTAAAGTTAACTAATTTGAGAGTTATTGGCCCAAGACTCGCTACATGGATCAAATAGAAAGCATAAGGAATTAAGACACTCAATAGTGGTATAACGTTAAAAAAAAAAAACTTGTGTCATCGCTCTAACGTTAAAAAAAAAATATTGATTTTTCATCGAGTAATCGGATCCTATTGCCTAAGAAAGTAATGATATTTGCATCAAAAAGTAGACAATGTGAAAATAAAAATCAATAAATGAAGGGCAGAAGTAGCAATACACTTGTTTATATGAAAGTTTAGATAAATCAGAGATAAATATGGGATAATTTAAAAAAAATTTAGAAAAATTTAATATTTTTTACTTAATTTTTTTATTGATAAGTATTAATACCCCAATGATATGTCTCACTTAAGCTCTACTGAATATCAATGACCATTTTGAAAACTATTTAGCTAAAATTTGAAACTCTAAAGTTAAAAGATATTTAAAACTAAATTCTTTCTTTACTCGAGGACGAGCAAAGCTTAAGTTGGGAGGTATGATAAGTACCATAAATTTATCAATAAAAATATTAATTTATTAATTAATTTATATTAATTTTTAAAAATTAATGATCAATGTATATATATTTTTTGAGAAATTAATATTATTATTAATTAAAAAATTAATTAAAAATAATAAAAATAAAAAAATAAAATTTTATTATCAATAGAAAGAGTTCATTTTTTTGATCACAACAAAATAATTTTCTAGCAAAATAAAGCTAAAATAGAGAAGATATGAATTTCTAAAGAAATAAAATAAATAAAAATAACATACGGCTTAGCCGGCTCAAGCCGTCGTACCATATCAGCCGGCGCGTCCAAATGTGCTGAGCCAAGTCGACAAAGTTGGCACGTCAAGCCAGCCATGCTAGTCGACTCAATCGCAGAAGCCGTCAGTCGGTTCATGATCCAGGTATGGATCGCCAGCTCAACAGAAATCGGTGAATCACGGAGCGACACGTGGTGGACCTAGACCCTTAAGGGTTCCTGAAAAATCCATCGTGGTTTATAGGGTAAAAAGATAATTTTGCATCAAAGCAGCGAGCGATGATTGGCTGGGGCGTTTGGTGTGCCCGGTTCACGCGGTCCATAGCTAAAGTAATTGTGCGATCCAATGGTTTGCATTCGATCTGATAGAGATTCGATGGCCTACAATAAATCCTTCTTTGAGTCGAACAGTGCTCAACGATCTGGCATAATCCGACGGTCAGAAAACTAGCCGGTGAAGATCCAACGATGGAGAAAGCTCCCGGCGATGATCAGAGCTCCCAACACGCGATCAGCGGCTAGATTTTCTCCATCAATGTGCGATCAACAGTCAAAATTTAATCTGACCTGATCTGGGCTGATATGCATTCGATTTTGATGATTTTTGATTCGTTGGATTTTTATTGATGGTCAGATTTCATCCAGGATAGTAGAATTCAATCAGGACTCCTTTTAATCTGTTTTCACTTAGATTTCTCCATATTTTGACGATCAAAGAGCTTCTTACTCCCACATTGCCTACAACAAAACTCTCCAGCCCTCCTAGCTCTATAAAAAGGACCCCAGACCTCTAGAAATCAGAAGATCTGATCAAGGTGAAGCTTTAGTATAGGATGAAGCCAAGCTTTGGGTTAATAGCTGCTTCGAGGCAACTGGTGCCAAAAGAAAAAGCTGGGCTTCTACACCATCTTTCCACCAATGTCGATCCAAGATCAGAGATCAGACTATTTTTATTTTATTTTATTTTTTAAATTTTATATATTTAAATTTTAAAATTTTAATTAATACATATTTTATTTTTCTTGCACTTTAATTTTAGCTTTTTATTTTTATTATAATTTAAATTCTGTATTTTAATTATTGCTCTTTATTTTACTGTAAGTAGATGCTAAGATCTAACGATCTTAGTACCAAGTTTAAATTTCTGCACCTTTTAATTTTCATTCTTTTTTATTTTTTGACTTTACTTTTGATTTCAAAACTCTTCTCTCTTTTTTTTCTTTTATAAAATCAAAGATTTCAAATCTAAAAACACTACCTTCCCTATGGATTTAACCCGACTCACTACTATCTACGTATTTTTAATTATTTTAAGAAGTCAGATTAAATTGATAAATATGGTGTCTTAACGACAACATCGCATTCTTATCAGTTCTAAAGTGGGAGAATTAAGCCTCAAGTTCAGATGATAACTCAGCACTGATGGTGACTGTAGATGATGACGGTAGAAGATGAAGCAGCAGGAGATTGTGAGATAGGCGATTCAAGTTAAAGATGAGGGATCAGAATAAGATCAGATGCTATTGGTACGATGAGTTGGAGCATCGAGTCAAGGATTCTCCATAACTCAAAGATCGGACATATATGCTACTATGGCGATGGCCAGTAGCGATATAGAAAATAGTGGCGATGTTCTTCTGGTTACCGATGAGCTCGTATCTACTTCTTCCTCCCAGTGGATTATTAATTCTACTTGTTTTCATCATGTATGTTGTAGAAAAAAGCTATTTGTCTCCTTGGAGACTAGCGAGGGCACCGTATTCCTACTAGATGGATTGAGCTGTGAGATCAAGGGCAGCAGGATGGTCAGCATGAAGCTCCATGATGAAACAGTGAAGAAGTTGGGTGAGGTCCGTTACATACCCAGCTTTAAGAAGAATCTAATCTCACTGAGCAAATTGGATCGACCAGCTTTAGATGGAAAGCTGATGAAGGAATTCTAAAGATCATATATGGCCATAGAGTGGTGTTAAGAGGAAGAAAGTATAGAGGACACTACCTCATGGCAGGGAGCTCAGTGTGAGATGGAGATGAATCGGCACAAGATGGAAGACTCGAAAGGACAACATAAGATGTTGCAGGGTAAAGTTTCTATTGCCGTAGGAGGCTACCTCGAGCAGGTCTCAGGTCAGGAGCATCACAGCAATTGATGGAGATGAGATTGAGTGGTCTGGCTTGACTCTCATGTTTGTCTATCCATGATCAGCAGATGATTGTTCTAGGATATTGGGGCGTATGACGAGCTCTCAGACAGGTGAAGACCGAATATCGAGTCGAGATGAAGATTGTTGAGAAAAATATCTCAATTTTTTTCATAATAAGCCCATAGTGAGGTCCAGAATGATGAACGGAGTCCAACGAGATCAAGAACACCCCAGTCATGGTCCAGATGATGAAAATACATACGAAAGAAGACCGAAACAAAAGATAAAGGACCCACGGGCCGGCACAGGCCAGTGGGCCGCCTGGCACAGCGCAAGGCATGGGTCGGTTGCCAGGGTGCATGGGCCCGACCCTATGCGGCACAGCGTGCAGGCCCGTGCGTCACGGGCCTGGCCCTATGTGGCCCAGCTGGCAGTCTAGCGTGACGCGCGGCCCAGGATGGGTGCATGCACGAGCAGGGCCCAGTGTTGGTGAGCCCAGCGCGTGCGCGAATGTTTGCACGGGCCTACCACGAACACAACCCCACAGGCGCACGTAAGTCCACGCGGCATGCATTTTTTGGGCATGGTCCACCGTGGACCAACATCCATGTGGACTATTGTGGACCCTTAAGAGCTCCACGGCCAAAATACGCGGCATTTGGTGAGCTGGGGTGCGCACAGGCGACGTGGCATGCTAGTAGAAGTTTCGGTTCAAGCCAGGAAAGGTTCATACGTGGTTCATGAAAGTTTTTTGCACGATCCAATGGCTAGGGAGAGCTACAATCACGATCTGACAGCCTGGGGTCTTTTTTGATATTGAACCGGACTGCAGACTCCGATCCAAGATAAGATTGTGGCCTTTAAAAGGTCTGGAGTAGTTCGAGAGATGCTGTGTGGTGGTTATTTTTGGTGAGATCTGAGATGATAGGAAGTAAAAGAAGAGCGCCAGCGGACAGCAGGAGTATGAGTTTTAGGCAGACAACTAGGCAGTGGACTGCGGTCGTTTCAAGAGGTCTGCAAGAGAGAATTTGGTAAGGATAGTTTTTTGTTGAGAGAATTGTATGCATGAGTTAAGAGTGGGTAATCTTCTCTTGTATCTCTTTCTTTTTCATAGTAAAGCTTTGCATGTCCCGTGAAGACGAGTCTTTGGGCTGATCCACGTACTTGATTGTATTCTTTTTTTCTTTTTTTTTTTTTTTTACTATAATAATCTGGTACGAGATTCTCATCAATTGATATTAGAATGAGTTGATACTACAATAGAGGAAAAGGTATGCTCTCTCTACAATTCAACAATCAAGCATTAATAATGTTTAAATTCTCTAACAAATTTTTCTTTGTTTCTCATTTACACACTAAAAAACTCAAGATGTAATCATCAAGCTTAACGTGCTAGAATTTTAAACTGAAGAAAGACAGAATACTTTCAGCTAGCAAATTACATAAATCACCCATTACGATCTGTTGCAAATAGCTTGATCCTGGTTCACAAAATCAATGTAAATCTCAAGCACAGACAGATTAACCAATTTCAGTTTGAATCAGCAAGGCTTTTGATATCATGTTACCATACTATAAAAAAACAATTGCTAGATCCAAGCCAAAGGTAAATTCTGCGATAAGTGGACCTCTACACTCCAAGTTTGTTTCACTCTGGTCACAGCAATCTCGTGTCTCAACTCTTTCCCTCTCTTTGTTATCCACCCACCACTGCCCAATGCTCTGGTAACAAAGCACAATTACCACCATATCCTTCTCTACCTCCCACTAGCCTTCGCCGCCGCCGCCGCCGCCGCCATATTCCAGCTTCACCTTCCACAGGCCACCACAACCACCTCTGGCTTTCTTTTCCACGCCCCACCAGACATCACAACCACTGATGCTATTGGTGTCACAGCCACCATCAATCACCTCCTCACAAGCCGAGTGAATAGCCTTGGTTCCACTCTCTTTGAAATTAAGCTCGAATTAGACTTGATTAAATAATAAATGACTCAAGCTTGATCTCAAACTTCAGGAGCAAAAATGATTTCAAGCCAAGTTTGATCACACCCAGGCTCGATCAAAGCATGGCTCAGTCTCATTACAATTTGCGAATCCCATTAACAATGTTTTTTAAGGCAAAAACAAAGAAACTCTTCTTTTGCAGAAAAGAAATAATGGATTCTCCAAAAAGTGCAGACACTTTCTTATGATTTAGCGCTCTCCGTGAACATGGAAATCCGGAAGCACAAACTGGATTCTTGGTGATACCTATGCAACGAAAACCTTTGATACATCAGCCAATAGCAGATCATTGGCCAGAGCATCAAATGACGTTGAAGGTGCATCACAGAAACTCAAGTTTTAATAAGTTGACCAAAAATATAAGAAACAGTGGATATCACATATTTCAACAAGCAGAACAAAGGGATTATGCCTTTGTTGGTACAGGACTTCAAAAATTTCTGATATAATTTAGAACTAAACAAAATTATATTATAGAAAAATTATAAATAATTTATAGAGCATCGGGACATAAAATTGATCAAATTTGAAAATATATTGGACATTGTCCCAAGACGTATTCCTGTCCTTCGTATAGAAAAACTCAAAAAAACTACCCAGGATCTACCATCCCAAGATAACAATACGATCGGGATCCTCCACCTGTGGATATGATTGTGGAGGAGATTGATGGAAATTCTTTTAGTATCCAATAAAAGAAGAAAAAATACTGTGGTAAAAAAAAATATTAGAGCAAAACTTAGAAAGAAGAAGCTTGAAAGGCTACCGAATGGCTTACTAGATTAGGGCTCAAAAGGCTTTTTTATAGCCAACCAATTTGACCGATTATGACTATTGAGATTTTTATTGATCTATTAAAGTCTTTAACAAAAAGCCTAATGATCAAAAAATAAAATCGAGATTAAATATATATAAACATCTAGTAATTAGAAGCCCAATTATCAGAAATTAATATGATGATAAAATTAAAATATTTAAATGATAAAATTAAAAAATAAAATTAAAATACTTGGAGGAGAATTTTAGAAAAATTTTGAGTTTTTTTTTTTTTTTTTGGATTCTCTCCGACATATCTTACTATTGGCAACCATCGTATATGGGCATTGATTTTCGATCACTTCCATAGATTGGGGCTTACCTTAATTTGTAATGTTATGCTTGTCTGTCATCCTGTGTAATATAAATTATGTAATTTTTTTACTTATAATTTATTATTTCAAATACTTTAAAATCTTAATTATTAGAAACTTTGAAGAGTCTTCTGACTTGATTCAGCTTAATTTTCAGCTGAGCTGAAGTTGTAGATATTTTTACAATTGTTTTTTTCTCAACCCTTTTCTTCCAATTCAAATTGCAACAAGATAAATGCCTGCACATGGTAACATGGTTCCCAATTTTCAAAATATCTTGATAAAGAATCTATTATTTTTATGATGAGGATGAGGTCTTACAGATAGAATGCTTGTTCTTTTTGATTCAGACGTTTGATGGTTTTAATTCCAAGGCCGACGTGAAATCCTACAGTGTTAAATTGGAAAAGCAACTGCAAGAGCTAATCCATGTTAGATTTCTAGGCAATTTATGCTTTTATTTTCTTGATTGCATCGGTCCATGTCGTTGGCACCACTACAGCCATCTAAGATAAAGATGGGTCGCACGATCGGTCTCTTAGTATGAAGGAATCTGCCAGAAGCGTGCTGCTATATATATTTTAGCCTTTACAACAGCTTGCTTCTTTTGCTGTTGGGTTCATGGTTTGACATTCCTTTCCTCAATCCATGCACCAGGAAAAATTCCAGGTTTGGTATCAGATGGTTGCCTTTCCACCATATTATTTTTCTTCTAAGAAAAAGTTGTTATCACAAGAGTTCTGATGAAAAATTATTGGCTAACACCTAAGACTTCGGACCGAGAATGGTGGAGGCTTCAGGGTGTCCGCTAGCTTCTCAAGGCCACGTGGTCTGTTACAAGCCTTGCTCTTCATGTGGACTCTTTTAGTTGATTAGGATATCCGAAATGCTAAGGTCTGTCAAGACGAAGACGGGTGATGTTAAGGTTGTTGTCAAGTATTCGGCTATACAACTCCTGATGATTTTTAGGACTTTTTTTGGATAATCCTACAAAATTTGATAGAAAATCATGTAGAAATAGGTTCTGTTAGTTCGTCTAGCTTGAATTTTCTAAAAGCTCGTCCAAATCCAGTCCAAATCTTAGCCTTTGGACAACTTGGAGGAAAAAGATCTTTTTTTTTTCTCTTCCCATAGGATTTGGACTGGTTGATATTGGATCATGCTTAAATCAATGGTCCAATTTACCAATCCCTATAGAATTTTAAGTCCAATTCTCCAGAAATATCCAAACATGCTCTTATTATATGATAAAAATTACCATGAGGGTTTAACAAATGCATATCTAGCTATGGCCTGCACATGATTTCATTGGATGTTCAAGATATCTCGATAACATGTCTACCTTGCAGAAGTGGTCGATTGCATTTCTTTTCAAGCGAGGAAATGCTTCGTAGTAGTTAATAATGGTTAGAAGTTAGTTTGAAGGGTTCGGGTGTATCTTTGGTACAAAAAATTAATTGGTCTTCTTTCGCAACGCCAATTACTGAATCATATCTTCCATGGATCTCAAAGCACTCCAAATCTTTTGATTCATCCATTTACATAGATCTCAAAGCAATCATTTTGCGATCCAACAATGGACTCACGCAAAGGAAGGTGAATGTCTAGATCTATCATGCTGGAATGACTTCCTTTCAATCAAAGCCCTGGTGCAACCCATGGTGAACTTGGAGTTTATGAATGGTCCAGGGGAACCCTTTCCTACTTAATTTATTGACCAGAAACAAATACAAATACTATCGTGCGTTGCACCTGAACCTATAATCAAGACCTAAATCTCACCCAAAGTGTAAAACATCTACAACACTTGAGTCAAAAGTTTAGAAGAAGAATTGAGGATTGTCTTCGGCACATGAGCTGCCAGGTCCGAACTAAACTCAGGAACGTTTAATTAGAGATAAGAAAAACAAGATGATAGGGAGGCCAATACTACTGAATCTTTGAGGAAATTCCACAATATAGATATTTTCTTTCACAATCTAAAAACTACTTGCCAGCCTTGAGGAGCCTCTTTAAATCAGGGTGCTATAATGGTTAGAGATTCATATCAGAATGCTTACAAGGAAAAAAATTGTTGAAAGGGTGCTTGAAAGAGCATACTTAGTGTGCGCTTTCCTCCTTTCTGGTGGAAGCAAACAGACTCTACTGTTTTTTGTTTTCTTACTAGACCTTTTTGGGATTCTGTATGAAAATACTTTATTTTCTAATGAAATGTTTGGGCTTCTTAATTAAAATATTTTTATTTTCCAAGGAGAATGAGGCTCTGTTTAAGTCAATGGATGTTGTGGGGGAAAAGGAAATAAGATATATATACTCCCTTGTTGGAGAAATTATTTGTTTCTCCCCTTATTGGTTTGGGGGATTGTGGAAGGAGATAGATGCAGGTAACTTTGTTATTTTCAAGATTACGGCAGGCTGATGTTGCAGTTAGGAATAATCTAGTTTTCTTTTTGCCACATCAAATTAAATGGGCAGGAATAAGCACTTCTTGCTGCTATGTCTTTTTCCTTTCCCCCATGTGAAAGTTTGATAGAAAAAGATCAAAAATCAACTCAAACGTAAAAATGGTACATAAAAATCAACTATTTTTGATTTTTTTTAGGTATGATTGGGAAAAAAAAAAGGTTAATTCCTACCATCAATGAAAAAGATCGATAATTATGAAGAGTTGGGGTAGCACCCTAAACTTTTGCTTATAGGAACAGTTGTCACCTAGGCAGCCACTAGAGATGCAATGCCCCAATTCTTTAAAGTTTTTCATGTACTCCATTATAATTTACTAAAGTTAAATTATGTCATGAATTTCTTGTAAATAGAGAAACTAATGTGGTAATTGAGTGTATGGGGCGGCTATATTATGAAGAAAATTAATGAAAACTAGCCTAATGTAGACACGAGTCCACATAAGAAAAGAATAAATTGCAAGCTCCAATCCTAGATTACCAAATGTTTTGGAATATTTGGAAAATCCTTAACTTTAGTTGTTTCACTCAGCTCCTTTTGTCGATCAAACTTACATTCTCATTTTCATGAAGATGATACATCAATAATTCCATTATGTATTGTTGGGGATAAATCCCGCTCTTGCCGAAGCCCGGCCCGACGCTCAGCCCAATGAACCAGTAGCCGCTGAAGAGCTTTAGCGTCAGGCGCCAGGCCGAGCCCCTACCACGGCCGAATTGCCTAGAGGCCGAACTCCCCTGCGCCAAGCTCCGGGCCGAACCCCCTCCACCCGCCGAACTTTCCACGGCCGAGCTCCTTCGGACCGACCCCAGGCGAGCCCATGCAGCCGAACTCCTTCGGACCCCACGGCCGAACTCCTTCGGACCGACCCCAGGCGAGCCCATGCAGCCGAACTCCTTCGGATCGACCCCAGGCGAGCACATGCAGCCGAACTCCTTCGGACTTCCCACGGCCGAACTCCTTCGGACCGACCCCAGGCGAGCCCATGCAGCCGAACTCCTTCGGACCCCACGGCCGAACTCCTTCGGACCGACTTCAGGCGAGCCCAAGTGGCCGAACCCCTTCGGACCGACCCTAGGCGACCGAACTCCTCAGCGAGCCCTGGCCGAACCAACTAGCAACCGAAGTCCTTCAACTAGGCCAGCCGAGCTTCTTCGGGCCTCTCAGCGGTCGAACTCCTCGGCAACCGTCCCGCGGCCGAACTCTACAGATGGCCGACCCTTCAGCCAGACGAACTCCCCCAGCTTCCCCCTCGGCCGAACTCTGTTACAAGTCCGAACTCCATTGGACGAACTGTCGCCTGCAGCAAGACCGGACGGCGCCTTCCTCTCCGTACCGGACTCCGTGCGGCCCACGGCTCGCCGGTATGGCTCCCACGATCTACCGGACGACGCCTTCCTCCCCGTACCGGACTCCATGCGGCCCACGACTCGCCGGTATGGCTCCCACGACGACTCGTCCGGTATGGCTCCCACGATCTACCGGACGACGCCTTCCTCTCCGTACCGGACTCCATGCGGCCCACGACTCGCCGGTATGGCTCCCACGATCTACCGGACGACGCCTTCCTCTCCGTACCAAACTCCATGCTGCCCGACGACTCTCTGCCAGACGGCACAGCCGTCACCATCAACTAAGCTCCGCTATAAAAGGACCCCTCTCGACATACTAAGGCTAAGCTCTCTGAACTCTCGACTCTCTAAGCTCCCCTCCACATCTCTAAGCTCCGGAACTCATTCCGAGCACTCCATTACTGTTGGCCGGAAACTAACTTGACCGTCGGAGGGTCCTGCCGGAGCCACCACCCCACCGGTTCCGGACGGAACTTCGTTTTGCAGGTCCCCGGCGGCGACCTCAGCGGCCTCGACTCCGACGACCTCCGGCGAGGACGGATTTCTGCACCAACATATATAATATTAGAAAGAAAGGAATTCAGCTCCAACCAAGATAACAATACATTCATTGCTACTCACTGCTCCTTGAAATTTAAAGCAAAGCAAATGCTTCTCTTTTGCAACATGCGTCAACAATCAGGGTCGGCATGATCCATGCAAGATTAATAACATCAACTTGTCACATGTAATATACATAAAAGAAAAAATGCACCAATGTAGCTTTTATTTATCAAGTCAACAATTATAGATTTGGGAACTTCGTAGTCAACCAATCCTTGTGTTTAGTAACAAAACCTGTACATGTATAGAGAGGGAGTGGGTGGCATTGCTCTGCCTAAAAAAAGAATTGTTATTGGTCCACCGAAGGAGATGGAGAATTCCTACATCATCACATCCAGGATAAAGCTTTGCCGTGCACCCATATCTGATCCCAATTGAATTTCTTTCACGTCGTCAATTATTAGAATATATATCATATATATAATTTTTAAATATTATATTTTTTTTAATTTAATTATATAGATCTTGCAATCCATTGATCGGTGTCCTGAAAAACGGAAGATCAATCACCCCAACCCCACGAACAAACATTCTTTCCTCCATATCAAACCCATGAACGGATGTACGCTGGTCCGGACCCACCCGCCACATCCAGATAGTTGGCAGGGGGACCGCAAGGAGAGAGGTAGAACTCAGAAGGACGGGACGGCGACGGGCGAAAGCCATAGGTTGGTCCCCTTCCTCCGCGCGGGGTCCACCAGAAATCCCACCACATGACCCCCAGCCAATGGCATTTCAGAGAAACGGATGGCCTTTCACCGCCTGCCCAATCACGGTCGAGATAAGGCCCCAACGTGAGCCCCAGGATCCCTCCTCCCATGCTTCCAATTCGCCACGACCCAAAAGCGCACTGGTGGACCACCCGCACCTCCACTGTTCTCTCCACCTCTTCTTCCTAAATATAACGAACCCCCGGATATTTCCCATACTAAACTGTTCCCTTTTTCACTCACTTTTGGCGTAGCATAATTTTAGCAGGGAAAAAGTCTGCCATCCGTTGGCCAAGCCCATGAGCCACCACTCCGACGAGCAGCGCTCCGCCGGCGTCCTCAGCGCGAAGACGGCGCGTGCCTGCGACGGCTGCCTCCGTCGCCGAGCTCGGTGGTACTGCGCTGCCGACGACGCCTTCCTCTGCATGGCCTGCGATGCCTCCGTCCACTCCGCCAACCCCCTTGCCCTCCGCCACCACCGCCTCCGCCTCAAAATCTCTTTCTCCTCCTCCTGTTCCACCTCTCCTCCTCTATCCTCTAATTCCGACGATGTACTCCCACCTTGGCTCCACGGCTTCAAGCGCAGGACCCGCACGCCACGCGTCAAGCCATCGCCGGCCGGACCTCCGAAGTTAGAGCCACTTGTGCCGGACCTCGAGGCAGATGAGAAGCTGCATGCTGAGGAGGAGCACCTTCTCTACCGCGTGCCCATCTTCGACCCCGTCCTCGCCGAATTCTGCTCCCCACCGGCTACCAATGACGCCAGCACTCTCACCGACGAGGCAAAGCCGGTGGCGGAGCTACAGGAGCATGCACATGTTCCTGCACCCGGTGCTGCTGCTGGCGGTCTCGCTGGGTTTCAGCCATCCGACCTGGACCTTGCCGAGTTTGCAGCCAACGTGGAGGCGCTCCTCGGTCGAGGGCTCGATGACGGCACGTTCTGCATAGACGGGCTGGGCCTCATAGATTCAGCGAAGGATGACGACAAAGGCCGAGTGAAGGTGGAGCTGGACATCGATGCGGGTGGCGGGAGCGACGTCGTGGCCTGCAACGAAGATATGGAGATCGATCTTTCTAGGAAGACGCTCGACCTTGACTTTGGCCGCCGGTCGCCAGGGGAGGAACATGAAGAGCAGAAAGTTGCAGAAGAGGCAGCCATGGAATCAGGTGGTGGTGGCGGAGTGGAGACGGCAGCGGCAGGGAGGGGGATGATACTGAGGCTGGACTATGAGGCGGTTATCGCCTCCTGGTCTTGCAACGGCTGCTCGCCATGGACCGACGGGGAGCGGCCTCAATTCAACCTGGACGACTTCATGGTACGCCTCCATATCCAAACAACAACGATAACAACTTCCGCTACTAGTAGTAGAATATTTAAACATCTTAAATTTAGTTATTGTTGTTGTTGTTGCTGTTGTGAATGTATAGATGATGATGTGGAGCGGCGGCAGCGTTGGAGGGAAGGTGGCGCCGGTATACGGAGAGGTGGGGATGGCGGCGGGAAACGGAGGGAGGGAGGCGAGGGTGACGAGGTACCGGGAGAAGCGGAGGACCAGGCTGTTCTCGAAGAAGATCCGGTACGAGGTGCGGAAGCTCAATGCGGAGAAGCGGCCACGGATGAAGGGCCGCTTCGTGAAGCGCGCGGCGTTCTCGGCGGCGAGGCCCGCGGCAGCTCCCTTCACTTTTTGACCACGATTTTTGGGACCAAAACGGCATGCAAAGAAGTAGTAATGCAGTACTCGTAGCAGTCCCTCTCCGTTCTTAGTAAATCTGTAGAAATATATATCGTCCCTTTTATTCACTCTCTTTTCAAATTTGCTGTTTTTATAATTTTTAATTCTGTAAAATAGGCGAGCCTATTTGTATTTGCGTCTAAACCTTGATCAGTTGTGGCTGACCATGCCTAGCTTTTTGCTGGTAGCACAGTTGGTGCCAGTTTCATGTCATGATCAGTGTAAAGATGATCTAAATAACGGATGGAATTTGAGGACTATGTTTGTTTTTCTATATTTAACTTGGCTTTACGTACGCAATAATAAGATATATGATGGAAGAAGAGAATTTTGGGACTGTCTAATTACTATTTAATTTTGGTTCTTCACTCATTCTTTTCAGGAACCTGGTAAATGGATGATGGAGATCATACCAAAAGAAGCGTACGATGCATGGGTTTGATGACTTGGTGTTTTGCTTATTTTCGTACGCGGAAGCAAACAAGATATTATTCCGGAGTTAAATTTCTGGGCGGCATGCGAATCATTTGTCATTGATGAAACTAGTATATTCAAGAGTCCGGTCCGGTGATACGGTTGTTCGTTTTTTCTTTTTCATTTTTTTTTTTTCCCAGATTAAAGGTTAAAATGCTAATATAACTGCTTGTATAATTCTTGTGGCCTTCGACTCTACTTGATTAATACATGACCTCATGAGGATTTAGCTATAGATTGAAAAATGGAGAGTCCGAACATCCAATCCATCGTAATTACACAAGTACACTTTCGGTACCGTGTTCAAGTAATTCAGTACGTAATCACAAAACAAGTTGAGCAAGAGGTCGTGCTAATACAACTGCTTACATAATTCTTATTGCCTTCTACCATAACTGATTAATATATAACCTCTTTGGGATTTATTTATAGAATGGGGGAAATACAAGAAAGCAAGGCAGCAAAAGACCAGAAATTGAAGAAACAAGAGCATGATTAAAAGTGCATTTACAAATAAAGAGCATAATTCATATTTTTACATTAAGAAAAATTTAAAATAACAATTGGGCAGTAGCCATGAGAGGAAGCTATGAAATTGCGTATTAGGTTCACAAAAGAAGCAGACGAAGGAGAAGAAGACAAAAAAAAAAAAAAACAGAGAGAGGAAGAAGAAGATGATTATGAAGACGATGAAAACAAGCTAGCGAGGTGATAACTTTTCATTACAATTTAGTAGCGACCATAAAGGATTCAAAGAATATTAAACAAACATTATTCATGGTTGGGGTTTCCAAGTTCTCAATGGGAAAATTTCTACATCACCTTCAAGCGAGAGTGGTGGGCATCATCGAGGTAGCAGATTTTTATTTCGAAAAATTTAACTCATCGTGCTGACGTGTAAGCTTTGTCTTGTTGTTGTTAGCACAATTTATGCCTTGCTGGTTATGGCCTACATTGGTTGATTTCCCAAGTACTTTCAGGTTGCTTTAGATTAGAATGTTGCATAGCCTCCTAATGAATAAGGCAAACTAGGTGACTCTGTTGGGCCAGTGTGTTAGAAGAGTGACATGTCAGAGATGGGAAGGGAAACGGTGTCCCATTTCAATTTGGCCTTGCAAATTAAGATAGCTCCTTATATTAAATCTTATCATCTATTAGAAGGATGGATCTAATTAAAAATATTTTTAATTATAAATTTTATAATATTATTTCTTGGCATATTCTTATTATTCTCTTTCTATATTTGGATCTACATATCTGTATTTATAGACCTCTTGTATATCCTATTTCAATATAGTAAAATAAAAATTCTTCTCCTCACTTTATATTCAACATGGTACAAAAGTTCTTGGATTCTGATCCATAATTTTTTTTCTTCTTTCCTTCTTCCAAAACACTATCCGAACCCTCTTGTACCTATCATCTCCCTTCTGCCTCATTGCCCCTGTCTCCATCGAGACTCCTGCCTCATCGCCCCCCTTCGCCCACCTCCATTGTCATTGCCGCTGCCGTAAATCGTCAATCGCCCCCTCCCCTCTATCTCCATCGAGATCCGCTCGACCCCCCGTCCCCCCAATTGCACGCCAACTCCCGACCGCCCCCCTCTCCCCATCGCCCGATCGCATCTACCATGGCCGCCGACCTCCGTGGCTTCACACACCCCCTCTCCTCTATGTCGTGTCACCCGACTGCCCCCTATCCTCTGTCACCCAATCGAATCCCACTCCCTTCTGCCACCGCCGACCTCCATCGCCTCACCCTCCATTGTAATCCTCTCCCACCCTCCCCATTTCCCTCTGCACTGTCGTGATCCACTATTGCCCGCCGCCGCCGCCATCATTGCCGCCGCCACCGCCATCGTTGCCGCCATCCCCTCAACCCTGGAATGGCCTACCAATGGCATTCGGATGGTCAGAGGTCAACCCTTCCCTTTTTAAGTTGAATTCCCCCCCCCCAAAAAAAGGGGTTCAACTTTCTATCAGGATGCTTGAAAATTTGTAGCTGTGGAGTATGTGATGATTGATTAATCAATAATGTGTCAGTGAGCCTGTTTGATTTTTTTTATTTTTTGGAGATGTCCAATTCAATTACTGTACAAGATCTTGAAGGTTTATTATGTTGGCTTATTACAGTGGCCACTCAATCTGGTGGCTCATTAAGAGATATTGGATCGCTAAATGCTCTTCAGATGGCTATAAAACTTGATGGCCTAGCGACATATTTACAATGAGAGCGGAATACTCATTTGCTTGCTCAAGGATGAGGCTTGAAAGGATATCTCACCGATATAAAGAGGAAGCCTACTAATGGTGAGTAGGATATGGTACCATGAAGAATGAAGAATTCTATTATTTTGGCATTTTTTCTCAATATAATGATACATACACTACTACAAAAAAGAGCTACGACAGCGGTTCGTAATCGCTGCCGTAGTCCAAAAAATCGCTATCATAGGCTATGGCAGTGATTTTCTAACCGCTGCTATTGCGGCCGTCGTCGTAGCTCTATGGCAGCGGTTGTTTGAACCGCTGTTATAGATAGCCTATTGCAGCAGTTTATAAACCACTACAATGGATCGATCTATAGTAGTGGTTATATAACCGCTGCCATAGTTAATCTATAACAACGATTACATAACTACTGCCATAGATAATCTATAGCAGCAGTTTCTTAACCACTGTCATAGGTCTAATGTAGCGGTTGATACCGTTTGCACCAGAAACCTATGGCAGCAATTGACACGGATATGACAACGGTTATAAAACTACTGCCGTAGATCTTGAATAATTAAAAAAATAAAAATTTTATTTTTTTATATATTTTATCTGATAAATATAGATATATAACATAAAAAAATATAATAAATATAAAAATTATTCTTTAATACTAAAATTTTATTATCAAATAAAATTTATTATAATATTTTTTTAAAAAATAAAATATATCAAAAATTTTCTAAATCTACATCATCATCGTCATCATCGGAAGCTGGAGCCGAAGTTGGAGCGGAGCTGGAGCTAGAATGCATAAATATAACTAAGATGAAAAAGTCATACCTTCTCTGCATAAATTTATCATAATAGAGAAAATGTCATACCTCTTCTGCATAAATTTATCAAAAATCAGTTACAAAATTATTCTAATCAAATATATATAGTGTAAATATATAAAATATATAAATATAACTAAAATATGCATACTTACCTATATCTTCTCCCATATTCGATCCCTGACGGTAGCATCCATCAAACGCCAGTCTCTTGACTCTATGGGAATGATGTTCGACGGCCTCACAAGCACTCCAAAAAAGGAATGCATCTTCCGCGAGGTCTTTCCTACCGGCCTTTCCTCCGCATAGCAATAGACCATCATCTGATGCTGGTGGTTTCACACGTGTGCCATACGTATGGGATCGTAAAATATCCGACTGGATGATGCACCTACAATTTAAATACGTTATGCAAATATATAAGTATACAAATACTATATAAAAAATAAAATTATGCTAATATAATAAAAATATACACTCAGATGCCTGCATAGTAGCATGTGCTTCAGATATAGACGACGGTAGAGGCTCAGCTATCGATGGAGTAGATGCCGTCGATGAAGTAGATGTCGGTGGTGGAGATTTCTGAGTATCCGATGTCGAGGTGGACAGAGTATGCTCCGACTGTTCCTTGGATGCTGAACTGCGCGTAACCCATCGAGGAATAGGGGTGAAAGCTATATGGCATTTTGGTGCCATCGTGATCTGCAACGTTAATGAACATTAATCAATATAACATATTGAACAATAATATTAGTATAGCATCAGTAAATAGTCTCTAATATGTACACTAATCAATTGACGGGTCTATCATTATGCAATGCAATAAACAAAAGCAACATGATATAAACATCCAAAAAATGTTATGCAATAAATTCTACAACATGAATTACATTCATAAATAATTAAGGATGAGCAACAGTCGTAGATTTGATCTCTTGCGTGAATCTTGGTATTAATCCAGAAACCTTAATGAAGAACAAAAAAGATGATGGTGGCATCTTAGGGCTTAAAGTTGGAACCTTAGAGAGACATATCAAATTCTATTCGCTCGAAAGTCGAGCCGACTCCATGTCTGAGACAGTCAGCTCCGTACTTGAGACATCCGACTAGGGTCCTCCCCCAGCCATTTCGATCATGGTCCAAGCTGGCTTGGCTATGTGCCATCCCCTCGATCACTCCCTCTCTCCCTCTCTCGATCTCTCTTGCCGACGATGGCGGCGAGGTCGAACCCCTCCCTCTCAACTTTTCCATCTCTCGATCTTCCTCTCTCTCTCTCGATCTTCCTCGCCGACAAGGTCAGATCCCATCCCTCCCTCTCGATCTTCCTCGTCGACAAGGTCGGATCCCATCCCTTCCAATGATGCCAGCAAGGCCAGACCCCCTCTCTCCCTCTCTCAATCTTCCACTCTCCCTCTCTTGATCTCTCTCACCGGTGAGGTCGGACCCCCTCCCTCCCAATGATGGCGATGAGGCCAGATCCCTCCCTTCCTCTCTCAAGTATAGATCCATCAAGTATTCAGATTCGGATCTGGTACCAGTAATTAAAATTAGGTCTGAATCTAAATATCCAGATTCTGATCCGAATCCAATGAAGGAAAATTCTGATTTTTTGGACTAGATTCTTCAGATCTGATCGGATCAAAAGATATATTTTAAAATTTTTTCTCTTTGATCCGAATCAGATCTAAAATATTTTCAGATTTGATTTTTATTATTCTAATAATTAACATAGAATCTTGATAAATTAAATCAAATTTAACTTACCTTGATGTAGAGTAATCCTATTATCCGTTGATGATCCTGTAAGCAGCGAAAGGTTCTGGATCTAGCCACGCAAGTGCCTGACCTCTATCGATATCCACTTGGACTAAATTTAGAGATCCTCTTCTTCTCTATCATTTCTCCAAAAATCAAATCTAGATCTTATTTGGAGGATTTTCAAAATACATTTCAAAGATCAGCAGTTGTTCTTTGCAGCAGCGTAGCCTTTTAGCCTTCAATCATCTTTTTCTCATCTGGATTGCACCAACTAAGATCCCAAACTACTTTGAACGTGGAGAGGAGAGGGAGAAGATGGGCTTGGCATGAAGGAGGGAGAGAGAAATAGCCTTGGGGTGTGGAGAATTCAATTTTTCTTGAGTTGGGTGTAGGGTCTTATTTATAGACTATGCGTGATCAAACTCCTCTTCTTCCCAACCAATCATAATCCTTTGTGAAATCAGATCTAAATCTGATTGGTGAAAATAGAGTCCCATGGATTTCTCCTTAGATGGCGCCTAAGATCAGTCAAACTTGGTTCTTAGGAGAAGTCTAATTGGAATCCAAAAAGGAGATGGAGTCCCTGTCCAACAGGGACTCCTGGGCGCCTCCTGCTTGGGCACACGCCAAGGGTGGCATGTGCCCTCCTCCTTGCCAGGTTCTGACAGGAGGACAAGCCTCCATCAGCTCTCCAATAGGTGCGTGATACGTGGACAGAAGTCAAAGTATCAATAGTCAACATTTGACCAATCAACGGTCAACTTTTGACCAAAGTCAAAGGATGAGAAATGGTAGGTGACCAAAAATGACATGTATTATCTTACAAAATAAGACAACCCTTTTCTGATCTGGACAAGCTCCAGTCAGACCAGGTGAAGGCCTCTAATCGAGCATAAACTCCTTTGGCTCAGTCAGGACAACTATTTATGATAGTAAAAGAAGAACGTTAGGTTCAATCGAGTGCTAGCACGATTTTTTTGAACCTAATTGAATCTCATTCAGATCAATTAAAATGGATCAGTTCAATTGATGATCATCAGATTCAAACCCTTATTTGTGTGATCCAGTTAGGTTTAGTTCTATATGGTAATGGGATATGTCATGATCTCTATCATCGACATCATCGAAACTCCTTCCGATGGATCAAAACTCTTCTGATTCGAACAGCTAAAATGATCGATCATCTAAATCATTCTAATTGCTCCCAAAATCCACTAGTGACACCTAGCAGTATATGGTGGCAACCCATCAGAGCTGAATGCAAATCTTTTGGTGCATCTACCTGTGTGATTAAGTTTTTCTATCTTGAGCTCCGATCAGATTAGGGTTAAGGTGAACTCGTCAAACCTTAGTTTCTGTCATATGATGTAATCAATCGATTCAAGTCCAATGTGAAAAGTTAAATAGAAACCCTTTCTATTATTTCACTCTGCCATGGTCATGGGCTTCTGGACTTGATTCTCATGATCATCATAGGACTGCTCTTCTACCATCGAGGTAGATAAATTCTATCTTGATGCAATCCAGTTCCTACAATGAACATGCTATAGCCAACATACACCTTAAGATTCTGAATGGCTAGGAGATCGAGTGATGATGTAGTCAAACTATAACACCATCAAGGTGAACTATCGATGCACCTCAGGTCAAAGAATCAGACACACTACTACAGCATGGAGTCAGTCATTGATGAGAAGGTAGACTTCCTAATGACTACTCAAGGTGGTCACGCTCAGTGCCTTCGTTGTCTAACGAGTACCTATACTCTCACTTCAGTGTCTCCACACCATAGACTCAAGACTCATCTACTAAAGAGAAGCGATTGTACACCAATCTTTCGAATTAATCACCATCCTTGTGATGATCCTATAGTCGAAAGTATTTTATGAGTTAATAATGATTATTCATATCTTAAATTTTCAACTCTTGAAAATATGAATTATCATTACCATTAACTCAAAGAATTTATCATAGACACTAAATACACATATGTGATAGAGAATAACCCATTTTATTGATTACAGTCAAAATTATAATTTTACTCCTAGAAGTGTATTACAAGTGTCAGCCAATTCTAGATTCTAGGGCACATATATCTAACAATCTTTCACTTGTCCTAAAGCCAATTGGCTACAAGTCTAAGTCCCATCTTCTCAAGGTGGACTTCAATCTTTTGTTGTCTCAATGGCTTTATGAGTGGGTCTGCCATATTGTCTGCGGAATTGACTCTCTTGACCTCGATGTAATCCTTCTCGAGGTAATCGTGGATGAGGTGGTATCGCCGCTCAATGTGCTTGAATTTCTGATGAGAGGTTGGAGGAAATTGATCTCATCATTTAGTCAGCATTATTCATTTGCGACGCATTTCTATTGGAGTGTGTATCTCGTTAGCTTCCTATGGTAACTTGCGAACGTGTTCTTAATGCTTGCAATTCCTCCATTATACTCTATAGGACTATGTCATGTATAGCTAGAGTGGCATAATATCGGATCTGACTCCAGGTGAGCAGATTGACAGTCTGCTCTCAATTTTTGAAAAGCTCAAGGCTAAAAACTCACCCATCAGATTCACTCGCGGCCTATGGAAGGCCGCCTCATGGTGGCAGACGCCATGTTAGAACTTTACTCTTGCGTTGCTTCCAGAGAGCTATTCAGGCATCCTTACAAAGCTTCAGCCAGTCCTCATGCTGGCTTATCCGTACATCTAACGATTATGGAACATTTGGCCAATTCAATCATCGGAATCTATTCTAAATCAAATGCGCCTGAAATCTAGATCGAGGTAGGATTAGCTTTTTTATTGTTTTTTTTTTCAAGACTCACATGAGATGGGTTATAAAATGAGTGAACAAATCTCTTTAAAAAAACCCTTGGAACAACTCAAGCCCTGGTGAAAAGATATTAGTTGAAGCTAGATATCTGAGTGGAATGAGTAATAAAAATTATTTAAACCAAGCTCATCAAGGTATGCATTTTCTTATCCTTCTTTTTTCTTTTAAGCTACCAGAGATAATCCTGTTATAAATGAAGGAAAGGAATAGTTGGGGCAATGCATAAAATCATTGTTGTAAAAAGGGTCGGCTTCAACAAAAAAAAATTAGATAGGCCAAAGATGTGAGTTCAATTATGTTGATCGCAAATTTAGTGAGGAAGGTTATGTTCCCAAATTTAGGCATTATAATTTGGGCCTAAGGTTTGGTAACACCCTCCCTTTTTTTAAAAAGGCACCTTATGCTATAATTAACTTCGGGACGAAGTTTTTCTCTTCTTCTTCTTTATTAGAAAAGAAAAGGGATTTCACAACAGAACCTACGTCATTTTCCTGTTTTTCTTTTTTTTTTTTTTTGCAGTTCGCTTTCTAGATTACCCTTGTAACTTCTTAAGTTAGCACTAATTCTCATCATTTCTTATAAAACTACATATGGTAATTCCTAAAATCTCAACTACGCATATTTATTATAGTGTTTTTGTAGCCGCCTACATATAAATTGGCACAGTAATTATATGATTTCTATCTTTTTCTTAAAAGAGAGAGAAAGAGAGCACTAATAGGCAAAGAGTTTTTCAAAAAACATCAAACTAGGAGGGATATTGATGACTTAAATCAATTAACTTTTATAATTACTATTGGATAAAACATTTTAATAAAGAAGATACAATAATTTGATGAGCATGATTCAGGGGATTGAAAACTAAATTTTCAATTATGTAGCTAATAAAACTAAGCAAGTTATCTACAGAGATGCAGGACATATTGTCAAAAAGATAGGATCAGTTATTCTTTCAAATAATCATTGACTTAAAATCAATTAAACAATGTGCAATAATTATAAAATATAAAATTCAATAGGATTAAATATAAATTAAAAATTAATTTATCTCTATGTAAACCAAAATCAAAAATTTATGTAGCAAAGCATCATAATAATGCAAGATAGAGATAGCCTAAGTTATTCCTTTTGTAATAAAAACATATCCTAAGCAAGCAATTATCCGGGAAAGGAGAATAAGCAAAATTAAGCTAAACAATACAGCTCTAACAACAGGCTGATGCAGCCCACAAGAAATTAAGGGCACATTGCTTAGAATAGATAAGACTGTTTAGAGAGTGGGCTATACTGACCTCTTCCCAAAAAAAAAAAAAAAAAACGGGAAACTCCGTAACGCAAAAAAAAAAGGGGGCGGGGGGGGGGCAACGCCACATGATCACAATCGTCTAGGATGAGAAGAACTTAATAAAATTAAATAAATGAAAAAGGAAGAAGGAAAAAGAAACGCTTGACGAGTTGATGGAGGCCAAGCAACGGTCGGACCGACATCAAGAAAGCTCTCCAATCCAAATCGTCCCTTTATCCCCTCAAAGCTTCGACCACGTTTCTTTCAACTTAACGGTGCACAAAATGGCTGCCCGCCCACTCTACTCCCCGACTCCTCCGCCCGCCCGCTTCTCCCTTCAAGTTCCAATTCTTCCCACCCCATTCTTACATCCCCTTGTCTCTCTTACAATCCTTTTTAATATTCTCTCCTCAGGATTAGGGCGACGTGAAGAGTCTCAGACCCACACTGCGTCTTCTACATTCCCATCACTATCGGTACCCAGCGTCTCGCCCTCGTCCGGAAGGCAAAGCCAGAGACGGCCCTCGCTCCTCGACCGCCTGCAGTTGTATGCCTGAGCTGCTGCTGTGCTCCTCCCGAGCGTTTCCGGCGTACGAAAACAACCTGGCCCTCCCAGCCGCGGCTCTGAGGAAAGAGGAACACAGGGCGGAAGGGGCGGGTGATCGTGGCCTGGCCAGTGGAACAGAATGTGGGTTTGGTATGAAGGGGCCAGAAGTCGAGGTCTCGGTGCCTAGGCCGGCGTCCGGAATAAGGGCCTCGAGGGTGGACAGATGCCCCCTACCGTCGAATGCCCCACAGCTCGTGGAAATTGCTGGAGGTATTCCCCCGCCCCCGCCCTCCCAATTTTTTCATCGTCTTTAAAAAAAGAAAATAATAAATATTTGGTTTTTCAGTATGTTGATTTTTCCGTCCCTATACCCTGCTTGAGAACTTAAATTGTTTGAAAAGTAAATATTGGAGAAAGATGGTTTAGGTTACTGTATCGGGTGTAATAGGAAGTTGGAGGGTAGTGCTGGTGCACTGTGGTTGTTTGTTGTCGACTGTTTCGTGGATGTTGATACTAGAGAGTTCTTATCTTGTTGGTATTTGGTGAGCATATGTATAGCAGATATTAGATAGATTTGTTGTCAATAGTTTTAACCATTATGGACTAAACCTGTGGATGGGTTAGCCTCAGATTATTGACCCCACCCTCCTCCCAAATTAGAACCCTGGAGTCAACAAGATAGGCCAAGGTAAGTAAGACCCGATGGAAGGGATAGTTTGATAGTGTTCAATGTTGGTTAGGCAGCCTGCGCTTGTCTTATTGGGTGGAACAATCTGTATTAAAAAAACGCATCTTTGAAAAATCGCGAGTGAGCTCCCTAATTTAAAATTTAGTTGGTCGTAATGATAGAAACTCGACCTTAGACAACCAAATTGTAATCAGCAACTAAATTGGGATTAACTATAATCCAAACTATAACCTCTGAGCCTAATTAGGAATATATATATACTCGATCTTGATCAAACTTAATCCTATTAGGCTGGTCAATATAAGTATCCAAATAACTTATATTCGATTAGCATAAGAGTTAGACTAATTAAGTTAGCTCAGCATGACACCAATATTATGAAAATATAGTTTATCTGATTAATTTTAATCTAATTAAATTTTTATATCTTAATTTTTAATTAAGTATATATAACAAAATATGAAATAAATCCTAGGATTTCAAGATTAGTTTTGCAGAAGTAAGGAATTTTTGATTAAGGAGAACGCAGCAAGTCATAACAATAAAAAATTCCATCAGATGGGAGGAGATCTTTAAATTCTTCTTCGTTCTAAATAGACGGCTAAGAGGAACGTCTTAATCGGATATGCAATACTACAAAATAGTTTTAGATAAAATCAATATATCTCATATACAAATTAGATCTAATTATGGCATATTTGCATACATCTCATGTATCGAATCATGCATGTTTCTAGATCTAAATTATCTCATAATTAATCTAAAAAATTAAATTTAAATCGATCTTAATAAATAAACTTTTAACTCCAGACAACTATGTAGAACTATTCTACAACTAGTCTAAACATGCATCAATCATATCTCATATGATATTAAAAAAATAATTTTTATTTACTATTTTTAGATATTATTATAAATAATATAAATATTAAAAATAATAAATAAATAAATTTAAAATATGATTTAATCAAATTAAATTAAAATATAAAGACTATCTATAGAACTATTCTATTTAGAACTATCACAGCATAAAAATTTAGATAAAAAAATCATTTAATTTTAATTTTTTTTAATTTTAGATCTGATCACATCTCATGTGACATCTAAAATTACTTATTTTTTGATTAAAATAAATTTAAAATCAGATCTAAATACTTTGGCTCTGATATCAGTTGAAGAAAAATTCTGATTTTTCGGACCAGGTTCGTTCAGATCTGATCGGATCAAGAGATATATTCAAAAAAAAATTTCTTTGATCCGAATTAGATCTAGGATATTTTCAGATCTGATCTTTATTATTCTAATAATTAATATAGAATCTTGATAAATTAAATCAAATTTAACTTTCCTTGATGTAGGGTAATCCTATTATCTATTGATGATCCTGTAAGCAGCAAAAGGTTCTGGATCTAGCTACGTAGTACCTGTGCCTCTATCGGTATTAATAAGATTAGAGATCCTCTATAACATTTCCAAAAATCATATCTAGATCTATTTGAAAGATCTTTCAAAATAATCTTCGAAGATCAGCAGTTGTCCTTTGTAGCAGCGCAGCCTTCTAGCTTTCAGTCATCTTTTTCTCGTCTGGATTGCACCAAGTAAGATCCCAAACTACTTTGGGCATGGAGAGGAGAGGGAGAAGATGGGCTTGGCATGGAGGACGAAGAGAGAAACAGCCTTGGGGCATGGAAAATTCAATTTTTCTTGAGTTGGGCTCAGGGTCTTATTTATAGACTACTCTTCTTCCTAACCAATCACAACCCTTTGTGAAATCAAATCTAAATCTGATTGGTGGGAATAGAGTCCCTTGGATTCCTTCTTAGATGGCACCTAAAATTAGTCAAACTAGATTCTTAGGAGGAGTCTAATTGAAATCCAAAAAGGAGATGGAGTCCCTATCCAACAAGGACTCCTGGGCGCCTCCTGCTTGGGCACACGCCAAGGGTGGCGTGCGCCCTCCTCCTTACCAGGTTCTGGCAAGGGAACAAGCCCCCACCAGTTCTCCAATAGGTGCGTGACATATGGACAGAAGTCAAAGTACAATGGTCCTATTTGACCAGTCAAAGGTCAACTTTTTAACTAAATTCAAGGAACGAAAATGGCAGGTGACCAAAAATGTATAGTTTATCTTACAAAATAAAGCCAACCCTTTTCTGACCTGGACAAGCTCCAGTCAGACCAGGTGAAGGCCTCTAATCGAGCACAAACTTCTTTGGCTCGTCAGGATAACATTTTATGATAGTAAAGAAGAACGTTAGGTTCAATCGAGTGCTAGCATGATTTTTCTTGAACCAATTAAATCTCATTCAGACATTAAACTAGATCATTTTTCAATTAAGATGATCACCAATTCAAACCCTTATTGTGTGATCCAGTTAGATTTAGTTCTGTATGATAATGGGATATGTCATGATCTCTATCATCGACATCATCAAAACTCCTTCCGATGGATCAGAACTCTTCTGATTCGAATAGCTAGAATGATCGATCATCTAAATCATTCTAATTACTTTCAAAATCCACCATGACACCTAGCAGAATATGGTGATAATCCATCAGAGCTGAATGCGAACCTCTTGGTGCGGCTACCTGTGTGATTAAGTTCTTCTATCTTGAGCTTCGATCAGATTAGGGTTAAGGTGAACTTATCAAACCCTAGTTTTTGTCATATGATGTAATTAATCAATTCAAGTCCGATGTGAAAAGCTAAATAGAAACTTTTTTTATTATTTCACTTTGCCATGGCCATGGACTTTTGGACTTGATTCTCATGATCATCATAGGGCTGCTCCTCTACCACCAAGGTAGATAGATTCCATCTTGATGCAATCCAGTTCCTACAATGAATATGCTATACGCCAACATACACTTCAGGGTTCCAATGGCTAGGAGAATCGAGTAATGGTGTAGTCAAACTATAACAC
Organism: Cocos nucifera; assembly: GCA_006176705.1. Classification (NCBI taxonomy): domain Eukaryota; kingdom Viridiplantae; phylum Streptophyta; class Magnoliopsida; order Arecales; family Arecaceae; genus Cocos; species Cocos nucifera. The sequence goes on from QRFJ01000054.1 coordinate 2,431,772, forward strand.
CCTCAAGGTGAACTGCCGATGCACCTTAGGTCAAAGAATCAGATACATTACTGCAGCATTGAGTCAGTCATTGACGAGAAGGTAGACTTTCTAATGACTATTTGAGGTGGTCACGCTCAGTGCCCTCGTTCTCTAATAAGTATCTGTACTCTCGCTCCAGTGTCTCCACACCGTAGACTCAAGACTCATCTACTAAAGAGAGAGTGATGTACACCAACCTTCCGATTCAATCACCATCCTTGTGATGATCCTATGATCGAAAAGCATTTTATGAGTTAATAATGATTATTCATGTCTTAAATTTTAACTCTTGAAAATATGAATTATCATTATCATTAACTCAAAGGATGTATTACAGACACTAAATACACATATGTGATAGAGAATAACCTATTTTATTGATTATAGTCAAAATTATAATTTTGCCCCTAGAAGTGTATTACAAATGTCAGCCAATTCTGACTTCTAGGGCATATATATCTAACATCCAATCCATTGATAGATCTAGTCCACATGCGTCGACATGGCACGGCCCAAGGCTACCGCCATGACACGGTCCAAAAACTATGACATGCAGATAATTATAATATTTATAATAAATATTTATAATATTTATTATAAATATTTTATAAATATATTATAAAATATATGATTATAATAATACTATAACAATTAAAAAAAATTATACTTGGCTATAGAGAGCGTCGCAATCGAAAGCTCCGAGGGTGCCGATGACGATGCAGAGGAAGGACGACGGTACTTAGATGTAATCTGCCGAAAAAAAGTAAGATAGTGAGATCTAAAAGAAGAAGAGAAAAAGAGGAATAGAGAGAGAGCAGTAGCGCCGGGGATGGAGGGACCAGAGGGAGGGGGGCACAGTGATGAGGAGGCTAAAGGAGATTTCGCACTCGACGAGGAAGGGTCAGAATGGGGTGGGGGAGGTGGGTGGGGTTTTACGGGGGCCGAAAGAGGGTGGAGGGGCTCGTCGGAAGGGGGGTTTGGTTTTCGCACCGGAGCCAGAAGAGGAAATAGAGTGTGGGGGAGGGTTTTACGGAAGGCCGATGGAGGGTCGAGGGTGGATGGAGGTTTTGTCGAGGGGGGTTTCATAGGAGACCAAGGGAGGGTCGGATTGGAGGAGCGGGGGGTGGGATTTTTGTGGGTGCCGAGTTCGAGGGTGGAGGGGAGTTTCACCATAGGGGGGGCTTTCGTGGGGGGCCGAGGGAGGGTCGGATGGGGGTTTCATCGGAGGAAAATTCGCTGGGGGCTGAGGGAGGGTCGGATGGGGGGTGGTGGGGCCGAGTGGGGGGTAGAGAGTGGCGGGGAGGGGCGGCCGGGGATGGAGGATCGGAGGGGGAGGGATAAGGAGGGGCGACATCGATCGAGGGGGAAGGAGCCTCATCGACGACGAAGAAGAGGAGAGAGAGAGAGAGATCAAGCGCGCACAAGAGAAAAAAAAATTAAAAATTTTTAACCTAACCTATGGCAGCGGTTTTATAACCGCTGCTGTAGATTTATAGCTGTGGTTTTTGATAACCGCTGCCATAGATTGAAAATAATTTTTTTTATTTTTTTTAAAATATTATATAATTTTAAAATTTAATGTACATCTTCATCGTTCATTATCTAAATAATTATCATTAGAGTATTATCGCAAAAGATCGCCTCGATCCGATGGCCCTAGCTTTATCGATCAAAAAAATTTGATTTCGACGATCATGAATGATGATGCAATGATCTGATAGATGAAGACCTTCGATGGATCCAAAAATCTGCAATAATGATCTTGATGATGTTTGTAGCATACTATCAAAGTTTTACTTCAATCAGATATCGTTATCATGGTTTATTTAGTATGGAATAATTTCAGCCATTAAATTAGAAACAAGCGATCAAAGGATTAAACGGCATCCGATTATGAGATAATTTTTTAGTTAAATTATCTTTATTATAATTTTAAATATTTTATACGATGATGATAGTAAAATTTAAATTATTTTCGTATAAACTATTCATGTTAAGCAAATATTGCAAAAATACGAGCATAACAATCAGTGAAGTTTCAGAATGATTATTAGGAGACGTATAGTTTTAGATCATTCTTCATCTCATAAGTTAAATTTTATAATTATCATCATAAAAATGATTAAAGTATTAACCAAGATCATTTATAAAAAAAATCTCATAATCGAACACCATTTGGTCCTTTGATCACTCGTTTATCATTTAACGATCGAAATTAATCTATATTAAATTGATCAAGATAACGATATCTGATTGAAGTAATTTGATAGTATGCTATAAATATCATCGAGATCATCGTTGCAGATTTTTGAATTCATCGGAGGTCTCCATCTATCAGATTATAACATCATCGTTCGTGATTGTCGAAATCAAATTTTTCTTATCGATAAAGCTAGGGCCATCGGATCGAGGCGATATTTTGCGATGATACTCTAATGATAATTATTTAGATAATAAATAGTAAAGATGGGCATTAAATTTTAAAATATTTAAATATTTAAATAAATATATATATATATATGGCAGCGGTTATAATTAACCGCTATCATAAATCAGATTATAGCAGCGGTTCCTACTAACCGCTGCTATAGGTCCGACTTATGGCAGCAGTTACAATGAACCGTTGTTATAAGTCGATCTATGACAGCGATTTTTTATAACCGCTGCGGTAGGTCCGACCTACGGCAGCGATTTTTTATAACCGCTGCTATATGTTGAACCTATGGTAGCGATTATAAAAATCGCTGTCATAGGTCTGACCTATAGCGGTGGTTAACGAAAATCACTGTCGTAGAAGCTATAGCAGCAATTTCGAAAATTGCTACCATAGTATGCGCTGTCATAGGTCATTTTGTAATAGTGATAGTATGGCTAGAAGTGTGCAGCAAATAGAAATTGCATATGACGTCTGAAAAATGATGGCCCAAATGTTCTCATAGAAACAGAATTCTATCCAAGCATTTGAGATACGTTCTCAATTGCATTAGCTCTATCAGAGAGATTTATCTATCACGAAGAATGCCACTGAGTTGAAACGTCTCTGGTCTAAAGTAGATCATGATAGAACTTTGGCTCCACAATGTTCTATTGATGTTGATGGATTTCATAAGTATTTAAAGGATGAACGGTTTCAAGACTTCCTGTATGGCCTAAATTTGGAATTCGAGTCTGTCAGAGTTTAGCTTCTAGCTCGGGATACGTCATCTAGTCTAGATCAAGTCTTCTCTACTATTTTGAGCGACGAGATATGACAACGAGTGACCTCTAAATCTAGCAGTCTTATAAGATCTGCCCTTATTGTGCAACCACAGCAGTTGGGTGAGAAGATATGCTTTCATTGCAAGAAATCTGGACATATCAAGGCTTTTTGCTGGGATCTCTATGGTCATCCAAATCAGCTTGGGTGTGGTAATTGAGGTCGTGGTAGTGGTGGTCATCATAGTGGTGGATGAATCGAAGATCAAGATCGTGGTCATATACATATCCAAGCCAATCTATTTGAAGAGACTGAGGGTGTAGTACATAGCTTATCTATAGAGGAGTATCAAACCCTCCGACGAATGATGGACAAGTACGAGTCATCCTCTGGCACCACATCCTCTGCTTTGGAGCAACCTAGCCATCAAAATGGGTATCTTGATTTCTCTCTTTTTGCCCAATCAGGTACTCCTTATAGTTTCGCATATGCATTTAATTATGTCGATAGAACATCCACCTCCTAGATAATAGATTCAGAAGCATTCAGTCACATAACAGGTGCATCTAATATTTTCATTTCATATTCACCATATTCAGGTCAGGACAAGGTCCATTTAGCTGATGGATCATTTACCTTTATTTCAGAAAAAGGATCTATTAACTATATCCTAGTTTGAGTTTGTCATCCATCTTACATGTCCCATCTTTTCCTACAAATATACTGTTTATTAGCTCTATTACTAGATATTTGAATTGCTCAGTTATATTTTGGCCTTCTCATTGTCTGTTTCAAAGCTGAAAATGAGAAAGATACCTGGACATGGTAGGCTGCACAATGGACTTTGTTATCTCGAAGAAGATGAGAATAGTAAGAAGTTTTCTTTGAAAGAGTATGCATTATCTGCTGAAGGTGCTACTTCAAAACTTGTGTTACATCATTGTTGGCTAGGTCATATTTCTTTTTCTATTCTTAGTCATCTATTTCCTTCTCTTTCAAAAAATTGTAATAAAATCTTGCTAGTTTGTGATCATTGTGAGTTGGCTAAACATATCAGGAGAGGATTTTCTGTATTTGGGGTTAAAAGTTCTAAGCCTTTTATTATAATTTACTCTGATATATGAAATCCATGTAGTACTACTAATACTTTGGGCCATAAGTGGTTTGTCACTTTTATTGATTGTTTTAGTCGAATAACTTGGATATATTTGTTAAAGAAAAAGAATGAAGTCTTACATTAATTCAATGAGTTTTATAAACTGATAGATACTTAGTTCGGTGCCAAGATTAAAATTTAGCATCCTGACAATGGCACTGAATACATTAATCAAGAGTTTCGTGCGTATCTTCACACTAATAAAATTCTTCATCAAACCATTTGTATTGATACTCCTGCTCAAAATGGGATTGCTGAGTGAAAAAATAGATACTTATTGGAGGTAGTCCGGTCCTTACTCTTTACCATGCAAGTTCCTAAATTTTTATGTGGTAAAGCTGTCTTGATCGCTACCTACTTAATCAATCGTATGCCCATCAGGATTCTTGGATTTAAATTTCCCATACGGTGCTTGAAAGGGTCTACCAATTATGTGGTCCCCCCTAAAGTATTTGGATGTGTTTGTTTTGCTCGAAATCATAGACCCTTAGTTGGTAAATTGGATCCACGAGCGTTAAAATGTATCTTAGTCGGTTACTCTGCTACTCAGAAGGGGTACAAGTGTTATTACCCTACTGAGTGATGGATGTTTATTACTATGAATATTACTTTTCGAGAAAGTGAAGCCTACTATGAAAGTCATCGATCAGATAGTGGGACACCTAAATTATTTCTTCTGAGAGAATTTCTCTTCACTCCTAGATATTTCGGTGTCCAGGAGGAGTATCGTAGTGATGATGTTCAGGAGGAGCCTAGTATTGGAGCAGCTGAAGAGTCTAGTGTGCATCCACCAACTATCTAAGTACCTCCACCATTTGAAGCTTCTTCTCCAGAGTCCTCAAGTCATAATGGTAACACTATTTTAGCTACTCCTTTCACTTTTAATTCTGATCTTGACATTTCTATTGCAAAATGAAAGGATGCTCGCCTAATTATTCCTCCTACTTGTTATCGTTATGATATAGTTAACTATGTTTCATATAAAAATGTGTCTCCATCTTATCAATGTTTTGTAGCTACATTAGACTCCATTTGTATTCCTAGTACCTGGCAAAAGATTGTTAGAAGAAATGAGTGCTTTGTCCAAAAATCAGATGTGGGATCTAGTCACTATACCCATTGGTAAGTGCTCTATAGGATGTAAGTGGGTGTATACCATAAAACAAACTCCAGAGAATAAGATGGAAAGATACAAAGCTCGACTAATAGTAAAGGGCTACATTCAGACATATGGAGTAGACTATGATGAAACCTTTGCTCCGATGGACAAGATGAATTTTATTCGAACATTGATATCATGTGCAGCTAACTTTGGCTAGGAGTTGCATCAGTTGGATGTGAAGAATGCTTTTCTTCATGGAGATCTTCAAAAAAAAGTATACATGCAGATACCACCAGGATTTGAGACTAGAGCGACTACTGAAAAAGTCTATAAGTTAAAGCGCTCACTACATGGCCTTGAATAGTCTCCTTGTGCCTGATTTGATCGATTTAGTCGGACCATGAGAGGAATAAAATATAGACAGAGTAATGCAGATGATACTCTGTTCTATAAGCATTTAAAGAGAAAAAAAACTATATTTTTGGTTTATATTGATGATATTGTAATCACAGGAGATGACCATCATGAGATTAAGTAATTCAAGAAAAAGCTGAAGCAAGTATTCAAGGTAAAGGATCTAGGTCCACTAAGATATTTTTTGGGTATAGAGGTTGCACGATCATCCAGAAAAATTTTTCTGTCATAATGAAAGTATATTCTGGATTTGCTTTCTGAGACTAGAATGTTGGGGTATAAGCCTGCTAATACCCCGATAAACCAGAATCATCGACTAATGATAGATAGTGGAGCTTCAGTTGATCAAGGAAGGTACCAGCAACTTATTGAAAGATTGATATATCTCTTACATACAAGATCCGACATAACTTATACTGTCAGTGTCAACAATCAGTACATGCATGATCCACGAGAGTCTCATATGGAAGAAGTTTTTAGAGTAGTGCACTACTTGAAAGGATATTCTGATCGTGATTTGCTGTTCTTCCGACACAACATCTTTCAGGTAAAGAAATTTACTGATGCAGATTAGTCTGGATCACTGAATGATAGACGATCTACCTCTAAATATTACACATATGTAGAAGGCAATTTAGTTACCTGGAGGAGTAAGAAACAGTCAGTGGTGGCACGATCATCAACAAAAGCCGAGTACAAAGCAATGGCCTTAGGTATTTGTGAGCTTCTCTGGCTACAGAAGCTACTTCAGGAATTACGACTCCTGAACAAATCTCCTCTTCGTCTGTACTGTGATAGCAAGGCGGCAATTAAGATTGTAAGCAATTCGGTATAACATGATCATACCAAATACATTGAGATCGACCATCACTTTATCAAGAAAAAGATTGATCAGGGCCAGATCTATATTATCTTTATTCGGTCATCCAGTCAGGTGGCGGAATTTTGACCAAAGGACTTAGCTTATCATTTTTTCTGAAATTGGTTGACAAGATAGGAATTCGTGATATCTTCGCCTCATCTTAAGAAGTGTTAGAATAATGGATCTAATTAAAAATATTTTTAATTAAAGATTCTAGGATATTATTTTTTGATATATTCTTATTATTTTTTTTCTATATTTAGATTTAGATATCTATATTTATAGACTTCTTGTATATTCTATTTCAACGTAGAAAAATAAAAATTCTTCTCCCGACTTCATATTCAACATCATCCTTCCTCGATATTCCTTTCAACTTTTTTTCAGGTCCGCTGAAATTTTAGAGAGTTGCTCCCTAGTAGCATCAAGTTAAACTACAAGCAAGGAACCAGAATTGCTTATGTCGATACTTTGCCATCTTCTAGATACCACCCAGCAAGATAATGGTACTCATCGTAGCGAAGCAGGATTAGACATCGATAACAAGGATAAAATGCTTTCAGTTAGCAACCGTTGCTGCTTCGGTGAAGGGATATTGATAAGCAATGATCAAAATATCCATTCCAAGATATTGTTATAACCGGGGATCGATATTTTTTTCAGAGGCCCTCTACCTTCACCATCGCCGCCTCACCCTCCTCCGCCACCACCGCCTCACAACTGCCAGGTCCAAGTTCTGTCGCCGTCTCCCCCACTCCTCGCTGCCCTTCGCCGCGTCCCGGGCTCCGAATCAAAAAGCATAGGGCTGGGGAGGACCGAGCCACGGGTGGTGGGTTGCGGAGGAACTGCGGGTGATGGTGGGGTCACGGAGGAACTGCGGGTGTGCGGCCGTGGAGGGGAGGTCCATGGTGGCGGCAGTCTAGACATCATGAGGAGAGAGGATCGATGTTGCATCTCACCCCACGCAAAATTGTATTTTTTTAGGTTGGTCGGAGAGGGGTGCACGGGGCTTGGGGGGGGGGGGGGGCGGCGAGCGACCTTGCTTTCTTCCACCATCGTCTCCGTCTATCGTGGCCAAGCAACCAAATTGTATTTTTTTAGGTTCGTAAGGCCGCGGTCTAGGTGTTCGACAGTAGTCTTGTGGAATTATTACCATGCTTTTCAAGATGAAAAGATTAATGATGGCTTTTCTGTTTTAGATATGGTCTGGGGTAAGGTGAGGATCCACCCATGGTGGCCTGGACAAATCTTTGATCCCTCAGATGCATTAGCATCGGAGCGTGAGAAGAAGGACCATTTTTTGGTAGCATATTTTGGAGATAAAACTTCTGCTTGGTGCGACGAGTCTCGACTGAAGCCTTTTCAGACATACTTTGCACATATGGAGAAGCAGAGCAATTTGGATGCTTTTGCGACTGCTGTTAATGATGTCCTGGAGGAAGTCTCGAGGCGCATAGAGTTGGGGATGATGTGCCATGAGGCGCTCCGATGTGCTGAATGAATGGCAAATAGGCTAACCAGAATCGATGCTCACTAAACTCGAGTGTAGCATAGCCAATCTCTCTCTCTCTCTCTCTCTCTCTCTCTCTCTCTCTCTCTCTCTCTCTCTCTCTCTCTCTATGTTAGATTTCAGCTTAATATACAATAGAAGCTTAGCCAGTGACATATTTTGTTGATAATAATTTGTTAAATTGTTTTATTATATTTTAAGGATAGTTGAAAAGAGGAGAACATATGTGTGCTTTATGCATCGAATGGGACGATATTAATGAGTCCATATTAACAATGAAAGATTCTACTTACATTTCAAAAATTATTAGAAAACAAAAAAAAATTATATCCTACATAGGTGATATATTAGTTACCTAAAGACTTCTTAAATGACATGTCAAATGTATTAACCTCAATTTGTAGAAGGATTTAATAAAGTAAAGTTGAGATTTAGGCGGTGGATGTGCAAATGGATACCAACCAGATGAGATCTTGACTCTTGAGTCTCTTAAGTTTCATCATGACAATGGAACAAATGTTAATATGGAAAGAGAGTAAGAATTTTAGCAAGAGCTAGGTTGCAAAAAATCTATGAACAAAATTAAATTTAAAAAAATAATAATAATAATTTATAATCCACATTATGCATAAAATATATTTTTATTATTTTAATTATTTTTAAAATATAATAAAATAGATATTAATAAATTAATAAAATAAAATATTTTTTTAAGAAATAATTATATTCCATGCATGACACGTAGGGTTGAAACCGAATCGGATACTAGCATATCCATATCCGTATTTATTTTATCTAATGAATACAAATACGGATATAGATATTATTCAGATGCAAAAATTCATATCCACATTCATTTGAAATGAATACGGATATAATTCGGATATTAGAAGTATGAATATAATTTAGATAATTAAATTTTATAACTATAGAATCAAAAATATTATTAAATAAATGATAAATCAAGTTAATCATATATTTATATGATTATATATTTTTTAAAAAAAATTAATAAGTAGTATAGAAAATTATATAAAATTACATATAAATTCGAATATTCGGAGACGGATCGGATAGTTGTCTATCTATATCCATATCCATTTTTCTTTAACGGATATAGATATGGATACAGATATTAATCGGATCCTCAAATTTTTATCGATATTCGAATTAATTTGAATACGAAAATGGATCGAACGGATAATATCCATACTACTTTCATCTCTAATGGCACAGAATTATAAGCTAGCATATATATTAAAATAAAAATATTTATCTCCACCCGCCATGTGTCATCAAAGCAGATGCCTCCATCCACCATATCTCTCGAGCTATTATCTCAGAAGATTACAAATGGATTAGGCTGACCCATGATCAGATCTGATCCGATCCATGTAGATTCGATCCAAACCGTTTTAAAAGACTCACGGATCTGAATCGAATTTTAAAATTGGATCTATTCCATTTTTCAAATCGAATCTGAATTTACTACATTTTGATCCAATCTAATCCGACCTAACCCACGAAGATTTTTGGATTGATTTAAATCTTGACAGAAATGATCCAATTGGATCCCTATACAAGATCCAAATTACAATTGATATATTTTTTCATTAAAAATTTCAGAAGTGGTAGAAACATACTAATTTAAAAATTAATAAAATAAAATTCTCTAATTTACTTCTATCTTTTTTTCGTCCAGATTTTATATATATATTAAAAAAAAATCAAGATTCTATTGATCAAAGATTATTAATTATCACCACTAACTTTTCAAATTATGTCAAACATCTTGGTATTCATTTTTATATACTCTTATTAATTGAATCTTTACTCATTTTAGCTTCGTAGGCTTCATTAGAAATATCGACAAAAATAAGAATATAAGTAAAACTAGATATGGATTAAGAACAAGCAATAAATTCAATCTTTCATTAATAAATCTAAAAATTAATGTTTAATATCCGAAGTTATAAACCAGTATATATATAAAGCTAGTACCATGTACATAATTAGAAGCATTTTACCAAGTCAGGTTAGGTTACAGTCAAACAAGGTTCAGAAAAATTGCTGTTTAAAACGGAACCTTGCGGCCATTTATACGCTTGGTTGGTAAGGCAGAAAACGAATGATCGCACGCTAAGCGCTCTCCTCCGGAGCAAAGAGCAGGGAACAGGAAAGATGCCGGCTGTACGCCAGGGCAAACACTGGAGCACGGATCACATCGAGCGAAAGATTACTTCCTTTTTGGCGGGTTGCATTTTGCTATGGTACTTATTTTGGATTAGAGGGCGTTACATAACCATCCTGTCCTTTCTTATATTCAATATGGTCCTATCTAAACTTATATTTTAATCGATCAAATTATTCTGTTGGTACATTGTGGTTCCTCCAACTTTCTCGCACAGAACTTGGAAGTCACTATTAGGGGATCCCACGTGAGCAGAAGACCCCCTTAAGCGAGTATTTGGCTGTAGAGTGCCGATTGATCTGTAACTGCCTTAAAACCTGATGCCCATAATTTCGTTCTCGGAAAACATGCAAATGTAAATCTCACCAGATCAAGTATCACTAAATTTCAACCAAATACAATAGCACAAACAAAAAGGCGATGACAAAACATCTTAAAAGAATTTCTAATCAGAAGGCATTTTTTTGGTAGAAGAACTTGGGAGAGTATAACTCACATGATGACGGATTCAACACCACCACCACCACCACCGCCAATTGCTAGTGCTGCTCTTTTCTTGGCAAAATATTCCTCTGCTCGAGCAAGATTCTTTGCAACCGATGGCTTTACCCACTTCTTCCGACCAGGCAATATGGTGAGAGTGCAGCCAGCAGCCTCAAGCTTCCCTTTTGCTGCTGCTGAAAATGCCGGTGCCTTTATGTTCAACTTAACAGACAAATCCCCATCTCCCAAAGTCTAGCGGCAGTTAAAAGTTTGGATAAGCATAAAAATCTAACCGAAATACTGTATTTATGCCAGAACTTTTAAATGTCAAACCATTCATACCAATATAGAAGGGCACCCTGAACACATGAAAATGGTTCCACGCTAACAATAGTAGGAGGGAACCTCAGTTCAAGCAAAGCAAGTAACAGATAGCATAACTGGTTGCTTTTAAAAGATTAGATGATAAGGTTACATGTTGCAGATAGAATTGCCAACACTTCGGGTGTTTCAAGCTTGTGGTTTTCTGCATGTCTCAAGTCAGATTTTCCTCAATAAATTGACAGACCACTGTTAGATATAGTTATTAGCAACAGGGACCTAGTCCTCAAATAACATAAACACTGCACATTTTCCAAATAAACTGAATTCAGTGAGATACAAAAATGTATGGCCAAAGCCAAAACAACAAGAACCATTTAGGCCAAAATAAATCAGCCCATAATGAACTCCCATGATAACATAAACAAAGGAGATTAGGGAATATTTAGATCCTAACAACACCAGCAAGCATAGGATATGCCCAAAGTCAAGTCCTAAAGAAAACAAATAAATCTTAAAGGCTTAAACTGCAACTAACAACAATTTATCAACTAGAGAGCACCACAAATATCATTCAGATAATGTGTGTATGACAACAAGGTTATCATCCTCTACAATAACAAGGCCTAACAATATAATGTACTGTAATATGAACATTCATACTGCTCAGTTATTTATCATATGTTTCATAAACAAGTCAAACCGATAGAACAATGATTCCAACAATGCCAAAAAACTCACTAAAACAATCAATTCTCCAGTTTCACAATCTTAATGCTAGTTATCAAAGCATTATGAGCAATGTATACAAGGGGTAAACTGACAAGGTAGCTGATTTTCTTTCGTATTATGAACAATAAACAAATATAAAATATAAGATATTTTATCTCAAGTAATCCATTAATTGTGGTGTCGGTCAATCTCTCTGCAATGACATGATCTGCTGAGACTAGACAGGATAAGCCAACTTATCAGGTGCAGTGGTTCCACCTTTGTCTCCATAAACTGGTTTAAATTCATTTCTCCTGAAATCTCCTAAAACCACCTGGATATTGAGTAGGATTACAAGCCACAGAATTCTGCAAAAAACTGAAGGCCCACAACAAGGTTGCAGCTTCCTCATTCTCCACAAAGCCACTCAAAATAAGGCAGGCATGCTCAATTATTGGATTTCTCTCTGCATCACATAATACAAAACCTGCTCAAGCATTCCAATTCTCAACATCAAGCAATGGATACACCATTAAAATCCACATATTTAGGCACCACATTGCCAAGCACATCCACTTTATCAAAAAATGACTGTTGTTAAGATTCCCCTACTTATTTGAATGCATTTCTTGCTACAGATTCTTGAATTTCCCAGCACCTTTCTACCTTCCATCTATTCCTGCTCTACCAGAGCAATGCCAGGTCCAGATATATAGCAAGCACCAGCTTGCCTCTATCTACCCGATAGGATAGCTCATTGCTTTGTTACCTCATGCAAACTTAGTACACGTCTCTCAGCTTTGTCAACTCTCAACTTTGTCAACATCTATTATATTTCCTTTTTGGGTATTTATTTTATTGCTGCACTTTATGTAGGTTTTCCTGTACCAAAATCCATGTAAACAAAGAGACTCATATATTTAGAGGAAGGCTATGATTGGGCTCTCCAGCAATGATTCCCAATAAACTTAATATGGAAACAATGTGAGATAAGCCAATGGAACTGGAATGTTTAGATAATGACCCTCCAAAATATTCCCAGGATAGCTAACGTGTGGTATTCATTCTAAGGGAATCTAGATATGTAAATAACAAACATGAAACAATCTTAAATAGCTTAGTACGACCAAGAATCCATGACAAGATGTTCTGCTTTTAGCTCGCATTTATATGAATTCCAGTTTGGAAGAATATTGCTAGCAACAACTTATGAAAAGTTGTGTAAATAAATTTGATAGCAATGAAGTAGTGGATGTGCTGTGTTTCTATAAAAATGTATTTAAAAAAAAAAAAAGAAAACAAAACAAAAAAAAAGCATGCTTACCTATAACAAACTGTCATCTTCTCTCTTCATGTTGACTCTTCCAAAGTCTACATAAGTTTGGAGGGCTGACCGTTGGAATTTGGACTGCAAGAATAATGTCAGTCTCCCAACACAATACCCACCAATACCCAAAGCTTCCCTATTAGGGAATTTAGTACCATCTATTAGAGGATGACGTCAAGCAGACACGTAATAATAAAACTTTGTTCAATCACTTACTGAAGCCTTCTCCACTTAAAGTCTTGCTCCATAACCAGCTCCATTCGAGCGATACAAAACACAGATAATGATTAATCCACACCTAGTTCAACTTTATGTTGATGGAAATTTCACTTCTATGTTTGTGTTCAGCTTATTTCAGTTATGAAAAATAAGAACAAGAATAAAAATAGAATGAGGTAAGCTGTCTGCTCCAGCATCTCACCAGGCTTTCTTTCTGCCAGCATTCACCCATATGCTGTATAAGTTCTAAACCCTTCTGATGTAATCACAGATAATATACATGCTGTCATATGATGTTATACTGATGTTCACATCAGCAAAAGAACATTTTTAAACATCCTGTTTAGCTGCATCTGATCTAACACTAACCAATATCATGAAATTAGGTACAGAGATGGGGTAGATATGATTCTGTTGTCAGTGACCTTCAAAATACCAGGGAACATGAACAAACAAAATTGTTTGATATGCAGGTTTGGTACCACAAGTTTCTGACCTACTGCAACTAAGCTATTGAATAAACCATGCCAATTGCTAGAAATCAGGCATAAGATGGAAATTCTGAATCTCAATGTCAGGGCACAAATTGGTTGCCTTGCAGCTCATCAACAAATCAACAATGAAGTGTTATATAAATAAGGCTCATCCAAAGCCAAGAAGCTACAACCAATAGACCTATGGCAGGTTGAAACCTGATATCTGCTGATACTTTAAGGTCACATCTGCAATTAGAAAAGGCTAAACTAAACTATTGCACCCGTTATGCTTGAAGATTTTAACTAGATCAGCACCTTACATGATCTGGACATAATTTAATTAGAGGTAGGCTAAATCTGCAGGATATCTATTGTCGTGTTTTCATCTTATAGTGGTTATACTTGAAGCTTTAGCTTGAATCAGCTTCATGTCTTAATAGCAAAGCAATTCCCGAATCTCAGATGAGCGACAGGGCATATCTGGGTGGATGGGTACAGAAACACAGCAGGACTAACATTCAGTGGGAGAAGGTAAAAAGTTACATCTCAATGCACCACATTTCATAGTCCATATCACATTCTTATCTGTGTTAAATATGCCCAGCTTTAAGATAGTATCAAGAATATTTTTTAAAACTCCACAATTCATGTAATATTTCTCATGTAGTAACAGATTGGGTAAATTAATTTTATTCTGCAGGCAATCACAAAATTGGTTAAGGAAAAAAAAACTCAAAAACAGTCTCAATACCTTTAGCGGTAGTCTTCTGTCTCTGCCAGATGCGTTAATCAAGCCCTTTGCTTTCAAAGATTCCAATGATATTTCATCACCTTCTTGAAATCCAGCAGCCTCAATGTCTTTTAAGTTGACAGGAACAAACTTTGGTAACCCTGCATGCATGCCTGGCAAGAAACAAAAAATAAAAATTGTTACCAGTAGTAAGTTAACAAGACAAAAATTTGGTCCCTCTACAAAAGAGCAATATAGCAATTCAAATATCCAACATATGATGCACTTTACATGCACAATATTGACATAGAGAGAAATCTATAAAAGAAAAGGAAAAGAAATCAAACAGTATTATATAAAGCATGGAATAATATAAACCGTGGTTTAACCATAATGCATTTGAGAAACAGACTAATCAACTCCTACAGCAGAGTCATTTTTGTAATATTCTCAAGCATAGGAAGATAGAGCTATGAGAATTAATTGACACAACTATGGAATGTAATAAAGAGGTACAATAATTGCCCTAATGTGGAAAAAAGTGCATTAAAATTTAAAACTGGGTTAAATATAATCACCATCCAGTCACCTTTCATTCTCTTCTTTCCTTTCTTTTTCTTTTTGAACTTTGCCCCGGTTAAATATAATTGTGCTGTATATAGATGTCCGACTTACTTTTTTTTTTAAAAAAAAAAAACTTTCAATTCCAGCACATTTTCATAAAGACAATGCCCATCTATGATTTATCAAGGGCATGTGACAGTCCCAGCCATCACCTGTCAGCCAGTCATCATCTAGATCATTGTCACCATCACCGCGTGTCCTTAAGCACCAGTCCTAAGAGAGACCAAGAACTATTGTCAACAAGTCCCCAGAAATGGACAGACATGGTAAGCCTAGCAGTGGTGCAAAACAGCAAGCAATAGGATCTTTGACCAACAAGGTGGCAGTGTTGTCTGAGAAAACAGGAAAAAATTAGTGAGGAAAGTAAGGATAACTGCACAACATTGGCAGAGCAGCCAGCAGATGGGCATGGAAGGAAGCATTGGAGAGGGGGAGAGACAGAACACCATCATAGAGGCCTCTCTCCATCTATTTACAAGCCAAATATCATAATCATTTGGACTGAAGCCTCGAGTATATTACATTAGAACCAAGGTTCGCCATCTCAGTGCTGGACCCCGCATTAGAACCATCCTATTACAATGTAGGTATATGGTATGGCATGGGATGGAAAGGTGCACCAATGTTGGTATGGTACGAGACAACACATGGATTCAGTACCAGTATAGTACGGTGTATCCGGTATAGCATGGTAATATCCAATATGGCAAACCGTCATTACAACTGATGTGACATGTACCTAGTCATGATAGGCCAGTCATCAGAAAACTTAACTGACTTATCCAGTTTACTCATCCCAAAATAGTTTCCAATAATTGCTTAGAGAGGGGGAAAAATGATATGTAGCATACGATAGATGTAATTCTAGCACATAAGACAGACAACTTAGCGAGAAGGTGAAACATCTGGCAAGAATTTGTCAAATTACTTTTGATTTAAGATGCCCGCTAAAAGCCTGACTATTCGATATGCTTGGTAAAAATAGATAAATTTTGAGTTGGATTATCCCTACAATTTAATCAAAGTTGTCAGCCACCTTGATCCTCAAAACATTTCAACTTGTCTGAAGTCCCTAACAACAACTATAGGTTCAGGTGCATTTTGCCTCTTTGGCAATTTGTCAAAACAAATATAGATCTCAAAATAATCTTTGCATTAAGTACAAGATCCTCATAATCTAATATTGGGTAATAGTATACAATTCAAAAAATTGTTAGTGCACATGAACTATAATGATCTTGCTCCTCAAAATTAGATTGTCAAATCCATCCTACATCATGCTCCCATGAAAAGAGTTAAAAAAAGAAATTCTCGAGTTAAGATGACTTCTTTTGCTTCTAAGGATTCAAAATATGATCCAAGAATTCTATTCAGATTGATGGAATGTTTTTGCTTGTCCTCAGGTCCTTGAACTCCATTGATTATCTTCGATATTCCAAAACATTATTATGATCTTTCCATTTTATGTGTAATAAAGACAATTCTGGTTTTATGCACTGCATATCAATATTATATCCATCCTCCCAAAGGCAGGCCAGTGGTTATCATCAGAATTGCATAGTATGTATGCTATCTTTTCTTTGATAAAAAACATGACAAGAACCATGCTTATCCATCATATTCTCATCATCGGTAACCTGTTAATTGGTAGGTTAGATCTCCTGCTTGACTTTGTGCTTCAACTACTTACAAGGTTATCCACATTACCATCTTCCATTATGAGTATAGTTGTTCTTTTTTCTTTTTCTTTTTTTTTTTTTGTGTGTGTGTGATCATTCCATCAACAATTACCAATAAGTTTGCCCCATTGCAGAATTTGTTTAAGGCTTTCTTCCTACCTCTAAAGCTTCTATAAAATGGTTTATGTCTAGATTGTTGATCAGAGATCATTCCAGTAATGAGTCACAAGTTCTACATTGTTCAGGCTGTGCCTTGAATTTGTTTTTTCCCCCTTCTTCTTCAAGTAATTTACAGAAAATTTTAATTATTGACTTGGTCAAGTGTGATCCCTTTCATTTTCCCATATGCATTACCCCACCTTGTCCTCTTTTCCTCTTTTTTTTTTTGACAGCTAGTTCTCCTTCAGTGGCCATATATGCAGAGGTCCACCAGTTCAACTAGACAAACACCCTTCCACTTCATTTTATGTTATGATCACTCTGCATCTACATCTTCCAACAATGTCATTTTTTCTATTTCTTCCACCATTTTGCCACTTTACTGTACTTTTGTCCATGTCTTCATCATTTCTTTGTGTTGTCTTCTTCTACAATGTCTTCCTTTCTCGTTCCTCTCACTCTTCTTTGCTTCCCACGATACGTGTCCATCATGGGGTCTCCTCACCCTTGGAACTTTGACAGTTCCAAAATCTCTTAATCCTTCATTCATGTCTCTAAATTTGCACAAAAGTCACTGCACATTCTAAAGCATGTCCATTCAAGGGTTAGATTGTTGAGCATAAGGGATTAATATGACCCTAGTCCACCAAAACCCCTTCATATTAAGAATCTCATATTTACGGGTGCCTACTTTTTCTTCTACCAAGGATTCTTTGCATGTGGTTTCCCTCCTTTCCTTCCTATTTCCCGCTCCCCTTGTCCTGACCAATTTTAACTCTTGTTCGTATCCTTCCTTTCATCTCCAGCAAGCATCCTTCCATTCCTATCATCCAGGTTTATCATCAGCAGCAACCTTTGGCTGAGCCTAACATGTTCATCTACCCTTTAGATGTACTCTAGCTAATATTGTTTCCACTATCACCCCTTATCATGGGCAGTATAATTGCTCCATTCACAATTATCACCACACACCTACACATACAATTATCCTTCATATGTATTGGGAGCGGAAACTACAAAGTCCTCGTGAAGCTGTTGGCATCTTAAATTGATGACAAGGACATTCTTGAGGACATAGATTTGCTTCAATAAAAGGAAATCGCACTTCAGGTCCTGTCCCTACTCCATCTGAAAAAAAGCCACCGATTTTATACCAATTTGGAGCCTGACCTAACCATGAAAATTTCTGCTCCTAAAGTATGCCCACGGATCGTTAGCTATCACCGAAAGTTGGACAAGGATATCAAATATAAATTGAATTAATCTTTCTCCAATATTTACTTTTCAAACAATTTAAGTTCTCAAGCAGGGTAAGGGGAGGAAAAAAAGACATACTGAAAAACCAAATTATTATTATTTTCTTTTTTTAAAGACGATGAAAAAGGGGAGGGGGGGGGGGAAAACTTGATACCTCCAGCAATTCCACGGAGCTTGGGGATTCGACGGTAGAGGGGCATCTGTCCACCCTCGAGGCCCTTACGGACGCCGGGCCCGGACCTCGACTTCTGGCCCCTCATACCAAACCCACAGCTGTTCCCCTGGCCGGCCACGATCACCCGCCCCTTCCGCTTGTTCCTCTTCCTCGAGCCGGGCTGGGGGGCCAGGTTGTTGAGCCGGAAACGCTCGGGAGGAGCAAGAGCAGCTCGGCATACAACTGCAGGCGTCGAGGAGGAGGGCCTCTCTGCTTGCCTTCCGACGAGGCGAGACCTGGGTACCGATAGTGATGGGAATGTAGAAGAAGTGGTGGGTCTGAGACTCCTCACGTCGCCCTGTGAGAAGAGAAAAAAAGGATGTAAGAGAGACAAGGGGATTAAGGAATGGGGGGGGAAGAATGGAACCTTGAAGGGAGAAGCGGGCGGGCGGAGGAGTCGGGGAGTGAGAGTGGGCGGGCAGCCATTTTTGCCCGTTAAGTGAAAGAAACTGTCGAAGCTGAGGGTGGATAAAGGGATTTGGATTGGGAGAGCTTCTGATGTCGGTCCGACCCGTGCTTGGCTCCATCAACCGGAAGCGTTTCTTTTTCTTTTTCTTTTTCATTTATTTAATTTTTTAAGTCTTCTCATCCTAGACGATTTGATCTGTGGCGTTGCCCCCCCCCGCCCCTTTTTTTTTTTGGTACGAGTTTCCCGTTTTTTTTTTTTTTTTTTGGAAGAGGTCAGTTAGCCCACTCTCTAAACAGTCTTATCTAATTTCTAAGCAATGTGCCTCTAATATTCTTGTGGGCTGCATCAGACCTGTGTAGAGCTGATGTTAGCTTAATTTTGTATTCTCCTTTCCCGGATAATGCTGCTTAGGATATGTTTTTATTAACAAAAGAATAACTAGGCTATCTTATCTTGCATTATATGATCTTTTGTACATAAATTTTTGATTTTGTGTTTACATAGAGATAAATTAATTTTTAATTTATATTAATCCTTTGAATATATAATTATTGCACATTGTTTATTGATTTTAAGTCAATGATTATTGGAAAGAATAACTGATCCATCTTTTTGACAATATGTCCTGCATCTCTTAGAACTTGTAGTTTTATAGCTAACTAATTGAAAATTTAAGTTTCATATCCCCTGAATCATGCATCAAATATTGTATCTCTCTTTATTAAAATGTTTATCAATAGTAATTTAAAAAGTAATTGATTGAGTCATCAATACCCCTAGTTTGATGTTTGAAAAACTCTAGCCTATAGTGCTCTCTTTCTCTCTCTTTAAGAAAAGATAAAATCATATAAATTACTGTGCAATTTGATTGATGTAGGCGGCTACAAACACTATAATAAATATGGTAGTTGAGATTTTAGGAATTACCATGTAGTTTTAAAGAAATGAGAGATTAGTGCTAACTTAAGAAGTTATCAAGGGTAATCTGAAAGGAACCAAAAAAAAAAAAAAAGAAAAAAGGAAAATGACTAGGTTACTTGTGAAATCCTTTTCTTTTCTAATAAAGAAGAAGAAGAAAACTTGCGAAGTTAATTATAGCATAATGCCTTTTTTTAAAAAAAAGAGGGTCGTACCAAACCTTAGGCAAAGTTATATGCTAAATTTGGGAACTAACCTTCCTCACTAAATTTGCATCAACATATATGAACTCCATCTTTGGCTATCTAATTTTTTTGTTGAGCCGACCCTTTACAACAATGTTGATGCTGCCCACTATTCCTTTCCTCATTTATAACAGGATGATCTCTGGTAGCTTAAAAAGAAAAAAGAAGATAAGAAAATGCATACTTGATGAGTTGGTTAATTTTTTTACTCATTCCACTCGATATCTAGCTTCAACTATATCTTTCACCAGGGCTTGAGTGTCAAAGGGTTTTTTTAAAGAGATTTTTCCTCATTTTATAACCCATCTCATGTGAGTCTTGAAAAAAAAAACAATAAAAAAGCTAATCCTTACCTCGATCTAGATTCAGGCATTTGATTTAGAATAGATTCGATGTTGAATTGGAAATGTTCAATGTAGATGTCAAGCAGCATGGTTGGTGAAGCTTTTGAGGATGCTGAAGACTTGGACACGAGTCTCATGCTTATCCCAATTGTTGGTTGAGTTTTTAGCCTTGGCTTTCAAAAATTGGACAGATGCAATCTTCCAATCACGTCCGTTTATGCATTGCATGACAATTAGAATTAATTGGGATCCACATAAGACAGTGCGTTACATAAACTTTGTGGAATCCAATCAATCATAGTTATCGTGCAAGACATGAAAATTATAATGCAAAAACCAGACGTTTCCAGCTCGACGCTGAACTAGAGAAAAATATTAACCAGCTTTTATCATCATCATTCTTGCTATTTTTATCTACTCTCACTCGTACTAAACTAACATTACTACATCCTACCCCATGAATCTAGTATTTTTGCCTCTCGTTGCTTGATACGGTCAACAAGAGGTCCTTGTTGGTTCCCTGTTGCCCCCGAAGCATAGCGGGAAAATAAGGAACTTAGCGATACGTGCCGGGGTTGCAAAACTTCTAGGCTGATAATTCCGTGGCGAATTGAAGTTACCCCAAGGCTGACCCAAAAAGGTCTGGACCATCGCTGCATTCCGACCTTACTTTAGAATATAGAAGCAACTGGGGTTTTAGTGCAGGTGATGAACTGTGTGTGATAAATTGGGGTAGATCATAGATGGGGTGATGGGAAAGGGAGACGAATGATAGGTGGTGGTTTGGTGGGTCTGCATTGATGGAAAGGTGGAAAACATGAGAGAGACAACTTTAATTTTAATTGTGGACACTGGATTACAGCGTAAAGTTGAGTCCCAACATCAGTAGAGAGGAACCTGGTCCTTCCTCACAAATCAAAGCTGTCGTTTGTAACTATTAGACCTTTTCCTCTCTGAAACATTTCTTTTCAATCAAACTTTTTAATTTGCCATCCCATTGATACCTTTGCATGTGATACACAACAGGACTAGTAATGACTTTTTCTAGTTTTCTTGCACTTCTATTTACCATTATGTTTGTGGAGAAGGCTGCTGGGTCTGAAAGAGTTGTTCTTGCTTTGCTTGCAGTCGGGTTTTCCCTTTGCCTTTTCTTTTCCTTTCTTTTCTTTTTCCAATTCCCTTTTCTCGCCTTCCGGCTCTCCATGAGCAACCCGAAAGCCTGCGAGTGCACGAGTACCGGGGTGTCGACTTCTGCGCCCACGTGTCCTAGTCGAAGATCTGATTATACGTGTCAGTATCTTATTCGCCAAGAAAGCTGTTTCCAGCTCGGAGGCAATGGAGTCGGCAATACTCGGAGTTAAATACCGAGTGTCGTTCCGATAATTACAGGGTTTTTTGTTTTTTGGCTCCTCCCCACCGTAGCCCTATTCTCGATCCACCTGGAGAGAAGAGGGCAGGAAGAACCGTAGCTTCGTCGCCGCCGCCGCGGAGAGGGGAGAGATGAAGATCTTCGTGAAGACTCTCAAAGGCACCCACTTCGAGATCGAAGTGAAGCCCGAAGACGCCGTACTGTTCAATCCCCCCTCTATCTTCGCGGGATTTCTTGTTTTTTCTCGATGTATACTATTATTTACCTGTTTCTTGGGCGATTAGGGCTTGCCTTCTAGCAATCGATTGTGCCTAATCTTAGAGCAGATGGATGTTTTTGGTGCTTCTATATCTGAAGCGGTTTCTTGATCTTGAAAAGTTCCCCTTTTTCTTGAGATGCAGCGTAGTTCGATCTTAGCGAATTCGATGTTTAGCGTGATATTTTAGGAAAATTGGCGTTTATTTTCTTGTTCACATTCCCCCAAAAGTGGGCCTTTTCCCCTCAGTTTAGGGTTTAGAGGCGTGTGGACTAATCTGAATTCCGGGTTCTGTTCAATTTGGATTCTTTTTGTTTCCTGTCATCTGGGATGCGATTTCATAATGAATTGGTGTGATTTCGCAAATAATCGCTTGCTTTCTGCACGTCCAGCTTTAGATTAGGAGTCATCACGCGACCTTCAAGGGAGCTTGTAGGGTTGGGAACGGTGTTATGTTGTTGTTTAGTGTGATATGATACTGAAATTGATTGGTATTTTCTTGTTATTATTAGACTAAAAGTGGGATTTTTTTTTTTTTTTTTTTTTTTCAATTCTTAGCAGGACTTGGACTAGCCTGAATTCTGGGTCCTTTTTCAATTTGGATTCTTTTTTGTTTCTTATGATATGAGATGTGATTTCAAAGGGAATTGTGTGTTTTCTGCTCATCCTGCTTTAGATTAAGAGTCCTTGCGTGATGTTCAAGAAAGCTTATACGACTAAGGACGGTGTCATGCTGTTTCATAGAGCAGTTGAGGACCTTGTCAATGTTTCAACTGCTGGACCTTGTCAATGTTTCAACTGCTATAAAGTTCTTGCTTTTGTTTTGTTACATAGAAGTAAGGGTAATTCTAGATTTTACCTCCTCTTGTACAAGTGAAAAGACATCCTGTGAGCAGCGTGAATTGGACTACAATGTGGAATTTCTTAAATCTGAATTAGTTGGTAGATATAGTCACCGTTGCTGTTAACCATGGAACCAAATAGGTATTTGAAACTATGGTATCGAAGGACAATCCACACTTTTTAAAAATTTTTATATTAGATAGAGTTGCAATCAGATACATAGGATCAATACTATGATGTTTCTTGTCTTGATTTGATGCATGCCTGGTTTATGCCATGTCGTAGCAAGAAATTGCTTTGTTTTTCCTGCACTTTCAGGTATGTATGATTATAGCTAATCATCTTGCTGATATGCAACCAATCAAGTTTGTGAAGGTTTACATTAAAGTCTCTTGACTAATAGATGTTTTATCAGATGTAGATTATGAGCTATTAATGTATATATATGACCATATGTCTGCATGTGTTAATTTCCTAGTATTAACCCAATCTCCTATTCTCTTGAATGCTGATCCAAATACTAGGTGTCATTTTTCTTCAGAGTGGTGTCTAGGGCCGTAGAAGACAAGTGGTCTGCTTTGTTGTGTAGGGCTTTGACTTTTCATTGTGGTGCTCTGTTGTGGACTGGTGGTTACTGAGCACCATAGATACCACAAGTTGAAACCATCGTGAAGACATCTGGGATTTCAATATTATCAGGGATGCTACATGTTTCAGATAGCTTCGCAGAGTGTGTGATGCCTTTATCCCTTCACTTGGTTGGACATGCATCTTTGATGCATAAGATTACCACCCTCTGCCAGCTTCGGCTCTTTAAATGCCAAGGATAAAATCTACTTATCATCTTAGATTTTGATGTATGTTTCAGCTGTTTTTGACTGGCGGTTGTGCCATCCACAACTCCAAAAATTATATGTGCCTGAGGTCCTGATGCGCATATTAGGAAGATATAGTGTAGCAGTGAATTTTTAAAAGTTATTTGGGAGAGATGATCCTTGCTTATCATGCCTCCAGTGTGACTCAATATCGAGTCAACAAGTTCCTCTTGCCCTTAAGAGTAACTTATAGTTGTGAGGAACCCTAGTCTGAAGTTTAGAATCTTTAAGGAGAGAGCAACAGCATGCTGAAGACTGATCTTTGGTTGAGGAAAGGTGGTGCCGATGGCTGGAAAACATTGTAGATGGCATGCATGTATGATCAGTAATTAGAAATTATTTTAATGAAAGTATTGTGGAAGTATGAAATTTTATACACAAGTAGATCATGCGATTAACTGTGCTCCTATTAATCATATTCATCACATCTAAGCTTATGTGATTCTCATTGTTGGCTCTTTCAGAAGATAGCTGTTTAGTATTTTGATTTTTTCTATGCTGATGTAAGACTATGTCAAGCTCAATGTAATTTTCCAAATCATTTGAAAAACATAACTAATGGAGCATCATAAGCAAGGATCACTGTCTTGCTACTGGACTCCACACTGGTACCATGCTATTATAGTGTCAATATATGATACAGTATAAGTCGGCAAGCCGTACCAGATGTCGTTACAGTTTGAGATTGCATACTGGTTCAAGACTGGTACAGGACGGTACTCTGGTATGGTATGGTATAGTACAGTACTGATTAGTATGACAAACCTTGATCATAAGCTTCTTTCCAGTCTAAGTCTAACTTCACGTCTCATGTGTTGATCTTAAATGTCAGGGTTAATGCAATTTTCACAATTTTCAGACTCATCTTTCTGTTCTCTTTGTTTTTTTTTCCTTTTTTCCTAATCTGGGGTGTGCAAACAACATCAACTTACAGATTTGTTTTGGTTTGCAGGTCGCTGATGTCAAAAAGAATATAGAGGCTATTCAAGGGAAAGGTGTTTACCCAGCTGAGCAACAGATGCTAATACATCAAGGGAAAATTCTTAAAGATGATACAACTTTGCAGGATAATAAAGTTGCTGAGAACAGTTTTATCGTTATAATGTTGACTAAGGTTTGGCTGTTTTTGTCCTTGATGGAACGCATACTTGGTGCCCATTTTTTTTGCTGCCCTATGTACATGTGAATACTGTCAAAATGCTACCCTAGCTGTTCTACTTTATTATCGATATCCTACTTATATTCTGTTTGAGTGCTAACTTAATATATTTTATGACATATGTAAAATCGTATTATTGTTAGAGATGTAAAGTAATTCTTCTCATTAAACCTCATGGTGACATGTACCATATGGCTGGAAGGTTTGTTTAGTTTTAGTCAAGGTTTAAGGTATTTCTAATCAAGGGCTGGCACAGCATGTCCTGTATTACTGTTCCATGTCGTGCAGTGCCAGTAGCATGCTGTTCCTGTCTGCATAGACCATCTTAGTTCATGTCAATTTGCAAGCTTTACCGCAACTTAACACACTTCACTTCTTCCACTTGGGGCCTTTAAACATCAAGCAATCTACGACTTCATATTACAAGACCATTTGCTTAACACCATTATTTCAACTATTAAGTGTTATTGAGAATTTTTCCCTTGAGTCAGGCTACCCAAAACTAGCTGCATATACACACATGTAATGTTTCAGTTTTGGTGGTTTGGTTTTTGCTGTGATCTTTTTCTTATAAAAATTAGTAAATTAGCTATTTTACATTTTCAAGCATATCTCCTACTTCTTTAAACATGATGGTAGGTTAGGTAATTCTCTTCTATATATATAATAACTTTGTATTATCATAGACGTAAATAAACAAGCTTTATCTGCATCATTTGGGGTTCACATTGTGGCTGCTTATACATTCAATCTATTAGGAGTTATATTTATTGCCATCATTTCTTTCTCCAATTTCTTTTATCTGCCTCCATCCAGTTTTCTTATGTCCAGTTGTCCTGAACACGCAAAAGAACCTCTCTGACCTTCTGTAATCTTTGATGCATATGCCCATATCATCACCATTGGTTTTCCATGTATATGTAGTTATATCTCACTTTATCACCTTGTTCTACCATGAATCATTTTGAACTTTGTCAGTGATGCTGATGTGCTTCAACATTGTTGCTCAACATTTTTATAATACGAGTATGTGTGCTGTATTATTTTCTGGTAAAAAAAAACATGAGCCCCAAAGGCATGCACCCACAGAAGCATATCCACACTTCATCCATCCAACTTAACATTGTCAATCTCTCCCTTTGCTATAAACTTTTCTTGTTAGTTGATTTATCATTTATCATTTAACATTATCAATCTCTCCCATTGCACAAGATGAGGTAGACTCTATGCTGCTTAAGCTACAGCAGTTAATGCTATTCATACAGTAGTTGATTGGGATACACAACAGGCAGAAGTTACGATAAAAGGTTCTGGTCGCGAATGAGGTCATTTGTCCTTACCTCAACAAAGGAAGCATGAACCGCTTCAATGGAGCCATTGTTTCTTGGTCCCAACTCAAAACTAAGTCAGTCCGAACTAATTGAATACATGTGATAAATTCGTCAAATTGACTTGCCAATTCCATAAGGGGTATAATTGACAACTCTAAGTTGGACATTATCCTTTTCTTGCAAGAGATCCCAAGGGAAAGGTGCTGTCAAACTTATCATCTGCTATTTCATATGTGACTATAGACTGGACCAAAACAAAATACTTTTTCTTGGTGGGTGTAATCCATTGGACATAGATCCAATTTTTCAAATTTTTTGATTTCTTAGAATTTTTCTCTCTGGTGGTATCAAAAGACCACTGTGCCTGGATATCTTATTTGTTTCTCCAGGAAAATGAAATGTCCAGTAAAGATTTTTAGTTCAATACTTTTTTCTCTTATGTTTTATTTTCAAGGTTTTGTTTTTGAGTGGGAAAACATGTACAAAGTATAATGATAAACTCTGAAAGGCATGATATGTGCAAAGTTAGCCATAATTTTGTATAATTTTTAGATATGCGTAAGTTTGATTTATTTGATTCTGTGTAATCTTTTTAGACTAAAGGTTCATCAAGTGGAGCTTCAACAGCAAGCACAACACCAGCAAGTCAGGTAAGAAGGCAATTTAATAAGATTTATGTGATAGTTGTCCTCCATTATCTTTTTTGTTTCCTAATTTTCCTGCATATTTCTCTTGTTTTGCTGTTGTTATATAAAATTGAAACTATAGTTAAGTGAAATATTATTGCAGTCTAGTTAACATTATCCATAAATATCTGAGTTTTGTTACAAAAAATTTGACGAGCAAGTTAAGAAACTGTGGATAGACATAATGAGCCCTTAAATTTTAAACTTAATGGTTGCAACTGTTTATCTGGAACTCTCAATGAGAAACTAGTCAGTGATATAATCTTATAGCATAAAAAGCTTATAATGTAGTGGCTGCTTTTTTGTTTTTGAGGGCAGTCACTGTGATATCTTAATTGTATTCTATGTTTATTGTTGTTATTAGCAAGAACCTGCTGAACTACATCAGGAGATGTACAGTGATACTGAAGTTATAAATGTAGATACTGCTATGTATTAAAGGCATGCAAATGCTAAACAAGGATGGCAGATACATGCATATGTCCATATCTCATATTTTGTGATTTGGGTCCAATAATGGATGCCTAATGCAAATGTTCAGTAAGGTCACAGAGCATTACATGTGACATAGGATATCACCTAAATATTTCTCTGTTTTTCACCCAATTAATTTGAACTATTTATCAATTTTCTCTTTTGAAGAATCAATAGTTCTTAAACATTATTAGAGGTTTGTATGGTTATGGTTTGGGTGATGCTTCTGGAACAAATTAAGAATGCGATAGATAATGATTCTTAGCACCATGAAAGTAGTTGTTATCTGAAGGGGTGAAGTGATGAATACCAAGGAAAGGTGAATGCTAGTGATGTCCTGGGTCTGAATACTATTAGATCCTCGAAAAGACCCTATGATTTGTAGATTTTGCATGAAGTTTGTCTCAGACAAAATCAAAGGTCATTGATGGGTGTTGCAGTAAGATAGGGATTGAGGGCATCTAATTGTGGCAGCTGTTAACAGTGGAAAATGTAAGATATGAATTTGTATCATAGGGACAGAGTATAGATGACAGCCTGCTTTCTGTCTTCTACCTTATGTCATGAAAAGAAATTATGGAAACTTACAGAGGCTCTTTAAGTATTTTGCATATGTATCTTGTTACGGATGTACCTTGCTCTTTCTGATAAATAATAGTGAGGTGGGACTGATATTCTACATAACATTGCAGACTTGACAGTTAATCCTTGGGCTATTTGTTACTGCATTAGTGGTGGACTGTTTTTATGTTAAGTGATTTCAAGCTCCTCTATCAATACTTGAGGAAAATTAGAGACCTGAACTTTGAGGGTTCACCTATGTTCTTGTGTTGCTTGATAACATTACAATATGGTGAGGTTTTAACCCCAGATGCATGGGGGGTGGCATAGTCCAAGTTCTTTTTTCCTTCCTTTATGAAATAAATTTCTATTCTTTTGTTGCTGATAGAAGATCCTCATATATGTTTAGAGGCTAGAGTCTGGACTTCTTCATGTGTGATATGTGGCTGAGAGCATGAAATCCTAGAGTTTTATTTTATTTTATTTTTTTAATAAGCAAAATTATGCTTAATGCTTATCTTCCTACTTCTGTTTTCTTCTCTTTCATGTCCTGGCCATATATGGCTATTGGATGATAGCCCAACATCGAGTTTAGAGTGCAGAAGCAGAGATTTAGGGTGTTATTTGCCAGCTTGGATCAGGCTAAGAACCAATCTGGCCTGCACTCTGCCAAGAGAATATCTGATCCTGGCCCTACTTGAAATGAGTGGGAATTCAACCTCCCAACGAAAACTAAACCCAATCAAAATATTTTCAATAAAAAATATAAGATCAATTAGGTTAGGTCAATTTGGGGATACACAATAGGAGCTTGATCAGTTTGGAGATATGCAATAGGATCTTGATCATAAGTCTATGCTACAAGTTGGGCCAGTTTTTTGGTTGGATTCATGATGTATGATTAATGGGGAATGGTCGGTATATGGGTGGGTAAACCCAATGGGGATATGAAAACTGTAGTTTAGTTCAATAAATTTCCTTGCTGTCCTATTACAGGAGACTGAAAAGACATGCATATTTTGGCAGTCAAACCTTTTTTTCTAACAATGTTCCTGGAGAGCTTGCCTCAAGCTGTGATGTGCTATGAGCTGCAAATATGCTTTTTAAAACAGTGGTGATACTAGTTAAGGTATTCTGACATACTTATAGTTTCTTGTTTTCATTCCTTTTTTCCCCAAAAACATGGAATCAAGGCAGAAATTAGTTCCTTCAAATGATGTATCCTAGTTTTAGAAATTGTGGAAGTTGAAAAATCTGATTTCTAAAATTTTTGAAAACTGAAACTGTCTTTGACTGCCACCACCACCTTTATTGCCACCACTACCCCCGTTCTGGCTGCTGCCATTCCCGCCAGCCAGCACCACACCTCCACTGCTGCCACCAAATGCGATCCAAGTGACTACCAATGAGGTTTTTGGTTTTCAGTTTTCAGAAGAAAATAAAAACTGGTTTGGTTTTTAAGAAATTAGAAACTGAGAACTGGATGGATGCTGGAATGCGATCTAAGGAAAATGTGGTGAAAAATCGACTGGATGTAGGAAGGGGCTTGGAATTGTCATGAAGCCTAGCCAAAAGGAGGGAGAGACCTAAGATAGCATGGGTTATTGTTATCGAGGGATGCAAAAATGTTGGCAACATCAGTGATGCAGCCTTACGAGGAGGATGGTGGTAAATTGTTCATAGCAAAAATAGTTGGGATGAGTTTTTTTTTATTTGGTTATGAAAACATAAGCTTTTTGCTTGATGATTTTTTCACCCACCGTCTAGTCATGGATAAAGGAATTTGGTGTCAATACATATAAATTTGTGAGAAAACATGACATTAATACTGCACAAGCAACTTTATCTGTCGGAAGCTATTTATGATCTCAGTCATCTTAAAAAAGATGGAATATGTGAAAGATTTGCAAACTTTTTGTCCTGTCTGTAACAAGGATTGATTTTTTTTTTTTAAAGCATTTTAATGATCCATCTTATTATAACTATTTAAGTATGATTACTTGATATCCAAAGTGTGGATGTATTGGTAAATGTAGGTCGATCCCAAAGTACATGCCTGTTATAATTGCATCAAGACCGAAGCATGTAAAATGGGCAAAAATGTTCGCTTGAGATATTAAACAGATGGGGTGTTTGCAAAAACTGTTTGTCAGCTCTGATTTTGTTCATTTGAATACCCTAAAAGTGCCTGTTAGATTACCTGTTATAGAAGCTGTTCGAAAGCAATAGCTAAAAAATTTACTATTTTGTGATAAGTATCCTGGCATATTTTCCCTTTTTTTTTGGTGTACCTATATTAGATAAAGAAACATGCTTGTGAAAAGGGAGGAAAGCTGCAACATAGTTTAAGGTAGGCCATTAGCTATGGACTCCATTTGAATCATGCATATATCTATTTTTAGTTCCAGTAGTTGGATGTTTATTTACTAAAAATGTCCAAAACTGATACAAAATGGTTATATGTACAAATTCCAGCCCTGATTCCCTAACCACTTGTCTTCCACAATAGTCTGTGAAGAAAACGGGCAGCTGCTCAACTTGTAAAATTGTTTTGAAAATTGTTTTGATATTAGAGTCATGTGCATTGTATGAATTTGTTTCTGCTTTTATGCAAACTGACCTGGGTGCCTATTCAGTAATGTTCTCAAGTTGAATTACTTTTTAGATGCATTCGTTTTTAATTGGTAATGTGCATAGGATCAATTGTTATTTTTAGTGCATCATAGTAGTTGCTGTTCTTTGCAGGCCCTGCCTTCTAGCACTGTGACTCCTAATGCTTCAGCTCCAGCACCCACGCCAGCTGCAGCACCCCCAGCAACTTTGGCCCCGTAAAGTCCACCCCCTACCCCATGCACCCATAGAACCATCATAATGTTCCTTTTTTTTGTTATACCTTTACTAAGACATATACCTTTATGCAAGTGAGTTCTGTTACCTGGTTGAAACTGTGACCAATTGAACAGGGTCCCTGCAATTACACCTACACCAAGTGCCACAACTACACCAGCTTCTGCAGTTATCGCACCGTAAGCTACTTTTGTGACATTGTAACCAATGCTATATCCCTTTTTTTTTTCCGATTTAAGTTAACTTAAGCAAAAGTTTTTTTTTTGGCCATTTATTGGTCTTTCATTGTATATATCCTTTCTTTGTCATTGTTTGTTCAACATATATAGCTCACCTTCAAACTTTGTTTTGGCATTGTTTAATCATTTGATCTATCTTTTGTTATTTTCATATGACTTCATGTCACAACTTGATTAGTATAAGGTAATGAGGCAAGTGATAAGTATAAAAAATATGATAATAGGTAAGTTAAACGAGCATTTTTCTTTTGAGAGCATAAAATAGCGTTTTCTTATTTTTAAATTTTCATGCTTTATTGTCAATAATATTTAATTTATTAATATTTTTTGAATATATGTAACTCTGCAAACCTGTGATTATCTATTTTGTTGACCTGTATTTTTACTTTTATTTTTAAGCAGCACCGATGTCTATGGTCAAGCAGCATCCAATCTTGTTGCAGGCAGTGCCCTTGAGCGAACCATCCAAAATATTCTTGACATGGGTGGAGGCACTTGGGACAGGGACACTGTTGTTCGTGCTTTACGTGCTGCATATAACAACCCTGAGAGAGCCGTTGAATACTTATATTCAGTAAGCTTCACTTGCTTAAAATTTTATATTAGTTATGCCACTGTTTTGTGAATGCCGTCTTTTGTTTATGGCATAGCATAAGTTTGAATAGGCTCTTGCATAATGTTTAACAGGCCCTTGTATCCCATGGTACTATGAAATGATGATATGAAGTTGTCTTAAAGGAAAAACTTCACTAGACATTTTATGCTTCATTTTGATCTGATCCTGATGTCAGAAAATTGATGTTCAAATAAATTATATACCTGAGTGATCAGTGATATTAAAGACTTTGATAACTGATAACTGATGTTAATTTTTAGCCATTTTTCATTGTGATTATATTATTAGTTTTGATTTTGTTATTTGATGATGCAAGACCAGTTAAAGTATCAGATGCGGTCATTATATTCTATCAGTCATGATGGCTTCCTCTGTTTCCCTTGATTTTTATGCATTTTGGCTGTATCTATCCAAAAGGTAATGTAACATCAGAAAGCATGGGCCTACACATAGCACGAAACTTGTTTAGTTATGGAAGCTTGAAAATTGGCTCAACTATGTCCTTTTTATGATTAATTTTCTGAATCAACTTATACTTTATGCCGGTATGACACTCGTAGGATGCAGGTGTATGCTGTGTACTGTAGGGTATCTGTCTTTATGATACTTTGTCATACAAACTGGTTTCTGGGTAGGGTGCAACAAATTGGCAGGTTGTGATAAAATATGATTATATATCTGTCCCAAAAGGTCTGATGCAGAATGGAGGGATGACATGTTAATGTGGTGTGATTAACTAGCGAAACCTTGTTAATTTGCAGTCCATCTTATACCCAGTGATCTTTATTTATTTATTTTATTTTATTATTTTTATTTTTATTTTATTTTATTTTTTGTGTGGAGGGGTTTGTAGGGGGTGGCGGTGTACAAATAGTTTCTACTTTCTACCCAATAACTGATGTGGGTGTATTTGGATTCAGTGGAAATTTCTTGGCAAGATTTGCAAACTATATCATGAATGAGGCCTGGTTCCTATGTCTCAACATTCTGTTGCATTTTAAAATGATTTTCTGAATATTTTTTCTCTCCCCCCACCCTCCCAGCAAAAGGGGAAAAAAAAAGAAAAGAAAAGAAAAAAAAAGGAAAAGAAAACCTCAGGGGAAAGGGTCCTTTTTTCTGGATTTTTTTTTTTGATGGGTTGGGAGGTTAGGGTTACAGGCATAAATACTCACAATCTACCCACACCCTTCTCTCTCTCACTCGTGCACTTACACAAAGGTCATACTTGAGAATGATTTTCTCCATGTTTTCTTACATTAAAACTGTCATAATATGTTACAACGCATTGTTACAGCTGATGTATTTAGGATCAGTAACTAAATCACCACTGCAAAATTTGACCAGCTGTTGACCTCAAAAGTGGCAGAATTAACCAATGTCGAGAAATATAAATCATATTTTCATCAGATGTTTCTAAGAATGCTACAATCCGATAGCCAGGAGAAAATTTATTCCTTCTGGAAGGTAGCTGTGTGCTAGTAATTGGCAAATTTTCTTTATTGGTCTAATGGGTCTGTATGATAATATTGGCAAAAGAAATTTATTCCTATATTTGCTGTATGTGTGATGAACCAAATAAGATGATGGATTTAAAAGGATGAAAGTTCCTTCATGGAGATTAAGAATTCAAAACATTGTCTTTAGATCAATTTTGTTGTTTGATAGTATCATGTTTTTTGATTTATTTAATATTACTTCATACCCTTGTGAATTGAAAATTAAATGGAAGAATGTTTCTGCTAAAACCCAGTAGTCCAAATCCTGAATTTTGAGTTGCGAGATTAGACAATATAACTTAGTTGGGATGGATGTAAAGACATGAGATAACTTTAGAGCATGATGTTTTGATGAAATCTTCATCCGTGGTGATGATGATATGTGTTCTGTTAAAAGTCATTGCAGATATATATGAAAACTGCTATATCCTATAATATTCCTGCAATGTCATTCCCATCCATTAGTGCCTTTTTGAAAATATGTGAATGACAATTGCCAATCTTTAGGTCAATATTCTATACGCATTAGTCCAAAGGTTGCTAGAATTGGTGGGTCCAAATCTATATCCAGATTTAGATCTAGTCAACGTATGAGTTGTGAAGTTCAAATTACACACGCACGCACGCACACTTTGACATGGAGAAAGTGAAAGTATTGGCCATCTTATTATTATTGTTGACATTTGGACCTGAATGAATTGAATCTTGTTTGTAGGTTTCTGGAGCTGTCTTATGAACTTGGATCCAATTTGATATGGCCTTGGATCTAAATGTGAAAATTTCTCATAGTTGAATTGAGTAATTGGATTACTAGGACTTTGCTTCTGAGTTTTAAAGATTGGATGGCTGTCATTAAAAATAAGCATATTTTACCCACTAAAACCAATATGGCAGTCCAAAGGTCAGCCATGAGCTGGCAGGAACTAGAGGAATCTGATAGCACGTTCAATTACTCTATTTCTCTCTCATGGTGATTACACTAATCCTCTTGTAAATTTGTTGTTTGCCTAACAAATTTCCTATACCGGTCTGAGCTGTAGGTGGTCCCACATAGTTTTGTCCTAAAGAAGTCTTTCTAATAACTTCATTAATAGTGCTGGGTTGCACTGTTGTTGTGTTACTAGTTGCATGTGGCATACAGTTGCAATTCATGGACTCTACCTGCACTGAGATGGGGATGGATAGGGCTGTAGAAGGATCTGCTGGTTAAGGGGGTGTGGTGCAATGTCTTGGGTGCTTAGGAATGAAGAGTAGAAGAGCCAGTAAGAGAGAGAGAGAGAGAGAGAGAGAGAGAGAGAGAGAGAGATTTGATGATCTATGTTGTGTCAAGGTCTGATTCCAGGTAAACTTGATGCCACTTGTAATATGTGTCGGTTTGAATTGTGTAGGATACTTTCTGTAACAGAGATATGTTGGACCCAAGATTGATTAAACCAGCTGCTCGGGGTTGAATCTTTTTTTTTTCTGTTTGTTTTTTTTTTTCTTTTTCTTTTTTTTTTGGGAGGAGTGGGGGGTGGTGGGATGCTCCATTTCTTATCATCCTTTTTGTACCATTAATTCAATAATGGTCAACCATTAGGTTTGGAATACTGCAGTATGGTTTCATTTAGGGAAAAAAGAAATACTGCAGTAAGGTGGTGTACTGGCCATATATCAGTATGGTACATACCATGGTACATCTTTGTATATACTTGACGGTTTTGCCAATACAGGGTGATTCAGCACCATATGTACTGCAGTATGGTCAGTTTTCCAAACTTTATTTAAATGGAAGAGCACCAAGTATGGTCAGATGGAAAAAATGCTGGCCTTGCATATCTGAGAAGCGTAATTCATTTAGATAGGCTTTTCCTTATTATACTTTTTTAATGTAATTTATTCTACATGGACTAGTTGTCGAATGCTGGCTGGCACCAGCATGGTTACCATGCCATATCATGGAGTGCCGGTGCTTGGCATGCACTAGCTTGGCTGCATGCATCTCCAGATTTGCATTTCATAATGTATGTTCTTATGTTAAGATGCTACCAGGGGATTCCTGAGCAAGCAGAAGCACCACCTGTGGCCCAAGCCCCAACAAGTGGGCAGATGGCTAACCCACCAGTCCAGGCTCCCCAACCAGCCCAGCCAGCAGTTCCTTCAAGTGGGCCAAATGCTAATCCTTTGGACCTCTTTCCTCAGGTTGAAAAATGAAAATAACTGGCTTATCCTTGCTAGAGATTTTGGCACAGCATTTTATGCTAATCTCATTACCTGTTGCTTCCAGCAGGGTCTCCCCAGCGTGGGCTCCAACGCTAGTGCAGGCAGCCTTGATTTTCTTCGCAACAGTCCACAGGTATCATAAATTTCCATAAGAGATAAAGACTGAAGTACCTAACCATAATTTATGATTATCTCATTTTCCTGGTGCAGTTCCGAGCCTTGCAGACTTTGGTGCAGGCAAACCCTCAAATATTGCAGGTCTCTTCTCATTCCTTACATCACAAAATGCTCTTATTATACTTTTCTTTAACACTATTCTCAATTTTTTTTTCACAGCCAATGCTTCAAGAGCTAGGGAAACAAAACCCTCAGGTTATGAGGCTCATTCAGGAGCATCAAGCTGAATTTCTTCGTTTACTTAATGAACCAGCTGAAGGAGCAGAGAGGTTTGGAGCTGTTATGCTATTGTATATCTCATCTATTTATGGTATTATTGAATATGTGAGGCTTCTTATTTTTCTTATTTTTTTTACTCCAGCAACCTACTAGGACAATTAGCGGGTGCAATGCCACAAGCATTAACAGTTACTCCTGAGGAGCGTGAGGCCATTGAGCGTGTAAGTTGTTCATATCCTTGTCTGTTGAGTTTTGTATGCAACACAGTCTAGGCTGGCTCATTGCTGAGCAGCTTACCTTTAAAGTGATAAATTATGGATTGGGATTTGGGACATTGTTGATCTTAAGTTGTCCAATTAGTACTGATGTTTAAAAATAACAAGTGGGTATGAGCACAAGATTCAACAGAATTCCTATAAACTTTGATGACATTTATTGTTGAATTTTTGAAAATCGATCAGAAACTAAGTTGGCAATAAGATTAGATGTTTGCGAAAATGATATGTTATGTTAGTCTGGGGCAGTGAGGGTGCAAGAAGGTCTGGAGGGTAGTTTCTAATCAGCTTACAATGAATTAATGTTTAGTTGGGTAATGACATGATTGGTGGCCCGGACCAGTTATGCCTAGGATGTCACATTACATCTTCTTAGTGCAATCAGATTGATTTCCATCAGATCCTGGAGATCCACTGTTGGACGTGAAGATCATTTGTGCAATCTCAGGATGAAACCCATAGAGAGCAAGTTTAGGAGCGCTTCTTTGTGAATTCTATAAAAATAGATGATCATAAAATGAAAAAAGCAGATTTTGTGTAAATAAAGTTTTATGAAGAACAGGGGAGACCTGTCTTCCCTGTTCACAAAACTCTTTTTGTTGGTTATATGATCTGACAGTATCGCTAAAACAGGTTTTATGAACATCAACCAAACAAGCGCTTTGAGAAAAAAACTTACATGCAGATTTTGTGTAAATAAAGTTATATGAAGAATAGGGGGAGCCCTGTTTTTCACAAAACTCATTTTGTTGGTTATATGATCTGGCAGTGTCTCTCAAACAGGTTTTATGAACATCAACTAAACAGGCGCTTTGAGCAAAACAAATTGTTTTATGTTTGGTGCAATCCATTGTGGTAAAACCTGAAGATCATGAAGTCCCGTGATGTAACTAGAATTTTAGATGGGGCATCATGTATTATCTATAATTTTAAAATGACATTCCATTGTGTTTTTGGTTTATCTGTAGGTGTATTTATTTGTTTAGGAATTAGGAGTTTGGTTTCAACTTTGAAGAAAGAGTCAAGATGATACTTGGATTATATTTCAAAATTTGTTTTCTTGATTATCCATTAAGGAGGAGAAGAATGGGTTGCTCTGGTTTCAGTTTATTTTGTATAGGAAGAACATTCTAGGTTGCCTTCAGGGCCTATTTGGATTCTGGGAGAATGGGACTGCTGGTTAACAACTAATTGTTATGTTTTTGGGATAACAAATATTCTTTCCAATGTGACTTATTTCTAAAATCTAGGGATTGGTTTTGTCACTGAGGAATCCCATTACCTTGTACCACTCCCTTCCAGTTGTAATCCCAATACAGAACTTTGCTGCAACCCTGCCGGGAAGATCTTATCAGTTGCTGGCATCCAAACAGGGTCTCAGTCTTTCTTTCCTTCAGTTTCTTTTAGTTGGGGGCCTGTAAAGAACTAGAACTGCTGAAGAGAGGAATGAATCAGGGAACATGTTTTTGTTAAAATTCGTTTTGTTGGTTTTTCATCTGTCAGTATCTCTAAAACAGATTTTATGAACATCAACCAAATAAGTACATTGAGAAAATTTATCTGTTATAGGTTCAATATGAGTCCATTTGGGTAAAACCTTAAAACCATAAAGTCCTATGTGTATCAATAAAATAAACTATAATTTGGTTAATTTACGCATGGTCATTTTTGGTTTATTTCTAGATGCATCTGTTTATCTAAGAATTATGAGTTTGGTTTC
Source organism: Cocos nucifera (assembly GCA_006176705.1). Lineage (NCBI taxonomy): Eukaryota > Viridiplantae > Streptophyta > Magnoliopsida > Arecales > Arecaceae > Cocos > Cocos nucifera. The sequence goes on from QRFJ01000054.1 coordinate 2,469,685, forward strand.
AACTTTCAAAGTGGTTAATTTGGGTTATATTTAAAAACCTCTTTTTGATTATCCATAAAGGAGCTGAATAGGTTGGTTTAGTTTCAATTTTATTTGTATGGGAAGAACACTCTAGATTGCCTTTAAGTCCTTTCCTTTAATTTCTTTTTGTTAGGGGCCTGTAAAGAACTAGAACCCCTTAGGAAAGGAATGAAAAGATTTCATCATGGTTGATACTCAAAGGAAGTTTTCAGATATTAAATTATTCGTGCATGCATGCACACACAGTGTGTAAGAGAACATGTTGATTTCAATGTTGCATTGTTTACTTTTGTTGGTGTAGTTCATCGAAATCCTTAGCCTTTTTGTTCTCGTCTTTGTCAAATATGATCTAGAATAGACTATTCCGGAAATCATATCCTTAAGTTCTATTAAACAAACATCAGTCCTATAGGGATTTGTGTAATCTTTTAATCCCATGAAATATCATGGGAGGCTTTGATGTTCAAGATGCCTTAATTGTGCAAATAATGCTGAAAGCACCATCCAGAAAACTTCAAGAACTTCCATTATTAAGCAAACAATAGATTGTTACTGGGACCAGGACCTGCATTTCATTTGAACAAGATGTCTCTGGCTAAATTAGTTAGGCAAATCCAAGAGTTTGCAGGATGCACATTCTTGATGCAACTAGCTCAGATCGTGTTCTCCAGATTTGCGATATCTTCAGCCCATTCTTTTGTTGAGTGAAATGATTTTTAATATTCTGGATACTAGTATATGGATCTAGCTTATAGTGTAGGCCTACACTTACAAATTCAATTAAGGATTTTATGTGGTAATGAATCTTTTAGCCAATATTAATTGACATTGCTTTGCTCACTATTGGCCTGAAGCTATGACATCTTGGTTTTATAAACCAAATTCTTTAAGTCTACTTTTGGTTGTTGGATAGATAACTTGGGGGTGGAATAACCATAACCATTGGTATCCCCCACTTGACCGGTTAACCATGAAGCTGAAAAAATTGCTGTCTGGTTGCTGCTCGCTTGACCAGCCTTTTTTTGCCAATATGGCAAAAATGCTGTTTGGTTGAGAAGGGCATGGGTTAAGTGGTTAAATGCTACCTTTTGGGTTGTGGACAAAAAATGGCAGCAGTGAAGAAAGGTAAAAGGGAAAAACAGAGCCAAAAAAAAATGAGAGGAGGGCTTAGTTGGATGGTCCCAACCAGACCTTTGAAATATTTTTAACCAGGTTAAGTGGGTAAACTGACATTGACCGGCTAACTTTAACCACCCAAAAAGTGGTGTTTGGGCAGTTACTTGGATAAGTAGCAATTGACTAGGGATTAACCTGGACACAAACAGGGCCTAAGAGGAGACAATGCGACGTAAATTGGAAAATAGGCAGAAAACAAAGAACCCTTATATAATAGGGATTGCATGTGAATGTTGAGGTCTGTGCTTGGCACAGAGATTGTGTCATAAAATTTGTCATGTAGAATGCTAGATACTAGGAGTAGGACATGGAGGTTAAATGATACAATAGAATCTCACATGATGCACCAGTTAATAGATGATCTGAAATCTGAGAGTGGATGGCAAAACATATAAAATAGGGATGGGACATGTGGAAAAGATATTTGGAGAAAGCTTGTTTGGTAGACACCTTTTGCTTGTGAATGGGAACAGTGTCGGGGAAGAGGTTGGGGTGTCAATAGGCCGGGCAAGGTTTTCAAGTTTCAGTTGAACTAGAACACTGTGACAGACATTTTGGTTATGACCAAAACTTGATGCGAAATTGTTGAAATTAAAACTTAGTGGCCTAAAAATCACAGTGTGCGCGCGTGCCTCTGGTGATATCCTTTTTCTTTTCTTTTTTTAAGATATTTTATGGACTATTGGATGTAAAAAGCTGGTGCAAGTTTCCAAGCTTAACTTGTTTTATAAGGCTGCATTTTCTTGCCTGTCAGGCTGGTAGGCTACCCAGCTACTTGGCACCATTTGGAAGAGGGTTCACAAAATTGTCCTGAAATGGATGCCAAAAATTGATTGGAAGTTTTGTTTATTAGTGATCACGAAATTCTAGTGGGAACAATCATGAAATGAGGCTTTCATCATCAAAAGCTACCGCACTGTTTTATTCATTCTCCTATATGTATTATGCATTGGGGAGTAATGCGAGAGACATGCATCTAAACATCTTCCAGAAACAAAAATGTACGACAGATGGGAGAAATTTTTTCCCGAATTTGTCATCTCGTGCTTTAGGAAGTTACGGGAAATTATGAGTCCAAAGTTGAGCGCTCAATGTTGCATGGTATAAAATGCTAATGAAATAGTTGAAACCTGTTTAAATTGTCAGGGCATGTATGGCAAGGTTTTGAGGAAACTGGTCCAGATGCCTCCAAGATAGCTTGGGTGGAATTTATGCGAACATCAGAGTAGGGTGCGGTTACTGGGTGCTAGAGCTAGACCCGTAGGAATAGCTATTTAAACTATTCATTAAACTGGTCTCGTGGATACAACCACAAAGAAAAATGGCCCTATATGGTAGGTATTTTTATGTAGCTTTTCAAACTATATGTTTGGAACAATCTTTTTTTTTTTCTAAAACAAAATTTTCATAAATGGTGATAATTGTCCTTATATTATATTTGCATTGGATTTAAAATTTGGGCATGTTGAAATCCACGAAATCCACATTATTTGGCACAAACTTTTGAAATACAATTATAATGTTTTTGTTTTCATTCCATTGTGTCAGCTTGAGGCAATGGGCTTTGACCGGGCTCTTGTGTTGGAAGTCTTCTTTGCCTGCAACAAGAATGAGGAGTTAGCTGCGAACTATCTTTTGGACCACATGCATGAATTTGAAGACTGATTGAAGTAGGTAAAAGCTTGACCTGCAGCTTTACTGAGTGCATGCTAACAAGAATTGTGTAGTATGTGCATGCAACTCCCAGTTCACAGGAATTGTGTGGTTGTGGATTACTGTTCGTAGTGGACAGAATGTTTGGGCAATCAGAGCTTTTTATATGGTTTTTCTCTTTATATCTTGCTTCTTTCATGAAGAAGACAATCTCCGTGCATGGTAAAGTATCAGGAGAATGCAATTTGTGTATAATGATTTTATTTTGGACCATATCAGCATAGCACATGAATGCAGTTTCTTATTTACTTTCATGATTGATAAAATAATTTTTTATTTACGTTCGGTGATAGCATAGTTTCTTATTTTATTCATGATGCCCATCAAGAAATGGAAAAACCAAAGCTTGCAAAATGCTGAAGATATTATATATGGTAATATGATTTTCTTGCCAGTAGAAAGTGGTGATCTTGCATCTGTGCGGTCATATCATCCAACTGCCACAGCGTTAGCATTGCTTTGTTCCCGTGATAAAATTAAGGTCTCTCTCTAACCCTGGGTGGGTGGTGTGGTCATGGTATCGAGGCACCTGGGCTCTTTTTCAAGGATTTTTTTTTTCCCCCCCCCTTAATTTCATGTTTTTGTATGGTGACGCAACTGTTCCGTGGTTACCGGATGAAATTTTGGAAATGCAAATCGGTAATCGGTCCTTCGATTCATCAATTATAACAAATTATCAAATTTTGTTTCTCCATCCATTTTATGGTTGGTATATAAAATATGTGAAATAAAATCTCGATACGAGTCCTTTTGTAGTTCCCTGATCCCATGGTGACTATATTGATTTTATGGTTACGGTATGAAGGTGTGAAACCAGAAAACAAAACTTAACGGTACGTCCTAGAGGTCATTCTGGTATTTAGTTTTAGAATACTTGTTTCCTTCTTGTTTCACTACAAATTGTACCGAGCACAGAGAGAGCCATGGAAAGTGAAATTTCATGGTACGTGTTTTTTGTGGCTCGCTGGTGGTATTTCTCGTGTCGACAGCAACGCTGCCATTAGCTTTATAATTCATTGCCTTGAAAATATATATATCCTCGGGCACATGATACCTCGATCACCGGCGGGCGCACTGTGCATTATGTTGAGCTCAGGGGAAGGGGATGTAGAGGAGGGAGGTGGTGTGGATCAGGATGCCCCAGAGAGCAACTGTGGACTTCTAGTCGATTACCACCACCGCTCGAGGCGGACTGCCCCGGCAGAGATTTCTAGCCGTGCTATTGTAGATGAATGTAGCCCAACAGCATTTTTTTTTCTTTTTTTTTATACTCCATGTACCAAGTTGCGTTGTAGAAAGTGTTAGAACCAGCACCCAAAACATATAAAGGTAGTATAACCGAGACAGTGGTACATGTTCACATTATAGGCATTATACTAGCAGCCGCCGTGCAACACCGGTTGACTGCTACCATCCAATAAAGGAAGATATTGACGATGAGTACAGAGTTGCACTGGGTTGAGCGGCGCACGGTCTCCCGGCCATACGAGGCCGCGCATCACGAGCAATAAAACGTCTTCGTCCCAGGTCCAGCAGGAAAGGCCCGAAGGCCGAAACCTTCCATAGCAGCTTGCATAGCTATACTGATTGCCTATTACAGAGCACCTTGGGCCATCTGTTGAGGATCTCAGAGTAGCATATTGGAATGACATTGTTCTCTTGTTGATAGAAGGGTCTAATAGGTAGTAGATGCTGCATAAAGATGACATAAAAAGAGTCATAGATAACTATGCCAGCATATTGAGCATATGGTGATGAAAGTATTGAAGATGGAAGCTTGACAATGCACAATGGAAGCTTGACATATGCTGCATAAGATGGAAACTTGACATATAATAAATAGATGCACCACTAACAAAACTTCAATCCACTTATTGGCATGGATCTTCTTGCTCTAGGGAGACAAGGTGTGTTGGATTCTCCAACACCAATAAAAGGTGATGCTCCCACCCACCATTAGCCTCAAAAAATAAATAGAAAATATCTAATGGAATAGCAAAAGGGTTGACCTCCCTGGTTTGTTAAACATGCTTCCAGAAGTTTACTGTTGCTACCATTGATTGTTGGCTTCAGCAGAAGCCACCAAATTGCAGACGATGCCGCACTTCTGTGCACAAGTAACTCCCAGTGTCCCCGCACACCATTAGAAGCAGTCTTTGAGGCATATAGATCCCCAGAGCAGGAGCGAGCACCAGGATGGCAATGAGGGGCAATCCAATAACCATCATTCTTACCTTGGTCATCTCTCTTCTCTTTGTTTTTCTCTTCGAGATATTTGAGCAGCGATGGCTGATAGGAACAACGGGAGAAGATTATCGGACTCAACATCTTATTTGGCTCGCAGTCAATATGAAATCGTGGGCAGGTATAGATGGTGAGTGGATTGGCAGAATCGATTAAAAATGGTGCGGTGAGTCCGGTCGAACACCCATATTCTCTCCTTATCAGGATACTTGGATAGAGATGGCAATTTTAGTCGTCCAATCCAATTTGATGTGAATTTTGAAAAAAATATCCAAAATAGATTCAAATCGGATAGAGATGATGATATGCTTTGCTTCGAATATTCTCAATCTATAGTAAAATGATGCATAATGGAATAACCATTCATTTCACATAGAATTTAAAGCCTAGGGATATATTCCACTCCGCTGCTATCAGCCTATGGTATGTCATGAAGCTATGATGGCAGTTGGGTGTGAGGATGGAAGTCAAAATCCCCACCCAATGCAATCCCTGCCATACAATCCGCAGCACGATTGCCTTCATGTGGTATATAATAAACCAAGGAATTAGGAGAATCATTTAGCCATTGTTGAAGTTCCTAAAGAAGAGACGATTACTCGGGTTGTCTACCATTTACTAAATTTATCCAATTAACAAGAGTAGCAGAATTATCTTGTGGATGAATGTTATGAGAATCGAGCAATATATACTTTGAGCCATACTGCGATTAACTCTAGCATATGGCATGGTTATAGCCGGTAATTGTTTGCCACTAGTTCTAATTAGAGAACTAATGGAATCCCTTATGATAAAACTAGCTGCAGCTTTTACTCCATCAATTGATGCAGCTGCCCCAATGCCATGACGGAGCTGTAATGGATGTACCTTGGAATAATAATGAAATATCAAATATTACCTTCCTAATCAAATGTTGGGGAGACATGTGTACCTGCTGGAAGATTTGTTCATTGCAAGCCAATCAAAGTTGACTCGCAATATAGGCATACTGGGCTCTTCTTACATTCCCTACCTAGATGATAAAAATTGCACCAACGCCGGCAAGGAAGAAGGAATATAACTTAGTGTGCCTATATGTTGCAGTAACATCCAGCAATTATATGCATAGGGACGAATGATTATTATATGTTGTAGCGCAATAGCTTAGAGGGATGACGATGAACCAATGGTGGAGGCACAAGCGAAGTCGTTGAAGTCTTGGAGCCAAAAAAAAAAAACTCGTCTCTAAAAGTTTGATTCAAAAACTGAGATCGCATATTATCTCTATCTTCTTGGTTGGATTTGAAAAGGGCATTCAACTGAAAATTACTAGGTTGTATATTTTTAAATTTACATGAAGTAAAATGTACATTGATGAGATAAAAGTAGTTTCTTTCGAATGTTTATTAGATCATCCTTCGTAGTTCCTATCTTTAGGATTGGGATGTAGATTTCTATATGAGCATCAGACGGAGCATTTCTAAAAAATGAGAAAAAGTTTATAATGGATGCCTCTAAAAAGCAAAAAAATATAATCTTGCAACTGCTTCCGTACTAAAGCGACTTGGTGGTGAGGAGGAGCGGCTATCACAAGATCCAAAAGTAGAAGTGCGAGTGGGTCACATAGATTCGGAAGTAAAAAAAGATCAAGATTATAAACCAGTGCTGCCATTATTTAGCAGTCAATGAGTGGAGCAGGAAAGTCCATATGACTATATTATTGAGAAGCAGGTCGCAAAAACTAAGCATGAGAAAGGATTGGTCGGAAAGACCGGTTTCCTAGCAAAACTAAGTACTTTAACCACGAGATGGAAAATAAGCTTCATTTTTTCATTAGAAGCCAAGTCCTTTGTATAGGGGAGCCATCCAAGAGGATCAGCGGACTTGATATGGACATCTATGGCTACTGTAGGGAGGTATTTTCTACGATAAGGATTAGACAGAGTCCAAGAGTGAAATCTATTATATCCACATGCTAAATTTTTGGAGGCCCTAATTTGATGTGGAGTGCTTTCCCAAATAGAGTAACTTTTTGAGCTTTACGGTGTAGATACATAATGCACTCAAAGGTCAGGACCAAATTCTATTTTTGGGCTTCGAAATGAGCTGATCAATCAAAAGTCTTTTTTTTAGAAAAAGATTTTGACTGGACATATATCTCAATCCAAGAAAAATTAAGCGAAGTCGTTGGAAGCAACAGTCACATCTATTTCAGCTTCTTTTAACTAAAAAGGAAGTTTGACGTGGATTGTATAAAAGCAGATCTTATTAGCATAAATGGAAACTTTGCAACTTAGTTTTATGATATTCATAAAAACAGAAAGGAAGATCTACACCCTATTGTGTCCAATTTTCTAAATTTTCTATATTTTTCAAAAGATTTGAGTTAAGAGGATTGAAAGAATTACTTCTTTCTCTACGATCGGATTAGTTATGTTTGTATATATGAATCCAGAGTTTAAGAATTCTTTCATTTTGAGTTTGAATAGATTGTCATAGACGTTCATATTTCATAATAATGATTTCTCATACTAGTTTAAAATTTATTCACATCATTAAATGGAGATATTTGATGTTATGATATTTTAATAATTTATCATTTTCATGATGAAAATATATTCTTTAGCAATTTTGGTAGAAACTAGAAAAATGAATATACTTCATTTTATTCTTTATAATATTTTCAAAAATTTAATATTTTAAATAGATAATATATATAGATAACTTCTACGTGTTCCTAAAATATATATATATTTTATAAATTTGTAGAAATAGATGATTCATGATTGTTTTCTATTTATGCTCCAATTAAAAGGTATTGTAAGATATTAATCCATGTGATTTAGAGGATGGTATTTGATATAGAAATTTTATTAATATTTTATAATATATTTTTTTTCAAAATAATTGTTAATTTATTTAACATATTTTTATATAAATTTGGTGTTACCAATTGACCCGATAATCGAATTAATGACCTAGAGAGTTGGACGCTTGACCAAATTGATCTATGCCGGTTTAATAATCATAATTTGACTTGTATTTAGTTTCCTATGCTTAGCGTGCATTATAGATGGTAGATCCTATCTCTATCCTTTATGACTATGTCATGGATAATAATTCTTATCATTGAAATCTGCTGAAAACCTTACTTGCATTAGAAACAATATTTGGCTTATATCCATATTTGAATAGAATAATATGAATATAACTAATATCTAGTTTGTATTCATTTTTGTTGAGCGCAAATATGGATATGCTTGATATCCAATTAGTAACTTTATATGTTTATGACAATTGCAAATACTAATACTAATATTTGTTTAACATTATATGTTTTCATATTCACATCTGCCAAAAATATATGGACACAAAATATCCGACCCACATGCTATACCTAATCAGCCCTAGTCAATATATATAGGATGAGGATTGATCACAAATTTCTTGCATTTATCTAGAGCGACCGCTTCCTTCAAAGATTCGCTTCCCCCATCCAGGCACTTCCCTTTATCCACGCCTAAAAATCAAAACGACCAACTTAACGGTCCGCTTCCGCTTCATCGGTCGGTCAAATTCACCAAAAAGACGGAATAGAATAGATGTTACAAACAACGAAGACACAGATGCACCCCAGAACGGTGACGCTGTTACGTGCCTTCTAGAAAGTCACTTCATTCAAGGGGGGAAAAAAACGTAAAGGACACCTAGTATGTATCTCTTAAATTATCTTTTACTGTTTCCACTGTACAAGTATTTTTGCTATGCTTGATATTTCTCCTTGATACTATTGCTATTGTATCGCATTCCCATCTGCCACGGTACAGCATGGCCCCTATGATGTCAAAAAAACAAGAAACAAAAAAAAAAAAAAAAAAAAAAAAAAAAAAACACAATCATCCAGTACCCAGCCATGATATCTGTGATAAGACAAATCTAAAACCGGTTCAATTAGTCATCTGGGATTTCTACGACGGTCATGGCAGTACTGGTGTTTTTGCCTACTTCATGCGTTTGGATGCTCACAGACTGTTGCTCGTTGCCCACAACAGGGCTGGGGCCGCCTCCATTCAGGCTTCTGAGCAGTTTCTGCTTTTTCCTCCTCTCTGTTCTTTTATTTTTTAGAGGTTCCACATTTTCATCAGATTCCTCGCATGTAAAATAATCCAACCATTCACTTGCAACGGTGTAATCGTTCTTGATTGTGTAATCATTCTTGCGTCTTCCTAGTTTTCTTCTTTTCTGGCCAATGCATGCTTGCTGCTTCTTGAGCGTTGGAGTTCGTGCACGTTTAGAGGTTTCTGGAGCCGCCGCACGGCTTCTAGTTTCTGACTCAATGCCCTTCAGCTGGTCAAAGTTCCCAGCTAGTGCACCCACGGATGCAAAGTAGTCCGATATTGCCGCCTTCTTGCCATCCAAACCATCCTTTGTCCCTCCACCTTTAAATGTTCCCTTCCTCTTGCCATCCAAATAATCCTCCGTGCCTCCATCTCCGAATGTTACCTTCTTGCCATCTTGACCGTCCCTTGGTCCTGCTTCACATAGACTGTCCTTTGCTCCTGCTTCACTTATTACCTTCTTGCTTTCCAAATCATCCTCCGGTCCTCCACCTTTGAGTGCTACCTTCTTTTTGCCATTCAAATTATCCCTTGTTCCTGGTTCACATAATTTTCGTTTCCTTTGTCTGGTCATATAGTGAAAACCTTTATACCTGCCCTCGTGAAGCTCCTCCTCATCTGAAAACAAATAAGAAAATTTTTAAATATGAATTAAATCACAGGGTACTCTCAAGGGGGGGGGGGTTCTTGCAGGCCAGAATCTTACAATGGCATTCACAGTACTGAATTTGGTTTTTTATGTAGTTTGAATGTCTCACCTTTCAAACTCATTTCGTGGCTGCCACATTCAGTTGGTTCTTGTATCTTAATGCATCTTCCAGAGAAAAACCTATTATTGCTGCAAAAGCAAGAGGAAACACATTAAGAGCAAGTTTGACATGCCATGAAACTATCCACAGTTGCTTGTAATAAGCTGACAAATGAATAAGATATTATTTGCAAGCAGGGGTGCGAGACAAGAATCATATGGTGCAATAGTTGCAACCTAATATGAGCACATGCCTGAAATTGACAAAATGCCCTAAAAAATGTCATTCAATTGCACAATTTCACATACATGCAACTGGGAAATAACTATCGTCATGTAGATTGTCACCGATGGAACGAGCCAGTTAGAGGTACCATCATTAGTTTGGGTCTGTTGTTAAGTTGGTGGGAGGTACCTCAAAATTTATGTGCTTTTGACACAAATAGGATGTTCATGTGACCTCTCTCAAACGGATGGGTAGTGCTTAGAGGAGGTGAGAAGAATAGGTAGGAGGGGCTGAGGGGGTGCGCGGGCAGCCCGAGAGAGAGAGAGAGAGAGAGAGTCTCAAACAGATGGGAAGTGCTTGAGGAGGAGGCAAGGAGGAGAATGGGCCGTGTTTTTTTTTTTTTTTTTTTTTTGGAGGGGGGGGTGTGGGAGAGGGAGAGGGAGGGAGAGAGAGATAGAGAGATGTGGGGAGAGGGAGAGAGATAGAGAGAGAGTTGACAAATCATGGGAGGTCATTGCTCCTGCAGTTGACATGTCTTTACTGGAAATCACTGATTCTTGGATACCTAAAATCATGGAATTGGAGGAACCATAGTCTTTCCCTTTCTCCCCCAGTTTTTCCTCTCTATTTGCCTCTTCTCCCTAGCCTTTCCCACCCATGTGTAACATCACATGGACCGGTGAATCAAGCACTAGGAAACACTATAAAGTCTATAATAACCATAGAGTTTCTTGTTGAAACAATATAAACGAGAAGCACAGTATAATGTTGTCGCTCGTATCTCTTCCACTCCACCCATGTCATGAGTTAGGTATTGCGAAAATTTGGAAAGTTGAGCAGATATATAGAAAACTATGTCAAGAGTTCTTGATAATTCTTAAACAGGAGAAACAAATGGAAGGATGTATAATTACAATCAAAATAATGGTATGTACGAGCACTAAGAAAGGAGCTAGCTACAGCAACAAAAACAAACAAAAGGACAGCAACAAAAAGAATCTGCTGATGGAGGCTTCACACATGCTCTGAAATGCACCATTAAATAACCCAATGGAAAAATCCATAATATCCATGTTTTATCTTATTATAAATCACAATAATGTCATACATATACACTGCATCAAATATTCTAATCTTTTATGCATGGATGAGTACCCAGATCTTAATTTCCTCTGCTAGATGAATCCATCTAATACATAATTTGTTTTCTATCATATCATAATTTGTTTTCTGCTTCTGCATTTCTGTGTCCATCTAATACATTATGTGCACTCCTGTTACATCATCTACCCACCCCTTCTTTGAGAACCTCATTATCACCAGTCACCGACTTCCTCCAACTTCAAACACGTCTTTCAACTCTGCCATCTTATTGCCCTTTCCATCCCAAGCACTATATGACGCCGGCATCCTAGCACGAAGACACCGTGATTTGAAGCCACACCATAGGCTGCGTCACTATTCCTTCTAATGAAGGAGGAATTGAAGATGTCAGGGCTTAGGTGGTGGACAGAAAACAAGAAACAGAATAAAGGGATCGTAAGCAAGATCTGGGTCTAGAAGGGTGAGGCAAGAGATAAAGAGGCAATCTGAATGCAGACATCATAAATTAAGGTACATTTTGAACTCAATTAAACCTTCATGTAGAAAAGAGAGCAAGACATAACTAACAATAGAATTGATCTATATTTCTATATTTGAATAAATACATGTCTCAGAAACATTTGACAATAATTCAGCAGATATCAGCAACTAGCATATCACTCAGTATGACTGACAGACAAACATCTAAGAATCTGCATTCCTTATGTGGAGTCTTACCTATGCCATTGACGTGATGGGTTATCACAACACCCTTCAGGGCCCACATTCTCAATGCAGTCACTAGCTGAAGGATCTTTTTTCGTGCCTAGCTTGATCAAATTCCCACATGCTTCACACTGCAGAAAAATTATGACAGACATTAATACAGAAAAAATCTAAAATTCAAGTGTTCAAAAGCTCAGAGACTCGACTTGAACTTCAGAAGGAAAGTTTAGGGTATCTTCTTAAAAGTGAGAGATCTGCATTACAATCCAGTTGCCAGCTCTGCAGGTGTCAGCTTCCTCCTCTAACTCATGGTAAATGGTAATGTTGTAGCCACCAGATGGCCTCTGAAGTAGGTAAAAATAAAATAATTAGACCAGCCTACAATATAAATATTTTCCTTGTGATGTCTTCTGCTGTTGACTAACCTGATGATCTGTCAGTGAGCTGGCATTTATTGAATCCATCATTTCCCGGAAATTTGGACCATGCACACTGCTTAATCACAACATGAATTTTAGGCACAATGGAACCAGGTTATCAAATATCACAGTGGTAGCAAGTTACCAAATATCACAAGGTAGCAAGTTATCAAATATCCTGCTATATATGTATCTCCTGACATGATACCATTTATGAATTACCTGTGCTCATTTTTTTTGTTCTTAATCCACAAGAACGCATGAATCATCTCATGTAGTAAAACATTCTTGAGATCAGCAGTTGGCCGAGATTTCAACAAGAGTTTGTTGAGGAGTATTTCACAGCTACCATCTGAAGAATAATGGCAAGAACCAGTGCAGCTGCATTGAGCCAACATAAGATCAGCACCAACCCAACATTCTTCTATTAAAATATAAGCATCTTAAACTTATATATATATATATATATATATATATATATATATATATATATATCATCATACAAATTGATGTACTTTAGTTGCATGCAATAAATATACATAGAAAGTTTCATATGTTACTAATATCAATTCACATATGATAAGGAAACAATCAACCAACCCTTTTGTTAAGGAATGCATGTCTTGTTATCTCACAGCACGGTTATACAACTGTCAAATATCAAGATTACCATCTCTCATATTTCACAGAAGATAGTAGAAGATATGAGGATAAATATTGAATACATGGTCTTAAAAAAAATATAGACCTGTCATAAATGAGAGGAAGTACAAAAGAATAATTTATGTAAGAATTGCATGGCAGTACAACAGAATAATTTATGCCCAATCATCATCATTATCTAACTGTATTGCTAAATTATTAGAAAAAAAAGTGATGATAAATGCAACACTGCCTTAAAAACCTACAATACACCACAATATCACCTAAGAGCACAAAATAAAAGATGTTAAAAATATCAAAGATTGCACTAGTTCATTGTTGACAAGTGAAAAACTAGATTGCATATACAGAGGCCCTTTCAAATACCTGGGAGAGATTTAGAAGGCATCAATAAAAGTTAACTGTGACTTATTTTATAGTTCTGGCTTTTCCTACAATAAGTGGTCAACCTGCCGCTCCATTCTATGGGCTGCAAATTTCATCCCAAGCAACATATGTAGACGCAACTGGTGTTAGATATGCAAACTCAATATCAATGGATCTACATGGCTAAATAGTAATAGCAAGGAAAGATTATAAGAGATGACATGGGTAAATTGATAATGGCCGATTAGGACATTTGTACTGAAAAGCCGAACCATTTGGCTGGAGCCAAGTACCGATCAAGAGATATAAGTATTACCGCAAAAAGGGTGAAACGACCAAAGCTTTAGATAAATCTGATTGTAGATTGCTGTAAAGAAAAAATAAATTTTACTTTGGGAAAAAAGTCTATAGCCAATTTTACTAAATATCAAAGAAAAATGAAAAACTAAGTGATGATTAATTGACTCATAAAATAAAATAGAATACTAGTGGAACATAAATAAGTGCTATTGCTTAACCTTCTAACGCACCAAAGAGAAAAAGAAAAAAGAAAAAAATAAATCCTCCCCGTGTGTACAAAATCAAAATTTACATATTATAGTAGCTGATTGATTTTTTTAGAAGGCATTGCATAAAGCATTAATATTGCTTTGTCTTATATCAGCATCATAGTAGACAAAACTGTCAGCTACAGACCAATAACTCATCATTCACTAATTGTGTAAAGGAGTTTGGGCAGAAAAGGTCATGAAGGAAAATTTTAGAGGGGTAGAAAAAGCAACTACAGTAGTTTTAACTTCAACTAGAATAACTGGTATATGGGTAAGAAATGTTGATGGTCTCCTTCTGAATTTTGAAATAGGGATGATATTCTACTTTCTCTGTTTAGCTAATCCAGAGAAGAAAGGGCTAGCAATTTCAACCTACCAATCTGCTCAATGCTCCTCTTTTCTGGAAATAATAGCTAGCATGGATGCAAAATTGCATTTCAAATACTCACTTTTAATACCCAACAAAAAGAGCCTAACAGCCTCTTTTGGAGATTTTAAGAACCGTATAGTTAATGAGGACTTCAAAAAATTTAGTAAGGTACTGAACACCAAGGAAATTTGTTTTTGCAGGTTATACAATAAGAAAGTAAGCATTGCAGTGCTGGTCCCAAACAAGCAATAAGAGTTCTAACATTTTAATAAATGGTAAAGCTGCCTTTATGTGGTTAACTACTCTGACTTTTAGCATTCAAAGTAGTCATAATGCATCAACAGGACAAGGACTAAAATGTTCCAACTGGACAATTTGACCATCATTCAGCAGGAAAGGACACTATTGTCATTTGGCACAGGTGTACCTCGTTCAAAGTTGTTCTTAAGATTCTCCATATTTGTTACATGCCTTTCTTTAAGATTTCACTTTCAGCTTTAGATTGGAGAACAGTGCAGGCATGCTTACATGCAAACATACACATAATACATGTATAAGTGAATTAATTGCACAGAAAAACAAAATCAGAATGAAGTTATCACATTGTAGATATGGCATGACACAATAAGGTTTACAAGTCACATTGAACAGAGAGTAGCATCACAGAAACTAGGACTTAAGTGGAAGACAAAGCGATAGAGAGAAAGATGCAGAGGCATACAAACTACAAAGAATTAAAGTAAGAGAAGTAATAGAGAGGATAACCAATGGTATTATGATGTCATCAAGACACTTTCTAGCATGTGAAACCATACTATGGCTGGTAGAGGGATTGCATATCAGCTTTCCAAGACACCTTTTAATGCTTAATGAATTAGTACTTTATGATTGTTGATGAATCAAAACTTTACTAGTGAAGAAAGAGCTCAAAGACACCATAGAACAAAATTGCCAATTTTGAAAAAAGGAAGCAAGGGGTTTTATTTGTAGGCTCCATGGGTTTAAAGTACGGATCAGCACAACATGCCATGCATGATACGTATACCTTACCAGAACACTGGCGCTAGCATGGTACCTAGTGCATGCCAATACTTGGGAAGTTGTTGTGCTAGTGCCTGCCAAGTTTTGGCATGGCACGTACCAAGCAATGCTGCATCCAGCACATCATCAGCTTAAATCCTCAGTAGGCCCTTGGGTCCATTTTATTGGCTAGGATTCATGCATGACATTTAGAGACTGATAGAAGGAAACAAAAACAACTAGGAAATTCGACCCTAGGAAATTTGGAATGGACTGACAAGCATATGTTGTATTTGGCACGGATACATAAAAATACATTGAACCGACCACATTTGGATGGATTAAATGGAGAGCATTTTGTTTTAGATCCACAGATTTTGATCCACTTTGGTAAATCAAATTTAGGTAAAATTGGTGCACAACTGGCATTGTTTGGTTGAGCATTAAATCACTCATTCACACTCAAAGTCAACCCCTCCCTAACTGACTTGGAAATCTTCTACTGACACCATGCTCGCATAGGCATCCGACACTACTTAGCATGCATTGGACGATCTGGACAGAGTTCGAGTTTCCACTATGTTGGCCCCAACCTGATCCAAACTTGGCTGATGAACCAGCAAGTTGACATCAGCCTGTCATCATGATCTACCATAGGATGGCAAGGCAATGCCACAGGGGACTATGTCAGGTCGATTCTAGTGTTACTCATCTTGCATTGGATACTAAGCTCACTGCAGCATGATTTTTTATGCACCTATTGCCTTCCTACATTGTCGGATGGCCATCAAACATAAGGGTTGATCACTCAGCGCACCTTGGTTCACAGTTCAAGTAAAAGATTAAGGTGTGTAACAGAAAAAGTAAAGTTAAAGGATGGAGAATTGCGGATGCCTAATCAACATATGTTGGGCATTATTAGGGAAATTGTGGTAGGCTAGGTGAAGGAATTAGAATACAACAAGAACCCTAGAGTGTTTGAGATTGCAATGCACGTCACCTGTTCATTGTAGGGATGAATGTTAACGCTCAACACATATTGTCATCGTTTAGTTGGGCATTAAAGGGAAGAAAGGTAATGGCATCCATTAATGCATAAATTAACTGGGGTAGTGAAGGCAGTACTTTGCGCGTAAAATAAAATGAATACAGATGACATTGGCATAATAAAATAAAACAAGAACAAGAGCATTAAAAAGAGAGATAGCAGAGAGATGGGGGCGGACTTGTTCGAGCGAGAGTCGATCCAGGAGACGACGCAGGGGCCGAGGGCTTCGTCGAAGTAGAGAGTGTTGTAGTGGCAGAAGAGGGAGTAGATGTCGACCTCCCCGCCCTTCAATTCCTTCTTTCCCGAATCCATGGCGAACCCTCTTCTTGAAGGTTTGGCGGAGGAGAGGAGTTCGAAAGCGAGGGAGAGCGAGAGAGCAAAAGAAAAGGGCGAGAGAGATCTCTCCTCGTTCTGATGCGCCCCTTTCCCCGTTTGGGCTCCGCTGGCATGGAGACAATAAAAAAAGGAAAAAATCGAAAGGTCTCGTTGGTAAGGAACATGGGCGAGGGGCGCGACATCCAACGGCATTCAAGACGCCACGTGGCAACCAGCTGAGCGGTTGGGAAGCGTAACGGCCCGGCACTACGTCATCAGAAGAAGGTTGCATGGGAAGTTGGAAACCTACTGGTTGACCTCGTTCAAAGTGGATCAAGGATAATTCAATCTTTTTTCCCTATTTTTTTTATTTTATATAAGATAAGAACCATACATATTATCATATATTTAATATTTTTTTTCTTGTTGACAGTACATCCTATCATATATTTAATATTTTTTTCCTCCTTTAACTAATAAATTGTCCATGATCCGCTTGAACCAGATCCAACCAATAATTCCCTGTTGCATAGGATTTAAGCATGAGAAGAGAAATAAAAAATAAGTATATATTGATTCAAATAAAATTAGATAATTAAAAAAGATATTTTTCATTGGGTCTAATCCTAAGGCTGAATACCTAAGTCAAATCAGGTTTATATTTGCTCCCTGAGTTGATTTGATAAACTTACATGCCATGCGAAGGGTAAAACTATAATTGAATTAGAGCAATTCTACCAAAAAAAAAGTTCGACAATTTAAATCTTGCCCAACCATTTATTATTAAGTTGAATAGATTTCGATATATTGATAAGTTTTCAATTTCAATGATGCTTATGTCAAACACAATTATATAGAAAAGATAAAAGATAATTCACCCTTCCTAAGAAGTACATTGGATACGGTTTCAATTTTAGTAATACAATAAAAATTCATGTTATCAATGTACTTAAGAATTCAATACCTTTCATTCTAAATACTTGCCTTGTTAAATGGAGAGTCAGTGAAAGTAAAATCATTTATAATTTTGGATGAGAGATCTTAAAAAAATACAGTCGTAATGTCAAACAATTATGGAATATCACAGTAAAAAACTTGAATAGTATTAGATAGAAAAAGAGCTCATTTTATAGAAAAGCAATGCAACAACAATAAAATCATTTATGATGAATAGGCTGTACAATGTAAATGCTATACTTTTATATGTTGTGAGAGGCTGTATGAATAAATTTTGTGATACATGAAAATATATTACATATGCTCCAGAAAAGTTTGCAAGATCTATATTATATTTAGTTTAGCATAAGAGTGGCAACTGGGCCAATATAATTTGGATTAAGTCAAAAAAAAAAAATCATACCTAAACCATTAATAATCTAGCTAAAATAAATAATCATATCAATCATCAACTAAATAATACTTTACTTATCAATTACATACCTTCATAAAATGACATCCAAAAATATAAGATTTATCCTCTATTTGGTATGAAGGATGGATTGAAGAAAGGATGGATGGAAGAGGAAAAAGATAGATGAAAGATTCATGAAAGATTGATAATATATATATATATATATAATATTTTTATTAAACTACCATTTAATAAAATTATTACTATTATTCATTTATAATACTTATTTATACTAAAAAAATAAATAATATATAAATTTATAATTATTATAATATATAATTATATAAATATTTTTATAAATAAATTATTAATATATTATTTATATAAATAACTAGTTAATTTATAATTTAATTTAAATAATTAATTAATATTATATAAATAGTTAATTTAAAATAATAAATAAAAATAAAAAAATAAAAGATAATTCTATTTATTTAATTATATTTATTAAAATTATGCACTATAATTAAAATAATTAGTAATAAAATTTAATAGTATATAATTAATAGTATATATAAAAATATATATAAATAATATAAATAAATAAATAAATAAATATTATAATTTTATCAAAAAATTAATGAGAAATAATTTTATTAATATAAAAATTCATCTATATTGCTCTATCCATCCTTCCTTGTAATTAAGATGATACAAATTGGTGGACTAGGATAGATAAACGATCCTTCTTTTTTATAACTTTTTAAATAAATGATGGATGGAGGCTATCTATTTTTTCAATCTCATCCATCCATGATCTTAACTAAACATAGGGTTAGAATTGGGAATCTAAAGAGGTAATGAAGAATAAAGCATGATAAATCATAAATACACTATGCCCTCCCCCTTTTCTCAACATCATATTTTATTCATTCTTTTGACCATTAATTGCATAGCATGTCTAATCATACAAACAAATCATTGGCCAAGCCATTGTCTGTTACATAGTTGCCACTATCCTAAAACTTTGTAAACAAATTTAAAGATTTGTCAACCCATGCTCGTTCAAATAAGAGAGCAAAGCCATACTTGACCCATTTATGAACAAGTTGATCCATGGTAAATCAAACCCAACCATGCTACAAAAAATCCTTAACCTTTTCCAAATCTATTTATTTTGGATGGATTGGACAGGTTAGCGGGTCTTTGCCACACGTAATATCTTGATATATCACTTGAGCGTAAAGAAAAGACTCTCCACCTGGTAGAAAACTGAATGTTGAGGGTTTAAAATGCAAATATAAACTATTTGACGCGATTTTAGACCTTGTAAAGTACATCTGATGGTTTATATTTTTCCAGTCTCTGATACGTTTAAACATACGTAAATAATACATTGACAAGTTTCTGGCAAGACAAGTATTCTAACAGTAGCCTGTTAATGTGCACTGAGAGTAACCTAGGGATGGGTTGGGGGGTGAGAGACTGAGGATATGAGCATGGAAGTAGCCCTCACGAGGCAGAGGAAGGCTGAACCTTATCTCTGCCGGGATATCGGTTATCAGTTGCCTACTGATAGGATATTTATAAAATATCGGTGTATCATCTTTCGCTGATACAAACCGAGGGATCTCCACGCTAGGCACTCTAAAGGAGATTCTTACAGCGTCACCATATCCAGCCGGAACGGTAAAGCTTCTTAATACCGCCATACGCCGGATTTCAAACCACCTTCATCCCCATCCGTTTCCACTTGCTCTACCCGTCGACATTGGAGACGTCTGCTTCTCCAATGCCATCTTTGATGACCAAATTTAGACGGTTTTTCCTAACGTACAAGCAAAGATGGAAAGAAAACCTAATAAAATACAAGGAGAAAATAAAAGAGGAGAAAGGAATCGATGATGAAGGGAGACTAGCGCCAATAAGGAACTTTTTTACGGATAAGACGGCCTTAATCACACTTTTTAGGCAACATTCCGGGGTCATAATGAATCTATTTTAATTTCTTTTACTGCCTTCGACGTCAATATACAACGTATTTGCTTTTCAAGTTGAAACCTCGAGATTCACGATACCAAAAGTCTTTTTAAAATTTATAAGATCGACCGAACACTTGACCCAGCAGCAACTGGAACTTCCAGTCTGCGGGCTTCTCCCTACGTCTGATTGATGTCGCTGTGCTTGCTGAAGGTTTAGCGGACTTGCAGAAGGGAATGGTCGTTTGAACAGCCACACTCCCAACCCCGCTCTCGACACACACACACACACAACCAGAAAAACAAAACAAAAAACAAAACGAAAACTCTGGGCTGCTGCACAAACGTTTGCTGCAAGCGAAATCAGTGCATGGAATAGAATTTCAAATTCACGCGCATGCTCCACACGTGCCTTTCTCAACCATAAGACTATGCCTGGAAGTGAACTGCTGCACATTACTTGGATACAAATAAAATCGGAATGCTGTTCTGAGCTTACGTACACTGCTGCTCCTTTAAAATAGGAGCCAAGAATGGCGCTTCTTATATGAAAAACCTAAACTCGTAAAATACAGGTGCACCATCCGATTAGTTGCTTAGAGTGCATCAGATAGCGTATGATCCCCAGCATCAAGAATAAATTCGTCATGGCCATGACTGGTGCTGCACTCTAGACACGAAATTCAAATTTACATTAAATTTTAACGGATCAATGAGGCTAAGATAAATTATAAGTAGATTCATAGTTAGCTCGAATTACCCGAGATAGCTTAATGCTGACATTCTGTAAAGACATGTAAACACAAGGAGATGCAACCCAATAGAGTAAAAGAATATGAATGTTCGTGCATATCTGTGACAGAGATCAGAGAGGCAATAGTTGATTTTGACATCTTCCTCAATAATAGAAAGGATATCATAACATTCATGGAACAACAAAAAGAAAGATAATAGGCGTGTAACTTGCAATTTTCATGAGCATTTCATTTTATCTCAAAAACAACACACATACAAAAAGAAAAACCAATACAGAAGGCACAAAACGTGGTGGTTTCACAACTTGAAATACAGGATCATCCTGTCAGGCTAAACTATATTCAAAATATATTTAAGAACAAGATGACCTCTTTATCTTAAGTCAAGGCATGAAGAAATCAATTAAACATCGAAAAATCTGAAAGGGAAATGTTATGAATTTTAACTCTACATTTTCCTGGGTCATGCCTTCCCTCTGAATGCAGTCCAAAGCAAAACTAGTCTTTATTACAGAATTAAGGTCTATGACTAGAAAAGTAATGCATAAAATTAGGGTTGCGAGTGGGTTAGTAGGATCCAGGTCCCTATCCAACCCAATTTTTAACCTGTCTAGACTTGCAGTAGACATGAGTCCATAATTGAAACCAAGACTACAACTGGATCCAATATGAACAATATGAATTTGTCAAACCGACCTGATCAGATACGACCACTTGATGAGACCTAAAAATAAGTTAGTTCAGTAAATCAGATCGAACATACTAAACCTTACCCCACCAACCTGAACTATAAAATGACTAGATTAGATCCAGCTAACAGGCATTTGATGAAATATAATTGCTCTAAAGCTAGTAAAAAATTCCTTTTCTAGAATTGTCTATGTCCACATAAATACAGGAAAAAATTAATAAAGGAAGCATGTAATTAGTTTGCTCCAAGTAGCGCACGAAAGTTGTGTAAACTGGGATGTAGTGCAGGAGTACTATTAAGTATTAACAAAAACCTTTGGAGGCAGGTAGCCCCATATGTACAACTAGAATAGGCTATGATCCTCTCACATATCATACAAGCCAAAATCCTAGGAAAATAATGAAGCTCTTAGCAGTACATTGTGTAAATCACGTGTGCATGTGCGAAGTATTTTACCATAGCTTGGTTTCTTAAGTGACACGCGAATGCTAGAAAGGACTGAAATATATCACCCATGAACCCACAGACGTATCAGAACTACTAAATTAATGACAATTGTTAAACGAGTGAGCACAAAAGGCACTCATTCCCCAGACCAGAGGCCTAGGCTTTGGAAGTTGGACCATCAAGCGAAGCTTAACAATCTCTACAATTGAGGTAAGACAGCAGTATTGCTACTAATACTTTCTTTACTGGTCTCGTATACCAATCATAATATGTCTCTAAGAGTCCTTTATTCTTAATGAGCACCCATACAATCAATTCACCCAATATCCCTGGTGCAAGGTTTTAAACTTTGAATATTGGCATTTTCAAGAATGTAATTTGAAAAATCAAGAATCTAGTTGAATAAAAAATTGATCGACTTTGCACCAAGTCACTCAACCGAGCAACAGGCTACTCCTGCTATGATGGCATGATTGCATGGGCAGATGGGCTATTTCCAGACCATGATATGAATATTGGACATATATTAGTGTATATACATCTGCAGACAAAGTATTTGTGATACCCTCATGCAAACTTGGTTCACCTACTAATTAAATTAATTAAGATATTTTTCTATGATTTTCCAGAATCTTGTAAGAAGATATTCAAGAAAGAAGATGTCAAAGGGGCATTAGATGCTGACAAAACAGTGAATGAAATATGGAGACGTCATCTTTCCATGTGGGCATGGAGTGTGGGCATGGAGTAGACTTAACAACCTGAAGTCTAATTAAACAGCAAAGTTAATCAAACTAGAAACTCTTGAAAAGTATAAGATACAAAGCATAGAGAACATGAGCAAACACTAAAATAAATTTACACGTAAAGGAGTATGTTAAAAGCATACTTGTTGCCAAGAAGAAAACGGCCACTGCTAAGTGTAATTTTCTCTCTTAAACCAAGTTCCTTGTACCTTTGGTCCCTTTCCTGAAGCAATTATATGTAGTTGGTGTATCAGAAGATACATGGAACAAAAATAGTGCAGAAACAAAAACAATGATATCAATAAATGGAAGAACGTTCGATACTCTGGACCAACTTCCATCATTTTTGCACATTAGGAACTTAGAATCAGTAAGGTGTAATTCTAAGGTATAAGCAAAAGAAGTAAACAGAATACGAAACATAATTTGTATGCTTCATATGAAATCAATGAACTAGATGATCTATTACATGCCAAACCAATACAGTCTCTACTGTTTCATATTGCTAATTAGCTTTGGACTAGGAACAAGTCTTTAAGAACTAATAATATCTGTTATAAACCAAGAACATGAAACGCACATAAAAATTAGGACAAGCTTAATTTTCAAAGTAAGTTTCAAGAGAAATGTTTAAGCACAATAAAATGAAGGGAAGATACCTCAGGATTGAACTGATTTGCAACAAGTCAAACTAAAATGACATCAAGAGATAATAATGGAGGCATGACAGTAACGAATTATATTCTAAGTTGTCCTTATGTTCCAATAGAAGGGAAAGGCAAGACTCTAATAATCCTCTAATGAGCATGAGAGCAAAAGACATTTGGATAGTTGTGCCCAACAAAGAGTTTGAAATTCTTTTGGCAAATTCTAATGGTTGGCAATTTTGAATAAGCTGACACTAGCTTGCATCATAGTCTAACAAGGGTTTGGAAATATCTGCAATAACATCAGAGGTAGCTAGGAATGACTGGCAAATGAGGATTCATAATGCTGGCTCCAAGTCTCCAAATAATTGGGACAATGCTTGATGGTTCTGATAACAATGGTAGCTTGCCTTTCTATCAAGTATCTATATTTGGCCTACAGACATGAACTTAAAGATAAAAAGAAGCAATTACCTACCTTCTTTGAGAAAGCAGCAAAAGGATTTATGTCATCCTCATACATCTTCTTGTACTTGGACTCAACATCCGAACTGAAACCACTTTCAATATCTTCTGCATACTGAAAAGGATCATAGAACAAAAAGGTTAACACAAGAAAATATCACAATGCAAAAAACATAAAGATCATAAAATTCTGTAAGCAACCTTCTTTGGTCCTCTAGAGACGAGCCTCTCAAGACTATAATCTTGGACATAACGGATCTTCCCATAGAGTTTCACATTATCAGCCTTAGTATTCTCCAGTTCTACAGCTAGCATCCCCATCTTCTCCTTCAATTGCCTCATTTCCTATATGGCCTTAAGGACAGGATGAAAACACACTGGAGAAAATTAAATGAATAGTTGCATTTGTATATTATCAGAATCATACCTCCTCTGTTTCTCGTAAGCGCATTCGAAAACGATCACGCTGATTGCAAATTACTTTTAGCATGGAACTTTGATCTTGATCTGAATTATGCCTCTGATCTGTACCCTGTTGTATAATAAACAGAGAAAAATGAAAGGATAGGAAATGAAACATCAATAATTTCCTTATTCTAATTGACTGCTCAGAAAAAACACAAAATGCAACATAGATGCACTGCTAAAGAAGCATATGCAGTTTCTTTTTGATTAATAAGCAGATGCATTTGATGGGAATGAATTCATTAGATGATGTTCAATATCGCGATCATGCTACTAGAAAATGAGTATCAAAAATCACAATGCAAATTATTCCTACCGGCTGTAGTTTTCCAGGACTAGAATTAACATGCATCCAAGACCAGCCAAGGGATGTTCGTTCTTCACACCATGTAGCAATGATTATCATGGGAGAGTTAGCTTCAAACTTTATTAGTTAAGTCTAGACTAACCATAAATATCATTACTTACAGAAATCATTTTACAAGAGAAGCAATTTCAGTTTTCATGTTACAACTTTATTAGCATCCATTAATTTCAGTTTTCATGTTTCAATTTCAGCAGCAAAGCAGTTAACGGTGACTCGCTGGACTATTGCACTATTACAGGAGGTTTGTGCTTGGTTTCGAGGTACAGATGGCCACTGATACGTATATATAGAAGGGGTCAGAGTCTTTATCTTCAAATTGTCAGCTTCAAGTTAGCTCAGCTAAATGGATCTGATTTCCAACCTCTACATGTAGCTAACTCGGCCTTGCAGGAGGCAACTCCTGTGCAACAGATAGTTCGCTCAACATGGTAAATCATCCCTATGAGCTTCACACACTAATTTTTAGATAAAACTGCATGTTGCACACAATGAAGCCAGTACATACCCCAAATCGCAATTCATGCATCAGTACATTTATCAACCATAGCACTATTTTAATCAAGCTCCACATAATAGAATAAATACATGCCCCAACTTGTTGATTCATGTACTAGCACATCATATATTTTATTTAGCATCGTCAAAGAATCAAATGAAGATATGATAAACAGCACTGGACATTTATTAAATTATATAAAAAGTACAATATTTACCTATATCAATCTTAAAAACCAATTTTCCTCCTGAATGTCCAACAGTCTATCTAAAACTACATATTTTAACCCATGTGATTTCTTATAAAGGAACAGGCAGATCATGAGAGAGAAGAGAGAGAGAGAGAGCATGTACCCAGACAGAATCATCGTAGGGAGGAACTAATGCCAAATTTAAGAGGAACCAAGATATGCCAAAAATAGATTCACCATAATGCTTCAGAGATGAAGAAAATCTCGGATTGTGAAACAACTGGTTCCCAACTTTAGTTATTTTCCTTAAGAAGGACATATAGAAGAGCTTGGAACCCCAATCTCAATTATTTACATGCTCAAAACTAAATGATTCTTTCCTTATATGAAGAAATAACAGCAAAATTACTTGCTAATGCCAATATTGATAACTCCGCTATGTCATATTAATGCCTTACAATGACACAACAGTATTCAGAAACATAATACATACATTCGAACGTTGTGTCCAAATGCCATTGGTAAATAAGAAAAACTTGAATGCAGAAAAAAGGAAATTTGCAGTGTCAGAGCTAGAACTTGTCTGAAAAACCATGCTAGGAATGATTTAAATTTAAGCTATCAACTGGTACCTCAGAAACTTCACTTGTACCCATCTCCTGAAAGTCCCAATCATTCAAAAGTGAGCCCTTCCGTTCAGTGGAGCTGTAACCCTGTATCAGAAAAGGAGAGAAGGTAATACTCAAGAATGGTTCTTAAGAATGAAATAGAATCTTTGAATTACTTTCCGGATATATAATTTCAATTGTATCCATGCATATGCATTGTAGTTGTATTGAACAAAAAGCTAGATGAAATACATAAGCAAAGTCAGGATGAGGTATACATTGCCAAAAAGGAAAAAAATATATATAAGCAACTTTATAAGTGATTGTAGCTGGAAATAGACAAAGAAAAAACCTTTAGCATGTCATCTTCTAGTTTTGTAATTAACTTCTGTTGTTCATCCACCTTTGCAGTTAGTTCCGCAATCTTCGCTTCAGCTGCTTCCAGCAAATTTGTTTTCTCTGAAATTTTAACCTTGATAATAAAGTAAAAAGTGTTAAAATGGAGCAAGCAGTTAAAAACTGATGATAGTGAAGAGCAGCAACCTTCAACCAGCGAACTGAAAGGATTGCTGTTTACATATCTAAAGCATTGGAACATATAAGAATTCATATGCAACTAGCTCAGCATATCAAATTCAGGCATTCCTATGGGACTTACAAACAAAGATTTGAGGAAAAAAGGATGGCAATATTCATGTATCAAAGCTAAATTCAGACCTTAAATTGTGTCAATTCATGCTCCATTTTTCGGTTCTTGTCAAGTAACAGGGACTCCAACTTGCTCATCTCTTCCCCACTGGAAGCCAGTTCCCAGTCTTCAGCCTCAACTGAGTTGTAACCAACTGCCTACAGAATGAGGAACTCGTATATTAGTAAGTGTTAACAACCGCTTCTCCTCCTCCTTTCAAGCTTATTTTCTCTTTTCTCACAAGTTTTTCTTCTTCAGAAATAACATAAATCAGCTGCACCAGATTGGCATCATATAATTTCTTAAAGAATAAACAGGTAATTTGTCAGCGACATGACACCACATAGAAAGATCTATCTGCTAACATGAGCCCAATGCTCAAAATTTAAACACCTCTCATAAAGTCCACAGTTATCTACATAATGATATTTAGCTTTGGCACTTTTAATCCTCTGCCATTTTCCTTCAAGAACACCACCATTATGTTTTCGATAAGTTATCCTAAATGTAAAAAAATTATGATCAGGAGAAAGAGGAATAAGAATTTCAGAATAATGATTGTGCAAACGTTTCTAATAAGTAATTAAAATGAACATAAAACATGGAATATATTCAAAGAACATCCTGAAAAAATAATGTTATAATATCAGAACCAATTGGATAATAGTAAATACATGAAACATCTTTTTTTTAAAAAAAAGGGTATATACATGACTGATAAATTCAACTACATATTGAACAGAGCTGACACAGTACAAAGAAAGCTGTATTTTCTGTTCTTCTTTAAGCAGCATATCATAAAGTCACATAATTATATCTACTCCATGCATTTCTTTAACATGAGGCATAATTTAATTAGCATTATATATAACCCGGTATATGGTTCATGCCATCTCTATTAATGGCCTGGTCAGAAGGCAGCAACAAGAATAAGTACAAACTAAAGTCTCCACAAATTCTAACCAATCTACAGCTTCCAAATATGATCAATAATAAGATGCAACAAATATGATGAAATATCAACCTAGTAGAAGCACCTGCAAGATTTTGACTTTTTTACGCAGATCATCCACTAGTTTCGCAGTAGGTCTTTCTTGAAGCTCTTTTCTCATCTCTGTAAGAGCAGTCTCCTGTCAATGAATGAAACAATGAAAATAAAAAATTAAAGGGAACTTCAAGTTCTCAAACGCTGCTTGTTGAAGGTTCCAACTGATTCTTGACAACTTAAAACACACACATGAAACAGCAGAGATTGTGTTAAAGTTAAGGTTGTGATTGCATGGGAACGTTTTCATTGTCGTCATATATTATAATGAAGTTAACATATATGTAGCGTGTGTATGTACGGTTAAAAATTCTCCATGCTCACACATACACCGGCTAGAAATCATGCAAATGAATGTACAGACAATAGACATATTGATGTAAAACAAAAAAAAAAAAAAAAGGAAAGAAAAAACAAAAATTTAAAAGAAAAATTCAAAAAAAAAACAAAAATTCAAAACCTGGAATTTCAGGATTTCAATTGATCAATCATTCAAATTTATTTTTCTCCACACAGATAGAGCTTTTAAATAGAGAAACAAAAAACAACATAATAGGACTCTTACAACTAACTTGAAACCTAATAGAACTTTTCTTACTGAGTCCTAACAAAATTAAAAAATCTAATAAAATAAAATAACCTAAATAAACCCACAAAATTAAATTCATAAAAATAAATTTGGGTTAGAATTTAGCGATGCTTCCTTCTAGAATACGTGCGCAATCTCTGATTCCCATCATTTCCTCTTGGCTGAAAAGAACTCAACTTTGACGAGCAATTGATGTAAGCTTCTAAAACGTCTGGATCAATGCATCGTAGTTCTTCTTCAAGGATCCAATTAACATCTGAGTCTAGACGATCGTGCCATTTAATCAAGAATTGACAAAATCTTCTATCAGCAGTAAAAACAATCTCGTCTGTGATAATACATTCAATTTGATCTGATGAAGACGGTGGAAGTGATGGAAGAACTAGAACTCGCACTGGCACTGGAGGAGATAGAGTTTGATCCCTGCTATCACTTGCATGCATGGTAGGAGGCTCGAATGTTCCTCGATAAGGTAGCAAGTCCTCAACATTGAAAATTGGATTAAATTTTAAATCAAAACGTAATCTATAAAATATGCATTAGGCCCAAGTTTATAAAGAATACGAAATGGACCAGTGGCCTAGACATGTAACTTTTTGAATAAATTTAAAAGATAATGTTTATGACGAATATGAACATTCACATAGTCACCCTTGTTAAACTCCATTATTCTACGGTAAGCATTAATAACATGTTTATATTTTTCATTACTCATAGCAATCTTCTGTCTAATGTATTTAGTAAAAAAAGTAGCAGACTCAGAAGTATGGTTATTTATAGGTAAAGGAACAAATTCAATAGATTGATGGAGATTGAAGCCATAAATAATTTCAAAAGAAATTTTATCAATAGACCTATTTACTGAATTATTATAGATAATTTTCGCTATAGGCAATGACAAATCCCACGTCCTAAGTTTATTACCAACTAGATACCTAAGTAATTTACTACAATTACTATTTACAACCTTTGTTTGACCATTAATCTATAGACGAAAGGATGAAGAAAAACTTAAATATCTCAAATAGTTTCCAAAGAATTTTTTAGAAATAACTCATAAATTTGATATTATGGTCAAATATTATGGAAGAAGACAAATCGTGAAATCGAACAACTTCTTTAAAGAACAACTTTGCAACAAAAGAAATATCAAAATTCTTTTGATAAGGAATGAAATATGCTATTTTGAAGAATCAATCAACAACTAAAACTATGGTATTCTTTACTATGTATTTTCTTATTTTCTCATGCTTCTTAGGATTCAACCTATAATATGAAAAATTAAATATCTGTGATCTTGGGACTAAGTCAATAACATGTTGGATGTCACGCATGGAAGGTAGGTCATCGGATATGTTTTCTAGGGTTACATCCTTAAATTCTTCTTTTAATTGCTCAATTTCGGAAGATGGATTATCTTGGAAGTCTGAGGTCAGTTAAATCTAATTCCTAGGAAAGACAGCCAATATTGTTCCAGATTTTTTAATTTTTTTTTCAAATTCTTTATGAGTCAAAGTGTGACAACTTCTCTGATTAGAAGGTTAAAGAGAGTTCTTATCCTCTTTGACAGGTTTAGATACAACATTTATAGAGCTTTCACTATTAATGGCAATTTTGCAGGCCTTATTCTCACATTGGGCATATGTGTGAAAAATACTAGTATATTTTCAAGCCTCAGAGTCTGCAGAAGTGGTGACTATACCTCGCATGACATTAATACAACCTCCTAATTCTTCACATCCTTCATCATACTTTTCTTTTGAATTAACTGGTTCTAGAAGATTAAAGTCTTCTCTATCATACTCATCTCTCCTATGATAATAAGAACTCTCAAAATTATTCGTGAAATGATGGATAATCAAAGAGACTGTTATATAGATCGAAAATGTCTGAAAAGACTGACTAGTATGTATGACATGATCCTGACTATCAATAGGTTTAAAATTTCATAAAAGAGATCGATGAATAGGTTGATTACTAAAAAAATCATCTTCTAGAGATTGTTTACGTATTCCTGACTCTCTTAGGGATAATTGGCATTCTATCTCCTAATATATGAGATTTGTTATGTCTATACGACTATTTATTTGGTTAGCATGAAACTTCTTAATCTCGGTATGAAATCGGCCTAATGACTAGCAGATCTGGTTTAAATTTTCTTAGAGGGTTGTTTGGATATTTTTGACATATTCTAGTTTTTTTTTTATTACAGTCTGTGCATCTTTTAAATTACCAATAACCATGATAAAAAAAATTTAATATTAATTAAATACTATATGTACTTAAAATTTTAACTATAATGCTCATAGTAAAAATTATAGAGTCTAACTTATTATTTATATTTCTGATTTGTATAATAACTGAATATATGGATGTTTGGGGCAAGAAACGGCAAATATATGAAAAAATATGAAAAATAATAAAATTAAAGGCTTAAGCAATTTAAATTATCTAAAAATTTAAAAAATTTAAAATTTAATAAAGAAATTGTACGAAGACCTCCAAGTTTTTTTTTTTTTCCAGGTCTGGGTCTATAGACCGTTTATATGGTTAATGGACGGTGAATTTCCTCAAGATCAGCGCCTTCTTTTTTATTTTCGAGGCCTTCCAGGGTTCTAGCAAGTGGCTAGGGCAGGGAAGAGGGGCGGCGGCCTTTGGCCGGTCGTCGGGGCGATGGGAGACAGTCGATGGCCAACGGCCGGCAACGGAGCGACAGGAAAAGGCGACGGGAAGGGGCGGAGACGACAGGAAAGAAGAGGCAGCGAAAGAGGAGACGGCGGTGCTCAAAAGAATCTACGTCTACGTCGGCGGAAGAAGCGACGACGATCGGCGGAGGAGGCGGCATCGACTGTCAGAAGCGGGGCGGCTGCAATTACGGAGGGTTCTGGCGGTCTGCAACACAGAAGAAATACAGAGAGAGGGCAGCGGTGGAGGGTCGAGGTAGCTTCGGCGGTCGGCGGCGGAGATGGCCTCAACGAAGAAGGTGGCGCAGGCGACAAGAAAGGGGAAGAGAGAAGGGAGTGGGCGTGGTCGTCGTCGACGGGGAGTGGTTCTCTTCTTCGGCCGCTCCAAGCCTCCCACCCGATTGGGAGCTCCTCGGGGAAAGATTGGAACAGAGGGTCGACGCTAAGCTGCAATGAGAGCGATGTCAACAGTGACGATGGCGAGGGCAACGAATCTGCCGGTTAGGGCAGACCGAAAGAGACAGGGAGATCGAAGGAGGACGTGGGCGGGCGGTCGACGGAGAGGGACAGGTCGATGGCGCAGGGATCGATAGGTTCGACGAAGGCTTGCGCCGTCAGTGGTGGGGGACGCAGTGACGATTGTCGGCGGTGGAAGGAGCGAGCGTGCGGTCGTCGGGGTGGAGCGGGCTGCGACAGGGCGGCGCGATGGTGCTGCGACAAAGGCAGAGAAGAGGGGGAGGTTGCGATGCAGAAAGAAAGAGGAAAGAGAAGGGAAGAGGAGGAGAGACGGGGAAGATGATGCGAAAAATTTTTTTTGTTGATCGTAGGGGTGATTGGGAGGCGACGTGGAGGAGAGGAAGAAGGGAAATAGAGAAGGCGATAGTGGAGAAAAGAGAGGACCGTACGACCGGGAAAGTGGTGAGGACTGATACCAAATTGATTGATGCAAAATAAAAAATAAAAAATTTTAAATTTTAAATTTTAAAAAAATTCTAAAAAAATTAAAATCTAAAATTTTAAGATTTCAATGATCAACCATTTAAGTCTATTTTTTTCATATAGATAAAATATTTAAATAAAAAAATAAAAAAAATTTAATAGAACTTGAAACCTAATAAATTTTTTTTTATTGAATCCTAACAAAATTAAAAAATTTAATAAAATAAAATAATTTAAATAAATTTATAAAATTAAATTTATAAAAATAAATTAAGATTAAAATTTAGTGATATATCTTTCTAAAATACATGTGCGATTCCTTATTCCCATCACTCCCATCACATATGTTGACACATATGTTGAGAGATGGCCATGTTTCGGTAAAGAAAAAGAAGGCAAGAGAGGGAGGGAGGGAGAGATCAACTACAATG
Source organism: Cocos nucifera (assembly GCA_006176705.1). Classification (NCBI taxonomy): domain Eukaryota; kingdom Viridiplantae; phylum Streptophyta; class Magnoliopsida; order Arecales; family Arecaceae; genus Cocos; species Cocos nucifera. The sequence goes on from QRFJ01000054.1 coordinate 2,502,054, forward strand.
TACTAACTAAATTTCAGCTTGAAAGCCTTTTGGTGCAAAACTCATCATAGATACATACATGTGTAACATGCTTAAGGTACAATCCTATGTAGGATTCAAGTGGACCTTATTGAGAATCTAGAACATTCATCAAGATCTACTAATTAAAAGCTAAAAATGAGGAGGTATATGTTTTGTATATTTCTGATCTATGTTTCATGTGGACATATAATTCATGGAACCAAAAGGTGAGGCTGCCAAACAAGTTACTCCAGAATCAAAACTTTAACCCTCATTTAACCTGCACCAAATTCAGCCAGCCTAAGTTATCACTTAATAAGTAGTAGCCAGCAGTTGGTCTTCTACTTTTCTGGAGGTTACGCATGGGTATACCAAAAATCTTACAGTTCTGTCTTTACCAACACAACATAATCTTCATCAAATGCATGTATAACATAATAGACTGGTTCTGCATTAAGGACACTAGAACTACTCAGGAACATCAAACCTAAACAAGATTTGCAAAAGTCAAGTTATGATGAAAAATAGAATCAGTAGTAGTTCAAAACCTTTTCATTGAGCAATGCATTCAACTTCTTGATCTCATTCATGTGCTGCTCCCTCTCATTAGATAAAGCAGTTTCCATATCACGGAGTTCCATGTTTAACTCAGAGATTATCTTCTCCTTTGCATTCAAGGAACTCTCAAGGATATTGCTCGACTCCAAATAATCACTGGAAACAAGCGCTTTGTAAGATCAAGAAAAAACCAACTAAAGAGCAACAATACTCAACCTAGCAAAATAAAATCTACTGAAATTACTGTTAGCAACTCAATGTATTAGTTCCCAGTTATTTGTGCAAGTGATCTAATAACAAAGAACTTAGAAACCACTTAGTGAACCTGGCAACCTTGATGAGTTAAAAAAGGATTCAAAAACATAGGAGAAAAGAAGATGCATAAAACCCTAGGAAGATATAGTGAAATCCTCATCAGACCTTGTGTTTTCATTTTCTTGATTTGTTGACCGCAGCTGAGAATGCAAAATGCCCTGCATGGGATTATTAATGGAAATGTTAATAGTCCACAAGCAACTTGAAGGAAAAAAAATTAGCACAATAACAAGAGGCATTAATGATGAAAATACATAAAGTCATGACTTCGATTTGAAAACATAAAAGTTCATAACCACCACCACCATAAAACATCCTCTTCTCTCCTCATTGTAATAGCTTTCCTATTTCTCCTTTTTCCAAATAAATTTATGATCAGAAATTAACTATCAAGCTGCCTTCCACTCCCCAAAGATCAATTGCAACCTCATACCTAAAAATCCTTGAAACCGAAGCTTGCATTGTTTAAGACCTGTTTGCTAATATTCTATTTGAATCCATGCCTAACATAGATAACCCTTTTCTGCAACATATTTATCTTTAAACACCTACTTCACAATGAAAGCTTCCCAAAAAGCATTTTACTAAATACTAAAAGAAACCCATGTGTATCGATTTGGTACCAAACGAAGTGGCATCAAAGGTGAAGGAACCATCTAACTGAATTCTCCTGAACATGATCTTCATCAACTCAACAATCCAATTTTGCAATTAACCATATTATATGCCATTAGATGACCTTATCTAGATTGTCCATTCCTAAACAGTCAGATCACTCGGACAGTATTCTCATGAATCAACATTTGACTCGTATACCATCTCTTCTTCTTTGACCTTTTGATAAATGAAGAATTTAAACTCGTGGAACCTGAAAGGCAGATCTTCAGTCATAGAATCCTTGTAGATATCCTAGTGCAGCATGTTCTGCCAGTGGATCTTTAGAGAGCGGGTCTTGATTCATTAAAACTGTCATGATTGACTTTCTATATGCAAGATACATAACAGCTAAATTTTCTATTGCCTATGTGCCATCATTTGTTTGATCATTAATCTATTTCGACCGGTCATATCTAATGGAGGAGAATCCCATGTTTGTGGGTTCCTGTTGGTCCTAAGGCCCAGGATTTTTTTTTCGATGCATGTCTAAGCATGTCCTTGTGGTGCTCAAGGTTTTTTGGGTAGCTTGATGCTAAGCTCACTTGGGCTGTGGGCCTAGCCGCATGGCTCTGATGAGGATGGCAATCTCTTTCAGCCATGGGAAAGAACCATATCTTAGGAAGGATCTGACCTGATACTGTAATGACACCAATATTTCCCCAGATGGGTTATCTGTATTTGGAACAATTAGATTAGGATATCAACCAAAGGGTAAGAAGGAAAGATTTAGACTATTGTTGATTGCCTGCTTATATAACCTAGGTTCAGTTAAAATCTGGTCATATATTAGCTGCAAATCAAGGCATGCCATATAACATGAGTAAGTCAATGAGAACTCCTAAAATCTATAAGCAAAATGACGAAGACCATGAACTTCACAGAGTATAAGGTGACATGTTCAAGTAATGGAAGCATAATAAAAAGCAATGAAAAATTTCACGGTTCAATAGTATACAGATGAATCTGAATCAAAAGATAGAGGAGGAAGCCAAAATCACACGAAATAAATCAGAAACTAATATAAACTTCCTGAATTTAGACACAAATTAAAGATGTACCTTTTCCCTCTCAAGACTAAGTAGCCGTGCCTGAGCTCGTTCAACCTCATCCATTAGAAGATTGACCTCAGCTTCCTTTGCTGCTCTTTCTTCCTCTGAAATTATACAAAAAAAAATGCACCAAAATACACCATTTTAGTTCTTATGGAAGATTGCAAGGCAACTAGTATCTCATACCATGGTAGGACAGAAAGGAAGACCTCATTTGCATTTTGTTCAGAGTGAGCATTATACCTGATTGAGTACGAAGTTCAAGCAACTGGCTTTGAGCAGACTCATGTAGTTTGTGCATATTTGACACACTTTCCTTGGCTTGCCGTAGTTGATCCTGCAATAGAAGTTCCCTGCCACCATACCAGAATGGCATAAGTTACAAATTTCAGTGTGAAATTCAGTTACACATGTCTACGATGATGGTGATTGAAGTTTCAGACATTTATCATTAGAAAAATACAAGAGCAATCAATTATCAAACTTATAAACTAAATCGGACTACCTCTCTTTCAGGACCTCAAGAGTTTTCTGGTTTTCTTCAGCCAGGCTACGTTGCTTCATTTCCACAATTTCTCTCACTTTTTCCTCCATCTAAACTCAATAAAAATAAGTATGCATCAAATAAATAAAGACCGTAAGTTTGGATGGACGTTCTAATGATCTATTACATGACACATGTTTTAGTCTAAGTAGCAACTCAATGGCTAACATTTATGACAGAGAAATGTGAAGAAATGTGAATTCAGTAGAGAAATACTCAAAATCAGAAGAAGAATGGGGGAAAATAATTATTACATAAATTACGATTTCAGTGGAAATTAGTAACTGTCATGCAAGTGGATACCCACAAGGAAACATCTTAAGGATGGTGGTGATTGTGTCAAGTTGTTAACTATTCTGATAAATATGTTCTATTTTTTTTTTATTCATCTGATACACACTCCCATTTTTTCATATCTTTCTTCAACATAATCTAGATAAAGAACAAAGAAAGAGTACATATACTGAAATAACGAATGCATTTAACAACTTCTTTCACCCCACAACCCATGGACATTGCTGTAGATGGAGTCACATACAGGCATCAGCATTACATTTCCTAGGTAATTCCTCCACTGAATAACAATATTTTATGTTGAAAGAAATAGTCAGATGAGGCAACGAACACATGGAGAAAAAATTATCAAAAGAAATATTTTTCAAAGATCAATTAAAGAGCTATTTGAAGTTAGAACAGATCTGAATCTGAGTTGAAACCAGTCAGTTGACACAATTTTCAAATCCTAACAGATTAAGAAATGAAACTGGATCGAGACATTCATCTATCACACATGAATCCAAAATTTACATCCCTAAATTATATAGGAGCTCCTGTGGATTGATCTAAATTCCACCTTCCTGATATCTTAATTCTGCTTGGCATCCTAATCACTTATATTTGCAAATAGCATTGCACAGATCTATCGTGATCCATCGAATTATGTTGTTAGTTTCTCTCCTTAATTGCAACAAACCAATATAGGATAAATCTCAGTGTGTCATAAGGCAAAAATTTTCATGGAAAGGTTTCTCTCAAAAAAAAAAAAAAAAGAAAATGAAAAGTTTCTATTTTGTCCAAGAATTCCTCATTATGAGTACATGGGCCAAAGATGTTTAAGTGCTTCACTGAACCAGCACAGAAGCTGTTGCAGATGCATTTTTATGCATATCATGACATCAGGATTTTAGTAAAGGTGGTCCCTTATTTGGTTCTTTGAAGTCACCTGCAAATCTAGTAGGATATCATATACAGGGTGACTATCAGGAAACAGGACTAAACATCATCGAATTGATGATCTATGAGCATCCAGACAGTCCTGAAAGCAAAAGGGAACAAGAAATATCTCACTTCCTGTATGAGGACAAAAAAGACAGAGCAGAAAAAAAATTGAATTTTCCAAATGAAAGCAAATGAGCAAGGAAAGTCAAATGCAATTCCCACTATCTAGTATATCAGAAATAGAGGAAATGCAGAGAACATGACAAATTTACAACAAACCTTGTGCCTTGACATAAATCACAGACAACCGAATTTTAGGGGAAAACAAAAGTTAGTACTGCCAATAATACGATTCTACCATTGATGCTAACCTGTTGCTCAAGCTGGCGGTTCTGCTCTTCAAGTCTTCTAATAGTAGCCTGCTGGTTCTTTAGATGAGTAGCTTCTGTCCGGTACTCTTCAAGCTCAAGCTTCATTTTTCGATTCTCAGATTCAAGTTCAGACAATTTTTGATCTTGTTCCTAAAATAGAGAACCAATTATAGTGCAGGATAGCCATTCAAAAAGCAACACTTCTAGAATAACTACACAAAGCCACATCAAAACATGCAATCCAGGGCAGGGGAGAGATAAAATTTTGGAAATGTGGACATGATAATCTAGCTACAAAATTCATATCAGCAGAGAACCACAAGGAATAAAAGCTTCATAAGTGTAAAGCAAATAATAACAGGGAGAAAATGCAGAGAACTTCAATAACTTCTGAAGGAAAAACACCAATTTAATTCAGAATAAACTTACAGCAATTGAGGCAAGAACAGGATAAGGATCTGGAGCTTCATAAAGCTTTTGGTAGATGTTAAGAAATGCATTTTCTCCAAATTTTGCTCTCTTTGTAAGATTATCAACTTCTTCTTGATAATTCTTAAGCAAGGAGTTAAACAAATTTAGCTTCTCATCTGCTGATGCTTTCTTGAAATCTGTGCAGTAATTTACATGCATGCCTCAGGAAATGACAGAAACAAAGTTCCACTGGTAAACTTTTAGATGCTGGTTTAGCTGAGAACTTGCAACGTCAGAACAAAAAAAAGTACTAGCAAATAGTACTAAGCAGCTGGAAAGACATGTAGAATACCCCGAGTACTCTCTGCTAGCTTCCTCCTGTTCTTCTGACTAATTTCCTGATTTTCAGCAATTTTTAGTCCCTGTTCATCAAGCCCACTTCTCTCTTTTTCTAAATCAAAATCTGTTACCACATTAAAAAAAAAGGGGGTAAAGAAAACTTGGTCATAGAATGACAGCACCTTCATCACTTTAACAATCATAGACTATGAATGCAAAAGGTAAAGGAAACTCGGCATTCAGCTGTCTATAGGGCATAAGGAGAAAGCATTTAGAGAAAAAGTTAGTGCAGGTGAAAGAATGTCATCTTCACATCATTACTAGTCGCATGCCTCAAACATGAACAAAACATAAGCCATTCACAGTAGTTTGTGGATATAATGAGCATAAATAGTAAATGAGGAACTGACAGCATATACACAGTTCTGAAGTATTTTAGATTATTATATTGGACATCCAACAACTTCGACAGTAGCAATGAAAAACCTATTACAATGGCATCCATACTGTCAGATCTCTGCAGCGATTCCGTTACCATAAGTAGTGTGTTTTGATGCAGACACTGCTCATTTCAATGATATGTAACACCCAACATGCCCCAAATGCCAAAATATCATATTAAACATATATTCCTTGTGCATTGCAAGAATTGCACAAACAAGGGACCTTGCAGGACAGCAAGAAAGCTAGCAGAGTTGCACATATCACCATGAAGAGATAAAAATGTGGAGCAAGCATAGAGGGCCTAACCACATGCCAATGTTTTGGTACTTATTTGGTAAAAGCAGTGACAATCATATAAGAAGCTAGGGGTTTGATGACTAGATATGATGGCATGCCAAACCAGGCTGAATCACCAGGTTCGCCACTGAACTGAACCAATGCAGGGCTGAGACGGTTTGGCCTAGTTTTTCAAAATGGGACCCAAACCGCTCAAAACCAGGTAGTTCGGAGCCGAACTGGTGCGAATCATCCGGTTTGCCCCGGTTTGGTTCGGTTCAGCCTCCACACCCCTGCCAAAAAATGCCAGAATTTTGACGATTAAAGGTGGATCCAAGCAAAAGAAAAAAAAAGGTAACATGCCTCTCCCCCACCTCATTCCTCCTTTTTTTTATATATCAAAAAATTCCAAAAAATAGAAAAATAAGAGAAGGTCATGCCAAAGTTTTCTATTTTGGTATGATTTCATGCTATGTTATAGATCTATGGATAATCTACACGATGAGATTAGAATTTTTAATTTTTGTTAAAGCTATAATTTTTTAAATTAAAATATATATTTGGATAAAAATTCAAAAAAATAAAATAAACTTTAAAAATAACTATAAAATTAGAATGTTGTTTAGAGGTGTGTAAACTACTCTCGACCTAAATTTGGCATCTGTTTATTCAAGTTTGGATGCAATCATGCACATAGTGGCCTAGGTCCAAATTTGAATAAAATTGAGAAAATAAGTAATTTTTGATGCATGCCCACGACCTTAAAAATATAATGATTAAATAATCATCATGATTGTGTAATGCCATATTTCTTGGTTACCATAGCTAAGTTCCCATTCCAAATATCCAAACACTCTTTGATCTTGCTAAGGCCAAATAGCAAGACCTTACCGGGAAATATGGCACCCTCCTTAAAATAACGCAAAGATGCTAGTTTTCACAATATAATCATCTTGTCAATTTCTTTCATATCATCCTCAAATCCCACTATACATTGTAAGTAATATCATCAAGGAAAGCCTTGCAACTTACTAACTAAAATAATATAAAAAATATGTCCATAAAGGAAATTGCTCCCATTTCCCAAAGATTTGAAACAACAGTATCTCTTCTACTAGCTGGACTAAGGGTTAACACAGAATATACCTTTTTAAAAGGAGAAAGAGATTACCTTTTCTTAAATTTTCCTACATGTGATGGATATGATTTAGTGTCTGCAAAGTTTCATTCAACAATGAAATATGGTATTTGGGAAGGGCCATACATGTCTCAATCTTATTGACAATTCATAAATTTCTCCATTGTTGCAGTATTTAGAAACCATGGCAAACTTTATTGACTTCCCTTTTTCCTTCACCACATCTTTAGTACGAGTTGATGCTTTGCTGTTGATACTATGGAATGGTAAGCTCCTAATACATTGATGGAGTAGATTGGAGAAGAGAGAAGTGATGTGCCAGAAGAAATAAGTCAGACCCAAACATCTAGAGCTAGTAAAATATGAACATGAACCTTCGAGATCTAGTACGGCCACATGCAAGATTTCTCCTTGCGAGAAACCCATCCTATGAATGTCTCATGTTTCTTGGTCGCCCACAAGAATGATCCTAGCTCTGTCCGTGCACATACACAATGAAAATAAAGTCTCCAAAAAGATCTTCCGGAATAAAAAGATGCCCTCTTTTAGCTTTTACTAAACAATTAAGAGGAACAAAAACCTACCCTACAATTTTTGCATTTGTTTATGAATGGTCACATAGAAAAAAGACATACGCCCATATAACTTGCCACATCAGAAAGAAAATCAACCCAACCAATTACACAAAGTTGTCTGGTTCATGATGTAGAAAGCAAGAGACAACAAAAAGACATCATGTACGTCAAAATCATAAACGAAAGTTTAGATATAATACAATGATAACGGCCACCACATAAATACCTTCATACAGGTAAGCACACATGCATACATGATATTACAGGCTTTCTTAATACCCACTTAGGGGTCCGATGCTGAAGAATTATCCTAGTATATGAAAGGGGACGGGTGGCAATGTTATTTCCCATGTGAAATCAATATCAAGGTTTGGAGTACCTTTCAACAGAGTAGACATTGAAGCACTCATGGTTGAAGCTTATAAATTGAGAAAAAATTAAGAAGAAGGATAAAGATAAAAAAGTTTCCATGAAAGCACAAAGCACAAACAAAATTCTCAATACACTTTTCAGTCTCTTCTACTTCAAATTGTGCGACAGGACTTTGTAGCTCTTAAAACAAAATTGTCGTGCTGCATTGGCTATAGCCATAAGATAAACCTCAGCATTGGAGATCATTGGATCACAACAAGGCCTCTCAACGAAGCCCATCGTTGCATCAGTAAAATACAATTACAATCACCCGGATCAAAGAAAGATTTCAAGTTTATACTCAAACTAAGGGAGTACATAATGTCGGTTGTCTAATAGGTAATCCCTGATAGTTTTCCTCCTAAAAACAAGATCCAGAACCCTGACAATTAGAAAACCTCAACATACTCCGACACCCCAATTCAAGGGCCAAGAAACGAACGTGGATAGTTGTAATGAATCCTATCTCGAAGTTAGATTCATTCCATACCCTGCCTCGCAAAAACTGCGTTTAATTCGCGAAATCTATGGTTCTAATTGAAATCCTCCCACATTCCGACTCTTGTTCGATTCCAAGAAGGCCCTCTCACAGACACATCGCCGCTAAAGATCCGAGAAAACGAATAACGAGAAAGAACGAGATCGAAGTGGAGGGAAGGCGATAGAAATACCTCTCCAGAAGCTATGGACGACGGCGATGGGGGACGGCAAGCTCCCTTTGTCTCTCTCGGATCCCGCCTGGTTCGCCTCCATGGATGGGGCAAGAATGCGATCTGCGACTCGTTTCCCGCTCTCTCGCTTCTTTCTTTGGATTAGCTTCGGGGGTTGCTCGAGAGCGCTTCAATGGAACGGGAGACGAAGGGAAGATTATTCCTACCTTTTAATTTCTTTTTTTCCGCAGAGGAATGGTTTCGTCCAAGATCGCGCCCCGATAAGCAGAGCAGTCGGCGTTGTTTGATCTACCAGAACTACAGTACTTTCTTTTGTATGATATCGGTTCGGTTGCCCATGGGGAGTGCACCAAGGGTTCGGATCCTCTTCAGTCCCGCCGAAGATTGAACAGGGACCGGCACATCCGTTGGATGGACCAAATTATTTTATTTTTTAATATTAATTATATTGAAGAAAATTATATTATATAATTTTTATTAAATTTATTTTAATCATACCACTTATTTATCTTAGAATTTATTGCTTAGGATTTATTTGGTTGGGATATATTAAATTATAAGATAATATGATAATTCAAAAAAATTATTTATCTAAAAAAATAATTATGAAAGAAAATAATTTTTACTATATTTGATTAGTAAAATTTTATTTTAAAAAATGATACTAAAAAAAATTATTATATTTGATTGGAGGTAATTATGTATAGAAATATGATAAAATTTATAAATATATCTTTTAATATAAAATAATATTTTAGTATTAAAATAGTATTGTTATCTCTAATTAGTTTTTATATGATGACTATAATCACATAACCTATTGCATAATGTCATCATCATCTTAATATTTTTATATAATTTTTTTATTGAATAAATTTTAAAAAATATTAGAATAAAATCAATGATTATATATACAACTTTATTAAAAATATTTTGATCAAATATGAATTACCATCATTCAAAAATTTATCAAATACCAATTTTTTATAATATTTATTTTACATTCTCTCTCTAAAAAAATAAACATGAAGCCCACCAATTATTTTACCATCTTTTTATTTCATTTTTCATACTAAACATGATAATTTGACATAAAAATTATTTTTTCATGCTAGATGACCCCAACAAAATAGCCCCTTCTTATATTTAGATAATTTTAAAATTATTTTAAATATTCATCCTTTTTTTGCCCATTTTATATAAAAATAATTTTGGATTTACCTACCAAATACATAATAAATCACTTTTACAGCTTCAAAATAATTTTTGGATCTTAACAGCAAAATACTGTTAACCATAAAAAATTACTTTATCTCCAAATAATTTTTAACCTCAAAGCATAGTTTTTAGTTAAATTTGAATTTTTGGCTTAAAGTTATGCCATCTCCAGATTGATCCCTCATGGCCCTTGCTACATTTTCATGTCAACAAAAATATATGTATATGTATAAAATCCATGCCTCTTGGACGTCTCTTCTTGCTCCCAAACCTTTCCACCTAAGATTCCATGCATCGTACATTGTACACAGTAGAAAGCTACATGGCACTTTATGCTCCCCACATTATTTGATGATAAAGATAGACAGCTATCAAACATGATCTAATATATGACATGCAAAACAAACCATGTATGACATGCAACATCCATCTCATTTGATAACTGTCCGTCTTCGTGATCGATATAACATCCATCCCAGATTGCACCGTTCTTAACTAAACCCCTCCTCTCTGTTTGACACTCGAGCTTCTCTCAAATTGGCATAATGGCTAACAACAAAATGTTGAATTCCATTTAAAATAATTTCTTCCATGAAATTTTCTCCAAATAAGAAAATATAATTTCATTTTAGAGAAAAGTGCAAATTCTTTTTGAAGATAGGCTCCAAAAGACAAGACATGAAGGCATTTCTAAGTGCTATTTGCTTACCAATCTTATAATAGTTGAAAAGACATCCAATTATGATATAAGACTCTTCTTCCCAGATCTCTGGGCATTAGAAATGTTAAAACAAATCGAGATTTATGAACTTTCAAAATTTTAATAAATTTTACAATATTTAACAATTATTGTTTCTACCCGCCATTGAAATCCTGAGATTCACTCAAGAAAAATGAACTTATTTGGATGAGATTTAAAACTTTTAGATAAATTCCATTAAGCTCAAAACAGTAGATAACAAATCTAATTGCTAGAGTTGACCTTATCTAAATCCAGTCTTACCCCAATACCAATAGACAGCCTTTAAGATGTTGGTACCGAGCAATATCATCACGTTATATCGAACAGCGTTACACTTGGAACTTAACCCAGTTCAAGGACAGGTGCTTGGATCATTTGGAGACCGACAAGCAGGGTTATTACATGCCACCGGAAGCTTCGATCATCCAGCTTCACCTCTAGGCTAGCATTCTCAGAAGCCATCACCGAAAAAGACCCTCCTAAGAAAATGGAAGGAATCATTAGACATCCAACATCATCCTTACCTTACAGAAAATATAGTAACACGTTAACAGCAGATGGTTCCTCCCGAGGGCTGTCATAAACCTGTTCCATACCATGCATTGAATGAATCATCTTTCCGAAACCTCAATGGTAAAGAACGGCACCAAACTAAGAGATGCTACTTAAGATTTTGGTCAAATAGCTTTTCCACGATGGTATTGTAACATGAAGCTATTGATTCGTTTGTACCTTGCTTAACATCCGCAAGCTTTAAATCTTCCACTATTGTAAAACAAAGAGAATATAATGAAACACTAACAAACTAGAACAATCCAACCATAAAACATCTATAAGACAGATAGGAGGTTCATCCACACACCACAGCAGTAAAATGGGTAACAATCTCCAAGCACATGAATTTTCACTGCATCTAGATAAAGGTCAAAACACCAATTCCGGGGCACAAGGTAGAAGCATAGGCCAGACATCTGATTTCTCATCACTGCCCATCTCCTGATTCCCGTTTGGGAGCTTCCTTGATCTCGTCACCTCCGTCCTCCTGGCAGGCAAAAGACAAAATAGATGGTAAAATGGACAAAACGAATTTACAATATCATCAGCTCAGGAGGGAGGGGCATACTGTGATATCAGAGGTCCACAGTGTCAAGTTGTCTCGAAGAAGCTGCATGATCAATGTGCTGTCCTTGTAAGACTCCTCACCCAAAGAGTCAAGCTCTGAAATGGCCTCATCAAAAGCCTGTGATCCAACAGAAGTATAAGGTTCAGGCAATGCTAGGAAAGGATGTGCCTTGTGATCAACATAAGATTCAAAGTTAAGGAAAAATGTATCAACAAGACAATTCGAAGCAGACTGAAGCAACTAATAAATGATTTGAGACCGACAGAATTGTTACTGCATAAACTTAAATGAAACAACTGACGAAAAAAAATATAATATAGAAATCACTGCCTTCCTCAACATGAACAAGCTACCTGGTTGATATCTTTTTTTGAATGCAACAAGCTGCATAGTTAGTAGGACCTTCATCATATGCATGATGATGAACACGAGGCACATCAATTAAATACAAGTTAATATAATGAAAATGGAGATCTTTTATTCTGTCTTACAACTATTGCACATTACTGCACATCAACTCGAAAACTTTGCAACTTAAGATTAGCAATCGAAGCTAAGATGTTGTATGCAGCTATCTTCAGGGTGACTCAATAAAAAGTTTGATTTACATCCAGTATAACTTAGAAATAAGTACTTCATTAAGTTTTATGTACAGCATGGAGTAAGCCAATTGAGGCCTAGGTCCCGTCTGATAAATGTCTCCAGAATATAGCATCAATTTGGTCAAGAACTGAGCAAGTTTGTTTTCCATGCTGGGCCAATCCTGTGAAGATTATCATCCATCAATTCCATCTAGATCACAACTTAAAGATTAAGGATAAGGAAATAAGACTGAGGAAACTGGGCAGGGCTGGCCCATCAAGCCAGCCTGAAAAAGATATCAGGGCAGGCCATTTTTTGGCCCAGTGGATCAGCCAGGCTAGAATTCTAAACCTGAAGCTATTTCAGGTTGGGTCTAGGATTTTAAACTGGCCATCACATGGCCCAGCTCATGCGTAGTAAATAATATAATAACATATAAAGTATGCACATTAGTCAAACAACTATGTCCCCTCCTATATTAAAATTGCAATGAGGCCATAGTTGTCAACAGATAGCTTGATTATAGAAATATTATAGTAAGCCAGCTGATTTACTTGATTAGGGTCAAAGTTACAAAACTGATCTCTCAATACTGATATCTGATTCTCTGATTTACCAGCTAAGTTCAGCAACCAATGCATCCCAGACCCATTTCTAAACACATGGTTGTTCCCTCCCAAAACCTCCCAACTAGAGCCTGACAAAATCTGCTCTAACTGCCATCTCAATAATCATCTACGAACGTGTCTGGATTTCCATCCTAGAAGGTCAGGTCAGGCCATGCCTGTTCTACAACCAGATTAAATCTCAGTCAGGGCCCAAGTTGACCAAATATTTACCATGGCCCAGCTCATGGTAGATGGTCTACAAAGAAATTATACTTGCTCACTCTCTACCAGGAGAACCCTAGCATTTTGACCAAATATTTCTAGCACCAAAACTGAAACTCTAGCCAAATAACCACACCCCTCTCGCATGCACTCTCTCTGCCAGGAGAACTCTTAACATCCCCACTTTCTAGACAAAAATATGAAACGCCAATGAAATTCAATAAAAAGAAAAAAAGGAAAACAAAACAACAGCACCATAGCCTACCGCTGCAACCTGCCAGAACCAAAAAATAGTCTTACGGAGCATAGGCCTATCCTAAGAATCTTATTCTATAACCGTAGCATGTTGATATCCTTTCTGCTCCTTACTTTTCTTGTTTAACTTTCCTGTCTCATTCTAATCTTAACCTCTAAATCATGAGCAATTTTTTTTTTTGCTTCTGTAGCCAGCAGTGTTATCTTACAGCCAGCAACTTCCAACAGTGACCTAATTTTTCTTAAACAAAGAAAAGCAACATTTCTAGAGAAGGGCGGATATAAAGATTGAAGAAATTAAATTCTATTGAATATCACAAGGTTCGCCATCTTGGCACCCGACTCCATACCGGTAGCATCCTAATATAGTATTAGTATGTGCTACAACCTAATACAGTATTAGTATGTGCTACAGTATAAGACAGTGAGATGATCCAAATATCGGTAGGTACAAGATTGCATACCAATATGGTAAGGTACACCCGATATGGTACAATACCAACCAGAGCAGCAAACCTTGGTTTGATATTTCTTGCTACTAAGCTCCATCGAAGTAAATGGAAAAAAATCTATTAGCATCCACAAACTTTTGACTAATGTTCTTTAGCACTCTAGGTGATAGAAGTTTCCATGTCACAAGCCTAAATGTGCCAAGACTATTTCTCAATTGTGTAGAATACATTATTTTTTCAAGTGCTAAGAAATATTATGATGTGCAAGCATCAAAAAATACAAAGCACCAAAAGCTCCCACCAATCATAGGGGGCCAGTTAACTCAAAGCACTCATTTTAATTTTAATATATTCAGACTACTTATCAGAATAGAAAATGATAAACTCTATTATTGATTTTAAAAAGGAAAAGGTCCCACCAAATTTTGAAGTCATTAGACTTCATTTCTAAAGCATTGTGTGCTTATCCTCTCTCCCTTCAAACACCTTCTCCTGAACAAACTATACAATCATGCTATGACACTAAGCTGTCATTGCACAAATGATTATCTAATATAGAAGTCAAAACATCAGCTTTAAACCAGATTTAACTTTGAAGAAAAGAGTCTGGAAACAACACAACATATTCTTTACAACAATATCATACCATGTTGTAACTGCATACTGGTATTCATTTACAAGCATACATATATGTGAATATATTAGTACATGCATCAAATTCTATGCACATCGAGATTATGTATGTAATATGTATTTTTTGTAAATAAAATACATGCAGCTAGGTATACATGTGTATGTGTGTCAGTGCTCTTGACTTATGCACAAAAATACATGTGCAAATGTGCTTCTATGAGGTGAACTTGCATAGGCAATTATGTATTCCATTAAAAGTAACATCTCAAAAAGGAATATGGACAGAAAATATATAGAACCACATGTAATGGAAGTGTTGTGGTAAGATTACTTCCATCGAGGCTCACAGCCAGCAAAACCTATCAACCGGTCAGACTGTTTAGGAATAAAACATAACATATAACATTCTTCTTCAGATAAGTTTTTTACAGGAGATTCTCATGATTTCAGTGTACACTAAAAGCACTTAACCAAAATGCATCAAACTGCAGAAATATGCCTAGCAAAGCCTAGTGCAGCATTCATGTTCTTTTGGTGCAATCTCTGAAAATGCATTAAATCCTTAGTCGCACAAAACAATCTGTTCTATGCATTATGTAATGAAAGTTGTATTGTATACAGCATGTAATTAAAGTCCCAGAAGATGCTGCCTGTAATAATGCTTAAGACCCATAAATAAAACATGCAACTTTACCAGCGAAACAGATCAAGCAAAACAGTGAAGATTGTCTATTATCAATTGAGCAATGAAAAATCATTAATAAAGAAGTACAGAAACAAACCTGTTTTGCAAGACTGCAAGCACGGTCTGGTGAGTTCAGGATCTCATAATAAAACACTGAGAAATTGAGTGCAAGCCCAAGCCTTATTGGATGAGTCGGAGCCAATTCAGCCAGTGCAATATCCTATTAATCCATCTAATGTCAGAATTTGAGATACAATATAGCAAAACTCACAAACTACAGCAAACTTAAAGATGGGCAACCGGGACCCTGGAAAAGCAAATAGTACACAATCTCATTCAGCAACATCACAAGAGACCTTTCAGCTACGTTAAGCATGCAAAAGGAAAGGAAGCAGCAATCAAAAGAAACTTCAATGATAAAAGGACAAATGTAGGACCCAGGATTTGATGAAGTAAGATGATCTTTGTTCTTATAACATAACCTAAAAGAAAAACAGTAAGAAAGCGAACAGTCACCAAATTATCATCAATGGACTAAAATGGCAAATCTGAACAAAAAGGACCCACCTGAGCAGATTTGTATGCCAACAGTGTGCTCTCAGCTGCTTCTTTCCTCTCAGCTCCAGTTTTAAACTCCGCAAGGTACCTGCGACAGCAGAATAAGATTATAATCCAATGATGAAAATCCATACCCTTTCCTACGATTTCGTTCTACAAACATCAGTCGAATGATTTCAACAGACCTGTGGTAATCCCCCTTCATCTTAAGGTAGAACACCTTGGATTCCACGGCAGTGGCCGAGGGAATGAGGTGGGAGTCAAGCAGTTTCAGGATCCCATCACAGATCTTGCTAAGCTCAGCCTCAATCTTGCCGCGGTACTCCTTGATCAAGGCGACACGGTCCTCGTTCCCACGGCTCTCTTCCTTCTGCTCGATGGAGGAGATGATGCGCCACGAAGCCCGGCGAGCACCAATCACATTCTTGTAAGCCACGGAGAGGAGGTTGCGCTCCTCGACGGTCAGCTCCTCCACGTCGACCGTCTTCACTACCTTCTCCATGAACTCCACCATCTCCTCGTACCGCTCGGCCTGCTCGGCCAGCTTGGCCATGTAGACATTCTCTTCACGGGACGATTCGGCCGGCGACATCGTAATTTTGTCTCCTAAACTCTGCAGGTAAACCAGATCCAGATCAAACTGACGTCCTCACCCCGATACTTTTCTTAATATTAAGAGAAGTGAACCGATAAAAGATCCTTCCCCCCTTTTCTTGTGCATGTCCCCTTTCATCCTGATCTATTAAGGTCGAAAAGGGCGTGGGCGAGGAGGATGTACGGTAAAATTTCTAGTTTTAAATGTGCTCAATCTCATTCTGATCTACCAATGGAATTTTAATTAAAAAGGAAAAGTAATATAGATATGTAGTAAATTATCTTCGGTAGACAAAATATAAAAATAACGATAAAATTAGAGGAAAAGGACCGATGTATGTGAACAAATATTCGATTTTCATTATTTATTTTCAATTTATTCCTTTTTCTTTTTAGAATTTTTCAACTCCCTCCGATGAACGCGAGATATAACCAGATTTTGTAAAAAAAAAATAAACACGATCGACACATAAATTCGTCTTTTTTTTTCCCTCAAAAATATAGAGAAAATCATCAAACCCTGGAAAATGCTAAGAGGACAACACGATCAAAAAGAAAACTCTAAACACAAAACATAAAGCCCAAATGTAGGATCGAATCTTCCAAACCTCGGATGAAATCGAGACTCAATAACGTCAGATCGGGTCGATCCACGCACTGGAACAAAAATAAATCGAAGAAATCGTTGAAATTAATGAATAAAGAGAACGAAAATCCCACCTTCCTTCCTCCGAAACAAAACCCTCGGACTCCTTGATTTTTCCTCGATCTACTTCGCCGCTCGGTCTCAGTTTTCCTTCGGCCGAGGAGGCGTCGAGCCCTAAATCGTTGCCCCACCCCCGGTCAAATCACCAGAAGACACGTGGTCGGTCGAGAGGCCGGCATCTGGTGATCCTCATGCAGACACCGCCACGCTGGCGCTGCGCGTCAAAAAAGAGCCCACCCGCGCGTCGTGTTGGGCGTTCTAACGTGCGCGATTACGCTGAATCACATCCGTTCATGCCTCGATCATAGTGCATGGAGGGACGTGATTGAGATGATCGAACACATCGCTCCTCAGCGCGGGTTGATGAGAATTTTAAATTGGTTTTTGAGGGAAGATGCCTTTTTGGCATTATCCCCGCCGAGGGGCGTTGAGGGAAGGGTAGGCCATGGTCTATTTAAAATAAATTATCAGGAGGAAGAGTTTTTGGTTTCGGAAGGTTGGTAAATCACCAATAGATGAGCTTAGACAGTATAAAACTATGGCTATGGCAAGGAGGGGAGGTCTCCAATGTTACGGCCTAAATTGTTCACTCGTCGATGACTGACTTATTAGTGCAATTTAGGCTGGAAATTGGCCAGAGTCGGCCCGAGGCCAGGCTGGGTTAGTCTTGAACTGGGCCCAAGGTTGTTCAAATCGGGATTGGGTCTAAAATAGGGGCGACAAAATTTTGGGGTGTGGGCTGTATCCTTTGCTTGAAAGAATGATTGATCTTCCTATGCCACATGAAATATTGGATCTTAATTTATACAACTTTCAAGGTATGACATTTGTCTTGTGATCCGTATGGATAGAAATGAGAGGTTGGAGGGCTTTAAAAGATATAAAAAATACGGTCCGTTGATATCATGAAAAAAAAAAAAGATCAGCCATTGACATGAAGAGTACAACTTGAATCCAAAATTTTTGGGCAAGGCTTGAGCTGATGCTTTACCCAGTCATGGGTTTGACTTAAAGTCCGATCATAAAATCTCTATCCGATCTTGACTCAAATTCATTATCAAAAACTTCATTTAGAAATTTTTCTAGTTAAGCATCGATGTTTTAGAACAATCAGGCTATAAATCTTGGGTCCATGAGCCATTAAGGTTGGGACTAACCTTTTAGCTCAGGCGGACTCCTTCACAATAAGGCTCCAGTCCAGGCCTAAGCTCGAGTTTGTGGTGTGAATTACAAAGAAATTTTGGGCCTAAACCAAGCTCGAAGCTCAATCAGACTCGACCTGAATGAGGCAACTGGTTATCCTTCACCGTTGAAATGGGTACAATTGCACTCTGGTAACCATCCCAGTCCATGCAAGAAAAGGAGGAGGAAATGAAAGAGAAACGGCTCTATCGACCCACAAGAAACCATCCCTGATGTGAATGTCTTATTAGCTAAGATTTGAAGTACGTGCTCTCTTTTAATGCAACGGATCAAATTCGAGATTGAACCAAATCATAATTTCAAAGTCAAAAGGAAATTAACATGACCTGCAGCTTGTCGACAATCTCTTTCTCTTGGTTAGAAGGGTGTATGGAAATACAAATGGTTTCCTTCATTCATAATCCAACCATCTTGCTTCATACAACAAATCGAAACCTGTGAGCTTTGATTCTTGGTGCAGGAGTATTTTCCATTAGTTCAACCATGTATGCTTGTTTTGCTGCAACAAGCACTTCCTCAGGTAGCAAACTTTCATGTTGACCGGAGATATGCAGCCACACTCATTATGCTGCCGGTGTCATTGAAAGGGAGGCAATCAGCTAGCTCTTCATCTGTATTGGCTCTTAACTAAACGATAGAAATAACTTTGGGGTAGGTTTAGTGTCTTTTTTTGGGGGGGGTAAAAGGGGGAACAAAGCTTCATCAAACCATGGTAGAAAGGGTATTACGGAGTCTTGAGTACATAGCATTCAGACCATTAATGATATAGCTTAAGCTCATATCACTGAGATTACAAAAAAAGTGCAGAGTCGCAAAGAAAAGGGTGTGGTTACCAGCCAAAAAATAGTGTAGGAATACTGGAGACGCTGCACCTAGAAGAAAGCGGACATCTATATACCATAAACTTGAAACTGGGAACCATGGGAACAAAACGACATCCAGGGTCACGTTTCTTGCGGCCACACAGCCAACTTTGGGCGCCGTCTGAACCCAACATCGTCAAGAAGATGATAAAGTAACTGAGCAATGCATAAATAGAAATTATTATCTGCTGAAATTTCAGCAAAAAATGTATGCATATGAAGACTCTGGATTTCGGTTTCTTCAGCAACAACTTTCTCTGGAGTACAGCATTCAGATGGTTGAATTGCCACCAGTGGGAGAAGATCTTAAGAAGAAGAGTATCTGCTGAAACATTTATCACAGGAGATAAGAGTAAATTTGCAGACATAATATAAAGGATATATAGGCTGTTTAAATCTGGGCATCCATTCCAAGTAAGAAATATAATAAACTCAGCAGCCGTTGCCGGCCGTTCTTTTACAGGTAAAATATTTATCCAAAAATCTATATTTTTTTAGATAAATATTTTTTAGATAATATTTAAATAAAAAAATAATTTATTTATATTTTTTTATGTATGAAAAAATTGCTTCGAAATCTGTTATCCATGTTCTTTTATATTACTATTTTTCTGATTAAGTTGTTAAAATTTATTCATATTTTTCATAATATTTTTTATATTTTTTTAGATTTAAAAAAAATGGATGGCTGAGTTATTGAGCATTAAATAATAGAGACATTAGAAATGAGGATAGGATATTTAGGTATAAAATTAAATACCTACTTTACTAGTTTATGGAAAAATGATTAAGCCACCTCTTAGATGGGTAAAACTTTTCTCCATTTCATGGATAAATGCTATTCATGAAAAAGTAACTTTTCTATCTTGAAAAGTGTAAGAACATTGGATAAGTTGGTCAATAAAAAAGTAGACCAATTTTTTTATGAAATTTACCTATAAAAGAACAAGCCTTGCTCCCTGTTTTTATTTTAAAAACAGAGATAGGCCACCCCCAAATTAGACATGCAAGCAAAAAATTAGGCATTGAAATATGAGAGGAACTTTGGGCTGCAATAATAGAGTCCTACTCCCTGTTTTTTATTTTCTGAACATCTAGAATATGGCTGAAGTATGTATAGTAGAGAAGCATATGACATGAAACCAGGGACCATACAGTAATTAGAGAAGAAAATCTGTCTGTATGTAACAGGTCAACGGAGGAGGTGTTGCCCTGTTGAAATTGATATGGATGATAACGATAACAGCAGCATGCATAAAACATAATATGAAATGGGTCATATTCTAGATTTCTCTTATTAGGAAACCATAGGATATAAAGATAGCAGTGAAACAATGTAATTGAACAACCGGAACACCTCCAACTTCTTGAGCCACCACTGCACTACAAGGTAGAACCATGATATATTGAGGGTTGGCTGTGAATAAGAATGTAAGGCACCCAAAATCCAGCTGGTGTATATCATATGAAGTTCAAATTTAGCATGAATGACAAAGCTTGCAAGGAATAATAAAGGCACCAATATGAAAGTAAAATATAAATATTTTAGCCCAGCTATCATCAAGTAAGTAAGATATAACAAATGTGCATGTACTCTGTTTGTTCTCTGTATCGCTCCAGCATGTAGATGTGCCATGGGGTATCTTAATTTTATGCCATAAAAAGTAGCAGCCTTCCTGAGTTTAGCCCTCTGCATGGTCTTATGGGGGTCATGTAGTCTTTGATCCTGCATAAAAAGAAGATAAGGAGGATCGTACAGGCAATTAAATCTTTGACATCCTCACCTCATTTTCTTCGTATGGAGGAAATGCCCCTACAATCAGCCATAAGGATGTCATAAAAATCAACGGGTAATAAGTAAACCAAATAATAGTTAATATCTCCCAATAATGTTGTCTTAAAGATAAAATATGCCGCTTTGTTAGCTTCCTGAAAGGTATGGGACACCATGTGCCTATTAGTATGTGCCAGCCAAGTTTTTATATCATTCATTAGTGGAATGTTTCCCCCCCCAATCGAAGCCATATTTGGTTGGCTTGCAATTCTTTAATAGTGACATAGGTACCCAACCAGGCATTCTGCAAGAGGAACAGACATTGAGCCCACTAGTTTACCTCTAGACCGAAGAAGTCTACCCATGTAATCTCGAATAATGGAGGCCACAACTTGTCCTGTCTTAGTAATAGCAACATCAAAGCTAATTTTGATGACTTCTAAGGGAGGGGGTGGCCAAGAGACTAGCATATGTTGAGGATTGTTACTGTAAAGTGAAAGAATATCCTAGTGCCTAGACAGAGCCGATGTTGAAACCAAATTATGGCTGGGTATCAAGAATTGAGAAGACTTTCTAATGACTTGAGCAGGTGGAGTGAAGGATCTTTGAAAGTTTCTATCATTCTTGACCCCCCAGATCAGCCATGCAGCATAGACAACCTAGTTCTTTGTGTCATCTCTGCCTGCCTATTACCAATATATCCGATAAGAAGCGGCAAAGAGTGAGCAACAAAGCTAAGGTAACCAGTGTGTTGCAAGTATGCCCAGTGTTGAGGATAAACCTCGCTTCTGCCGAAGTCTAGTTCGATCTTCAGTCTAATGCAACCAGTAGCCGCAGAAGAGCTTCAGCAGACGGGTCTTAGCCATACCCCTTCAGCCGACCGAACTGCATAGCGGTCGAACTCCTTCAAACTCCTTCAGTCGGTCGAACTGCTTAGTGGCCGAGCTCCTTGGACTCCCAGCGATCGGGCTTTAGCAGAACTCCTCAGCGGCCGAGGTTCAGTCGGACTTCTGCGAGAGCCAAACTCTCTCCGCGCCCTTCTAGCCAGACGCCTACAAGAGCCAAACTCCCTCCAAGTTTTCTCTTCGGTCGGACTTCTTTGGGAGCTGGACTCATCCCAGACATCCTTCGGTCGGACTTCTTCAGGAGCCGGACTCCTCCCAGACACCCCCTTCGGTCGACCGAGCTCCTACCGAACTCCCCAGCGATCGAGCCTTAGCCGCGCACCTCCAGTCAGACGCCTACGGGAGCCGAACTCCTTCCGAGCTTCCTCTTCAGAAATTCGAACTCCTCCGAAATGGGTACATGTCAAAATTCTTCAATCCTTCATTCGGCCTCGAGCGACTCAGTATCAAGACAGCTGCAGCCATCACCATCAGTCCATCGCAAGCGACAGCGATCCGCTACCAAGCGGCGATGGCTGTCACCATCAACCCGCTGCAGACGGCATCTTCCCCTGGGATTGACTCCGTCGGACCTCGAGCGGCCCGCTAGCACGCGGCTATAGTTGTCACCATCAAGCTCCGCCTATAAAAAGGATCCTCCTGATACGCTAACTCTAACATCTGATCTCTAAGCTCTCCTCTTCTTCTCTAAGTTCTGTGAAACTCATTTTCGAGCACTCTATTTCTGTTGGCTAGAGCTGACTTGATCGTTGGAGGATCCTGCCAGAGCCATCCTCACCGGCTCCAGATGGGACTTTATTTTGCAGATTTCGACGGCGATCTCATCCACCTCCGCTCCAGCTAATTCCGACGACGATCAGATTCTGCGTCAACAGATTGGCGCTAGAGGACTCTGAGGTCCTCTTGTTCTTAAAGGAGTGCTCGGCGACGATTTCTCTCTCCCCTCTTTGGAGATCTCTCTTCTTTCTCTCTAGAGTTCTTTTTCGAAGAGAAAATGCCTCCTAGGAGAGCTTCGACTCGACGATCGGCGACCTTCGTGCCAGATCCATCTGCTCCCTTTTCAACCTCCGACGGAGACTTTGCCCGCAAATCCGTCATGAGGATGCGAGCAACCGGCCCTAAGGAGGAGCATTTGGGCATACCAATCGCCCTTAGGAAGGAGAAATGGAGAGCAGAAGTTCTCCCACAGAAAGCTTCCCAAAAGGGCGGCATGAAGTTCGGCCGCGTTCACGACCTCCCTGGCGCAAGCAAGGCCGAACTTCCGCTCGAGCTCACCATCGAGGAAGCTCCGACAAAGATTTCACAGGAGGCGAAATAAAGTTCGGCTGCGTCCACGACCTCCCAGCGCAAACGAGGCCAAACTCTCCCTCGAGCTCGCTGTCAAGGAAGAACCGACAAAGGAGCAGAAGTTCTCCCGCAGAAGGCTTCCCAGGAGGGCGGCATGAAGTTCGGCCACGTTCGTGACCTCCTCGGCGCAAGCAAGGCCGAACTCCCGCTCGAGCCCACCATCGAGAAAGCTCCGACGAAGGTTTCATAGGAAGTGGAATAAAGTTCAGCCATGTCTACGACCTTACAGCGCAAGCGAAGCCAAACTTTTCCTCGAGCTCGCCGTCAAGGAAGCACCGACAAAGGAGCATGAAGTTCTTCCGACGAAAGCTTCACAAAGGATGGAGTGAAGTTCGATGCAAGCGAGGCCGAACTCTTCCTTGAGTATGTCATCAAGGAAACCCCATACATCTCATAGGAGGTGGAATGAAGCTCACGACCACCCTAGCGCAAGCGAGGCCGAACTCTCCCTCGAGTATGTCTCCAAGGAAGCCCCTACAAAAAATTCATAGAAGGTGAAATGAAGTTCGGGTAAGCCAGGCCGAGCTCCCCTCGAGCTCGTTGTCAAGGAAGTCCTGACTAAGAAGCATGAAGTTCTTCCGCAGAAGGTTTCATAGAAAGTTTGACCGTACTCGTGGACTCCCTCCGGGCGCAGGCGAGCCCGAACTCCTCAAGCTCGCCACCGAGGGAGCCCTGACAGAAGGGTGCGAAGAAGTCCTCCTCCAAAAAGGTTCTACGATTACGCCCCTCTCAACGCTCCTCTAACTCAAATTCTTATCGAAGTTGAGAACCAACTGCCAAGACCAGAAGGATTACGGTCTCCTCCAAACAAGTGCTATCGAAGCAAGTACTGTCTCTACCATCGCGACCACGACCACGATACTGAGGAATGCGTTCAGCTCCAAGACGAAATTGAGGAGCTCGTCAGAAAGAGACGGCTGGGTAAATTCCTCCAGCGCCAGCCTGAAATAGGAGAAGATCGGCCAAGGGCGCTGCCATAGCCAAAAACGGTAAGGAGATCGGCCACCTCACGGCATCATCAACATTACCCTCCGGAGGAGCTTGGTATATCGACGATCCATCATCTCCCAATGTCAAAGCTAAGATAAGCGTGCTCCAAATCGAGGAGGCCAGCATGAGATAGAGGAGGTCATTCGGTCCGGAGCTTATCGTCCGAAGAAATGCAGAGGAACAACGCTACCACGACCCTAAAACATAAAGAATTTGAGGATGCGCTATCAGTAACTTTCTTTAAATAAAATTCTTTTCTTTCAATAATATTATTTCTGGATGCAAAAACTATGCGATGACAGGAAAGAAGCAGTCAATAGTTGTCGTATTAGAAACAGAAAGAGAACCTCGTCCTAGCACAAGTAGGTTAAAGACCTTCAACCTCGGCTAGAGATAAGATCTCTCTCGAGCGATCGAGACAACCTCGATCAGAGAATCTCGATCAGAGATAAGATCTCTCTCGAGCGACCGTGGACAATCTCAACTAGAGATAAGATCTCTTCCGAATGACCGAGTCAACCTCGGTCAGAGATAAGATCTCTTCCGAGCGATCATGGACAACCTTGACTAAAGATAAGATCTCTTCCGAGCAACCGAGATAATCTCGATCAAAGATAAGATCTCTCCCGAGCGATCGTGGATAACTCATGGACAACCTCGGCTAGAGATAAAATCTCTTTCGAGCGATCGAGATAACCTCGGCCAGAGATAAGATCTCTCCGAGCGATCGAGACAACCTCGACTAGCGATAAGATCTCTTCTGAACGACCGAGTCAATCTCGGCCAGAGATAAGATCTCTCCCGAGTGACTGTGGACAACCTCGGTTAGAGACAAGATCTCTTCCAAGCGATCGAGACAACCTCGACTAGAGATAAGATCTCTTCTGAGCGACCGAGTCAACCTCGGCCAAAGATAAGAATCTCTCATAAATGACCATGGACAACCTCGGCCAGAGATAAGATCTCTCCCAAGCAACCGTGGACAACCTCGGCTAGAGATAATAAGATCTCTCGCGAGCGATCAAGACAACCTTGATCAGAGATAAGATCTCTCCCAAGCGACTGAGTAAAACCTCGGTTAGAGATAAGATCTTTTTCGAGCGATCGTGGATAACCTCGGCTAGAGATAAGATCTCTTCCGAGCGATCGTGGACAATCTCGACTAGAGATAAGATCTCTTTCGAGCGATCGAAGACAACCTCGGCTAGAGATAAGATCTCTTCTGAGCGACCGTGTCAACCTCGATCAGAGATAAGATCTCTTTCCGAGCGATCATGGACAATCTCAGCCAGAGATAAGATCTCTTTTGAGCGATCGAGTCAACCTCGACCAAAGATAAGATCTCTTTCGAGCGATCGAGTCAACCTCGGCCAGAGATAAGATCTCTCCTGAGGGTCCGGGCCAACTTCGACAGCAGGAGATAAGATCTCTCCCGAGACAAACTCGGCTGTAGGAGCCAAGCACCCGCATCAACCTCGGCTGTAGGAGATAAGATCTCCTCCGAGGATCCGGGCCAACTTTGGCAGTAGGAGATAAAATCTTTCCTGAGGTAAACTCGACTGTAGGAGCCGAGCGCCCGCATCAACCTCGGCTACAGGAGATAAGATCTCCCCCGAGGGTCCAGACCAACTTGGACAGTGGGAGATAAGATCTCCTCCGAGGGTCCGGGCCAACTTCGACAGCAGGAGATAAGATCTCCCCCGAGCGACCGCGTCAACCTCGGTCAGAGAGAAGATCGAAGCCAATCTCGGCCAAAAAGAAGATCGGAGACAACCTCGGCCAGAGAAGATGTCTCCCGAGCGCCCGTATTAACCGCGGCTGCAGAAGAGGAGATCTCTTCCGAGTCAGCCTCGACTGCTAAAGACAATATCGCCCCCCGAAGGAGCTTAACCTCCGACCTCGACCGCATGAGACAAGATCTACTTCAACCTCGGCTGGAGATGAGATCTCCCCCGGGCTTCAACTTCAACATCAACTTTAGCTGGAGATGAGATTTCCAAGCTTCGATCTGAACCAGCACGGAGCTTAGAAGAGAACTTTGGTAGTCGCTTTTTCTGCACTTCCTTCCTTTGAGTTTCGAACTCGGAAGTGGGGGAACTATTATTGGGGATAAATCCCACTCCTATCGAAGTCCAGTTCGATCCTCAGCCTAATACAATAAGTAGCCGCAGAAAAACTTCAACGGACGGATCTTAGTCGTACTCCTTCAACCGATCGAACTCCTCAGCGGCCGACCTCCTTCGAGCCCCTTCAGCCGGTCGAACTGCATAGCGGTCGATCTCCTTCGAACCCCTTCAGCCGACCGAACTGCTTAGCGGTCGAGCTTCAATCGGACTCCCGTGAGAGCCGAACTCTCTCCGTGCCCTTTCAGCCAGACGCCTGCAAGAGCCAAACTCCCTCCATGCTTCTCCTTCGGCCGAACTTCTTCGGGAGCTGGACTCGTCCCAGACATCCTTCGGCCGAATTTCTTTAGGAGTCGAACTTCTTCCAGACACCCCCTTCGGCCAATCGAGCTCCTACCGAACTCTTCAGCGATCGAGTCTTAGCCGCGCACCTCCAGCCAGACGCCTACGGAAGCCGAACTCCTTTCAAGTTTCCTCTTCAGAAGTCCGAACTTTTCCAAAATGGGTACACATCAAAGTTCTTCAATCCTTCATTCGGCCCCGAGTGGCTCAGTATCAAGACAGCTGCAGCCATCACCATCAGTCCGCCGCAAGCGACAGCGACCCACTACCAGGCGGCGATGGCTGTCACCATCAACCCGCTGCAGACGGCGTCTTCCCCTGGGACTGACTCCGTCGGACCTCGAGCGGCCTGCCAGCACGTAGCTACAGCTGTCACCATCAAGCTCCGCCTATAAAAAGGACCCTCCTGATACGCTAACTCTAACCTCTGATCTCTAAGCTCTCATCTTCTTCTCTAAGCTCTATGGAACTCATTTTCGAGCACTCCATTCCTATTAACCAGAGCTGACTTGATCATCGGAGGGTCCTGTCGGAGCTACCCCCCACCGACTCCGAACGAAACTTTGTTTTGCAGGTTCCGGCGGCGAGCTCGTCCACCTCCGCTCCAACTGATTTCGGCGATAACCAGATTCTGTGTCAATACCCAGCAAGACATGGCAAATGCGCAAAAAATAATAACATGCTCAAAATCCTCTTCCCAAGCAAGACACTAGTCGCAATTAATACTATTAGCATTCAAAATACACCAGTTAAAAAGCAGTTGTTTTGTTGGTAATTGATTCCAAAATAATCTCCATAAAAAAGCTTTAACCCTCGTTGGGATATTTAGCCCCCATATGGTTTTTAAAATTATAGGAGCTGTCGAGTGCAGAGGGCTGCTTAACTAACACATACATGTCTTTAGTAGTAACATGGAGTAATCTATTTTGGCCCCAACAAAGCTGATCAAATCAGTTATCTTGCACAAGAAGGATTTGTTTAACCTAGTTTATTATATCAGCTGAAAATATAGTTGAAATTATTTCTAGATTCCACTACCGATCTGCATTTATCAGGTCCTGGACCTTAGCTTTCGAGTGCAATAATTCAATGTTTAAGAATGCAGGCCATTTTGATATAGGGATGGTGTCAATCCAAGGGTCATTTAGTATATTTATTTGAGATCCAGTGCCTACCGTCAAGATGAAAAAGGGTTGACCAACAACCTGCAGGGAGTGATCTGTCTCTAGATTGAAGAGCATTTCCTGGGGCGCTGATAATCACACCAACCATCAGAGAAGTGATATTTTGCGTACACAACTTTAGCCCACGAGGATTCTGGGTTAAGAATGATTTGGGTGGCAAGTTCGTAGAGAAAAGCTTTTCTTTTTGTTGCAAGATCAACAAGGCTTAGGCCCCACAACTTTTGGGCAGACGCACCCTCTCCCATGAAATAAGGTGGAGACCTCTTTGGTTAACTTCATGTCCCCATAGAAAGGCTCTAAAGTCCTTTTCCACTTTAGCAAGAGTAGACATGGGCACCAGGAATGAATAAGTATGGCTCGTCCTATGAAGAAAAGCGCTTTCAACTTCCAGCTCTCGATCCAAGCTGTCAGCTTTTCCATCATGAAATTAAAATCTAGTGGCTTAAATTGGGTGCCGAAAGGGGTACACCAAGGTACTTCTAGTTTGTCCTTCTCTTCCGGTATATTAAGAATCCCATTGATCTAATTTTTTATCACAATTGGAGTAGATAGGCTGAAGGTAATATGCAATTTATTTATGTTAACTGCTTGATCAGAAAGTAAGCAATAGGCCTTAATGATTGATAAGAGCTAAATGCTCTCTCTAACAGTAGCTCTAATAATGAGAAAGCAATCATCAGCAAAAAAAAATAAGAGATAAGGAAGGCCCATTTCGAGATGGCTTATAAGCCTTTAGAATCTGAGCTTTAACAGCATGATGCAAAAATCTAGAAAAAATCTCTATACATAAGATAAATAAGTAGAGAGATAAGAGCGCAACCCTGTTTAAGGCCATGGGATAATGAAAACTAGACAGAGAGGGCTTCATTAATCAATAAAGCACAAGATGTATTATGCATGATCTCTTTGATAAGATTAATGAATCTAACATCAAAGCAAAATTAACCCAAGAGCTTAAAGAGGAAAGGCCAATGTATTCGACCGTAAGCTTTTTCTATATCTAAATTTAACATCATTAGGCTTCGAAAAGGAGGGACGCAATATAGAGAATGCATTAATTCTTTGCTAAGCAAGATATGCTCAGTTATATAATGGCCTTGAATGAAGGCTTCTTGCTCATGAGATATGATATTGGGCAGTATAAGCTTCAGCCTATTAACCAATATTTTGACTACCAACTAATACGTAGTATTACAAAATGAAATAGGCTTGAAGTCATCAACTTTTTTAAGGTTGGTACACTTTGGAATGAGTGTGATGTAGATTTTTTTCCAATCATCAGGAAGTTTGGCCAATTTGAAACAATATTGAATGGCCTTAATAACATCATCTTTGACTATACGCCAGTATTGATGAAAAAGGAATGTGGGGGACCCATCCAGCCCTGAAGATTTATCCAGATGCATGAACCGAGAGCTTCCATAATCTCCTTTTCTTCAACATATCTGGTTAAGTCCATATTTTATTCAATAGATATCTCAAGTGACACAATAGGAGTATTTATGTCATCTGAGATAGAAGTGGCTGTTCATCTTTGTTGAAATGATTAAATAGATTTATTTGATATGAGATTTATCTTCCACTACTTCTCTTTGATTGTTTTGGAGTCTGATTATTCTATTCCTCCTCCTTCGGATTATTGTAAATTTATAAAAAAATTTGGAATTAGCATCACCCTCTTTGCGCGAGGTAACTCTTGCCTTTTATCTTTATAATGTCTCTTGCATTTAGAGATTTGTATGATAATCCTTTATAAGAGAGAGATGTGCATGTTGTTGTTTCAAAAGACTGCCTTCCAAGGATTGCAAGCGATTGATCTCTTCATTCCCTTTTGAATAGATTACCAATATTCCTTTTCCATCTTTTTAAGGCTATCATAGTATTATGTAAGAGCTTTAATAGCTTGGCTGTAGGAGTGTGATGACCTTCACAGTGCCATGCCCATTGGATCACCTGTTAGACTCTGATATAAGAGGTCCAAAATTTTTCGAATTTAAATGAAGGTGGATCTCTCATAATAAAGTTAACAGCCGAAAGGGATTGGACAGTGGTCAAATGCATATCTAGTAAGATGATACACACGAGCTTCTGGATAAATGTCAAAGTGTCTGAGACAAAGGCTCTATCAAGCTTTTCCCAAACATGGGCTTGGCTCTGATGGTTATTGCACCATGTATACTTGGGACCATGGAATCCCTAGTCAATAAGGCCTATTTGTCTAAGAAAAGCACAAAATTTACGTACCTCCCTATTCACCTTGAAAGTCCCCCCCCCCAACCTTTTTATCATCAAGGGATGTGATACAATTGAAGTCACCAATAAAAAAGAAAGGCAAGCCTCTTGATATGGCCGTAGTTGCTTCATCCCAAAGATGTCTTCTTTGTATCTCATTAGTGCTAGCATAGACAACACCAATAATCCATGTTGGCTGTGTACGAGGAGTGACAACACCAAAGACTATCTATCTATTTGTAAGAAAAAAGAAAAAGGTTTCCATGTCTTTGTGCTAACGTACTATGATACCACCAGAAAAACCATTAGCTGGCACCATATACTCTCCCCATAGACGTCCCATAATTCTTTTGATTCTATTCAAAGCATTTTTAAATAATCTATATTCAAGAAAATGGCAAATAGCTAGGCTTTGTTGACAGATAAGAGACTTTGTATAGTTGATAAATGAGGACTTGGCAGCTCCCCTATAGTTTCGGCATAAGATCTTCATTGATGTAGAAAAACTAAAGGGTTTGCATTCAAACTACTACATGTGACTGCACAAGGATCCTCATCCAGTTGTGTGGGTTGAATACTCGAAATGATAGTTGTAGAGGAGGAAGTTACTTTTTTTGAATAATCAATTTGTTAAAGGGTTGTTTATAGAGTTTGAACATACTCACCATGAGAGAAGGTGGATGTACCCATGGAAGATTTAAGTTCTATGGTCATGCCTTTCAAGTGCTTCTAGGACTGGTTTAGATGTTGCCTCTACTGGTTTCCAAATAGTCTTCTGTATGTATGCTATGGAGACTTTTTGCCTTAAGGAGGGAGTAGTGGCCACTGCCGTATTCTGGCTCTCCACTTCCTGAGGCTAATCTTCTATAATAAGAACTTTTATTTGGAGGGACAATTTTGATCCTGAAGAGGAGTTCGATTTGGCTGTCTTGAAAGGGGATCTTTTACTTTTCTCCTTAGGTGGAGGGGTAGTCATGACCATAATATCAGATGAAAATTGGCCTATCACAATATCCATATTTTGAGCTTCCTTTCCTTCCTCTTCATGCTCTATGGCCAAGGGGCTAAACCTAGAGCCTCTTGCTACAATGGGTGACTTGGATGGAGATACAGGCCTTAGTGGAGGAGAATTCTTAGATGTTTTCTTAGGTTGTGATCTGCCTCCATATAGCTGAGTAGGTTGCGGGTTAGAATCAAGAGACTTTTGATTGACTGAAAAAGTATTGCCGATAGGAATCCTTGTCGCTCGAATCCATGCTCCATAGGTAGGTTTAGCCTTGGGATCTTGATTCTTTGAATAGCCACCAACATTCTCCACACACCCAATTATCCCATAAGTGTAGCACATCTCTAGTAACTCCTTGTTATGATACCACTTATTCTAGTATCACTTGTTGGAAAGATCCCTCGTATTTGATTGTGTTCTTTCTTATATCTCTTCTTTCTTTCTGTTGCGATATCGATATCATCCTCGATGTTCCAATCTTAGCCCTAGGAGATCCTTATTCTGTATGAGGAATCTTTTCAATAAATGATACCAGAGCAATGATATCACAATAATTAGTATCAGAGCAAGTAGTATTATAATAATTGATATTAGAGCCAAATTATTAGAGTATTAGATTCTCTAAATTATGATGGTGTTGATCGAGATTGAAGAAGATGGAGAAGACAAGCTCAATCAAAGTAGAGATCAATCGATATGATAGAAAGAGCAATTTCTCTCTATGGCAAGCAAGAATGAAGGATGTGCTCATCTAATAAAGATTGATTAATGCTCTCTTGTATGAGAAGATACTAACTACCATGGAGGTGAAGAATTTGGGGCAGCTTCAGATGCAGGTAGCGAGCATGATCTGCTTGTACTTGGCAGATGATGTGGTGATCAATATGCTTAGCGTGACTTTTCTGATAATGATGTAGTTGAAGCTCGAGGAGATGTATATAGCGAAATTATTCACCAATGCTCTCTTTCTCTAAAAGCAGTTCTATCAGCTACGGATGAGCAAGGGACAGAGCATATAGGAGCATCTCAGTAGCTTTCAGAAGATTCTCACTGATCTTCTTAGCATTGGTGAAAAGATTGAGAAGAAGACTAGGGCATTGCTCTTGCTTTCATCGCTTTCTTCTTCTTTTGAGTCTTTGATGACCATTCTTCTTATGAGAAAAAGCACTATCAAGATAGAAGAAATTACTTTTGCACTTCTCTAGAATAAGATTCTTAGACAAAAGAATCAAGTCTCGAGTTTAGATGAAGACTCGATTATGGCGGTGACTAGAGGTGATGGTGGTAGAAGACGAAATGGCAGAAGATTGCAAGATAGGTGATATAAGTCCAAGTCAAAAGACTCATGCAAGATCAGATGCTGCCAGTTGGGGGTATTGAAATAGAAATTGCCCACAGCTTAGAGATTGGACGAAGACTACTATGGTAGCAGTCCAAGATAGTGACAATGATGAGATCAATGATATGCTTATGATCTCAAATGAGATATCTATTTTTTTTTAACTTGCAAAAAGGAGTTGTTTGACTCTCTAAAGAGCAGTAAGGATATTGTTCATTTGCTAGATGGATCAAACTGTACAATCAAAAATATTAGGATCGTCAGCTTGTAAACACATGATAGAACAGTAAGAAAATTGGGTGATGTCCGATATATATCTAGTTTCAAGAGAAATCTAATTTTACTGAGCAGACTAGATTCAAACAGCTATAAATAGAGAGCTGATGATGAAATCCTAAAAAATTTATGATAATAGGATTATCTTGCAGAAAAAAAATATAGAGGATACTACTTCTTGGCAGGAAGCTCATGAGGTAGAGCTTCAGGTGCTAATGGAAGCTCAGCGCAAGATGGAGTTATTAAATGATGTAGGTGGATTGAGCATGAGATGGAATACTCAGAAGGATAATAGACAACATCATAGGATGAAGTTTCTATTACCGTAGGAGGCTAATCTGAGTAGGTCTCTAATCAGGCAAATTATAGCATATAATGGAGATTAGATCGAGCAATCTAGCCGACATCCATGTTTATCCATCTACGAGTAGTCAGATATTTGTCCTAAGGCATGGAGGTGAGATCATCCAGAAGCTCTCAAATTTATATAGAGACTAAATATCGAGTTGAGATAGAGATTGTTGAGATTTAGCATCTCAAATTAGAGTTACAGTAGTAACGGAGGAGACTACAGCGAAGTCCATGTGAAGAAGCCTACAACGAAGTCCAACTCTTGGATGCCTTCCCCCTTATTTTTGGATGTGAAGATCAGAAAACCACGTGAAAAATCAAAGAAATTAAGTACACAAAAGAAAAGAAGGTATGGAGAAAAAATTGCATAAGAAAAGGAGATGTTTTGGAGAATTGAGACTCTTTCAAAAAAAAATAAAACCAAACCACTTACCAAATTTGATCAAATCAAATTTTAATTAATTTCTTCGGATATTTAGTATATGAAGAAGCTCTTATTGGTGTGGAGAACATCACATAAAGATCTACAAATAAAATAAGGGCATGGACTTTTATTGGTGCAAGGAAGGAGTAAAAGTTCCAATCCAACTGGGATTCTTCTTGTTTGACTAGATCAAAACTATTTTGAACCTAATTCAAACTAAATTAAATGCAATCTAATTAAATATGATCCTAGTCTAACTAGGAGCTCAATTAAATTAGATTAAATTATATTTAATTTTGATTTAAATTCTAACTCAATTAGAAATTAGGTGCACTTAAATTTCAGTACAACTAGAAATTATTTTTTTCTTATAATTGATTTATTCAATAAACCAATTAAATTTAATCTAATTAAGTCTAAATTAATTTTAATTAAATTTAATTTAATTAGACTTGATCTCAGTCCAATCGTTCAATCAAATTGAGCAAATTAGCAATCCAATTGCTAATCGATCCTCCTGCAACACTTGCATTAGGTCAAACATCAATCGCATTGAATGTTTGATCTTAGAACGATTCTCAATCATCAATTAATCATTTAATTAAATTATAACTTCTTATGTGTGCGATCCTATAGGTTCAAACCTAAGTCAGTAGCACAGGAATCAATTTTTATATCAGTCGAAGTAACCATCTAGCAATAGTTTTCGACATCCAGATAGGTCGAATGTATGCAAAGCAATATTCTTAGAACCCTGGCCCATGATTATCATATAATTCATCCCTTTGATCATTAATGCTCAAGATGACTTTGAGTACGTTATTAAATACTCATACAAGTTATCTATATTATGTCTCAAAATTTTGCAAATCCTGTGACTCCTCACGAGAATTACTCAAGCCCAGATTTTGCTAAATTAAAATACAACGAGATATCTCTTACTAAAGCTAATCAAGAGTGGTCAATCCCATCTTGACTCACACACCGACTTTACAAGTACTTGAATATATCCAGAAATCTTTCGAACCTATATTAGAAATACAGACAGTCCGGCATCAAAGTACAGTGAGTTATTTTCAAGTCATCGTGGTGATCTCAGATCGAAGGAACACTTATATCTATTAGTCTTAGCTAACTATTCTTGATAGTAGAGTGCTACATTGATCATGTTCAGTGCAGATATACTCCTATATCTCATCTGGATGCCATACTAGTATCTCCATACCATTTGGTTACAAGGACAACCAACGCATATAACATGCAATGACCTATACTCGATAAGTTATCGTTCTTATTAATAACTTATCATTTGATCGTGAATAATTTAAGAACCATCCGATAAATCCTTCTTTATCGATTGATTATGCTTTTAAGGACTTCATCATAATTTAGAAGTTTATTTAAGAAAGATAGAACTACTATGATGAACCGGCCAAATAACTATTATTATTAGATAATTCATATACTAATTTTAATCATCTACTACTTAGATAATTAACTTTAGAACATATTTTTCAACAATCAGATACTCGAATTCGGACTTTGCTGGATGCACCGACAGTAGAAAATCCACATATAGTTATCTCTTTATGTTTGCTGAAGGAACAATATCGTGGAAAAGTGTCAAGAAGTTTATCATTACTTTATCAACTATGAAAGTAGAGTTTATGGCATGTTTTGAAGTCATAATCCAGACATTATGGCTGCAAAACTTTATTTCAGGATTCGGAATTGTTGACACCATTATCAAACCGCTGAAAATTTATTGTGATAATTCTGCAGCGGTATTCTTCTTAAAAAATGATAAATATTCAAGGGGTGCAAAACACATGTAATTGAAATATTTTATTGCTACGAAGGAAGTTCAGAAATAAAGAGTGTCTATAGAATATATTGGAACTGATCTCATGATTGCAGATTCGTTGACAAAAGGCTTGCAACCAAAGACATTTAAAGAACATGTACATAGAATGGATCTTGGTTGTATTAATGAATGATGTATTAATGATGTTTTAAACACTCTGAGCTCAATAACGTATTTCTGATTTACATTAATGAATTTTATGTTTCTTATGATGGTGTACACATAAATTACATTATGTTTAATTATAACAGAAAAGTCTCTATGAGATATTATTGTGGACCATAATAAAAAGATATATGCATATATATCTATCTTACAGACCTGGTATGTTAAATTATAAGTGTTGTGGTATATGGAATGGAGTATACTAATTAAATGGTGTATGACCATCATAACTCGCATTCAGTAATTTATCATACTAAGATAATTATGATGAATATTAAGAAAGAGATTTATTTTATTATGAATGCTTAAGGTTCATGTATAATATTATAATCGGGCCAAGTGGGAGAATGTTAGAAAATGTCCCAATTAAGTGGTCGATTTATCATGAAATTTAGAATTTGAATTCTAATAATGATCAACTTGAATTTAAATAGAATTCAAATCTCATCCGATTACTTGGTGGGAGTACCGATAAAAATCTATAAATAGAGGTTCTATCCCTACCCATTAGAGAGACGTAGAAACTTCATCATTATTGCTACGCCATAAGTAATGGGAGAAGAAAGAGAAATCAATTTTCAGGTAGAAAAGATATCTTTTCCTTCTGCAATAAATTCTTCCACATCAGGTATGAAGATTATAAAAATTTCTTTATGATCCTGAATTTAATTTGATATTCTTGATCTAAAGCATGCATCTAGAATATCATAATTAAAGTTTACATAGTGACCATGAAAGCTTTTAATGATGAAAAT
Source organism: Cocos nucifera (assembly GCA_006176705.1). Lineage (NCBI taxonomy): Eukaryota > Viridiplantae > Streptophyta > Magnoliopsida > Arecales > Arecaceae > Cocos > Cocos nucifera. The sequence continues at coordinate 2,538,552 of QRFJ01000054.1, forward strand.
AAAAAGTTTTATAACCAAATTTTTTGTCACTAAAAAATTGAATTTTTGTAGTGTATGTAATGGATTCTTCATCTTTAGTTCTGGGAACTCTTATTAGATTAAATAATGGCACATTTATATCTTTACAGCTTATTGTCTCACTTGGAATCGCATCTCATGACATTCATTAGCATCATCAGGAAGCATTCTTAGAAGATTTCCGGTGTATGACAAATTGATTTTGGAGCTACTCAATGGGACTGAATTTTATGCTACACTTTATCTATTTGTTTCAGGGAAATTAATAAAATGGAATATGGGCTTAAACCGTTTTGGAGTTCCCACTTTAAAGAAAAACTTCTTAAAACGAACTCAGGGACTTGTCGTTTCCTGATCTTGCTAGAGAGAGAAATTCTGGGATGCTTCCATTACGGCTGCCGAAGAAATCTTGTAATTGTTCTCATTCTGGTCCAACCTCTACAACTTTAAGATGATTTCCAAAATAAGCTGTCAGAATGTTTAAATGGTTGAATGGCTTATGAGAGACCATTCGACGTCACAGAAAAGGGTGCATATGCCGAAGTTGAATCCAGGTTCCATCTTTGGATGTGGGTTTGAACGAGGTACTTTAGAATCGGATGCGGATTATTCTAATTCAAGATATAACCTCTGTCAGTTTTGAGCCAATCTCTGTTCTGTTCCTTATTCCCTTGATTTGTAATCCTCGACTTTAAAGCCCTTGTTTCTCTACCGTCAATCTCTTGTGACACTTCACTACTTAGCTTTCAGCTGTAATTTTCTCTACCATCAATCTCCTGTGACGCTTCACTACTTAGCTTTCAGCTGTAATTGTTGCCATTAAAGATGCTTCACTACTTAGCTTTCAGCTGTAATTGTTGCCATTAAAGATAGGTGGCTGTTTTATCAGCCTCCTTTTACCTCCCCCACCCCAAGAAAAAAAAAATGTATTCCTATAGAAATTCATAATTTTTCTCCTTCTTCCTTGTAGATTTGGTAAAACCAACTTGAGTTGATTTTAGTTGATTTGAGAGGACAAGTTGAAAAAGAAACCAGAAACTTAATAGGAAAATCCCAAGCTCTTATCCATCATTATAAATCAAGAAATAAGGAGTAAACCAAAAGCCAAAGGGACGCAACAAATGGACAGAGATTGTTCGTTTATTCCAAAACAATGCAAACAATATAAAAAAAGAGCAAAAAAAGGTAAAATAAGATGAATTCAGACCGTATCTTTCATACGAAAGAATGATTATTTTTTTTTGCAATATCAACCATAAAATAAAATGGGTTCAGATTATATCTTTCCTACAAAAGAATCAATTATCTTTTTTTGTGATATCAAACGTTGGGTCATGCCTGGTACAACTCTCAAAGCATCCTGAACTTCTTATTTCATCTGTTTGTATATATCTTATAGCAGTTATTGAATCATCCAATTGTGCATATTATGAAAAATAATGAATCATTCTTTGGTGCTAAAGATACAGCAAAATCAAAAAACGGTAAGATCGATGGTGGGGAGTAAAAGGATAAGAGGAAATTATAACTCTAAAAGAAATAATTATTGGTTGGACTAGATTCACCATGAACCATGAATATTTTATTATTTATAAGTAAGAAAAAATAATTAAATATATCGTATGTGATTGCTACACATAAAATTTTAAAAAAAGGAATATATTATGGAGGTAAATCATTGACCTCGATACAAGCCAAGAATCAGATTTTTTTGGTTACAACTGATTGATCCTTTTCAGATCGGATTGAGATGAAAATTAAAATTTTGTCCATTCGCAATCTTTGCGGGTAGTTAGGCACGAGGTCAACCCAAAATTCTAATAATGATGATGACTTACTTTAAACATTTAGTGGACAGCTCACCTTGGTGCATGCTCCATGTGAAGTGAAATTTTTGTAGCTTCTACTGTTGTGTATTGCAGAAATGACCTTCAATCTTTCTCTATAAATAGAGAAGGACAAGGATCCTAGATAATCTCAAATCTTTCCCTCTTTCTTTCGTTGCTCTCTGCTTTCTAGTAACTTGAACATCAAAAATCGTCGCTGAAAATAACCATAGGCAGGACATTGCGAGTCTAATGCGCGTCCCCAGTACTTCTCCACAAAGGCGACCTCGGTGAATCATAGACCGGCCGACTTCGAGACCTGCTTGGGAGCAGCGGCAATAGAACGTCCCAACACACACGCTTCAATGTATTTAATCCTTTTTCCTTCCTTTCAGTTAACAAAATATTGATGTTGAATGGTAAACCAAATCCAACAAATAATTTTTTCTCTAGAAGGTGAGAGCCGATCCAGGCAGCTTCACTCGAATGATCCGGTCCAACGTCTCTGCCATGTCACGGCTCAAATGATTTGCCCAGCCCCCAGCCCCACCCTCCCCGAAGAAGGATGCGTACGCCGCCTTTTTTTCACCTCCAAGCTTCTGAGCTTCACAGCCTCGCTCCTCCACTACGCCATCCCTTTCCTCCTATTCCGAGAACGGGCGTCCCACGAACTCCGCCGATCTCCTCACGCTCTTGACCGGCTCGTCCTTCATCTGCTCGTACTTGAGGAACAACGCCTTCTCAGGCTCTCCCTCCGGTTCTCGAGATTATGGTCCCAGAACGGTCCATAGAGCGAGGCCCACTCTCAAAACATCTCGAAGGCCTGGCTCAACTCCATGAAGTCGGGCTTTGCGCCCTTGGCGCAGTGCCACAGCGAGGCAAAGACGTCCTTGGGGTCTCGACGCGAATAAATGAAGCGGCAATCCGAATCGGACACCGAGGCCGCGGGCAGCAGGCAGTAAGGGATGTGCGTGGCGTAGTGGGCATGTCGTGATCGGCAGCGGCGGCTTTGCTGCCAACGCAAGGGATCTCTGGGTAAGGCACGCACTCGTGGGGGTTTCGGCCGAGCAAGGGGTGTTGGGCGAAGGAGTTATTGGATGGCCATCACGAACGGAAGAATGGCCTCGTTTATCCAGAAGCGCTGAGGAGACGCGAGCATACTTCTCGCTTTGGAAGGGAGGATATAAGATCGTGGTGCTCCTTTTGGACCGTGAGATCCTCATCCTGCGCAGCTGTGGAGGGGAAGAATTGGTGGATGAGGAGGAGGAAATAGAAGATATAAGATTGCCGTGCTCCATGTGGACCGTGACATCTAGGATCGCGCCGCGGTTTTCCTGGAGTTCTGGATGGAGGAGGAGCGAAGTTGGAGGAACAGGAGAAACCGTAACTAGGAGCGGGTAGTCAACTAGATCATTTATGTAGGAAAAAAAGAAGGGGTGAGACAGTATCTGTCGATTACCGCTCGCCTATTCTACTTGACCTTTTCCTCCCCCGTTCTTTTTCACATTGCCTGTTTCGATTTCCCCCTTCACCCGTCACGATCTTTTCTTTTGAAGAATTTTTGTTTTTTTTAAAAAAAACTTTACTTGGGATATTTATGTGAGTCAATCTATGTTAGGTGTTAATTACAAAGAAATAAATACATGCTTAATCCAAATATGTAAATGGGTGTGTACAATCATTTATCATTATTGTGGTACATGTAACATGTTAGCCCATGTTGTTATTTATTCTGGTGGTGGAATTGGTCAAAGGACATAGAGGGAACTCAAATAGATGGTCCTTGCTGTCTAAGAAAGCCGTTAAATAAGAGAAATGAGAAAGATGGTTAAAGGGACTGGCTACCAACCACCTCAAAAAGATGGTTCCGTATATGTGGAAACGGCATGCAGCCAATAATTGTATACTCATGTCCCCGTGTGAAAGATAGGTAATCAACTAATACTAATCATGGTAATAATATTTTTGTGAGGCAACTTTGCCTCCATAAGGAAGTGCTGTGTTAGGGACCCATTCATCACTTGAGCACTGTACATGAGAAGGTATACAGAAATGTTATTGATCGGATAATTTCATCGTATAATTCCTGTCTCGGATAATTTATACTCTGTTCTTTTGGGAGTAGAAAGTTGAGGTAAATTCAATGGCATCCACCTTCCTTTGGATCTATTTTGTAATAAATCCCTCGTACAGCATTGCTCAACTAATGTGGTTTCACCTAATCTCTCTTTTGCCATATCAAATTTGTCTTGCTTATGCTTTTTATTTAATCTAGCAGGTTTGAAAGGCTGAAGGCTCGGGGGTTTGAAGGTAGAATCATACCCCTGACTCTAGTTGTAATCATCAAGAACCTCATCAAAAAAATAGACAAAAAATATTATTAAAAATCCCGACTCATGTATCCAAGGCCTCCTTTATGCCCAACTCAACTAATATGCTACTGAAAACATACTCGCGCACTTTCTCCGGACCTTCCTATAAAAGGGCCCAACCTCATTATCTCTTAATTATAAGAACTATGGGCTGAATAGGTTTTGATAGCATTCATCACAATCAAGATATGTCGTCTCTAGAGTCTAACAAAAAATGTTATTTGGAATCATTGCATTTGCTTATGTATCCGGAAACCTCCCAAACACACATCCGCATAAGTCCTCTTAGATGAATTAATATTTTTTATAGATATTGCAAACAAATACATTTACCAAGAATATCTTCATCAAGATAGTCTTGATTTTAGGTCTCTCTCTAATTCCCTTCTTTCCTTTTTTCTTTTTATATACCTTGCTTCATGGCAGTCTATTTTGGTTACTCGGATGCCCCTTCAGAACTTTAATGGTGATGCAAGTCAAACGGATTAAATGGGGCAATTACATTATAAGACCACCATCACCGACTAGTGTTCATCGGAGAATCTTGTCTCCTCGGGCTGTCAATTCCAACATTGAATCTCTATGTTTTTTTTGGGTATAGAAATGAAGGAAGTCCTTCGTTGATATTATATTATAAAATAGAGTTAAGTACAGTGCACTAGGATTGCTTTCCAACGGACACGCATAAGTAGCGATATGGGAAGAGACTAAGCGCATAAGAAGTGATATATGGGACCCATTCTCACGCCTCCACGTTCGGTAAATGGAATAAATTTTTATGGGGCCCACACTGCATGAATAATCATGAAACATCCGGATACTGATTGGACTCACGTCTCGGCATACTTGCATGCATGGGGTTCATCCCAACTTTCTAGTGGCATTGAAGCGACTCTTTGTTTTCAAAAGCAGCATGGAGCAGAATGCAACGAAGCTTCATTCAACCAAAGAAATCGGTAGCCCAAATTTGCAGCAATGATCAGCAGAATGGTCATATATATTCAGGAAGAATGAAGGACGGACGGTGTGAGGCAAAGGAGTAGATCAAGGCATCATAATTCTTCTATAAAGTTACTAGAAAGTTGATGGTCTAGATTATCTCGCGGGAAGAACATGCTGCAGAATGGAAGGGGTCTGTTATTTCTCTCCTTCCATGGAGACCACAAAGTCACTGAAATAAGCACGTCCAAAAATTTAGAATTTGTTTTGATAGGTTTGAATCTCCAATCACGCCATAAATTGAAGATGCCAAGAGCTAGGTAACCTTTTCCAAATTTTCGAGACAATAAGACACTGCAAAAATACATGATCGGCTATTTCATTTTCAGAATAGCAGAATGGACATCTACTGGGGCCATTGAAATCTTTTTTCTGTAATACATCTGCCTGCAGTCAGAATTTCGTGGTGGTAGCATCGCCAGTTGAAAAGTTTGTATTTTTCAGGGATCGTTAGTAGCCAGATTATTTTCCCCAGATGGGATAACATCAAAAAGGAATAACAAGCTGAAACCTTGCATCCGTGATTTGGAAACCGTGACCAAGTTCTCTTATCTTCCAAGATTGATAGAATCAAAGTCGACAATCCAAAGGACGGTTAATGTAAATTTAGTTGAGCTGCTTGTGGCATAGGTTGTTCGAAGTTGATCGACCAATCTTGATTATTTAAAAAATCTACAACATAGCAGTGCTGGTTCAGAGATAAGGCGTGTAAAATAGGAAATGTTTCTCGAAGGGATACATTAGACGGCCAGCGATCTTTCCAAAATGAAGATGCCCATTCTCGATCGGTGGAGAGGAGAGAGCAAGCATGGAATGTCTGAGATCTAGAATTGTTTGCCGAAAAAGAGTCATTTTCCATCTCCGATCAAGTGAGGAACGAAAGGTGAAACCTATAGAGTAGCAGCGGCATAGGATGATTTTCTTCCACAAATCATGATCGTCTGAGAAAAATTCTTTCCACCATTTGAGGAGTGCAATGTTGAGGGTTTTTAAGTTGCTGACTCCTAATCCTCCCAGTATTTTAGGTCGGCAGATTTGTGTCCAACTTGCCAAGATTTTGAAATTTGAATGTTGAGTACCTCCTTTCCAGAGAAAGTTGCGACAGATGGAATCGAATTTTTTAATAACGCACTCCGACAATAAATATATCGACATCCAATATCTTGGGATTGTTCTTAAGATCGAGTTAATGAGGGTGAGGCGTCCGGCCAAAGTTAATCAACTTTTCTTCCAGCCAGCCAGTTTCTTGTTAACTTTTTCAACCAACAAGTTCCATTGATTCCCTGAAACATTTCTGTGATGCAGAGGAATACCTAGGTAATGTAAGATGTTTTGCATCCTAAAATGGCTGCACAACCCAATGAATGATTTTTGCTTAATCCCAAACCAACCAGTTGAGATTTTGACAAGTTTATTTTGAGACCGGCGGATAGCTTCAAAGTGTAAAGGATGAGTTTGATGGTGTTAAGCTGGGAACCATCCGTACGACAGAAGATCATTGTATTGTCCGCATATTGATTTCAGTGAGGTTTGCTGCGTAGTTTCTTTGGTCCGATAGGATCCAACAAGCCCTCAAAGGATGCGCGCTTCACCATTCTTGGAAGAATATTAGCTATCAATATGAATAAAAAGGGGGAGAGTGGGTTACCTTGTTTGATCTAAGCTTTTTTACTTACTATCCATTTGCCCGGCAGTCAATTAAGAAGAATAGCAGATTTAGAGTCTATAAGAAGTTGTGAAATCCATGAGATCAACTTTGGATCAAAGCCACTTTTGTGAAGCAATTTGAGTAGAGTTCCCCAAGAGACACTGTCGAAAGCCTTTTCAAAATCGATTTTAAACATGATTCCTTGATCATTGAATCTTTATGTTGTTCGAGCGGGACTCAAAAAGTGGTCTCTTGCACAAAAGGTTGAGAGGTTTGTGTTGAGGGTGATTCTTGGATTGTTGTTAGTTTCCAATTCCTTCACAAATGATCTCCGAGCATCGATCTTTGTTTATATGAGGCTCATAACATGCGACTTTCCTCTCACGATCTTGCACCTAATCTATGTCTCGAGAAGGTGATAGACTTGCAAGATTGATAGGAAATGAACGCACCACCCATCGTGCTAACTGGTCAAAGTTGGGATCAAGAATTTTCCTTCTCAATTGCGGTATTTGGTACCTGATGCTTAAGCTAGTTTGTTTGTACAAGAATGATTAAGGATTTCAGAACCATGACTCCCTTCCCCAATTACAGAAATCGACTAAATAAAGGGGCATAAACAACCGCATCCCCCACGGAACTTAATGATTTTAATGAATATTTTCCTTTTTCTCTTTAAAAAATTGTTATCCTTGACGGCATCACAACTATTAAGTTATCATTAAGTTAGCTCACACCTTTAATTTAACAAAACTATTTTTTATCTATCAATGAAAAATTTGTATTACTGTACCAGACAAAATCATGGCTTTTCTAAAAAATAAATATTTAAAACGAAATATCATATGCACATTTAAAAATGTATAAAGGTGATGAAAGGGTTGTTTGAGAGAAGGCTGGATGGTCATGGTCGTGACTACGGAAATTTGATAAGAAATATACTTAAATTCGAACTCACTCTAGTTTCCAACCTGTCATATTTTAACCACATCTTTTATTTTTTTACTGAAACATATTTTAAAAAGATATAAACTTTAAAAATAAAACTAATTTTTATCCTCTAAATTGTAGTTGTTTAAAAGCTTTAAAATATTTTTTTAACATCCATTCTCAAAGAATCCTAACTTTTTTAAAAAGAATGTTGGTTTTTGAAGAAATACGATATTTTCAAAATATCACATAACTTTGAAAACATCATATCTCCTCGGTCATCCAAATAAAATCTATAAATACCTCTACGATATATTCAAAACATTAAGAAAATCCACTCTCTTGTACTGGTGCTCTTTCTCTCTAGATCTCTCTCTATTTTCTTTTTCTTTTGTGGGCATCAGTGGAGTCATTCAAGTTAAGTCTTGAGCAGGCTTGGATTGAGCCAATTTGTTGGATTTTAAGGATAAAATCACCGCCAACCTATATATAATGGCTGAATCATGTTATTAAGACGGTATTCACCCACGCTCTTCTCAATCTTCTATTTTATTTTAAATAATTTATTTCTTCGTAATATAATCTTAAAATTATAATAAAAACAGCATGATAATTATCTAAGCAAGTTGATTCATTTCCAGCAGATACTTCATGTGCCAGATACCCGCCAAGATCAATATCCACTCCCAAAACAAGCCAAGAACGTTAACATTTGCAATAGTGTGACATCCGTCATGATCAGCCAAAAGATTACGAACATGTAATCACTATGTGGTCCTTCCAAGTTATGCTAGGCTAGGCTCATGTCAACATTTGGTTGAAAGTCTGCTGGAATTTGTTGAATACCTATCCAATTCCGAGCTCTAGGGAATTAAATAAGCCAAGTATAATCTGACAGGCTCTTAGTTGGTATTCAGATGTATGCCAAGCTCTTTAGAACTTTTAACTCTGATCCGATGCTCTGGAGTAACCTTGATAGGGCCGATCCCTTTACCAAACTAGTTGGATATCCGATGCTCTAAAAGGTTAACTTTGATGGCGAAGCCAGAGATGAGTTAGCGAGAGCCAGGCATATTACTATTAGGGATTCTTATGGGTCCTTAATATATATAGGAGGAAGGAAAACTTACGACTTGCTCGATTTTTTGTGCTGAGTTAACAACGATTTAAAATGGGCCCAATCAGATAGTTCTTTAATACGAAGCTACTCAAGTACAGCGCATGGAGGACTCAGCTATCAGGAAAATACTTTCTACACCACGAGTAATGTAGCTTCGTGAACACCATCTATGATGATTGGCGAGCATGCGGGTCTGGACAATTTTTTTTTTTTTATGGAATGTTGTATTTTTTTTCATTCAGGCTGGCGCGTTTGCCAATCATCATGGAGGTTTTTATAGAGCTACACCGCTTGCGGTGTAGAAAGTATTTCCCCAACTACTATTATATCCTGGATATAGTATACCAATCATGATGGGCAACATATGAACCCTATCCTTAATGATATAGTGCATCTGAAGTGGGTCATTTGGGCTTTCAAAGTTTTGCATATATGCCACGAAGGCAATTGTGTTGCAAACTGGTTGGCCTCCAAAGCACTTGAAGCCGATGTGAGATGGGAAAAAGAAGCATTGTTACCATCTATTGGTTGCTGTCCCAGAAGCTGGATGATAGAAGATAAGAGTTTTTTGAGATATGTACAGAGAATGGATGATAGAAAATAGAGTATTTTATAATTTATGCAGGTGAATGGATGTTAAAAGATAGAGGGCTTTGAGTCAAATGGATGAAGAGGATGTCGTACTTTGATATCTATATAGATGCATGGATAATAGATGAAAGGGTGCTTTCAAATCTATGTAAGTAGATGGTTAATAGAAGATAGAGTGCTTTTAAATCTATGCAAATGAATGAATAATAAAAGATGGAGTACTTTGAGATCTATAAAAGCATATGAACGATAGAAGATTAAGCATTATTAGATTTATGCAAGTAGATGATATAATCTATTGAGATACATACAGACAAATGAATGACAAAAGATAGAGTACTTTAAGATATATGCAAGCAAATGGATAATAAAGAATATAGTGCTTTGAAATCTATGCAAATATAAGAATGACGGATGTATGTAGGTGAATGGATGAGAGAGGATAAAATGCTTTGAGATCTATGCAAATATATGATGATAGAGGATGTAGTACTTTAATATCAGTGAAATAGATAAATACAAAGGATAAAATTTTTTAAGTAATAGAGGATAGATTGCTTTGAGATGTGTAGATGAATAAATGACATGGAATAAAGTATTTTAAAATCTGTATAAGTTGATAAATTATAGATGATGCAGTATTTTGAGATCATATGGAAGCCATGATTTTTTTTTTATTTTATTAATGATATTAGGATCTAGATAAATAGCTAGTTCGTTGTAACGAAATTAAAGTTTTGACGGTTAATTTAAATTTTTAAATTTTTTAAAATCTAAGTATAATTTATCTAAATTTAGAATGATGTTTCTGTAATTTTTTTAAAAAATATTCTGGTCACGTACGTAACAGAAGTTTCTCAGGTCAACCCGCCTCCGTGGGAAAAGCCGCGGCCTGTGTCTGGCATCTCTGCGTGGAACTCTCCATGGACTCCCGTTTCCACCAACCGTCCTCCTTTTTTAGCCGATGGACTCCTTTCCCCTTCTTTTCCCTCCATTTCCGAAAACTTCGGAAGGGAAATTTTAATCTGACCCCCTCACCTCCCACCCCACAGAATCCGAATTCGGCCTTCTCCCCATTCATCTAATAAGATTCCGGCGAGATACGATGATGGGGGAGGAGATGGAGTCTTGCTCGTCGACGCCCTTCGGCTCGTTCACCGAGACCGACAACGATTCCTCCTTCAAGGAGTCCGAGTCGGGGACGCCCCTCGCGGCCGTGGCGGAGGCCTTCGAGGAGCTGGCGAGGTCGCTGGAGACCAGCTCCGAGGACCTCAAGGTCGCCGCTTTCTCCGACGCGTGCTCCCTCGTCTCCGTCCTCTTCAATTGCCTCGGCTTCGCCTTCAAGTTCGCCGAGATGGAGTACGTCTCCAAGGTCGGCTCTTTCCTGCTCTCTCTCTCTCTCTTCCTTTTCTTTCCTCCATCCATAATTTTTTGACCTAGTTTCCGTTCTGTTATACATAAGCTCTGGTGTCATCTAATGAGTTGTTGTCTTTCAAAAATTTTGATTCCGGCACCAGAGAGTGTAAGCTATTGTGGAACAGAAGTTAATTAACCTGGAAAGTTTCTGTCGTGGTTGGAATGTTAAATGACCAATGGCAGAGTGAATAATTTTTGGTAATGTGCATCTGAGAAGTTGTATGGGTGTTGCATTGATAGAGGACAGAATGATGATGAACTGATTGAGGAGCAGTTATAGCCTTCATCTCTCCATCAAGAATGGTATACTGATTTAAGACATAATATGAGAACCGACTATTGGTACAACAAAATCAATTTATTGATATAGTACCCTGATTCTCAATTCCACACTTGACTGCAACTTAAAACATAATAATGGCAGATATGACACTGCTCCCCTTTTTTTCCAGATATTTATGAATATGAGCACTGATTCATCGTACAAGTACCAATAATCAGTTGTTTTAGTTTCATTAAATTTTTTGAATTGTTTTATCAAAATTATTTAAGAGTATATTGATGTAAAGATTTAGTACTTACGTTAATTGTCCTGTATTATTGAGGAGCAAGCATTCTTTTACGTGTCCTTTTCATTTATGAGATCCACTATTGAGTTCAACATGGCCATAAATCTATAATCCTACTGTTATGTGTGAATTTTGTTTTCATTCTCGCTAATGTATTCAATAATATTCAATTTTGAGATCGGATATTCAAACTGATAAATTGTGTTCTGATTAATTTGTTCAGGTAAATGACCTAATTGAAGCATCGAAGACTTATGATACATTAAACAATATCCTAGACCATGATGTCGAACATGATATGGTTACAAAGCAAGGAAGCCATTCGCGTAATTTGCGTAGAGTCAGACTAGGTCTTGACCTCATCAAAGCTTTGTTTGAGAGATTTCTATCATCTAAGTATGTCTTACTCCTTTTTCACAGTTGTTTCCTTTTCCATCTTTATCCACTTATCTTTATTTTATTTATTATATTGTAAATGCTAACCTTCATTTTGTTGTTGCTGGGGGTGGGGTGGTGGGGTTTGAATACTTCTTAATGGATTCTTCATTGGATACAATCTTTTGTGTGGGTTTTGTGACTAGCTGCAACATTATGTCAGACAACTTCTGACATTTAATTACATTCAATGTTGATCCAGGGGATGAGGCATGGTATTAGTGAGGCTGGAAGGGAAAGTAAGGACCTTTATATATTTGGAAAATGAAACAATGTATGAGTGCTATCAAATTAGGAAAGAATCAAGAAATAAGGGTGGCTTGAGTTGAATAAATGCAATAATATGACTCATTAATCTTTTTGTTCCAAGCTTGATGGAAATATATCGTGGTGTATGCTTGAGTTCAAACAAAGATGTGGTGAAAACTTGAATAGACTGAATATGTCCAGGTGTCAAAGTGAACAACTGTCATGCTAGTTTATGAAATCGAGTGCATTGAAGGAGGCACTGATTATACTATGAGGGTTACGCTCATGATGACACTTTGTACTTCCAAGTGGCAAAAATATAAATAGGGGTTATATGCTGCTAGATTTATAGATCCAGGGTTTTGTGATAATAGACCCCTTGAAGGTGGTGTTTAATGCTAAAAAGTGTAACATAGTCAACTGGAGAGAGAGAGAGAGAGAGAACACTATATATGCTAGATTAGATAACTAGTGTGATCTGCATGAATCAATCATGGTACAAGAATTGTCAGTGATGATACATACATGTTATGTAAAAACAAAGGAAAGAGATTCCAAATGAGCATGTATACTTACAGATGGAAACAAATCACTATGCAGTGAATATATTGCAGATCATTTTAGATCAGCTGGCCACTGTAGTTGGAACACTTGTGATATATTGACCACATTAAAATGCTACAGGCAATCTGCAGGATACTGGATCCAATGATAACAAGAAACATGTGAGTTTCATAAGGAGGGATAATTCCTTGGTGGTAATGCATGGGATCCAATACTCTGATATCCATGTGGGTTGCAGAACATATTAGATATCAATGGCAAGTCACTAGTGGAGGCACTTGTCATATTATTTAGGACTTGCTATGGCTGCTTGAGAAGTTGTTGAATCATTGGCTCATGGGAAGAATGAGGATGTATTGCACTTAATGCATGAAGAAAAGGATCCTGCTTTTTGTAGCTTTTTTTGCAAACCTCTTCTTCATGCCATAACTGTTGAGCATGTTATTTTTCAATTCATGGATAAAAAATAGATTGACCGGAAGGGCACTCAAGAATCACTGCTTAGACAAGGCTTATCCACTAGAAAAGTTTTGGTTGGACAGGCTTGACAGTTCATAGTTGCAAAGTCGCCTTTTGGAATCATAAGAGGCAGCAATGAGTAGAAAAATCAATATGCAAGAGATGACTTTGAAACTAGTTACGATGCAACCACCTTTGGAATTGGTGCTGTCTTCAAGTTGCAAAATGTGATATAATGAGAAGAGAGAGATGGAAATGCTCTATAAGAGGAAGCACCTCCTGGATGCTAGACATAAAAGTAAAGAACTTGTGAAGGGATACATGGTAGTCAGAATGTAGCTCATTGTTCAGCTTCTTATCATGGACAATAAAAAGAATTCCAAGTTTCCTCAAAATATTAGATTCACAAGCTAATACAAAATGAAAATCTGAATATGATGAGAAAATTGGGGAAATAAAAAAGAAATAGTGAAAGGAAGTTGATTGGGCAAACATGTTAAATTGGTGGCTTGTGTGATTGGTGGATGGATATATTTCAGGCATATGAACTTCAATGCAATGGTGCAGGTGTTGGTTGGTTGTAGATACTAAATCTGCTAAATCCATGTGTCCCCAAAAACTTTAGATCAGAAAGAATGGAGATTTGGTGGTTCAAATCTCTTCTCTGAAAATGAGGGAAAGGAAAATAGCCACACGGATCATAAATGCTTGCAGTTTGAGCTGTTTGGAAGTCCCATAAAAAGATGACAAAGTGCAAAAAGTTATTCTTTGTATTGTTATCATTCAATAAGATAATAAAATCCTATTTGGTTCTCATCTGCCAAATAGTACCAAGCATGTAACAAGCTTGAGAGAAAAAGGTCATCAGTCAGTCCATATAGAGTATACTCTCGAATCTCAATTGATATGACAGAATGTAGTTCCAATGAAAAGTGAGATTCAAAAGGGTGACTCCTAGATCATGTTGAAATGAACACCAGAGTGCAGATGCCAACGAAGAAATAGGTTCAGGTTCAGTTTTACCAAATTATTGGTGCTATAAATCTCCAGACAACCAACGAAGGTGGACTGAAGCTTAGGGGGTTGCTTGATAGGAAAAAAAATGAAGCTCCCTTTCGAAGTTTTAGTCTTACTCATGGAGATTTGGTGAAATGATTAATTTTAGCACTATTTATTTGTCTGAGAAAGAAGAGCATAGGATTGGAGTACTCGGACATTTTATTGATTGATCTAATCATTGGACCTCATAACTGAAAGAAAGCTTTCCAGAGATGAAGCAAGGCACTGTTTTTTTCATTAGATTTAATCTATAAGTAGTAGGACAGCTGATGTCAGTACTGAGTGATAATGATAGGTATAGGTTTGCATTCCCTAGACATATGGGAATGAGAGGGTATCTTGAGCCCTTTTCACCTAAGGAGGATGAGGGGGCATGGATCCCAAATGTACGCTTCTCTGTGTAGAATTATAATGTGTGGTTATGTCCACAAGCATTTAGGTCTCCACAATGGTATCAAGTATTGATGATCCACTCCTTTTTTATTATCATGCAATTTGTTTTAGGTTTTACCTTAACTTTCAAGACAGTCACAGAAAGAGAGTTTCTATTCTTTTAAAAAAAGTGTGTACTTATAACCACATGACCATCAAATGAGTCTCCTCACTTTCTGACTCTCCACACTTTCTATGCATTGAATCTTGACTGTTTTTAAGCTGTAAATGTAGGCATTATGTTCTTTCGCATCTACACAGCTCTAATACATTAGACTGTTACTCCTGATTGACCTGAAACTGGCCTGCATACCAGGAATGATGAATCACATGTGTATTTAAGCATACGTCACTACAAATAGCTTTTTGAAACACCAATTCAGTTCTTCTTGTTCTCAGTTTATCTGGGGTTAGTTCAGATTTGATCTGGTGCATATGTCATGTTTATATCTCTTAGTGAATACTCATTAAAAGAGGCTGCTTCAACTGCATATGGACAAGTTTGTGCACCATTTCACACCTGGGCTGTCAGGACAGCGGTTGGTGCTGGGATGTGTGCTCTTCCGACAAGAGAACAGCTACTATTGAGATTAAATGAAACTGGTTAGCCTACTTCGCTTTTCCATGGTTATAAATCATTTTGACATTTAATTCATTCTGTCTGAAGTTCAATATCTAAGTAGTATTTGTGCCAGCTAATTTCTTTTTATACAAATTCCAGATTTTGGCTGTTCATTATACACCTCACGGGCTTCCACTGTTGCTGCAGAAAACTCTGTACAGAAGGAAATGAGGAGATACATCGATGCTTGTAGTCCCATTATAGAATACATCGACAATCTGTTCCTTTCAAGGAATATTAGCCTAGATTGGTGACATGACTTAAGCATGCTTTTGTTAATGGCGCCAGTAGCTATTCATTATCTGTTCTGGCTCCTCAAATCCAATAATTTTCTAACCAGGGAAGCTGCTTCATTATTTTCCTTTATGTACATTTTTTTTGCTTAGACCCCTAATTTATTGTTAAATTGTACTATTTTTTGTACGGCTGATACTGAATCATTGTTGCTGCTTGTTTTTCCGGTGATAAATGATGCCAATGATTTTTGTTATAGATTGAATGTGGGGAGTCCCAAAGGAGTAACTAGCAGAAAAGCTCTTAGATTTCTTTTCCTCTTTTCCCCTTGTATGGAGGAGTATATAATAATATACATCATATCTGAATTCAGCAGCATCAATGCCAGAATCAGATTGAGCTCGACTGGTTTGATGTTGGTTGACCACATCGCCAGAAGGGTTTACGCTTTCCAAAAGTCCCTTCTTCCTTGATTTATGTCAGTAAATTTGAAGGTGGAAGGTGCAATCTTTTTTGAGTCTGCTTTGCTAAACCAGGTGGTCAGTGCATGGAGAAACCCTTCATTGCTTCGACTCGTTAGACATATGGAATGTGTTTCTTCCCATTAAAATGGAGTTCATTCTTTCTTTTTAAAGAAAAATGTCAGAGATTCAAGTTAGGAGCATATGATAGTACATGAACCTTTAGTATGGAGCTGTTTGATTGCTAGTAAGCTTTATTTAAATAAATATTTATAAAATATGATTTTTGTGAAATATGTCTTATCAAAAAGGAGAGATTCGTTTTCCGTAGAACTCATGTTTCAGGTTATATGACCTTTCAGTCATGGCAAAACTGATTTTATGGAAAGCAACCAAACAGAAGTTCTTGTAGAATTCATTCATTTTGGGTTTTTTAATAAACCCCTCCATGGTAAAACTAATCAATCAAACAGCTCCCAGGTTTGAGGAAATATTTAAATAAATTTTATTGATCAATATATACTTCTTGACTCCCTTCTAGATATTTTATATTTCGAAATTCTGTAACGCATGTTGCTTGTCTTCGACGAGGTAGATTGTCAAATGCCAAGCATATTCCTCATTTTGTTTTATGGTCAGTCAAGCTTGTATTTTCTGTTGGATTCTTCTGATATTTATCTTGTCAATTACAGATGCTGGTCTCATAGGTAATATAATGTGCAAACACAATGGAACTGCTAAATGTACAATTATTGTAGGTTCTGGCCTTAAAGATTGTTGTACATGAGTTATCTTCCAACAAAAATAATATTCCGAATGCATGCATCTAAAGTATCATTTGTATGCATCTAAAATTTTCTTTCTTTTCCCCCTGGAAGGGGAAAGAAAGGAGTTTTTATCAAGGAAACCTGGAATCACACAAGTCCTGAGAAATTTGGGATGGCGTAAATAATCTCCCAAGAGGAAAAGAATTCCTGATTCTTTTCAGAATTTTTAGATCAGGAGGTTCCTTATTCCATGGCTTCCCTCTTCTCATGTTTTGTTCAACGGATAAGGCATGTTTCCATCCAGCAGGTTTTAAATCCATAACTTGAGCCTGATAAATTGTGGGATGAGTTATATGAAGTCTTTGCCACTTGGCAGTTGGCAGTATGCTTTAACATTGTGCATTTATCTTGTGTTAAAAAGTAATAATTCTTCACAAATTTGCTCAAAACAGTCATTTATTTTTTTATTTATAAATCCATGAAGCCATAATCTTCCATTATAATGAAACCAACAGCCCCTTTCTCAAATAAATGAATTAAAATTTTGTATTAATTAAATAAAAATAAAAAAAAATATTATTTAAAGCTCGTGATATTATATGTATGTACTGGAAACACTTGAAAAGTCCAAAACGTTGTGATGTTTTAGCAGCCGTTACTTTTTGGTAAGAAAATGTTATGATCTAACAAAGCACTGCTATTTCCTGTATGTATGTACTGGTAACACTTGAAAAGTCCAAAACGTTGTGATATTATAGCAGCCGTTACTTTTTGGTAAGAAAATGTTATGATCTAACAAAGCGATGCTATTTCCCCGTTTCCCACAAAAATCACACCACGTACACAGGGTCACTGGTTAAAAAAAAAAATCCACCGTGTCACCGTACTGCGGGGTGCGCGTTACGCTCTTACCCTCTCCATCTCCGCCGCTCCTTCCTCACCACCCCATCACCTAAACCTCCTCCAACGTCTCTCTTCATCTCTAAAATGGCGGGGAGCGGTCTGTTCACCGCCCGGCACCATCATCTTCCGATACCCCCACCCTCCCTCTCCTCCTCCTCCGCCTCTTCGAACCCCTCTCCTTACTTTCTCCTCGAAGAAGTACTCACGTCGCGCGCACAAGGAAGGGCCTCTCGTCCCGCACCCGCCGGCTCGAGAACCGAGGCAAGAAGGGGGCCACGACCACCACCACCACCAAGGAGGAGGAGGAGGCGGCGGAGGGGATGGAGGGGGTGGCCGCTGGAGGGGGCTTCTTCTTCTGCTTTTCTGGAGGTCGCGGAGAAGGGGCGGAGGGGCTCGCCGCGCCCTCGCTGCCGATGCCGGAGCTGCCTGGGGAGGAGCCGG
The DNA here is from genome assembly GCA_006176705.1 of Cocos nucifera. Lineage (NCBI taxonomy): Eukaryota > Viridiplantae > Streptophyta > Magnoliopsida > Arecales > Arecaceae > Cocos > Cocos nucifera. The sequence continues at coordinate 2,556,667 of QRFJ01000054.1, forward strand.
ACTTCTGGGAGGGGCCGCAGTGGAACGCCTTTGGCTTCTTCATCCAATACCAATGGGCCTTTGGCATCGCCTTTGCGGTATTCCCCTTCCCCCTGCGCCAAAATGGAACCTTTGATGGAGATGAGCTTCTTTAACCATTTCCTTTCTTGCTTTACTGAATTTTTCTTGAGTGGTTTCTTCGTGCTAATTTGGTCTTTTACTTACTGTTATTTTTTTTCTTTTATTTTTGGTTATTTGTGCTGTCTGGAGAAAGCATGCATCGAATTGGATGGAATGAGTTAACTTTGAACATTATAATGGAGAATTTATGTGTTGAAAATACCATGCCCCGAATTCAACACCTGGGTTGGCTACATGATACGGCCTCATGATCCCTAGAGTGATGCCTTAAAGATCATGTAAGGTCTTAAAATCTATCATAAACTCAATATCCATAAACAATAATGTTCTAATTTTATAAGAAGTAAGAAAATTTGTATAATTACAACATTTAGTCATCCAACTATATCAGTGATACTTTATCTATTCATTCCTTTCAACCGTGATCCCATCCATATTTCAAGTATCGTGTAGTTTTGGAAAAAAAAAAAGAAAAAAAAGAATTATGAGCTTTACAGTCCAGTAATAATCTCCACACATCAACACTAATGTAATAATATAATTTAAAAATAATAATAAATAATATCATATTAAAAACATAAAGCATGAAATTTTATATCAAATATTCAGAATAACTTAAATATCCATATAAATATATATCAAATATCTGTCTTGTCAAAAGAGGTGTGTCACAATATGCCAACAAGTGAACCCATTTATTCAATATTAGTTTCATGTTTCTTGACTTCTACTTTTCTTATCATAATTCTAGATTTTTTAATCTTATTTTTTCGGCTTTGGACTAACTAAAATCATACCCTAATCCATATCTGATTAAATTTTCACACATAAATCCATGGAAGCTATTTTGGATATAAGTTCCTAGAGGCTATCCCACATATAAGCCCGTAGAAACTATCCCAGACATAAGCTTCTGATCGACTATCCTATGCATAAGCTTGTAGAGGCCATCCCAGATATAAGCTCTTGGAAGCTATCCCATGCATAAGTCCATGAAGGTTGTCCCAAGCATAAGCTTCGGGAGGTTATCCATATGACAAGATTAATCCAAACCATATCTTTTCCAACCAATTATTACGATGATTTCGTCAAATCAATTCTAATTTATAGTATAATCAAGATAAGCATATCATAATCATATAATCGTATCATCAATCATTGATACATATATATGGTCAACACATAATGTACTCATGCCGAAAAATCATATAAGAACAATAGTGTCTCAAGTAAAGATAAATCCATCAATGCGAATCTAACGATACAAATAGTATATGTAATGGTGATCATGTATAGGGATCCTTACCTCTATTGATGACTGTTGGAGATGAACCCAGCTCCCGTCGAGGTCTAGTCCAATGCTCAGGTTGGTGCAACCGGTAGTCACGGAAGGATTTCAGTGGACGAGCCTTAGCCGAATTCCTTCAGCTGGCCGAACTCTTAAAGAGGCCGAGCTCATCCGGCCAAACTCCTCAATGGCTGTCCCTTGGCCGAACTCCTCAGCAGCCAAACTCCTCAGTAGCCGAACTCTGGTCGGACTCCTTTCAGGCATCCCCTCGGCCGGACTTCTCCAAGAGCCGGACTCCTCCCAGGCACCTCCTTCAGTCGGATTCCTGGATCCCTCATTCAGACGAACCCCCATGGAAGCCGAACTCCTTCCGGGTCCTTTCAGCTATTGTTCCTTCCGGACGACCCTCTCCAGTCATATTCTCTTCTGGAGTTCGAACTCCTCCGAAATGGGTACACGTCAAAGCTCTTCAATCCTTCATTCGGCTCCGAGTGGTTCAGTATCAGGGCAGCTGCAGCCATCACCATCAGTCCGCTGCAGACGACAGCGACCTGCTACCGGGCGGCGATGGCTGTCACCATCAACTCGTTGCAGGCGGCGCTGCAGACGGCGCCTTCCTCCGGGACTGACTCCATCGGACCTCGAGCGGTCCGCCACCACGCGGCTACAGCCATCACCATCGAGCTCCACCTATAAAAAGGACCCTCCAGATACGCCAACTCCAGGCTCTAAGCTCTCCTCTTCTTTTTTAAGCTCTGTGGAACTCATCCCTGAGCACTCCATTCCTGTTGGCCAGAGCTGACTTGATCGTCAGAGGGTCCTACCGAAGCCACCTCCCGTCGGTTCCGGATGGGACTTTGTCTTGCAGGTCTCCGACGGCAACCTCGTCGATCTTCACTCCAGCTGATTCCGATGATGATCAATTGCTGCACCAATAGATTGGCGCTAGAAAGAGGGCCCCTGAACCTCCGAGGTTTTCTTTTTCTTAAATGAGTGCTCGACGATAATTTCTTTCTTTCCTCTCTGGAGATCTCTCTCCTTTCTCTCTAGAATTCTTTCTTGAGAAAAAATGCCCCTCAGGAAAGCTTCGACCCGGCGATCGGCGGTCTCCGCGGCCTGATCCCGTTCAGATCCGTTCACTCCCGTTCCAGCCCCGGCGACCCAAGTTCCATCTATAGTCGCGGTGGATGCGGAGCAGTTCAACCTGCTCGTCCAGCAGGTCCGTGGTCTCACGGAGGCGGTATAGGCGGTGCAAGCCATGCACCAGCAGGCCTCAGTACCAGCTCAACTGGCGTGGAAATTTTTAGAGCCGTGTGGTCCGATCCAGGAGCGACCGACTTGGGCTATCCGACTTTCGATCCCCGAAAGGGGGAGATAAAGGAGGGAGAGCCCTTGCTCGGATCATGGCTCGACCCAGGGTGAAGCTTCGCACCCATTCTATCAGAAAACCTTGAAAATCAGAGACCGTGAAGATCTCTTGGATCAAAAGCTCTTAGAAATGAGCCGACGAATCGAAGAACTTCGTCACACTCCCTCCTCGCGTGGGTCATGCCTTTTGGACTCAAAAACGTAGGGGCAACATACCAGCGTTTGGTCAATAAGATCTTCAAGGAGCAGATCGATCGCAACATGGAGGTGTACGTGGATGATATACTCGTCAAAAGTCGAGCTTCAACAGACCACCTCGTCGACCTTAAAGAGACCTTCGGTGCACTCAGGAAGCACAAGATGAAGCTAAACCCGACCAAGTGCGCCTTCGGCGTGACCTCCGAAAAATTTCTGGGGTTCATGATGTCGAGACGCGGAATCGAAGCAAACCTCGAGAAAATCCAAGTCATTCGGAAGATGACCGCTCCGAAGACGATCAAGAAAGTTCAGCGCTTGACCGAAAAGGTGGCGTCCCTAAATCGCTTTGTCTCAATGTCGGCCGAACGATGCATACCCTTCTTCCAAGTTCTCAGGCGACTAAAGGACTTTTGTTGGACGACGGAGTGCCAACAGGCATTCGAAGAACTTAAAAACTACATCGGCTCGCCTCCGCTGCTGGCAAAGCCCGAACCCGGAGAAGAATTGTTTCATGTATCTAGCTGTCTCCTCGGTGGTCCTGGCGGCAGTCCTGATCAAGGAAGAAGCGAAGACGCAGCGACCGGTCTATTACGTGAGTCGGGTCCTGAGGGATGCGGAGATCAGGTACTCTAGGTTGGTAAAACTAACTTACTTTCTTCTAATTGCCGTCAGGAGGCTTCGACCTTATTTTCAGGAGCATACCGTAACGGTCCTCATGGACCAACCAATAAAAACAGTCCTTCACCGAGCGGACACTTTCGGAAGAATCATAAAATGGGCAATCAAGTTCACGGAGTTCGATATCAACTATCGGCCCAGGCCATTGATCAAGGCCCAGATACTGGTGGATTTTGTGCTGGAATGCACCATTCCAGTCGAAGCTGAGCTTGAACCGATCGAGACCGGCACCAAGGCGAGACCGAGCTTGGACGAAGCCAAGCTATCGCAGTCGGACCTCTCCGAGGGAAGCGCCGACCTCTCCGAAGGCTCCTAGGCTCTTCACGTGGATGGTTCGTCCAACTCCGTTGGAGCTGGTGCGGGGCTGGTCTTGGTCAGCCCCGAGGGAGTCGTCGTCGAGTACGCGCTGCGCTTCAAATTCCCGCGATCAACAATGGGGCCGAATATGAAGCGCTAATCGTCGGATTAAAGATGGCAAGGAAATTAAAAGTAGGTCGGCTTCAAGTCTACAGCGATTTTCAGCTAGTGGTCGGCCAAGTTAGCAGCAGCTACGAAGCGCGGGAGGAAAGCATGGTGAGATATCTCGGAAAAGTGAGGGATTTGACTCCGGCCTTCGACAGTTTCGGCGTTCAATATATTTCGAGGGTGGAAAATGCAAAAGTCGATCTTCTCTCCAAGTTGGCCACTTCATATCCGACCGAACTGCCCAAAGAAGTATTTTTGGAGACTCTGAAGTGCCCAATCCCAGAGGAACCTCAGGTTGTCCTGCAGACGGAATTCGAGCCAAGCTGGATCGACCCGTTGGTCGCTTACCTCAGGGAGGGGGTCCTTCCTCATGATCTGAAAGAAGCTCGAAAGCTCAGGAATCAGGCCTTCCATTACGTTTTACATGAAGGCAAGTTGTATAAGAGGTCATACTTCCTCCCACTGCTGAGATATCTCCGACCTTCGGAGGCCGACCTCGTACTGTGGGAGGTGCACGAAGGACTCTGCGGAGGTCACATAGGAGCCAAGTCCTTATCGCAAAGACTACTTCGGCAAGGGTACTACTGGCCGACCCTGTTTCATGATTCCGTCGAATATGTGAGGAAGTGCGATCGTTGTCAGAAGAACGCTAGCGTACAAAGGCAGCCGGCATCCGAGCTTGCTTTGCTAAGCGCACCTTGGCCATTTGCACAGTAGGGAATGGATATACTCGGCCCCTTTCCGACGGCGTCCGAGCAGCGAAAGTTTTTCTTGATCACGATCGACTATTTCACCAAGTGGGTCGAAGCTGAACCACTAGTGAAGATTACGGAGGCCAAGGTGCAGGACTTCGTCTGGAAGTCGCTAGTCTATCGGTTCGGTCTTCTCCGAACCCTTATAACCGACAATGGACGACAATTCACCGGGCCAAGGTTCGTCGAGTTCTGCGAAGGACTAAACATCTCCCACCGCTTTACATCGGTGGCTCACCCACAGGCCAATGGGAAAGCTGAGGTGACCAACCGGACCTTGCTACGAGGTATCAAAGCGAGGCTCGACAGGGCAAAGGGGGCCTGGGTGGACGAACTCTATCATGTCCTCTGGGCATACCGAGCTACGCAGAGGGTGCCGACTGGGGAAACACCCTTCGCTTTGGCCTTCGGCACGGAGGCAGTTATCCTGGTCGAGCTCAAGCTTCCGTCTGCACGAGTTGTGGGTTTCAACGAGCAGCACAACCCCTAGGACCTCAGAGTTGACCTCGACTTGCTGGAAGAGAAAAGGAAGGAAGCCCGCATCCGGATGGCAGCCTACAGATGGAAGGTGGCTCGGTACTACAACTCCAGAGTTAGAAACAAGACGTTCAGAGTGGGGGACTTAGTGCTCCGGCGAGCCGCTGTCTCTCAACCTCAGAGTTAGAGAAAATTCGCCCATAATTGGGAAGGCCCATATGAAGTGATGGAGGTCATCCGGCTCGGTACTTATTGCCTGAAGGAGCTTGAAGGGATGACACTTCCACGACCTTGGAACTCGAAAAATCTGAGGATGTATTACCAGTAATCTTCCTTCAGTAAAGCTGCTTCATTTCCGCATTATTATTTCCTGGTGCAAAAATTATGTGGTGACAAGGATGAAGCAGTCAATAGTTGTCGTGTTAGAAACTGAAGGAGAATCTCGTCCTAACACGAGCAGGTCAAAGATCTTCAAACTCGACCGCAGGAGATAAGATCTCCCTCGAAGCAACCTCGACTGCAGGAGATAAGATCTCTCCCGGGGCAAGCTCGGCCGTAGGAGATAAGGTCTCCTCCGAGGCAACTTCGGTTGCAGGAGATAAGATCTCCCTTGAGGGTCCGGGCCGACCTCGGCTGTAGGAGATAAGATCTCCCCCGAAGCAAACTCGGCTGTAGGAGATAAGATCTCCCCCGAGCGCCGCATCAACCTCGGCTGTAGGAGATAAGATCCCCCGAGGCAACTTCGACTGCAGGAGATAAGATCTCCCTCGAAGCAAACTCGGCTGTATGAGATAAGATCTCTCCCCGAGCGCCCGCATCAACCTCGGCTGTAGGAGATAAGATCTCCCTCGAGGCAAGCTCGGTCTTAGGAGATAAGATCTCCCCGAGGCAACCTCGGCTGCAAGAGATAAGATCTCTCCTGAGGGTCCGGGCCGACCTCCGGCTGCAGGGAGATAAGATCTCTTCCGAAGCAAACTCGGCTGTAGGAGATAAGATCTCCTCCGAGCGCCCGCAATCAACCTCGGCTGCAGGAGAGATAAGATCTCCTCCGAGGCAAACTCGGTCGCAGGAGATAAGATCTCCTCCGAGGCAACCTCGACTGCAGGAGATAAGATCTCCCCTGAGGGTCCGAGCCGACCTCGGCTGCAAGAGATAAGATCTTCCCCAAAGCAAACTCGGCTGTAGGAGATAAGATCTCCTCCGAATGTCCGCATCAACCTCGGCTGCAGGAGATAAGATCTTCCCTCAAGGCAAACTCGGTCACAGAGAGATAAGATCTCCCCCCAAAGCAACCTCGGCTGTAGGAGATAAGATCTTTCCCGAGGCAAACTCGATCGCAGGAGATAAGATCTCCCCCGAAGCAACCTCAGCTGCAGGAGATAAGATCTCCCCCAAAGCAAACTCGGCTGTAGGAGATAAGATCTCCCCCGAGCGTCCGCATCAACCTCGGCTGTAGGAGATAAGATCTCTCCCGAGGCGAGCTCGGCCGTAAGAGATAAGATCTCTTCCCCAAGGCAACCTCGGCTGCAGGAGATAAAGATCTCTTCTGAAGGTCCGGGTCGATCTCGGCTACAGGAGATAAGATCTCCCCCGAAGCAAACTCGGCTGTAGGAGATAAGATCTCTCCCGAGCGCCCGCATCAATCTCGCTGCAGAAGATAAGATCTCCTCCGAGGCAAGCTCGGCCTCGGAAGATAAGATCTCCCCTGAGGGTCCGAGCCGACCTCGGCTACAGGAGATCAGATCTCCTCCGAAGCAAACTCGGTTGTTAGAAGATAAGATTTTCTCCGACCGCCCGCATCAATCTCGACAGCAGGAGAAAGATCTCCCCCGAGGCAAATCTCGATCAAAGATCGCAGGAGATAAGATCTCTCCTGCAAAGCAACCTCGGCTGCAGGAGATAAGATCTCCCCCGAGGCAAACTCGGTCGTAGGAGATAAGATCTCTTTCCAAAGCAATCTCGGCTGAGGAGATAAGATCTTCCCCGAAGCAAACTCGGCTGCAGGAAGATAGATCCCCCCAAGCGCCGGCATTTAACCTCGACTGTGTAGGAGATAAATCTCCCCCGAGCGATCGGGCCAAGCCTCAGTCATAGGAGATAAGATCTCCTTCGAGCGTCCGCATAACCTCAACCGCAGAAGATAAAAATCCTTCCCTCGAGGCAACCTCAGTCGCAGGAGATAAGATCTCCTCCAAGCCAGCCAACCTCGGCTGCAGGAGATAAGATCTCCCCCGAGGCAAGCTCGACCGCAGGAGATAAGATCTCCCCCGAGGGTCGGGTCGACCTCGGTTGCAGGAGATAAGATCTTCTCCAAAGCAAACTCGGTTGTAGGAGATAAGATCTCCCCGAGCGTCCGCATCAATCTCATCGCAAGAGATAAGATTTCTCCGAGGCAAACTCGGATCGCATTGGAGATAAGATCTCCCCCGAAGCAACCTCGGCTGTAGGAGATAAGATCTCTCCCGAGGCAAACTCGATCGCAGGAGATAAGATCCCCCCGAAGCAACCTCGGCTGCAGGAGATAAGATCTCCCCCGAGCGTCCGCATCAATCTCGGCTGTAGGAGATAAGATCTCTTCCGAGGAGTTCGGTCGTAGGAGATAAGAATCTCCTCCGAGGCAATCTTGGCTGCAGGAGATAAGATCTTCCCTGAGGGTTCGGACCGACCTCGACTGCGGAAGTTAAGATCTCCCTCGAAGGCAAACTCGGCTGTAGGAGATAAGATCTCCCCCGAGGCAAGCTTGGGCCGCAGGAGATAAGATTTCCTTCGAGGCAACCTCGGCTGCAGGAGATTTCCCTGAGGGTCCGGGTCGATCTCGGCTGCAGGAGATAAGATCTCCTCCGAAGCAAACTCGGCTGTAGGAGATAAGATCTCCGAGCGCCCGCATCAACCTCGGCTGCAGGAGATAAGATCTTTCCCCGAGGCAAAACTCGATCATAGGAGATAAGATCTCTCCCGAGCGCATCAACCTCGGCTGCAGGAGATAAGATCTCCCCCGAGGCAAACTCGGTCGCAAGAGATAAGATCTCCTCCGAAGAAGCAACCTCGGCTGCAGGAGATAAGATCTCCCCTGAAGCAAACTCGACTGCAGGAGATAAGATCTTCCCCGAGCGCCCGCATCAACCTCGGCTGCAGGAGATAAGATCTCCTGAGGGTTCGTGCCGACCTCGGCTGCAGGAAATAAGATCTCCTCCGAAGCAAACTCGGCTGTAGGAGATAAGATCTCCCCCGAGTGCCCGCATCAACCTCGGTTGCAGGAGATAAGATCTCCCCCGAGGCAACCTCGGTTGCAGGGGATAAGATCTCCCCCAAAGCAAACTCGGTTGTAGAAGATAAGATCTCCCCCGAGCGTCCACATCAACCTCGGCTGCAGGAGATAAGATCTCTCTCGAAGCAACCTCGGCTGCAGGAGATAAGATATCCTCCGAGGCAACCTCGGCCGCAGGAGATGAGATCTCCTCAAAAGGTCCGAATTAACCTCGACTGCGGAAGATAATACCGCCCCCGAGGAGCTCAACCTCCGATCTCGGCCACCAGAGACAGGATTAACTTCAACCTCGGCTGAAGAAGAGATCTTTCCGAGTTTCCACTTCAAACAGATGCAAAGCTCGGAAAAGGACTTTGGCGATCGCCTGTTTCGGTACTCTCTTTCTCCAAATTTCGAGCTCGAAAGTGGGGGGACTATTGTTGGGGATAAATCTCGCTCCCGCCGAAGTCTAGTCCAATGCTCAGGCTGGTGCAACCGGTAGTCACAGAAGGGTTTTAGCGGACGAGCCTTAGCCGAACTCCTTCAGCTGGCCAAACTCTTAAAGAGGCCGAGCTCATCCGGCCGAACTCAGCGGCTGTTCCTCGGCCGAACTTTTCAGCGACCAAACTCCTCAGTAGCCGAACTCTGGTCGGACTCCTCCCAGGCATCCCCTCGGTCGGACTTCTCCAAGAGTCGGACTCCTCCCAGGCACCTCTTTCGACCGAATTCCTGGATCCCTCATTCAGACGAACCCCTACGGAAGCCGAATTCCTTCCGGGCCCCTTCAGCTATTGTTCCTCCCGGACGATCCTCTCCAGCCATATTTCCTTTGGAAGTCCGAACTCCTCCGAAATGGGTACACGTCAAAGCTCTTCAACCTTTCATTCGGTTCCGAGTGGCTCAGTATCAGGGCAGCTGCAACCATCACCATCAGTCCGCTGCAGGCGACAGCGATTCACTACCAGGCGGCGATGGCTGTCACCATCAACCTGTTGCAGGCGGTGCTGCAGACGGCGCCTTCCCCTAGGACTGACTCTACCGGACCTCGAGCGGCCCGCCACCACACGGCTACAGCCATCACCATCAAGCTCCGTCTATAAAAAGGATCCTCCAGATACGCCAACTCCAGACTCTAAGCTCTCCTCTTCTTCTTTAAGCTCTGTGGAACTCATCCCTGAGCACTCCATTCCTATTGGCCAGAGCTGACTTGATCGTCGAAGGGTCCTGCCGGAGCCACCCCCCGTCGGCTCCAGATGGGACTTTATCTTGCAGGTCCCCGGCGGCGACCTCGTCGGCCTCCACTCCAGCTGATTCCGACGACGATCAGTTTCTGCACCAATAATGACAAACTTGGTCGCAATGTTTACTAGTCCCTGTCTAGTATATCAAATCAAGTAGTATACATCCAATTCGTCCTTGATCAAACACTAGCATAAGAAATAAATAAACTATTGCTAGATTCTTATTTTCAAAGCTCTAATATCCAAATTACTCTTAATCACAAATTCCTCAAGCGTACCTAATATATGACTAATTAAACAAATAGCGATTTAAGAAATTACCTTGTTTTAAAAATTGGAGCATAAATTCTCTTGCTCAACATCTTCTCATCTAGTTGATTGTACCTATACTTAGCTAAATCTCATAATCAGGAGAAATCATAAAGTGATTGTGATCGTGGTGGAAAGATTATAAGAGAGAAAGAACATGGCTGCTCGAATGAAGATTTGATCAATAGATCATGAAGCAAGAATCGAGTTGGATCAAAATTGATAAATCAAATATTGTCAATGATGGTTGTTCAACAAAAGCTAGGATGGAGACCAATACAATGGGTGGTCATATCAATATCGGTCTAAGACTCTATACTAGTGACAACTCAATTTAGTCTATATGTTGATTTGATAACTGAAGCATCAAGAACCCTTCTTAATGTTTCCTGGTCCAATAGATCGTTCCCCCAGAGAACCAAATTTAATAATAAAAAATAAATCCCATAAGGTAGAAATCATCTATCTAGAGCCCTCAATTGGGGTTCGTCAATGGTTCAACCTCAAGTCCCCTAAACCCCTCCCACCATCTAGAGAGAAAAAGGAAAAGAGAGGAGAGAGAAAAGAAGAAGAGAGAGTTCTTCTCTTCTTTGAAATAGGGGAACTCCCCTTTATCATCTGCTTCTCAAAAATGGTAGTAGAAAAGCTGGTGGCCAACGGTTCACATGGCATCTGGTGGTGGCAACGCAATGACCCCGACAACGAGCTATATCCGACGGGGGCGGCGGTGACTAGTTGAATGGAAACAAAGTTGGAAGAAAACCAAGAAAAATAAGGGATCAGACTTCGTTCAAAACTCGGATCACTTGTCGGCAACCAAGGCTGCTTCACATGGGTCTAGGAGAGCATCAAGAAAGTTGGGCTAGAGGTCCGACTGGCCATTAAAGGGAATCAAGGGAAGGGTAGGCAGATCCCAAAATCAAAGGATTCTTTTGCCGTTTTGAAATCCAGCAATCTCCATGAGATCCCGGCCAGCAATGATGGCTCGATGAACGGTGAGGCCAAAGGAGGGTAGGGGCTTGGTAGCACAGCTCCAGCGAGGCCTTAAGCAGGGTATCATGGCGAGGAAAGGCGACGATTAAGCAAGGCATGCTTTTTTTTTTTTCTGGCGATAGCAATCATCTTACAGCTCAAAAGGGTGGAAGATCGGGATTTGTGGATGATGGAGGCTAGGAGAGGCTAGGGTTTCCTAGCCTCCGACGAAGTCGAGAAGGAGCCAGAGTACTCCAGCTCCCATTCTTTTGTTTGTTTTACTGCTTTAAGATTCATGCGAAAAAAGACCGGGTCCTTACAGAAAAGGCATTGTAAGTCCACTAATTTGTAATTATGAGGATTGAATGATAATGCACAACATTTTTAGAAGATAATTTGAATGTGGAACAGCAGAGAATGGGGGAATAAGTAATATTTAACATCAAAGGGTAGGTTGTGGTCATGACTACTGAATGTTGGAGGTTTACATGTAAATCTTAGGATTCAAATCATAGATGGATAACATTCTGTTATCAATTTAGTGATGGGAATGGAACATATGGTTTACATTGACATGAGCTGCTGTACAGATTTTGGGATGAGATTTTGCTGATAATGAGTTTTACTTTAGTTGAGTTTGATTTAACATTGGAGAAGTGGCATAAATTCTTGTTATTTTTTTTTTGCTGCTGCTTGATGTGAGGTGGATTTTTAAAGTTGCTAGGATGGACCTTAAATGGGTGAAACTAAAGCCAGGGCATTCGATATTATCAGATGAGATTATTCAAAGAGGTCCAAACTTCTGATATTAATGATTTACAGTCCAGCAGCTGACTACTCTCGTATCATATACTGAAAATTTTATCCAGTCTATCAGAGAACTTCTTGACAATGAAACTGCACTTTCCTATATTCAGTGATCTGTTACATTCAATTGAGTTAATAAAGCTCTTCACCGAACTAGCTAATGAGACAAATTTGATGCTGGATCCTTTTCGTGACAATCTCAGAAAAGCTTTTGGTTGATTGCTGTAGTTTCTGGGGAAAGGTAGAATCAGGACAGATCTGATAAATTAGATATGTTATTAGTTTCTTCACTTTGATTTAGGCATAGTTATGAAAGTTGTGCACTGATGTAACTATGTTCCAAAGCCCATATTGGTTGGTGTTATGCAAGAAGGTATTCCAAAGCTAAGTTGTAGGTGAAATGATAGACTTAAAAATTTCACCAAATCTATGCACTCTCTTAGGGTGGTTATTGCACATAAAATGCAATAAAGAATGTTGTTTAAGTCGATGTCTAATCTTCAGTCCCTAAAACTTTGTTGTTTAACACATCATATGCTGCCATTGGGAAAAAAATAAAGCTAGCAAACATGCAGATGATAACACTTTGACATTGTCTATCTTATCATGCAACATCACAAGATGTTGCGATGATTTAAATTACTTTTGCACATTGTTGCCTTGTATGGGTTAAATATAAAAGGAATGGCTTCTTTCCTATAAGAAACAAAATGCTGTCAATAACAGGAAGTTATATCGCAAATATTTGAGCAACAGAAAGCATCCTGAATCTGCGCATGTGGTAATCTTGAGAGGGAAAAAACAAAACAGTCAGTTTCGTTAGATATTATTATTATGATTAAAAAGTTTGGTACTTCTATAAAACATAAAAGGGAATGTTCAGCAAAAGTAAAGAGTGAGAATTCTGCATAAAGTTATTAATGGAATAATGTATAGGTTTGAAATACTTCCTTGTTATATTTGAATATTTACTGGTTCATGTTGAACAGGTCAGCTTTGGCAGTTTTATGTACCTGATCAAATTACTCAACTTCCACTGCCCCTTATTCAAGCTGTTTTAATTCTGTTAATTGGATATAATATATCATGTTATAATGCAGTTCAAAATATTAGCAATAAAAAAGGGGTCCAAGTGAAGAATAATGAACATGGTAGAGATAAATATGTTGAGATACATATCTGGTAAGGATAATGAGTAGGAATATGGTGAGAGTTAGAGTTACACCAATTTAGGAACAAGTGATATAGAACTGAATGAGATAGTGTGCACATATGCAGTGATGATTTAGGGAGGTCTTTTTTGAATAAAAGAGCTGAAATATATTTGAGGATTCAGGAGGAGTCGGCCTAAGTCTGCATGGATTGGCTGATATAAAGCTTGCAGTAATCTGGAGAAGTAACCATTAAGTTGGTGGATGAAGGTCATAAAACCCTCCCACATGGTTGGAATAAAGATTCGAGGGTTGTGGTTTCCTTTCCCATCCAATACCAAATAATGCTATCTTATCCTAATACCTTTTCTTTTTCTTTTCTTCTGCATGTCTAGTGCCTCAATCTTTTGCTATAGGGTGGTTTGAAGTTTTAGTAGAGAACATCTTTGTTTTACTATTGTGCCTTCACCAAGCTGACTTTTTTGAAGAGAACTGAGTTTCGTTTCTTTATGCTTTTTGCCACGGTTTCTTTCTGGTTATTGCACGCCAGATGGCCAAACTAATGCAATTGTCTGCTTTAACAGCTGATTGCTTGGGGAATTTCTGTTGCTACATACAATGAGGGGGCAACAGATTTCAGGGAAACTCCTGTCTATAAGGAGTCAATTCAGTCACAAGAGCTTTAGAGGAGCCAGAGGGATTAAACTCTGATATGTTTGAGGGAAATCCAACTGAGGTGGCCTCAAGTTTGGAATAGCGTTGTCATGGTGGGCAGGGCTCCTGCCCTCAGATCATTTTGTTGGAAACCTAGGATTTTGCAATCCATGATGCGGCTGGAATTCCATGAAGCATCTGCCATCGGTAGTAAGTGATATCATTTGAATACCGTATGATACTCATTCTTCGGTGAGATTGTAAGTGTAATAAAGAATGAGTTATTAAAATGCCCTCAAGGATTGTATTCTATATCTTCTCCATGGGGCATAACTAATCTTAAATAGTACAAGCACTACTACAAAAAAAAACTATAGCAGCGGTTTGTAACCATTGTCATAGCCCAAAAAATCGTTGTCATAGGCTATGGCAATGGTTATTTAACCGCTACTACTGCAGCTATCGCCGTAGCTCTATGGCAGCGGTTGTTTGAACTGTTATCATAGAGAGCCTATTGCAGCAGTTTATAAACCGCTGCAATAGATCGATCTATAACAACGGTTATGTAATCGCTGCCATAGGTTATCTATAGCAACGGCGGTTACATAACCGCTGCCATAGATCTAATGCAGTGGTTGATACCGTTTGCATCAGGGATCTATGGCAGCGGTTGGCACGGATATGGCAGCGGTTATAAAATCGCTGCAGTAGATCTTGAATAATTAAAAAATTAAATTTTTTATTTTTTTTATATATTTTATCTGATAAATACAGATATATAACACAAGAAAATATAATAAATATAAAAATTATTCTGAAATGCTAAAATTTTATTATCGAATAAAATTTATTATAATATTTTTTAAAAAAATAAAATACATCAAAAGTTTTCTAAATCTACGTCATCGTCATCCGGAGTCAGAGCTGGAGCTGAAATGCGGGCCAACATATCCTCGAAGCTCGTGACTCCAAAACATGCACTGAGTGTCGACATCATGTCTTTCACGATGCCCTCTAGATGAGATGCGCGGTCCTCAGCCCAATTTGCCTGCATCGCAGCATGATCTGCTCATGCCAATGCCTCCTCAAACTCCTCTCGGCTGACGACACCGAAAGTTTGTGAGGAGACGCTCGCCTCGGACCAGTAGCTCGTCGGCGTGTGTCCGGGCCTGCATCGAATCCTTCTAGAGTGCTTAGGCCCCAAGACCTGAGACAAATGGTCATGGGGCTCAGAGGTATCCGGGTGCTCGCGAGCGAGCGCATCTAACTGATCCTATAATTATAAATTAAAATAAAATTTTATAAGAAATACTATAATACTAATCATATATACTAATATATTTAATACTTACAAAAATACGTTCGATCGCGGTGTTCATCAATCTGTCCGTCTTGTCCATGCGGCTGGATCGGAAGATCTCACTACGGCTGGGCATCACTCTATCTCTCATCAGCTATAATAAAGAACAAATTTATTAGAAAGATGATAAAAATTATGAATTTAATTTATCTAGTAAGATTTAGAATTAATTACCTCTCTATGCACACGATTGGCCATAGACTCGCGGCCTAGAGTATGCATATACTCCTGGGCTGTACGGTTCTTCTAGTTTTGATGGAAGATAGTCTAACAAGTATTCAAATAAATAATAAATATTTAAATAATATGTAAATAAAATTTTAAGCATATTGAAAAATTTAAAAGTTAGAAATTTTACCTTGAACTCTTGTCTCCTTCAGTGTCTAACCATCCTCTTCCACTGACTTGGAGGATAGTCCTGTATCTAGGGAACAAGCTCCTCCGGAGTGTCTCGTCGTTGCTCGAGTCATCTTCTGTAGAGCTTGACCTTGTAACTCCGATACAACTCTCCGATCTTCCTCAATCGGACATCTCGAGCCCTCTCATGATCGGAGAAGTTGTACTTCCTCTGTACAAATTTATCAAAAATCAGTTACAAAATTATTCTAATCAAACATATATGGTGTAAACATATCAAATGCATAAATATAACTAAGATACGCGTACTTACCCATATCTCCTTCCATACTCGGTCCCTAATGGCAGCATCCATCAAATATCAGTCTCTGAGCTCTACGGGAATGATGTCCGACCGCCTCACAAGCAATCCAAAAAAGGAATTTATCTCCCGCGCAATCTCCCCTACCAGCCTTTCCTCCGCATCGTAATAGACCATCATCTGATGCTGGCGGTTCTACATGTGTGCCATATGTGTGGGACCGTGAAATATTCGATCGGATGATGCACCTGCAATGCAAATACGTTATGTAAATATATAAGTATATAAATACTATATAAAAAATAAAATTATATTAATATAATAAAAATGTACACTCAGATGCCTGCATAGTAGCATGTGTCTTAGATATGGGCGATGGTAGAGGCTCAGCTGTCGGTGGAGTAGATGTCGCTGGTAGAATAGATACCGATAGTGGAGATCTCTGAGCAGTCGATGCCGAGGTGGACGGAGTATGCTTCGACTGCTCTTCGGATGTTGAACTGCGTGTAACTCGCTGAGGGACAGGAGTGAAAGCTAAATGGCGTTTCGGTGCCATCGTGATCTACAACGTTAATGAACATTAATCAATATAACATGTTGAACAATAATATTAGTATAGCATCAATAAATAATCTCTAATATGTACACTAATCAATTGATGGGTCTATCGTTATGCAATGCAATAAACAAAAGCAATAAGATATAAACATCTAAAAAATATTATGCAATAAATTCTACAACATGAATTACATTCATAAATAATTAAGGATGAGCAACAGTCGTAGATCTGATCTCTTGTGCGAACCTTGATGTTAATCCAGAAATCTGAAAGAAGAATAAAGTAGATGATGGTGGCACTTTAGGGCTTAAAGTTTGAACCTTAGAGAGACATCAAATTCTATTTGCTCAGAAGCCGAGCCGGCTCCGTGCCTGAGACAGCCGGCTCTATGCCTAAGACATTTGGCTCGAGTCCTCCCCCAGTCAGCTCGATCACGGCCCAAGCTGACTCGGCTGCGTATCCGAGCCGGCTCGGCTGTGTGCCATCCCCTCGATCACTCCCTCTCTCTCTCGATCTCTCTCATCGACGATGGTGGTGAGGTCGAACCCCTTTCTTCCAACTTTTCCATCTCTCGATCTTCCTCACCGACGAGGCCGAACCTCATCCCTCTCTCTCTCTCACTCTTTTAATCTCTCTCATCGGCAAGGCTAGACCCCATCCCTCTCAGTGATGCCGATGAGGCCAGACCCTCTCCCTCCCTCTCTCGCTCTCTCGATCTTCCACTCTCCCTCTCTCGATCTTTCTTGCCAGCGAGGCTGGACCCCTCCCTCCCAATGATGGCGGTGAGATCGGATCCCTCCCTTCCTCTCTCCTTCTCTCGATCTTCCTCACCGCCATCGGCAGCGAGGTCGGACCCCCTCCCTCCCTCCCACTCTCGATCTCTCTTGTCGGCGACCGGCGAGCGATCGGTCCTCCCTCTCTCAATCTATCGGTCTCCCTCTCAGTCTCTCCGTTTCTTAGTTTCGGATCCCGAAATTGGATCCAGCCTTTCGAGATCCATTAGGATCTGGGTCTGGTACTTCAAGTACAGATCCGTTAGGTATTCAGATTCGGATCCCGTATCAGTAATTAAAATTTGGTTCGGATCTGAATATCCAAGTTTCGATCTGATCCCAATCCGTTGACAGATCTAGTCCACGGCTGCCGACATGGCATAGCCAAAGGCTACCGCCATGGCACGATCCAAAAATTACGACATGCAGATAATTATAATATTTATAATAAATATTTATAATACTTATTATAAATATTCTATAAATTATTATAAATATATATGATTAATAAATAATACTATAAAATTAAAAAAAATTATACATGCAGCTATAAAGAGCGGGTCGTACCGAAAGCTCCGAGGGTCATCGGCGACGATGCTAGAAGAGGACGACGGCACTAGAGGTAATCTGTGAAACAAAAGCAAGATAGTGAGATAGAGAAGAGAGAAAAAGAGGAAAGAGAGAGAGTAGGGGCAATCGGGATGGGGGCCAGGGGAGGGGCACAATGATGAGGAGGCCCGAGAGCACAGTGATGGGAGGGTCGACGATCGGGAGTGTGGGGCCGGGCGAGGGTGGCGGGGAGGGCGATCGAGGATGGGGGAAGGAGGGGCGGTCGGGGGAGGGTGGGGGGTGGGGGCCCGGGTGGGGGTGGGGACGGACGGTCGGAGATGGGGGGGCTGGGGGTGGTAGGGTGGCGGGGAGGGGCGGCCGGGGGGAGGGTGGGAAGGAGGGGTGGCTGGGGGAAGGGTGGGGGGTGTGGGGGTTGGGTGGGGGGTGGCGGGAAGGAGCGACCAGGGATGGGGGAAGGAGGGGCGGCCGGGGGAGGTGGGGGGTCGGATGGGGGATGGCGGGGAGGGGCGTCGGGGATGGGGGACCGGAGGGGGAGGGGAAGGAGGGGTGGTGCCGACCGAGGGGGAAGGAGGGGCAGCGTCGGTCGGGGGGAAAGAAGCCTCATCAGCGATGGAGAGGAGGGGGAGAGACAGAGAGAGAGATCGAGCGCGCACGAGAGGAAAGCAAGAGAAATTTGGAGATTTTTAACCTAACCTACAGCAGCGGTTATTGAACTGCTGCCATAGATCTATGGCAACGGTTATCCGGCAGCGGTTCTATAACCGCTGCCATAGATCTACGGTAGCAGTTCTATAACTGCTGCTGTAGATCTGTGCAGCGATTTTTCATAACCGTTGCCGTAGGTTGGAAATGATTTTTTTCTTATTTTTTCTCTAAATATTATATAATTTTAAAATTTAATGTCCATCTTCATCGTTCATTATCTAAATAATTATCATTAGAGTGTCGTCGTAAAAGATCGTCTTGATCCGATGGCCCTAGTTTCATCGATTAGAAAAATTTGATTTCGACGATCACGAACGACGATGTGATGATCTGATAAATGGAGATCTCCGATGGGTCTAAAAATCTGCAACGATGATCTCGATGATGTTTGTAGTATACTATTAAAGTTTTACTTCAATCGGATATCGTTATCATGATCAATTTAGTACGGAATAATTTCGACCGTTAAATTAGAAACAAGCAATCAAAGGGTTAAATGGCATCGATTATGAGATAATTTTTCAGTTAAATGATCTTTGTTATAATTTTAAATATTTTATACAGTGATGATAGTAAAATTTAAATCATTTTCGTATAAACTATTCGTGTTAAGCAAATATTGCAAAAGCATGAGCATAACAACCAGTGAAATTTCAGAATGGTTATCAGGAGACGTATAGTTTTCGATCGTTCTTCATCTCACGAGTTGAATTTTATAATCACCACCGTAAAAAATGATTAAAGTAGTAGCCAAGATCATTTATAAAAAAAATTATCTCATAATCGGACACCGTTTGGTCCTTTGATTACTCGTTTATCATTTAACGGTCGAAACTAACCTATACTAAATTGATTAAGATAATGATATCCGATTAAAGTGAAATATTGATAGTACGCTATAAATATCACCGAGATTATCGTTGCAGGTTTTTGGATCCATCGGAGGTCTTCATCTATCAGATTATTGCATCGTCGTTCGTGATCGTCGAAATCGAATTTTCTGATCGACGAAGCTAGGGCCATTGGATCGAGGCGATCTTTTGCGACGACACTCTAATGATAATTATTTAAATAATGAATGGTGAAGATGTGCATTAAATTTTAAAATTATATAATATTTTAAAATATATATATATATATGGCAGCGGTTACAATTAACCGCTGCCATAAATAAGCTTATAGCAGCGGTTCCTCCTAATCGCTGTTATAGGTCCGACTTATTGCAGCGGTTTAACTAACCGCTGTCATAGATCCGACCTATGACAGCAGTTTCAATGAAAACCGCTGCTGTAGGATCTATGGCAGCGATTTCGAAAATCGCTGCCATAGTATGCGCTGTCATAAACCATTTTTATAGTAGTGTTGGCCATATGATTGTATTATTTCTTTATGAAAAATGTGGCTTTAGTCTATTTGCACCTAGATATTGGATGTGCAAGCATTTCAAGAAGTTGCTGACCAAGTGATGAACTGTGAATTTACTCAAGTAGTTGAGACATTTTTTTAAAGGTTTTTAAAGACATTCATAAGTAATTTTAGACATTTTTTTCAGGTTTCTGAATACAATCACAAGCAATTATATCCATATATTGGAAATGATGAGCGCAAAACGTTTAAACTTTAGGGTGCATCAGTCACATACGGTCCATCTCCTCAGCATCCGATACTGCATGCTTTTATTTTGAATCTCTGCAAATTTGTTGTGATCATATTTGTCATGAAAACGTATTATGAAGTGGACCATTGGAGCATCTGAGCAGAGGTGAAGGAGATGTAACCTTGAGATTTGAATTCTGTTTTGCCATTAATAAGCACGGAATATTTCTGCATTCATGGATAGGCTACAATCTCCTTTTAATCAAGTGTATTGTTTCCCTTGATGTCATATCTTCAGATCAGTAGACATGTGAAGACGGGTGACGTAAATTCTATTCAACCACCATTGGAGAACTTTTTGTGCTTCCAGTTCGATCCACTTGCATCCACCAACTGAATGCTCGAGGTCATTTCGTCGTCATGGTTTTTCTCATAGTAAATATTACCGCAGGATTTTGACGTATGAGTGCTTGTTACCAGTCGAGTCTTGAATCAGTTATCTTTTTCCTTCAAAAAGCAATGTTTTTTTTTGGTTGGTTGGGGTGGGGCTATTAATGTTTTGTTAAGTATAATCTTTACTTTTATATTATTATGATTATCTTAAACAAGGAGAGTAAGAATATGATTCATCCAAAGAAGTTTTGTTATAATAGAGAGATTAGCAGAGTAATCATTTGTTTGATTATAAAATGAGGACCGATCTGTGGGGTTTTTCATTGCCGCAGCCAGTACAAGAGGTCCAGGCAATAATTTCTCGTACAACAGCCAAGCCGCCAAGGCACACGGATCTCGCCATTGGCCCTTCAAAGGAGAGAGCCAAGAAGAAACGTGTAGCTGGGGGTAGATTAATTCATGTCAGCTATGCTTTTTTGAGCTCCCCAATAGGCAAGGAAGAACGAAGTGGCTCTCGTGGGCTCACGTAATGCATGGCTAAACCCACGAGAAAGGGCATAAAAAGGCCCATCCTCCCTCTCGCTTACAAATACCCAACCAGCACGCCTGGTCCTCTCCAAACTTCTACTCTTCAGACAACTCTAGGATTAAAAAATGTTTGTCTTATGTTTTCTGGCAAAACTTCTGGCCTTCTTTGCTCCCCTCCTACTCTCTGTGGCAGCAATTCTGGCAGTAGCTCGTTGGGGATTTGAGCCTCAAGCGTTCGAGCAACAAGTAAATGACCAAGTGGCAAATGCGGCTGACTTCTTATTCACGTACCATGCAGCCGAGTCGGTTGTACCTGCAAAACGACCTCCCGTCCAAGAAGCTGATCATGGATAAATTACAAAGACCCCTGGTCTTCTTAATAGTTTGTTTTCTCCAACCAATAGCATCATGAATAGATATTATGGGTTCAGGAGGTTAGTTATCATAGAATGAATCGATTGTTCCCTCATTCGTTATTATTACTTTCCCGTCGATGTGCATTTCTTGTGAATTAACTAAAAAATGTTGAATCAAATGAAGGTTTTTCCCCCTAGCTGAACAGTGTTTTGAGCCGTGCTTTTTAATACAGGTATATTAAGGTGGCTTGGAACAATGCTAAAACCTGGGAAGCCAGTGAACTTTGAGATGATAGGGAGGGTTGCAAGAGCTATCAAACTTGATGCCCTGCAAAACTTGGCGGATATTCTGGGTTCTTGTCCTGCCATCACTCCGAGTTCGCCCAGGATTTCTTCAGTTTGTTTTTTAAAAATAAAGAAGAAGCAGACATGGAATAAAATGGACTTGGCTGCATTTGTTTTTATCTAGTAGATGAAGTATACGCGCCCGCATAATTACACACAGGATCAAAATTTTCAACCATAAGAGCGACACGGGTCTTCTTAAAGTTAAAAAGTTTGCCCTTTTATCCCCTCTTAAAATGAGACAGCAAATTAGGCAGCAAGAGATTAACAAATCTTTTCCTCTTTTTGTTTAAATATACCATCAACAAAACTGAAGGATAACCCTCTGAATTATGCCATTATATTCCTTATCAAAGGCAAACCAGCAATATATATCCTCTTTCAAAGGAAAATACGCATACTAGCGGCTAGAAGATGTTTCTGTTTCTCTGCTCATGCTTCTCGCTCCAAGGTGCACAAAATGACAATTGCCTTCATCAAGAAATGATATGGTAGAAAACAAATTTCGTTAAGATTGAAAGAATGTGAGCAAACTAGCAGGATGGATAAAAGAACCTACAATAGGACTCATTTATGTCCACCGTACGATACTAAAACATTCACCTAGGCTCAGAGATACCATGTACTTCTTATAATTCATGAATATTATCCTCATCATCATCCGACTCAGAAGGACCTCTTGCACCTCCACTCTTCTCATACACCTTCTTTATGATAGGATTGCAGACCTGCTCCAACTCCTTCAGCTTATCATCGTAGTCATCCTTTTCTGCTTTCTGATTGCCATCCAACCACTCCATGGCTTCCTTCAATGCGCTCTCCATCATCTCCTTATCATCCGATTTGATCTTGTCCGCGAGCTTGTCTTTATCATTGATGGTACTTTTCATCTTATAAACATAATTTTCGAATCTGTTCTTTGCATCAATGTTCTCCTTGATCTTCTTATCCTCTTCTGCAAACATTTCAGCTTCTTTCACCATCCTGTCGATCTCCTCCTGGCTTAGACGCCCTTTGTCATTCGTGATGGTAATGGATTTAGACTTCTGGGCAGCTTTGTCCTCGGCCGTCACATGCAGTATACCATTCTCATCAACTTCAAATGTTACCTCTATCTGTGGTGTTCCCCTGTAAGACATATATTAGGTAATTTAGCATCTGCGGTCAGTCCTCACTCTCTCCATTATCCCAGAATCTTTTGGGAAACAGTCTGAAATTTAACAAGAATCCATTAGCTATTCGTCTGTTCTTACCTTGGAGCTGGTGCAGTGCCACATAAATCAAACCTCCCAAGCTCACGGCAATCCCTTGTTAAGCTTCTTTCACCTTCATACACCTAAGAGTTTCCAAGAAATCAGAAAAGACTGAAAAAAAAGAAAAAAAAGAAAAGAAAAACAGGATATGTGAACGGAATTGGCGGAATTCAATTCGACGGTCCTTACCTTTATCGACACTGTTGTTTGGTAATCTTCATAGGTTGTGAAAATTTGAGACTTCTTCACTGGTATCACTGCGTTTCTTGGGATCAATTTGGTCATGACACCACCAGCTGTTTCGATTCCGAGACTTAATGGCGTGACATCAAGCAAGAGAATATCTGAACAAAGAAACGCTCAAAAGATCAGTTACTTTCAAACCGATGGCAATGCTTTAAATAATACAGTATCATATCATTGTTGTCACTACCTTTTGTTTCTTCTCCACCTGCACCACCAAGAATCCCACCCTGGATGGCTGCACCATAGGCAACAGCCTCATCAGGATTGATCCCTTTATTGGGTTCTTTCCCATCGAACAGGTCCTTCAGGAGCTGCTGCACCTTTGGAATTCTGGTGCTCCCTCCAACCAGGACAATTTCATTTATGTCTGTCTTCTTCAAGTTAGCATCCTGCAATGCCTTCTTCACAGGCTCTAGTGTCTTCTTGAATAGATCCATGTTGAGTTCCTCAAATCTGGCCCGAGTCAGAGGCTCCGAGAAATCTACTCCATCGAAGAGAGACTCGATTTCAACTCGAACCTGGGGCTGGCTGCTAAGTGCTCGCTTGGCCCTCTCGCATTCCCTCCGGAGCTTCCCGAGAGCCCTGTTGTCCTTGCTTATGTCCCTGCCATGCTTCTTCTTGATCAATTTGATGAAGTAATCCATGACTCGCTGGTCAAAGTCCTCTCCTCCTAGATGGGTATCACCACTGGTGGCCAACACCTCAAAGACCCCATTGTCAATGGTCAGGATGCTGACATCAAATGTGCCTCCTCCAAGGTCATAGACCAAGATGTTTTTCTCTCCTCCCTTCTTGTCTAGGCCGTAAGCGATAGCTGCGGCAGTGGGCTCATTTATAATCCGAGCTACATTGAGCCCTGCAATTGTGCCTGCATCCTTGGTTGCTTGTCTTTGTGCATCATTGAAATAAGCTGCAGATGAAAAGTAGCTCATCAGATTATGAAGAATAGATTATAAGCAGCAGAGTAACTTGATTAATTTCTCTCAAATTTCAGTCACATTAGTAAAATACAACGGATAGAAAGCAATGGTAAACTACAGCAGCCCTCTTCATATCCTTTTTCTTTTTCTTTTCCTTTTTTTTTTTTTTTTTTAAGGAATTTTCCTCATACAGCCCTCTTCAGATTCATTCTACTCTGAACTCAGTTTGACGTTTACCGTGCGCTAATGAAGAGATGTTTAGCATGCCTTGATATGACACGCAGTTCTCAAAATTTACAGAGAATATTATCAGCACTCATATAGGTAATTTGGAGATAAATTTTCAATATGTATCTTGTCAGCATCAATGTAACCGAGAGACAAAATAAGAAGAAAATTCATATCCATTTTTTTTAAAATAATTATGGCCAAGAAGACAAAAGATAGCAATTTATCAAGACAAACTGATTCACGATGGATGGAAAACAGGAGCCTTAAGAGATGGTAGCACAAGTTTGCGTAAAATGACAACTTCATCAACCAGGGTTGAACCTTATAATACTATATTGAAAAGGGTGGCAATTCAATGTAATACCGTTAAAAATGTCTAAAATCAGAATTGCAATGCGATTCATAACAGATAAAAAAAAAATAGGAGCTTTAAGAGATGGTAGTACAAGTTTGCTTAAAATGACAGCTTCAACCAGGGTTTAACCTTGTAATACTCGATTAAAAAGGGGTGGTAATTAAATGCAATACTCAATTTTTTTTTTTTTTAAAAAAAAATGTCTTAAATCAGAATTGCAATTTCCGGCTGACTGCAATATAGGCCAAACTGATGTATGCTTCACTCCGGGGCTGAGGCTGAAACTGTTAAGTATGAACCATTATAAACTATTATCTTTCTCTCTCTCTCTCTCTCTCTCTCTCTCTTTGGTTCTGTGCTCTTCTTCCACTTTTTTTTTTTTTTTTTTTAATCTGATGAATTATAATCCACCAAAAAGATGAAACTATAATCATCGCTCAAACCCTCAAAAATCGACATCAACAGCCACACCGAACAAGCTATCAAAATGGATGCACAACTAAAGGAGGAAAATGGTTTTTCTTATAATGATGAAAAGCCCATGCAGATGTCCATGTTACAGCACACACATGAGTCATGCATTGCAACAGAATTTCACATCAAGAAAACAGAAAGCCTAAGTTAAGAAATTTCATACCAGGAACAGTGATGACCGCATCCTTGATCCTGCGACCGAGGTAAGACTCGGCGGTCTCCTTCATCTTGCCTAGAATCATAGCACTGATCTCCTCAGGACTAAACACCTTCTTCTCACCCTTCACCTTCACCTCGACATACGGCTTCCCATCCTTGTTCACCACCTTGTATGGCAAAAACTTCATATCCCTCTGCACCTCCTTGTCATCATACCTACCAAGTATATCCAATCCCACCCATTTCAAGTCACCACCCATATTTCACCAAAATAAAGGCGGGAGAGAGAGAGAGAGAATTGCTACAAAGGGTCGATGAATTACCTCCGTCCTATGAGGCGCTTAATGTCGAAGATGGTGCGCTCCGGATTGAGGGGGGCCTGGTTCTTCGCGGCCTCCCCGATGAGGCGCTCGTCGTCGGTGAAGGCCACCCACGACGGAGTGATCCTGTTCCCCTGCTCATTCGCGATGATCTCCACTCGTCCATTCCGGTACACCCCGACACATGAGTATGTCGTCCCCAAATCAATCCCAATCACCGTCCCAAGTTTCTTCTCGTCCTTCCGAGTCGATGCCGCCGCTAATCCCGATATGAACTCTAAACAGAAAAATTGAACCAAGAATATAAGCAAAAATGTAATAAAATATGATTGATGAGAAGGATCATTTTGGAGAGAGCTTCGGGTACCTGAGAAAAAGAGGGAGAGGAATAAGAGTGCTATGGTTGCTTGCTTTCCTGCCATCTTTGTTCTTGTGGTAAGTTCTTGGATTCTTTGGTGAGCCCTTGAATAGCTCATGGAGAGGGAGACGGAATGGCGTCAACTTATATATAGGTTATGGGAACGGTTGCGAGTAGAATCGGCCAGAACGTTCCAGCCGATCATGGAATTCCACGTCACATAAGCCGGGGGGGAGCTTAACACGTGGAACAACCAACCGGAAATTGACATGTCGGAAGGAGATCTTATTAGCCAGAACGTTCGCGGATCGCCCAACTTGTTCGGCCACCGACTCTGGCAAACGAGGGCGCTCGGCACACGCCGACTCTTAAATCTTTCTTGGAGTTGGATCCGTGCTTACATGGTGCTAAGGCCGACATCAACACCACCGTGTATCACCAATCACAAACTGCCACGCAGGGTAGGGCGACCGTTGAGGTAACTGTAGTTGTGCTCATGAGGTTTTTTATCGTGCAAACGGGCTCCGGTTCGATTTTATGGAGCAAACCGGTTTTTCTTCATGGCATATGCCTTCTAAAAGCATTGTGGAACACGGTCTCGATTGAGATAAATAGCCCCAAGTTAGTCGTCTGCTCTCACTTTTCTCACCCATTCCAGCGATTTGATTTTGGTTGACCTCTCCCATGACGGCAAACTACCGGTCATCCTCTAGCGTCCGCTAATCCGTTCAACATGCTTGCCAATGTTCTACTAGTTGTCGTCTAACCTGCACCATTCTGATTATTTTCAATTTGTTCACTAATTTTCCTCCTCTATTTGGAGCTTGTTGTACGATGCTTACTCGCAAAGAAACTACCAGTCCAGATTCAAGAAAGATCGGCTGTGGAGAATTATGGAGGTGATGGAATTTGAAGCTTGTTGCAGATGATCAAGGAGGGTTACAAAATTGTTGCAAATGCTAAAGAGATCCAGGCGGTGATTTGCTTCTATGATGAAGATATGATGAGAAATGTAGGAGTGGGTTGGTGATACGTCTCGGTTGTTAGCTCATGAAGCTGATAGCCATGGTGTACGTATGTTGGTGGCAAGCTATTGACCACCATAGCAATGATGTAGTTGCAGAGATGCACCTTGCACTTGCATGATTCTGAACACATCAGTAGCCATATGATGACAACACAACTTCATCGTTCAATAAGCGAATTTTCATTACGTATGATATATATAATGTTTACTTGGGTGGATGGTGGTTACTAAAATAAATGGAATGAAAAAAGTGAAATGCAGTTTTATCATTTTTATTTTTTGAAAGATAATGAGGTTGGTGAAAAGTGAAAGAGTTATAAGATTCGAGTAGAAAAAGGTATGTGGGTACGTTCCACTTAGAGAAAATACGTCATGGACAAGATATAGTCAGAGATTGTGTATCAAAGAATAATTATAGGTCATGCGGTATGGATTGATGTCATACGTGCGATTCAAGAGTTACGGACGTGGAGGATCAATCATTGAGGTAGATTTTTTGACGGTTATCAACTAAATTCAGAAGCGAACCACGTATTGCGACATCCATCCTTTCCTAGATGACATCTAGAGGATCATTAATTGGACGACGACGACGATTATCCTTAGGTCATGAGGAATATTTTATTTTTTAATTTTTTGAATTATTTCTAGTTGGACCGTCTACTTGTACTAAAAAATTATGGATTCTCTAAAAAGATGTGAGAAGATGGTGCTTGTCGTAGAGAGGGAGTTAACACTAACTTCTGGATCCGCCTCAGTTTGAGAAGGAAGAAGTCACAATTGCAAAATTTATGCGGAGGTTAAAGGATGGTCTATGTAGTCGTTAAGCTGAGTGCGGGGACTGCTCAAACATTCCCGAAAAGAGCTGAGATCCGAAGAATAGCTGGGAAAGAAGCATCTGCAGGTTGTTGTCCTTTTCATTTTTTGTCCAATCTCTAAAAAATAATGTATTAATCGATTTAATTTGCCGCCTCGCTACTGGAAGCGGAACAATCCATTGCTCCTCTCCTTCCACAGGGACCATAAAATGACGGAGATGAGTACATCCGTATGTCTGAAGGTCATGGTAAACCTATATTTTTGCCTTCATGAGTGCCACAAGTTTATTGAGTCACTTAGAAATTTAAGAATGTTGTAATTTCAAAGCAATATTTGCCGCACTTCCTCAGTATATGAGCACAGAAATATGAGATGATCTCTATCTCACAGGCGTTATAGCACAGCATGCATCTGTTTGTTCAGCAAAAATCTTTTTTTTGCCGGGACTCTAGAGCTTAAGAGTTTCTTATTGCAGCACAACCAATTTAGGATACGTTTGATTAGTTATTAAAAAGATATTTTTATTATTTTTTTTATTTTTAAAAATTAAAAATTAAAAAATAATATTTGATAATATCATGAAAAGTAAAAAGTAAAAATCATTTTATATACAAAATAATATTTTTTTTATTTTTTTATTTTTATTTTATATATAATTATTTTTCGCTTTATAATAACATAATTATCAAACATAATTTTTACTTTTTTTTTTCCTCGATAGTAAAAATAAAAAAATTTAAAAATCAAAAAGTACAATCAAACGCATCTTAAATGATTTTTATTTTTCTGGGATGGGCAACCTTTCCAAGGTGGGATATCATACCTCCATGTATTAGAAACTTGCAGCAGGCAGCTACCGAGAAAGAGTACCATGGGAGCCATTTCCATCATTGCTCATCGTTTTGATCGGATATTTGCCAAAATGAGCTCCATGCAGCTGGAGGAATGGGACTTCTGAAGTTGAAGTTCCAAACTCTGTTTGTTTATGAAGGCTGCGACGGTGCTTGATTTATTAATAGCAAACCAGTATAAGGTTGGGAAGATCGTTCTGAAGCAACCGTCCGTTGCCCAGTCGTCTTCCCGAAATGAGGTTTGTTTCTCATATCCGAATCGTGGTGAAGGAGGGCATGAGGTCTCCAACTTTTGAGTATACTCTTCCAAAAGGGTAAAGCCTTCTAGTTGAGGCATGGAGATAAGGTTGATGGCATTGATTTGGAGTAACAACAACACCTGGTCTTTGTTCTAATGAAAGGAATTTGTCTCACCATTTAGGAGGTAGCGCTTGGCTGAGAACCTGAAGGTCGATGATTCCAATGCATTCCAGATATTTTGGCCAACAGATAGAATTTTGAATTTGCTGCATTGACTCCCCTCGTTTCGACAAATGTGGTTGATATCTTTGATGATAGAATTTTGAGTATGCATAACTGATATGTAATAGGTTGGGATCATCCTTGATACCGAATTAACTAAAGTAAGCCAATTGGTGTTGGACAAAACACTCTCTTTCCACCCAGATAGTTTTCTGTCTATCTTGTCCAATAAGAACTTCCGGAAGGGGAAGGCCTAAATATTAGATGGAAAATTCAGCAAGTTTGGCATCCCAGAATGGTCGCACAGCCCAGAGTCTCATCTCTATCAAGTCCTAGTTCCACCAATTACGTTTTGCTGAAATTTATTCTCGGACCAGATAATAGTTTAGAAACATACAGTATCAGTTTGATGATGTTAAGCTGAAACTTTATAGCTTGGTAAAAGACAACAGGATCATAAACGAATTGGATGCTGTGCATGATGGCCGCCGGATTTTTTGGTCCGGTTGTGTGGAGGAGTTTCTTAATGGGGGCTTGTTTTAATAAGCGATGAAAAGTGTCGGCAACTAAAATAAATAAGAGGGGGGAAAGGGGTGAGGCTCTTTTTGTTTGAAAACCATTTACCAAGAATTTCATTGATGGTAATGGCAGAGCTTGAAGTCGTGAGCAGCTGATGAATCCATGGAATGCATCTTGCCCCAAAATTTATTTTTTCCAAAAGCTTAAATATAAAGTCCCATGGAATGCCGTCAGAGGCTTTTTTGAAATCCAATTTTATGAGTGCTCCTTTTGTCCGAAAATCCTTGCAATGGTTGATGATCTTAGATATTACGGCAAAGCTTTC
Source organism: Cocos nucifera (assembly GCA_006176705.1). Classification (NCBI taxonomy): domain Eukaryota; kingdom Viridiplantae; phylum Streptophyta; class Magnoliopsida; order Arecales; family Arecaceae; genus Cocos; species Cocos nucifera. The sequence goes on from QRFJ01000054.1 coordinate 2,586,556, forward strand.
GGATATCAAACATCCCTTGATGAATGCGGATTGGGATGGGGCAATCAAGAAATCAATTTACCTTGCTAAGTCTGATAGGGAGCACCTAGAAACGATCTTGATGATTCTATTTTACAAACTGATGGGCCTAAAATCTTGAGAGAAATATCGGTGTAGTTGAGTCTGGGTAACCATTCCATGAAGAGATTCAAGAGATCCCCTTTGACCGTATTTTTGGCAGAAGGATGTTGGAAATCCTTCGGGCCCCAAGGCCTTGTCTTAAGCATGTTCGATTTCTTCCTCCGGTGAAGTCAGAGTCCAAATCACGTAGATCAGCTGGTTCCTCCGGCTGGAGTTTTGCCCAATCCACTTCAATACAATCAGAGCTGCAAGAACCAAAGAGTGATGAATAAAAAGACAGAAAAGCTTGGTGCATATGTTCCTGTAATAATATAGATTTAACAAAAAAAAAACTCACACGCTGTAAGGTAGGAGATGGAAGAAGACTCGCAGTGGGAGTCTTCCTCTTCTCCATTTTTGATAAGGAGAAGAGATCCTAGAGCAATTAAATCCTAGGATCCATGCCCTATATATAAAAGAATCCTCCCCCCTCCTTGCCATCTTGCTCCAAAATCTCGAAAAATCGTTGTTGATTTTTAGAAATTTCTTCGAATTCTTCTTTTGGATTTCACCAAAATAAGCCACCGAATTTCTTCCTCATCTCGCCAGATTTAGATAAGAATCTAAGTCTTTATTCTCCACCTTCCCTTATTTTTGTTGCCATTATTTCCACCTTGATTTGAGCTGGTAACTCGTCGGAAACCATGTTTGAAACTAGATTCCCTATTTTTGTTTTTTCTTTCTTTGATTTATCCACTACCATTGTTGTTGTTGATCATCGGAATAGTGGCTGCCAGCTACTGCCATGGCCTCTTCCTCTAGCCACGAGCATCATCCGTAGGGAGGAGAACCTCCCTTGCCTTGGGAATAAGAGCACAAAGAGTACCTTATTCCATGAAGAAGAAAGAGCCATGAAAGAAATAATAATAATAATAATAATAAGATTTTCTCTCTCTTTTTTCTTTGAGTTTGAAATTTCTATTTTCTCTTTCTAGAAAGTGCAATTTTTTTCTCCACTTTCTCTCTCTAGTATCTTTCTACTTTCTTTCTTTAGATTATTTCTCTCTCTATGTAATTCTCTCTCCATGATTAATCCGATAAAGATTCATTCTAATGATTTAGATCCAATCCAACCATGCTTCGAATCGAGATCCTTTTTCTTTCTTTATCCTATGTCTTTCTCTGTTGAAGGCTAATGATCTTATTAATTTATTTGATTAGATCATTTACTGTCAAAGAAATATCATATTTAAGGATTAGTTAGGTACTACTTTTGGATTCAATTTTTGATAGGTTTTTTTTTATCTCTAGATTTATTTTTATATATATTACTTATTTAAAAATTAGATTTTTAGATATAAAATATTTAAAAATTATTAAATTATAAAAATTATAAATTTATTTATGAAACATGATTGAAAAAAATGGAGCATGCATGGTGATACTTTTACATATTATAATTTTAACAAAGATAATCTTTCTTAAAATTACATAATCTCTAAAAAAATATATTTGTTCATCGATGCATAAAATCTTGAATAAAAATTATTTTTATATCTCTTTTAAATTATATAAAAAATTAAATTGATATTATTATAAAAAAAATATTTATAAGAAAATGGTTATGATAAAAGTATGAGAAAAAATTTTTAGTTAGACTATGATTGAATCTGGTCAACACGATTGATTGTTGGCCATACATCATAGACATTTTTTTTTTGTCTAGCTAATTGGGACTGATCACTAATAGAGTTAGTTATTTTGGGCCTAGCCAGTAAGGTTGATCATTAGCAGCATGCTGATGGATCGGTATTTTTTGTTCAAGACTAATCTCTTTATTTTATCACAGAATAAATCGTGACCGTGTAAATCAGAGCTATTTTTTTTTTTGGACCTAACCAGTGGGATTAGTCACTAGTAGCATGCTGATGGGTCAGGTATTTTTTATTCAGGACTAGTTTCTTTTGAATCTTGTTACATGGCTAATCGTGGCTTTAGTCAATGAAGACTAAGAAAATATTTATTATTTTTACTAATATGTATGGCATGTTTCTAAAAAAAAATTATTTTGTTACATATTATTTATAATTATTATATTTAAAAAGTAATTAAGCTTGATTCCTCGGAGATGATTAGTAACTTATGGAGCTCGTAGAATTCATCCCCTTTTTTCTATTTTTCTTTCAGATCCAAAAGATTTTATGGGACTTGAAATCGAGTGGTGGAGAGCATAAGGTCTTAGAGATTCTTAGTTTAATTTATTTCTATAAATATTGATCTAATTATAATAAAATATTACTGAACTATATTTTTGAATAAATAAAATTAAAAATTTACTTTTACTACTACTGTCAAGTCAGATTTAATGTAATTGTGTATTGATAAGAGATAAGACTTATATATTTTTTAACATCTTGCTCTAAAAAACGTGCAGCCATGAGGTTTTGGATGTTGAATTCAGTTCCTGATTCAAAATCCCGTTTTCATTGTCAAATAATTCCTGAATGTCATTTTTCCTCCTCCTATTAATTAAACATATATTAAAATATTTTGTATTATGGTCTCCTTCTCTTATCCACTGGTCCCTAGAGTGTACTCTCCGTAGATTTGTTCTTGGTTGGTGATGTCTATGAGCAATGACCTGTATATTGTGATCTCTAGTTCTGTTCATCGTTTGAAAGTTCTATTTCTTCCTCCAGCTTGTCCGTTGCATCAATCTTAGAGCAAAGGTCCCTTGTCGCAAGGAAGACGTTACCCACTATATGACTGCACCATTGCTTCAGGTTTCTTCTAAGCCTTCTTACCCCAAAGACTATTTTTTGCAGTCGAGTCTTAAATGTTCATAAACTCAATCTACCAAGATCTAATAAGATTGTCAAAATTGGGTTAAGAGTACCAGTAGCTGTCATATCTGAAAGGTTTTTATCCCCATGTAGCTTCTGAATTTTGGGTGCGCTGAAAATTTTTAGAGGGATGTGATCAGAATTTGTCCTTACCATCCTCAAGCAAGTGGTCAGCGGGGAACAGCCGTGCTTGTGTGTATATATTGACGAAACAGCGGTCTAGTCTTGCCGTATACATATTTTTTTGATAGTTAGATCATATAAATTATTGAAAAAAATACTTCAAACCCTTTCACATTAAACTCACAATAAGATCTAGAACAACGAACGAACTCTAATAAGCTAAAAAATATCTCAATCGGTGATCAGATGATGAAGATACGCACAAAAAAATATTAGAGAGATCGCTGAAGTGGGGCCCATGGTCAGCAAGCGACCAAGCCTGGCGCAGGCTGGCCGCATGGATGCAGGCCTGGCCCTACATGGCCCAACACGCAGGCATGGCCTAGTGCCTCGCACGGGCGGGCGTGTGTGTAGGCGCAGCCTCACAACGACATGCGGACATGCATTTTTTCCACGAGGTTCTGGGGTTTTCGCATCCCGGTAGGAATAGGATTCCGAGCATAGCTCTAATTGAGGTCTTTAAAAGGCCGGCAGATCAAGAGCTAAGTAGGTGGTGGCTTAGGCAATTTGGATGAGACTTGAGATGCTAGAGAGCATATAGAAGGCGCTAGCAGACAGTAAGAGTAGGGGCTTCGGACAGACAGCTAGACAACGATCTGTGGTTGTTTCAGGAGGTCTCCAAGAGAAAGTTTGGTAAGGATAACTTCTTGTTGAGAGGATTATATACATGAGTTAAGAGTGGATAATCTTCTCTTATATCTCTTTTTTTTCATAGTGAAAATTTGCATGCCTCGTGGAGATGAGTCTTTGCGCTAATCCACATACTTGATTGCTTTCTTATTTTATTTTCTTCTTTCTTGGTACCATAATATTTCGGTACTAGATTCTTAACAAGTGTATCAGAGTAGCTGATATCCCAACATGAACTTCTTGAGAGTTGGATTGATTTCAATTACCTCAAGAAAGTTTAGAACATTATTGGAAGCCCTTGATGAGGATGAACTGCTAGCAGAACCTTTTCTTCCACTAGAATGTCTGATGATGTTGAAATTAAACAAAATGATCCGAGGAACATGTATAGATTGTTTGAGATGCTTTAATTCATCAAAGATGTTGGTAGTTAATTTGTAATTAATTTTCAATATTAAGTTTAGCAAGTTCAAGAGTCATGTTATTGTTCCAGATGGCTATTCTGATACCAATTATTGGAATTCAATATCGCTCTAATATTAATTGTTGTAACATCACCATGGCATCACCTTGCTCTGATACCATGTGTTGCAGAAATTTCTGATCTTTAGCATTGATCTAAGGAGATCTTTGACATTCTCTGAGGACAAATCCACCTAATCTAGATCTATGATGGGGCACCTCCTTCCTTAGGCTTGAGGGAGGCGCCCTCTTGGGGCGGGAACTCTAGAGAGAAGAGATAAGAGAGATTGAAGAAGAAAATATCTATATTCCAATCTACGTTATAAAATCCTAATACAACCTATGTATTTATACATAGCTATTTAGCCCGATCAAAAACTCTTTGACTAATCTAATACATGAAAGCACTCATCGAGCTCATGTACATCCATGTCTCCATGCTCTCATCCCCTGGATCTAAACTCGATCTATACATATGTTAGCCATCTTAAGATCCTATTGGACCAGACCTTAAGATCCAAATAGAAAATTTCGTTCAGTTCTGTTTGCCACAATCGAGCCGGCTCTATCAGTAGCCGAGTTGGCTCGATCGCGTATCGTCCGAATCCTATCTTCTGTTTGCCTAAGATAGCTAGCTCGACTGCACCCCGAGTCGGCTCAATCTCAGTCCAGGCCGACTCGACTGCATATCCAAGCCAACTCACATGTATGTCAACCCTTATCTTGGCTGATTCTTCTCTTGACTTTGGTTGTTTGCTCTATCTTGTGTCCCAAATTTTCAGAGCACCTACCAAGCCCCTTAAGATCCTCATACCTGAACCTCGAGTCCGTGCAGGGCTGCACGCCATCTTCATTCTAGGATAACTCCCATCCTAGCCCTAGGACTCACACCTGTTCTAGACTCCCAGAGCCAACATCTTGGCTCCTCCTATGGCCTCCCAAGGCTTGGGAGCACCACATCAGATCTAACAATCTCCACCTTGGTGCACCCAAGCCTTGGCACACCTGACAATGTTCTCCTACATGATTCCACTGTCGCTGTGCACCCTGACAGCCTCTTATGCAAATACCATCTCTGTCAATCTTTTTTAACTATTGTGCACCCTTAAGGCCTTTGGGATAATTGCCTCCACCACTGAAGATCTTAGTTTGCTTCTTCGCACCACCCTAAAATTGTAGGAATCCTTCTGCTTGATAGCTGCATTAATTATCTTGGACTTCTCTTAAGATCTCGCAGTATTCCTGTATCGACACTCACTGCATATCCTAACACGGTCTCCTTAGAACTTCATCAGTCTTTTCTGTAGATGCTACTCCACCTAGAACTGTGCATCTCCGGCATTGGTGCTAGGATATCGATCCTCCTGTAATTCTCTGCTCTAAACTCATGTCACATTTTCATCGATGAAGCCACCTCTGCCCGGTGCTCTATCTGAAATCGAAGTCCACTTGATGATGCAGAAGTTGACTATATAACCGAGTCCCGCAAGGTCAATCACTCAATACTGCACTGCTGAGCCTGTCACTACACCTCGAACACCTATCACATTTTCACTGGTGAAGCCACCTCTGCCGATGCTCTATCTAAAATCGAAGTCCACTTGATGATGCAGAAGTTGACTCTATAATCGAGTCCCTCAAGATCAATCACTCAATGCTGTATTGCTGAGCCTGTCGCTGCACCTCGAACACCATTACTGCTCTTTCGGATCCTCCGCACTCCATGGATCCCTCCGAAGCTATCTTGAATACCTCTGCAACATGCAGGTACCTCAGAAACCTAAGAGCTCATCCAACTCTTTAAAATTAATGACTGAATCCTAGCCTTCTCCTCTTCTGCCCCTGCACTAGCCATTGCTTTAGTTGCACCCAGAGGAACTACAGCTCAAATCTTGTCTTGGGTTTAGACCCACTTATCTCATCTCGAGGCTCCTGAGACTCCCTGACTCTTTCTGAGATATGCTCTCGATCTTCTTGAGATGCCTCTTGACATTCTCTACTGAGATACCTCCCTCAGCTATTGTACCATTGAGCCTCTCTCTGCCCCTATGCCTCCAGGATAGTACTCCAGCAACACTCCAGCGCTTCCTGCCTCATCTCAATACTGCCTTCTTATAGATATCTAGGTCATCTCTTGCTACACATAATCCATCCTCCACATGAATCGCGACTCTTCCTGGTGCTCCTATAGAAGAAACCTGATCCAAGATCAGCTATCTAGCACTGACTTGCTGGACCTCCATGGATCATCCATCTTCATCACCTCCAAGACTTCGTAAATCCATGCTCTGGTCAAATCGTTGAATGCATGCCCCACTATTTCTTTCATCTTCCTGCAATCGAAGATCGTGTAGTCACTTCTTCAACTTTCTTTCGATCATTATCCCTTAGAAAATCTTTCTTCATCCACCAAATAGCCCTACACTATCCATCACTCTAGAAAATCCCGTCATCCGTCATACATCCCCGATCTCTCCAATCAAGATCGATCAAAAAATCATGCACCCAAATCTTCCATCTCGAAAAAAATCCTTCTCGTTAATCCTCTTAGCCTCCACCTTCAACCTGCTGCTTCTAGTTGGTCAAATCACAGTAATAACAAAGGTAGATTTGAGACATATCTTGAAATACTTGTATAGATTCCTGATTTCATCCTATATGACTTCTCCTTTGCTTCCATACATCATCAAGCTTTGATATCAATTATTGTTCTAGATAGGTGCTCTGATACTAATTGTTGGAATCTGGTATTGCTCTGATATCAATTATTATAACATCACCATAGCATCACCTTGCTCTGATACCATGTGTTGTGAAAACCCCTGATCTTTAGCATAGACCTGAGGAGATCTTTGACATTCTCCAAAGATAGTAGACTACCGATCTACCTAATCTGGATCTGTGATGGGGCGCCTCCCTCCTTGGGCTTAAGGAAGGCGCCCCCTTAGAGTAGCAACTCTAGAGAGAAGAAAGAAGAGAGAAAAGAGATTGGGGGAGAAAAAATCTATATTTCAATCCACATTATAAATCCTCATACAATCTATATATTTATACATAGCTATTAAATCGGACCAAAAACTTTTCTAGCTAACTCAATACATGAAAGCACTCACCAAGCCCATGTACACTCATGTCTCTCATGCTCTCATCCCCTGGATCTAAATCCGATTCATACATATATTAGCCATCTTAAGATCTTATTGATCCAGGCCTTAAGATCAAAGCAGAAAATCTCATCCAGTTCTGTTCGCCATCATTGAGCCGACTCTATCATGAGCCGACCTGGCTCGATTGCATATCGTCCGAATCCTATCTTTTGTCTGCTTAAGACAGCCAGCTTGATTGCACCCTGAGTCGACTCGGTCTCGGCTCAAACCAGCTCGACTGCATATCCGAGCCAGCCCACCTATGTGTTAGCCCCTTGTCTTAGTTGATTCTTTTTTTGACTTTGGTCATTTGCTCTATCTTGTGTCCCAAGTTTTCGAAGTATCTACCAAGTTTCTCAAGATCCTCACACCTAAACCTCGAGTTTGTGCAAGGCTGCACACCACCTTCATCCTAGAACAACTCCTATTTTAGCCCTAGGACTTACACCTATCCTAGACTCCCAGAGCCAATACCCTAGCTCTTCCTATGGCCCCCCAAGGCTTGAGAGCACCATACCAGATCCTACACATGTAACTCTTGTTATTAATGTATTGTGGAGTTTAAAGAGTCTTATTAAGTAAACTAAGAGTCATGCAGATTAAAGGATAACTTATATATTCATGAGCACGGTGTAAGAGTCACCTTCATATATCTATATATAGGACCTCATGTAATGAGTCAAGCAACGTGGAGTAATCTATGATTCTATATCTTATCCTTCCACTTCAAGTATTTTTTATGAGCATTATAATTCTTTTAAATAATTCCACAACTCCTACATCACCTTTCTAACATCTGGATAGCCTAAGAGAATGTTAGAAGGATGATGTAGGAGTTGTGGAATTACTTTAAAAAAATATTATGCTCATAGAAAAATACTTGGAGTGTAAGGATAAGATATAGAATCATAGATTACTCTACACTGCTTGACTCATTACATAAGATCCTATATATAGATATATGAAGATGACTCTTAGACTACCCTCATGAATACATAAGTTATCCTTTAATCTCCATGACTCTTAGTTTACTTAATAAGATTCTTTAAACTCCACAACACATTAATAACAAGAGTTATATGACTCTTGAACTTGCTAAACTTAATGTTGAAAATTAATTACAAATTAACTTCCAACACCCTCCTTAATTTATAATTTTTATAACATCTTTAATCATGAATTTGAATCACAACCAGGAGAAAAATCACATACAGCATAAGCTCTTTCTTTTATTCTACGAAAATATATCCCAGTATCTTCTTCAATCACTCTTTTATCCATCTTCAACTTTAACTCATTGAGCTTTTTCATTGCATCTTCATAACTTTTCTTCAAATTTTTATGATTTTCATACAAATTTTTCATAATAGTCTTGACTTTATCCATATCAACAAAATGAACATCTTTAATGGTAATATTATAATAAATACCTTTTAAATATTTGATTGCTTGTAGCGCAGCATCATTCTCGGCTTCTTTCTTTGTAACACTTGCATGACCATCGATCACTAAGCTTTCATTCGAGTCTTCAAACTCAACTATTGCTATAAAGATCGGTAAATGATCTGATCCAGATTTTCACATGTATATCTTGCTGGTGATAAATTCAATTTTTCAAGTATCTTTTTGAGCATCAATTTGAATGGTGTAATCACAGATATAGATATTTTATCCTCTATTTCAAATACTTGTTGTTGTTGTTGATAAATAGGCTTTTTTTTTTACTTCAACCTCTTAATTTTACTGAAAAACAACCGCACTTGTTGTCTTTTTTTACTTTCTCATAAAACTCTCAAGCTCTCTGGCTCTATAGCTCTCTGGCTCTGAAGCTTTGAGGTTATCTAATTTGGTGGCTCTATGGTACTCTGGCTCTACAAGTTGCTGTAGAATCAACCCTTTGCCTTGATAGTTGTGATAGGATCGATCTTGCTCTGATATCAAATGTTAGAAGGGTGATGTAAGAGTTGTGGAATTACTTTGAAAAAATATGATGCTCATAAAAAAATATGTAGAGTGGGGGATAATATATAGAATCATAGATTATTTCACACTGCTTGACTCATTATATAAGATCCTATATATAGATACTTGAAGGTAACTCTTAGTTTACTTAATAAAACTCTTTAAACTCCACAACATATTAATAACAAGAGTTACATGACTCTTGAACTTGTTAAACTTAATGTTGAAAATTAATTACAAATTAACTTCTAACAAAAAAAAATTTCAATAGTCACAAAGACCATAGATGTTTGTGAGCGTGCATTGGACTTCCACTCATGGTGCTTATTGGTGATGGTTGATGTCATAGATATACGATGCGACATTATGATGTGATCAATCTATAGGACTAAAATTATAGTTTGACTCATTATCGTTTGTTAGCTATACCATCCATTTGTGTTGGGTTCACTTAAGCTTGGGTTCGGTCATACTAGACTGGTTTAAGTTGTGGATGCAAGGACCAAGCTCAATCATAGATCATGATTGAACATTAGATTTAATCTATAAAACTAGCTTATAACCCATGCATTGCATGCATAGGATATGATTTTTTAAAAATAATATTTAATTTTATCTATTTATTTTATTATATCTATTTTATATATTTTAAAAATAATTAAAATAATTAAGAAAGAGTAATAAATAATTTTACTTTCTATCTACCTTCTAAAATTAAGGAAAATCTATATCTCTAACATTTTCATTATATATTATCTCAAAAACATTAAGGAGTACTCTTTAGGTTAGTCATGATAGAACTTACCTTAACAAACCGTAGGGTAAATATACATATAGACCATTACTATGGGTTTTCTGATCATAATTATGATTATATGCCACTTTTGGAAAAAATAATTACATTTGAAATCAATAATCAGCACATATATGAAAACTCCTAGGTAGAACCTGCCAGCCCAGAACCCATCGGCATAGCCCAGAACCCATTGGGACGGCCCATAGTCATTGGCACATGGCCCAAAACCCACTAACGAGGGTTCTCTTTAAATATTAAAAAAATTAAAAAGAAGGCTCAAATTCATCATTTAATCATGCATTGCAAAAATACTTTCAGTATCCACTATAACTAAACCAAATCGGCTACGAATGGTTGTCCGCTAAACAGTCGTTGGCTATCTAATATCACCTTGCCATTCAGAATTGTTAAAATATTTATAGAAGAAGAGTAAAAATAAAAAAAACTCATATCACTAAAATCATACTAAGAATTAACCATTTTCCATCCGAAATCATTGCAGCTTCTTTATAAAAAGAAAGAAAAATGAAACTAAATTTTTTAAATAAAATATTATAAAAAATAATAAAATAAAAATAGAATGCAAATATTGCTATAAATAATAATAATATTAGAAATATTATAATAAATATTTCTAATATCATAAATATTATTATAAATATTATAATTGATTATTAATATTATTATGAAATTAAATAAAAAATTATACCTATTGTGGGGAGTGGGGAGTGCAGACTGTGAGGGTCATCGACAATGGCGCTAGAGGGAGGACCAATGGCAGCGGGGTGGGTCGATAGCAGTGCTCAAGGGAAGGAGTAGGCCAAAGGAGTCTGGGATCGAGGGGCTGGAGCCGGTAGCGGGGCAAGCACCCCATGACGGCACTAGAGGGAAGGGGGCGACGGGGAATGGGGTCGAGGGAGGTGAGGCTGATGGGGATAGGGTCAGGGCCGAGGGAGGTGGGGCCAAAAGAGGTGAGGCCGAGGCCAAAGGAGCCGGAGCCGGCGATGGGGCCGAGGGAGGGGGTGACGGCGGGATGGGTAGGTAGGATATGAGTAGCCAAGGCGAGAAGAGAGAAAGAGGGAGAGGGAAGGGGGTGGCCGGTGATGGGATAGGCCAGTAGAGGGGTGGGTCGTCGGTAGGAAGGATAGTTAGAGCTCAGATAGAGAGGAGAGAGAGAGTGAACGAGAGGCTAGGAAGAGAAGATGAAAACTCGGGGCGCAAGCAAAATATAGCCAAACCTATGACAGTAATTTTCGAAATCACTGCCATAGATCTATTATAGCGGTTATTTATAACTGCTGCCATTTATTTTATAGCAGTAGTTATCAACTGCTATAATAGACACTATAGCAGCGGTTATTTTTAAGTGCTACTATAAGTGTATAATATAATTTTTTTGAATATGATATAATTTTGAAATTTAAAATCAATCTTCATCATTTATTATCTAAATAATTATTATTAGAGTATTATTATAAAAGACCATCTCGATTTGATAGCCCTTGTTATGTCAATCGATAAGATTTAATTTCGACAGCCACGAATGATCGTATAATGATCTGATAGATAAAGACCATCGATTGATCCAAAAACTTATAACGATAATCTCAGTGATGTTTGTAGCATATTATCAAAATTTTACTTTAATCAAACATCATTATCATCCTTAATCTAGCATGGCATTATTCTGGCCATTAAATAAAAAATGGAAAAAGGCCAAACGATGTCTGATTAATAGACGATTTTTGGATAATTGATCTTTGGTACTATTTTAGTTATTTGTATTGTGGTGATCGTAAAATTCAAATCATGTCTATATGAATTATCCATGTTAAACATATCTTATAAAAGTACAAGCATAATTACATAAGACCTTTAATAATGAGTATCGGTATGTATATAGTTTTGAATCATTCATATACGCATAGTTTGAATTATACGATCACCATCATATAAATGATCAAAGTAGTACCAAAGATTATTTATCTAAAAAATCATCTTATAATCAGGCACGATTTAGCTTTTTGATTACTCGCTTTTCATTTAATGATCGAAATCATCTCATACTAAATTGATCATGATAATGATATTTGACTAAAGTAAAATTTTGATAGTGTACTACAAACATCACCGAGATCATCATTATAAATTTTTGGATCAATCGATAGTCTTTATCTATCAGATCATGATGCGGACATTTATGGCCATTGAAATCAAATTTTATCAATCGACATAGCTAGGGCTATTAAATCGAGATAGTCTTTTGTGACGATACTCTAACGATAATTATTTAGATAATGAATGATGAAGATGGATTTTAAATTTTAAAATTATAAAATATTTAAAAAAATATGAAAAAATTTATATGATGCATCTGTAGCAGCGGTTATACTTAACCATTGCCATAGATCCAATCTATGGTAGCAGTTACCAAAAACTGCTGCCATAAGTCCAATCTATGATAGTGATTACAAATAACCGCTTCCACTGACTGAACATATAGTAGCGGTTGATTAACCACCGTAATAAATGAAATTTTTGGTAGTGGTTAGTATTGCAATAGTTATAATTAACCGCTACCATAGATTGGATCTATGGCAGCGGTTTTCGATAACTGCTATCATAGATCCAATATATGGTAGTGGTTATTGAAAAATCACTGTCTTAGATTCAATGGTAGGTTTTCAAACCACTGTAATAGTAAGTACTGTCGTAGTTCCATTCTATAGTAATACCTCTAAAGATATGGTATTTGCACAGATTAACGAGGGAGAGGGGAAAAGAGGGTGAGCTTTCATGTTGGACTTGGTCTTTGATGCCTGTAGTCTATGGGTCGATGATTCGTCACTTGAATTCAAAAATATTGTCTAAATCCAGTTTTCTAGTTCGATCTTTGTTCGTCCATTATTGTTTTCTCTCATAGTCGAAGCATCTTCTTATAGGAACTCGATCGGTGAAGATCTTTTCCATGATCTCTGATGGCCCCTTATCGTTCTCGTGACCTGCCTCTCTCCACGTACACCATCGTAGTAGCAAGGATTATTCCAGTTGTCATAAAATTGGGCCTCTGGTTCTAGTTTTTTTTCAATCCTAGCCTTCATCCTTTTTCTTTTCTTGATCGAAGTTTGAGCCATATAGGTATACGGGATGCTGTTTGAATGTTGGGAGGGGGTGGAGAATGATGATTTGCTCGCTAAAAAAATTTTAGAGCTCCTCTCCTGGAGAACCGATTTTGATGAAGAAAACTCATATTTTTATCATTTTGAACTGTCCTGCTATATTATTTTTGGTGTGTATGTTGTACCATGTAAATTCGACTCATTTGACAAGAAAAAAAAGTGAAATGCATTTGTTTATTTGCTTATTTATTTTAAAGACAAGGTCCATATGCCATTATAGTGCAACCCTCGGTTTTAAAAAATGGGTAGCCTTCTCTTTGATTAAACCCTTCGAGGCCTAAAATAAAATCAAGATCTGATCCTAATTTTCAATACAACCACTAATAGACTTGTGGGGTAATTGACACCTTTTTGGTATGAAAAATAGTTAGGAGAATTATTATGAAAAATCCTAATCTTTAGCGTAGATCTGAGAAAAATTTTGACGTTTTCTAAGAACAGTATACCACCGATCCACCATCTGGATTTATGATGGGATGCCTTTCTTCTTAGTTTTAGAGAAGCACCCCCTCTCTGGAGCTTATTCAAGGATCTAGAGCAGCAACACTAGAGAGAAGAAATAAGAGAGATTGAAGAATAAAAGATCCATATTCCACGTGTCTCTTATGAAATCCTAATATAGCCTATATATTTATACATAGCTATTAAGCCCAACAAAAAACTCTCCTGGCTAATCCAAAATATGAAAGCACTTATCGAGCTCATGTACATTCATGTCTTTCATTCTCTCATCTTCTGAATCTAAACTTGATCGATATATGAGTTAGCCCCCTTAAAATCTTTCAAATCAGACCTTAAGACTGCTATGATCAATCTAGACCCTAGTCCCAAATAGACCTGTGTATCTCTGCTCGCATAATGAGCCGGCTCAGTCTCAGCATTGAATCGGCAAATCTGAGACTGGGTTGACTCACAAAAATACTAAATCGATCCAGTTGCATACCGTACCTATAGTTCCGAATGCGCACTTTTCTGTTTGACTTGTCCTCTAAGATATAATCGATCTAGTATTAGATTGAGTTGACTAACTTGTAGAAACAACCCTTCTCTACAGTCTTCATCCATTAACTTTAGTTTCTTATTCCATCTTGTGTCCTAGATTTTTAAAATACCAATCAAGTTTTTTAAGATTCTCAACATCTGAATCTTAAGCCTCTAGAGGGCATCTCTACCTAGGATAACTCCTATCATAGTCTTAGGACCACTCCTATCCTATTCTCCTAAAGTCAACATCCTGATTTTTTCTGTGACCTTTCAAGATTTTGGAGTACCCCGAATAAGGAACTCTCTTTTACATCACAATTCTCTAACCTTTACAACAAAAGCATTTGCATGATAGTTGGTCAATAAAAAATTCAGAATATGAAGATGGTATAGTTGGAAAAAGTGGAAAATATCGGACATGAAAATGTTAGCAATGTGAAAGCCCCATGCAATACAAATATCCAAGTTTGTATTATGTAATAGAGTAGATGTGAAGAAGTATTTGATAAAGCAACTAATGAAATATTATGAGGTATAGATTTTTGTTTGCCATGGCAATGATCAAATAAATTCGAAGGGTACAAAAGCAAATAAATACGTTCACATGTGGAAGAAGGCTAGACAATGAAACCAGCAGATTTGAGCAAACCAGCCTACTTATTTCTTACTTAATTATCTTGCTTGCCTTTGTAATGAGGTGTTGAGGATGATTTGAGGATAGATGGCCACGTGTGGCAATGATTTGGCAATGAAAGTGATAATAATAACGTGACGAGATATATTGTCAAGGCATGGGTGAATGTCAAAGGCTAACGAAGTTTGTGTACATGGAGTTGATAATGTTTTCATAGACATGGTGACGACAGATTATGGTAAGGCATGGTCACTAGAAAATGCATGATCAGATTTGACATTAAGGAAAGAAGAAATATCAAAAAAAAAAAAAAATCAAAAGATATATATATATATATATATATATATATATATATATATATTCCAAGAATTTTTTGGGTGTGCTGTAATTGCAACCTTAACTACCTATTTGTTTTCTCAAAAATTTCTCCCACTCAACCTTGGATGTCCGATGGCATCAAGGCTAGTAGTTAATTGTCCCAGAAATAGATTCGTCTTCAATCTTTATTTCTTTTGCTCCACAACTCCAAGCATGCTTGGATATATTTCACTATACGGCCATCAAAAACTCCACATACAACGGCTAGTTTCAACCTAGTAGTCAATATCGATCAGGATTTCCATCAAATTAGTAAGGGACTGCGGAAGCAAGAGACTTTTCTACGCGAACCATGTACGAGCATATAATTTTCAGAAAAGGGACTTTATTATGAATAAATATTGTTTAGGGGGTTATACATAATTCGGCTTAGTGCTCCTCTATCACCGTTCGTTCGGAAGCAACGAAGGGCGAGAAGAGACCGAGGGGATTAAGATTCGAGGGGAAGGCGTAAGAGGTGTCGCCACAGCCCCTCGTTAATTCTTCATCCCTTTGTCTGCGCGTTCGAAATCCTAACCCTAGCCCTACCATAATTTCGCCAATCATTTCCCACACGATGGCTAACGACGAGCCATCGTCTCTTTCCTCTGCCGGCAAGCACCGGAGGTCGGCGGACGACCAAGGACCGGAGGAGTCGTCGAAGCGCCGGAAGCACCACCATCACCACCACCGTCACCATCGCCACCGCCGCCACCGCCATCACAGCGAGCACGGCCGGGAGAGGGACGAGGGGGAAAACGCCCCTCCCGTGGCGGAGGTGGATGGGGCGTCCTCTGCTGTACCGGAGCCTGGTGATGACGACCGGGAGGAGGGAGAGATCCTTGAAGAAGACGAGGGAGGTGGAGATATCAATGTCGAGAAAGGCGTCGGCTTGGAGGTGGGAGGGGGTTCTGATGCTGAATCGGGCGAGATCAAGGCGGACGGTGTCGATGCTTATTCCAAACGGGTCAGTTTCGAGATCTCTTGATGCTTTTAAATTGCGTGTTCGATTGCTTCTCTTTCTTGTTATCAAATTCTGTGTTCTTGATTGGGAATTTATCTCAGTATTCCGTAGAATTTCATAGAATTAGTAGGAGTTACATCAAGAATAAAAGAAAGAGGCATAACATGACCTGTATATCGAGTAAGAAGATCAGCTGCTGAAGTCCATAGTTGAAAGGTTCTTTTTTTCATCCCGAAATGAAGAATCCCTCTTATTTTTCGTTTCTTTCCCAATTTTCGTAGGCTTGATAATTATTTATCGATGAGCTTAATCTTTCTTGATTGTTTTTTGGAAGCTCACAATTTACCAGTTGGTTTTTGGGATTAATCACAGGGAGCTTCTGGGGAGGAGGTTGCTTTGTCAGGCGATAGTTTCAAGGTGCTTAATTCTAATCAGAATACATTGACGGATGAAAGCATGTTGAACCAATCTCATCTTCTCGAGAACTTCAGTGGTAAGGATGAAGTTCAAGTGAAGGGATACGAGGCAAGGAGAGAAACATGTGTTTGGGAGACTGATAATATATCAGTGAGTGATGGGGAGAGTGAAGGAGCCACTGTTGTTGAAGCAAGACAACAGCGATCAGAGTCACCTCAGAAAGGAGCTGAGAAGGAAAAGAAGCACAAGGACGTTAAACATGATAGAAAAAGTCAGTTACGATCTAGGTCCCCGGTGTCAAAAAGTCAGTTGAGATCAAGGTCTCCTGTGTCTAGAGAAAGTTTGCATACAGCAACCCACAGGAAAAGGGATAATTATGATAATAAAGATTCTGAGCATAACTTGGAGAGGCTTGAATTGAGGCAGCATTTGGATCCAGGGGATGCTGACAGTAAAGTATCAGATAAGAAGGACAGATCCATATCACACAAGAATTTGCAGGACAGATACAAAGACACCAGACGATCTCCATCTTACAGCAGGCACATTGCTGAAGCTGATCATAGGGGTCGGTCAAGGTCCCGTGACCATATGCGGGAGAGATCTTATGAAAGGGGTTCAGATTATTATGCAGATGGTGGTGCTCAATCTGGCCAGTTTGAGTTGCAAGGTGATGTCAGGAATGAGTTGGATAAATATGCAATCGGAACTAGAATGAGTGAAAGAGGGGTACACAGGGAAAGAGAGAGTAGTAATAGTTATTGCAGATACGATGAACGGGGGGACAGGCATGGCACTTGGGAAAGAGATAGGGATAAAGAAAGGTACAGTAACAGTCTTAGAGACAGAGATAGTAAGGAGATGGATAAGGGTTCTTGTAGAGAAAGGGAGAGGAGCAGTAGCTATAGCAGACATGACAGGCGGGAGGACAGGCATCGAAGTAGGGACAAAGAGAGGGAAATAAGCAGATATGGTAGTGGTAAAGAAAGAGATAGGGAGAACCTGCGGGATATGAGTTGGGAGAGGCATAGAGAGAGGGAAAGGGTAAGGGATATTGACAGTGAGCGTGAAAGGGACAGAGATGGCGAAGATAGAAATAGGAATCAGGTTAGAGATAGGGACATACGTGTGCATACAGAAAGAGAAAATGGACTGATGGAAAGGGATAAGCTTGCTACTCAGGACAGGCATAGGTATTCTAGGCATTCAAAATATGATCAAGTGGAACATTGCAAGGAGAAGACAAGATCCAAGGACTCCACCAAGGAAAGTAGTTATAATAGACGCAACCCTGAACAAGAGAATGTGCAATCTATCAGGTACATTTGTTATATTTTAGATTTGTCAATGAGATTAAATGCAATACCTTATTTTTATTTATTCATGTTATCATGCTTCATGTGACATGTTCATACATTTGTTTTTAATGGTAGGGAGGAAGATGAAGAAGACTATCAAGAGAGAGTTGAACAACAGCTTGCAAAACAGGATGAGGAAGATGTTGACAAAATCAAGGAGGAAAGCAGAAAAAGGAGACAAGCTATCCTAGAAAAATACAAGCAGCAGCAACTGCAGCAACATGTGGAATCCTCATCTCATGATAACGGGAAAGGTAAACTTTCTTTTCCATCAAATTGTTACAGTACATATCTTTCGAAATAGAGGATATAAATTTCATTCCAATATTGACCTTGGTTTTCCCTGTTAGTCAAATTAATCTTATATATCCTTATTAATATGTGTGTGGACCAGAGGAAAAGGCATCTACAGATAAGGACAAGCTGCAGGAGGTAAAGTCTACTAAAGATGATAAACAGGCCCTGAATGAAGAGCTTGAGAATAGGCATGATACTTTGGATACGTATGTTGCTGATCCATCATTTGTTGTGGCCAAGTCACCTGTGCAAAATGGCCAGTTGGTTGATGAGATAACAACTGGTGCTAGGGGGCTTGGGGAGGGTACTCCCAAGGTTTGTTACTTGATCTATCATATGACTTCAGTCTTAATACATCTGGGTCTGTTTATTCAAAACATGTTCTGATGCTGGTCGAGTACTTGTTTTTGAGTAAAAGATGCTTACTGTTTTGTTCTGAACATTTTTTTTACCCTACAGAGTGAGAGATCAACTGATATGTTTTGTGATGACATCTTTGGAGAATCACCTGCTGGAGTTCGTAAATTGGTAAACTATTATGCATATATTTACCTTTATTGTCAATCTAGTTGCAGCACTTGTCTGTTGTAATCCTTTTTTTCTACCATTGGTTTTGTGCTCCATTGTTAATAGGGCTTGAATGGAGTTGGGGCCCGGCCATGCCTCCTATGCTGGGCCTGTCCAAAACCCAATTGGGCTGATAACCTAATTGCTGTTGTTGACTTCCTCCTCTCTATGGCCAAGTCCGAGATGTGAGAGAGATAAAGAAGGAGGGGTGCCACATTGTCAATGGCTCCCCACCAGCGGTGCCACCATGGCATCTGCTTAATTCCGGTGGTGCCCGCCACCTTTGCCTCCGATGTTGCCACTCTGGTCCTCCTTATCCTCTCCTTCTGCTTCCTTGCCCCTCCCTTCCATCTTTGCCACGGCCTGCCTCTCTTCTTCTATCCGTAAATGGTAGCGGCAGTTCTGTCATCCACCTTCCTCTTGGCTATTTGCTCTTAAGGCAACTCCTTACATTCCTCTCACATGCTACTGCCCTCCCCAAAACTCCCTTTCTTGCTCCCGCTAACCTCACCCTCAATGTTGTCAAATCCTCAATTCGAATTTCTTCCCTCTTTTTGAGGAATTGCCTCCAGGTTTGCTACCAAAAGAAGCAGGTTGCTATCACCCTTAAAGAGAGGTGATTGGATATAGAGTTGGGTTGGGCCTCATGCCAGAGTTGAGCCTTATTGGAGGTTGGCTTCAGGCATGAGTCTAGGCTTGGTTTTTGGGTGTGGTCTAGGCTGGGCTAAACATTAACATGAGTCTGGGCCGAAATTTCTGCAGGCCTTTCTTTGAAGCTCAAGCCCTGTATTGCTTTAGGCCTAGCCCATGGCCTGACCCTTAGCTGGCCTGGTCCAATAGGGCAGGCCCATTTCTAGCTATAATTGTTAATAATTGAATAGAAGCTGCTTGTATGTGAAATTGAATCTCAATTCATATGACAATCCAGTTGGTCAAAAACATTAAACTCGAGATCAAATATATTTAATTATCTCTATAAAAAGGGTGCTTGTGTTAAGAAAAGAATAACGTTAAATCTGTGCATATCTAAGGTTCATACATGCAATAGAATTTTCTGTGTTTATTTACTTTGTATCATGTTAGATACACCAATTTGGTTGGTCGTACTCTTTCTGTCTCCACATGTCTCCTCTGATGGTTAAGAGAGCTTAGTTGCAGCCTACATCTGAAATTTGATATCAGAACTTCAGTACTTTAATTCTGAAATTTTGGATCTTTGATGGTGAACTTCGATAAAGGGAATGGCAGTAGCATTCTGGGGGCAATGTTTTATCCTCAGGTTGAAGACAACCTAAGAAAGAGAAATATGATAAGTGGTGAGTGATGGAAGAAAGAACCAACATAAAATGTGGTTACCATTTGTAAAATCTGATATTCTACCAGTAGATTCCTCCATGTGATGTCCTAAATTCTTCAGAAAAAAGCCTAAAAGTGGGGGAAAAAGTTGAAGCAAGAAGAGCCCGATTGCTAAAAGTCCTGATCGTCTTGAATGGAAACATGGCTATACAAAATAACTAGGTATGGTTATAAAATGTGAACGGAAGCATTGAAGCTAGTATTGCTGCCTATCCATGGCAAGCAGTACACCGTTGTACTCTATTGTTGACCTGTTGGCATGGTACCACCATAGGTATAATATGGTACACATGAAAGCTTCATTCTTGATGTGTATGTGGATTTTGTGTAGGAACTATACTAAAGGTTTGTCAAACCAGTGCGGGGGCTTGTGCTGGCCAGTGACTGGTTCGGCATGGTATGGTTTTGTATCGTGCTGTTCCAGGGCATACCAAAAGAGGGAGAGGAAGGGGGAGAGGGAGAAGGAGAGAGAGAGAGTGGGAGGGAGAGGGGGAAGAGGAAGAAGGAAAGGGAGGTGCTGAGGCCTTTGGGGAGCTTTTGAAGGGGGTGGAGGCCAGTGACAGATTGAGAGATAGAGAACGGGGGAGGGAGAGAGACTTTCCTCCGATTGTTGTCAGGTTTCAATGAGGATGAAGGCTGGAAAGTTCGGGCCTTCGGCATTTCTCTGGCCTTCAAACAGGGTGAAGTGGTGAACAGAGCCTTCAGTCGAGGGTTTCGAAGCAGAGATGGCCATGCGAAGAGCATTTTGATTGGTTGGCTTTATATCTCGTTTCGAACCAATGAATCATAATGGTAACTGACCGGTCTGGTTTGGTATGTCTTGAACTGGTCGGTATGGCTTACCAATCCCTAATACTCATGCTTAAGTCTTTCCCTATTAAAATGTTGTAGCTTATGATTTGGAATGCTTATGCTTTTAATTCTCTTTCACATATGCAATGTAATGGAATTTTCTTAATTTCTTTGATTACCGCAGATTAAATGTGGTAGGCGGTATTGCTAAGCTCCACTGTATTGTTGATTATATTATGTATATCTCGTGTAGGGCAAAGGAGATGGCCTTCAAATTGATAGAAGTGGTCTTCATGACAACTGGGATGATGCAGAGGGATACTATAGTAAGTTTTGATACTTTACTTATATTTACAGTGAGAAAGCATATTTTGTTTAATGTTTCATGCTTCATTTAATGAATATCACATTTTAGGGACACGTGTTTTGCATATCAGCCTTTATTACATTGAAAGTTTGCCTTTTTTTTTTTTTTTTTTTTTTTGTGGCTTTGCCTGCAGGTTACCGGCTTGGCGAAGTGCTTGATGGTCGTTACGAAATTATTGCAGCTCATGGAAAAGGTGTTTTTTCCACTGTTGTTCGTGCGAAGGATCTTAAAGCTGGGAAAGGTGATCCTGAAGAAGTAGCCATAAAAATCATACGCAACAATGATACCATGTGAGGAGACATTAAAATGTCTAATTTTGATCTGTTATTTTTTAGTTTTGCCTATCATGATACTTACTGTTTAAATCATTTGAATGTTATCTTATGATGTAAATTATACAAGGTACAAGGCAGGTCAAGGGGAATTGGTCATACTGAAGAAATTGGCAGGCGCAGATCCTGAGGACAAACGCCACTGCATTAGGTTTCTTTCAAGTTTCAAGTATCGGAATCATCTTTGTTTAGTTTTTGAATCTCTTCATATGAATCTACGTGAGGTTCTGAAGAAATTCGGTCGTAATATTGGGCTTAAGCTGACTGCTGTGAGGACATATGCTAAGCAGCTTTTCATTGCGCTGAAGCATCTCAAAAACTGTGGCGTTCTGCACTGTGATATAAAGCCGGATAACATGCTGGTATATCTCTTCCTATGTGTCATCATTTTGCAGTTTTATATGGTGCATGATTCACATATCAGAAGCATGATTCTTTTTGCTCATTAATATGTGCATATGCTATGTGAACACCATGTTTATTTTGAAATCATACCAACATATTAGGGTTGTCTTCACTAAATGGTATCAATTTCTGTTTGGGTTGTCTTGACTAGATAATACTTGCTGGATTAACATATACTCTTTGTTCTTGTAATATCGTTATGTGTAGGTAAATGAAGCTAAAAATGTGCTAAAGCTCTGTGATTTTGGTAATGCTATGTTTGCTGGTAAGAATGAAATAACACCATACCTGGTCAGCCGCTTCTACCGTGCCCCAGAAATAAGTGAGTATGCATTTTGCACTCTCCATGCTTGGCATTTCTTTCAGGTCTTTCACTAGCTGTGGTTTTATTGTATTGCATTTTCTGGTACATGTTCATGTGCCTCTCTGTTATATTGCATCCATGCATGTGTGCAGTGTGCATTGTTTTTCGTTTAGTTTAGTTTAGTTTTTTTTCTTTTCTTTTTTTCTTTCTTTTCTGTTACCACTTATATGCTTTTGGTTAGTTACACTGGCTATACGTCCTATGATAGTGGAATTTTCTTTTGCAGTTCTTGGATTGCCATATGATCATCCGATGGATATCTGGTCGGTTGGTTGCTGTTTATATGAACTTTATACAGGGAAAGTCCTTTTTCCTGGTCCATCAAACAATGACATGCTTCGACTCCACATGGAGTTGAAGGGTTCTTTCCCAAAGAAGATGCTCCGAAAGGTGAGGTGCTGAAGAAAGTTCTCATGATGTTTACCCTTTTAAGAGGAGTTTGTTTCCATCTTTTATGATGAATACATCATGGAGATCTTGGGTTTAAATGTTCTCAAATTCCTCATTTTTTTAGTGCACATTAGTTGTGGCACGCTATTGCTTATTTTGACTTATTTTCATGCATTGCAACTTGAAGTCATAACATTTTTTAATTATTTTATTTTTGATCTAGAAAACCTTTTAGTGGCTTCATAACATTGAACTATATAAATGATGTCTTTACTCTTTTGGTTGAGCTATTGATCGTGTGCTGATGTGATAACTTGATACAGGGTGCCTTTGTTGATCAGCATTTTGATCAGGATATGAGTTTTCATGCTACAGAGGAGGATCCAGTTACAAAGAAGGTTACTACTCTTCTATTCAGATCTTCTTAAAGTCACAGAGTGGTGTTACTTTAGGTATTGTGCAATTAAAAAAGCAGTGCAATCCAAAATTTATAAGTGTTCACTCCTTTTTTGTTTCCTTTTCTTCCCCACAGACTGTTAAGAGACTGCTTCTGAATATTAAGCCAAAGGACATTGGTGCCCTCATATCAAGCTCTCCTGGGGAGGATCCCAAAATGTTATCGAATTTTAAAGATCTTCTAGAAAGAATATTTGTATTGGATCCAGAAAAGAGGTTGACGGTATCTCAAGCATTGAGTCATCCATTTATCACGGGCAAGTGAACTAAGATGCTGATTTTTCTGACTGCAGACATGCTGTTGAGCATGCCCCTAGTGATCTAACTTTTTATTTAGTCATCTAATTTTTCGGCATTTATCTGTCTTTTCCCTGCTGCATGGGAGCTCTAAGTTTGGAGCGCATGGATCAAGGTGGAAGAGATGCTGGTTGAAAAAAAAAAAGACCATCCTGCATGGCAGTTCTTATCAGTGGGATGTGTTCTGTTTCTTGTAAGACAACTTGTCAAAGGCGTTTTCATCTCTTGTAATTCATACTTTTGATCATGTGTTTTTGAACATCTATGAAAAATTACTTGTTCCTTTCCAGTATCAGTTAGTTGAACTTCAAATTGAGCTATTCAGCAAAACTGGGAATTAGAAATGCTTTCTATTTTAGTGATTGAACGATGATGAAAATATTGCAGCTTGTGGCCTTTGGAAATGGTGGCTGGATCTAGACCCTTTCCATGTTTTGGAAACTAAGTCTTATACCACTTTATAAATTTTGTCACTTGGCTTTTGGCATTTGTGTTATTTCCTTATTATCGGACAATGTTGTTAAGCCAGTTGTAAATGTAATGTGGCTAGTTTGTTTGCACATTTTGGCATCTTAATCTTGAAATTATCATGTTTATTCTTATCGTCAATCATTTATTATTATTTGCATAGTTATTTCATTTATCAAATTTGTTTGGTCCTTGGAGAGTCTAATTCTGTCTTTCATTCAGGGTTTCTGCCAGGCTATGAGGCTAGCAACAATGTTTAATATGCTAAAAGGCAACCAAAAGAAGGTACCCTTGTTTGATTGCTGGGAATCTTAATGTGTTTAAAACCCTTGAAACTGACATTTTTTGACTATAAGTCTCTCCTTATGCTAGTCCTGAAAGTTAGTTGAACAATACGGTAGGAAGGGTATAGCGTATCATATTGAGTAATCCTATATATCTTTATTTGACCAAAATTTCCATTTCTGTGGAACCTCTTTAGGAATCAATGTGTTGTTCTGTAGGATTTCATATGTGCTATGCAGTTGTCCTTTTTCTTTTTCTTCTCTTTTCAGAATTGCAAGCCTATAAATTATTTTCTAATGTCAAATTATGATATAGGTTCATCTTTTGTTCTCATGAATCTAATAATTCGACATACTAATGAGATATTTGGATCATCCAATGAGTTACTCTGCTTTATGAATAGTAGTAAATGTCTGCTCTTTTTTTTCCTGTACGTAACCTTGACAAAAGTCTGTCAAAACTGATGTTTGCTTTGGTGTTCTGGGGGCCTTTGCATAGGAGACTGCTGGATGCAGGGCTGGTGCTGTGAAAATTTTTCATGGTAAATTTTCCGGTGCTTTGATTTCTTCTAGTTATTCTGATTTGTTGGTTATTATCTTCTAACTTGAAGGTTGATTATCATCAATGAGCTGAACTCCTTTCCAGTATGAGCCTTACTAACATGACAATTTTTTTTAGGTGTAGTTGCTAATTTTTTGGAGACTCAGTAAGTTTCCTTTTTTCTTCTTATTAATTCTCACTATGCTTTGAGCAATTTCTGTCAGAATGCGGGAAAAGATATAACTGTGGTTGACTTTAACTTTATTATATTGCTTTGACTGGTTATGCTGTAGATATGGAAACCTCTTTTCATTGTGCGTGCATGCATGTGTGTGCATATATATATTGTTTTGGGTCAGGGGATTGAGGATGTAGAAGTTTCACTTGCACTGTGATTTGATAAAAATCATTCTTTAGTTTCATCACTTGCTATGGCTGCTTCCAGTGACAGTTTAGAACATGTTTCATAATTCTGGTCAACATGTTTTGGATTGTGAGTGATTCTGACTCATTCTGAAGTTGTTTTGGGTATTTCAAGTGCAAAATAAATAATTCTTTCTATTTTTGGGGTTGTTTTGATGGTATCTGGGCTTGATCTTTAGAATGGTTCTTTATTAAAAAGGGATTTGGTTAGTTTTAATCAACTTGGACCTTAAAGATTTAGTTTAATGTTTTCAAGCTAACTCAAACTACTTCCATGATTGAATTTTTAAATGTCATGCTAAGGTGGATGTGTTTTAAACTTTGGTGGAATTTAGACTGAGCCTTGCCTCAGTGGTTGCACTCCTCTTCTTGGTAACCAGAGGTTTGCAGTTCAGATCTTGGGTGGGGCATTCACACATATTTGAGCTTGGGTAATTATGGTGCAGGTGGGTCTCCCTTCCTCCCTCTCTAAAATGAAATGAAGGAATAGATTTGGATATGTGAATATTTTCAGGAAGGTTTAGGGAGTTTAAACTCCAAACAAAAGCCAATGCAATTAAAGATGGGGATTTAATTGTGAATTAATTTCTATATTTTTGTTTACTTTTATGACCTAGAGTTTCACTGCCTTCATAACCTTTTTTTTTGTGCTGAGGCTTTCAAAGATCTTTGACACTCCTATTCAATATGCTCCAGCCACATTCTCATAAATTCTTCTTTTACCAATTCACTTTAAGTGATTCTACATTTTCCCTGTTTATATCCATTCCCTCTTTCTTGTTGTCATGTAGCCCGTCCCTTATTCTAGATCAGTCATATTCATGACTGGTAGCTTCAGCTGTTTCCTCAGATTTTCTCTTTGTATAAATCATTATTGATGCATCTATGTCTCACTTTTAAGGGTTTGACAAACTGTTTTTCTCATAAAATGGAATTTGTGCTTTTGCAAATTATTTCATGAATGGAGCTGAAATAGTGTTGTTAATGGCCTTAGGTGCATCTAGGCGCTAGGCGCCTTTGGAGCCCAGGTGCAAGGCTCAGGTGTGCGCTTGAGAGAAGTCCGATGCAAAAAATAGAAAAACAGAGAACTAGCTATAGCAAGTAAAAGTTAGCACCATGTTATTAAAAAGTAACAACTAAAAACAGAAAAAGATCGAGCTATAGGTAAGAAGTCCAACATGTAAAAACTAGCTGTAACTCAAAAATAATTAAATAAATGCTTTCTAAATTTCTAATTGGCTAATCTTCCTTCTCATCATCATCAAGCAAACCATCTTCATCATTTTCTTCTTGTTCTTCTTCAGTATCTTTCTCATACTCATTATCTGTCTCTAATTCATCTACAAGCTGCACTTGGGATTGGTCTACTAGAGTTTGATCTTGATGATGATGCTGAAACTCCCTCTTTTGGAGATGTTTTCGCACAAACTCTAGTGCGATAAGCATGCTCATAAGCTCCAGAAGTTTCGGCAAAGATTCCATGTTAAATCATCATTATTATCACTAAATACTTGTTCTTATTCATCATTCCCATCTGTATGAACTCGCTTCATTCTTCCGGTCAACCACTCATTGCAATCATCAATATCTTTTAATGATATAGGGTTAATGTAATTTCATCTACTATATCGATGCATCCATGTCCAATTATACCTAACAAACATCAGATCATTCCTAATTTCTATGTACTATAACTAACCTTTCTTATGTACTATAATTGACCTTTCTTATGTACTATAACTGATATTTCCTATATACTATAATTGACCTTTCTTATATTTTATAACTGACTTTTTTTTTATTTCTTAGAAACTAAAAATTAATACTATAACTAACCTTATTGCATCTCTGAATAATGCAGACGTGTGTGCTTGAGGCACCTTGGCTGCGCCTGACGGCTGTTGCCTCGCCTAGGGGGTACAGAGGCGACGGCCCTTGTGTCTACCATCTTTTGCGCCGAAGGTGTGCCTGAGACGTGCCTTTAATAACACTAAGCTGAAAAATCCAAAAACTCTTGGGACATTGCTTTCTAGAATTAGTTGCTTTTTAGGTGCATAGATTCAATTGGATGGATCAAAATAAAATGCAGCCCATCTACTTTATGAACATTGATATAATGAACAAGAATAAGTTATGATCTTTACTACCTAATAAGCCCAAACTTTGGGTATACAATTTTTTTTTTTTTTTTTTTTTGTGTAACTATGCTTTTTCCGATTTTGAAATTCATTGAAAGAGTACCAGTTGCTTCCCTTTCAAATTCTGAAACCGCGATTTAATTGATTTTTAACATTTTAGCAATTGCTGGTCGGTTCTCTGAAGACTAAAATTGCCTTTTCAATTTTCTTTGTTTCTTGTTTTCAGTTCTTCCACACGCCTCTTAGTTACATTTTCTTCAATGCATTGAATTGCTTTGGCTGTGGCTTAATCATGGTTGAGTTTCTTGATTCTTCCATTTCTATTTTACTGTAATTATATGTTTTATCGAGACATTGGAGCTGTGTTCTTCATTCCATAAAACTTCAATTATCGTCCTTCATTTCACCATATTTGCTTAAATCCCTTACTTCTGCTATCGGTATGGCTAGAACAATTGTCCACATTATAAAGGCAAGAAAGCAGTGGAGGGTCTTGTTTCTCAAACATGCCCCATGGTTACCTTGTAGTTATCAAATCATTCCTCACGAACATATACCTACTTAACCTTCTATGGTTCATCACTTAACCTATTCTGGTGTTTAACACCTATGCTCTAATATTTGTTCCTTTAATTTGAACTTTAGCTATGGTCTAAATTTTTAGTTCCGGTTATTGTCTCATCTAGTTGTTATTAGTAATTTGATTGGTTTCAATGGGTCTGGATCCAGTTTTTGGCTGTTTCAGCTGAAAATTGTAGAAATCGAGAAACATATCAACTAAAGTGAGGGCAAACATTACAAGTAAAAGAGTAAAGACAATAAGCTAGGCAGTAAAGCAATCATTGTTTTAACGCATATTATATTTGTTTTGAGACCTACTGATTTATTCCTTTCGTTGTTTTGCACTAACAATCATTGTTTGGGAAGATTTTAGGCAGGAAAGGGGTGACCAAGGGGGGCTGCCTGGTGGCTAAGTGCTAGGTGGGCATCTAGAATCCAAAGCAGTGCGCAGATTTCATCAAAATGAAAAAAATCTTATTGGAGAAAGTGTCCTTAGGGACTTCAAAGCTCCTGGTGATGGGAGGTTTTCACTTCTTATTTTGGATCATCCCCACAAGCAGCAGTAGCTCTGACTATCTACTTCTGCTCCAACACCAGTCACATCCACTACTGTTCACAATGGCTAGCCTCGTTAATTGTAATGGGCTCTCGCTGGCAGCATCCTTACAAACCCCATCAGTTGGAAGCCAGTAGCATCAGTAGCCATGACTACCTAATGCTGCTGTTGACTACCATGTCAAGTGCATTAATAAAAAAAAGAGATCTTGGGTTGAAGGAAGGAGAGGAAAGGGGAAAAGAAGGAAAGGGCAACTGCAGAAAATCGCCACTGTAACTGTGGGCACCAAGTGCTGCCATTGATTGCTGTTCGCAGCCATCAAACCATCACTCCCTTGTTGCCTTCTCGCTCTGATAGGGGTCTAGAGCTCATTCAGCAAAAAAATTAGGGCTTTGGATGGGAGTTGGGTGTTTTTTTAGTCGCCCGGCTTATGGTCTTTTAACTACAAAACCAATGTGAACCAGCGGTAGGTCACCTGGTGCACGTGGCAGGCTTAAAAAGGGATGCATGTCCTGGCAACTTTCTAGTCATGGGCTACCTAGGCACAGATGAGGAGCCCTAGGCCTGACTTGTCATCATACAGACAATGGCTTGTTTTACAGAACTATGGAAACAATAAAGATTTTTTTCAAAATAAAATGCAAAAATAATGTTTGATGGCAATTAATGTGTGACATTCTACGGGATGGGAATTCTTTGATAGCCCTGCTTGATAGATCCCTGAAAATTAGCAAAGAGATACAGATGCATAATTTGGCCTCTAAAATTTAGTTTCAGCTGAAATTCAAAATTGCCGCATTGGTTTTATTTGAAACTAAAATGTTTTCTTGTTGGATTATGATGTTTGGGAGCATTTAGGTCAATTTCAGCCTAAACTAGCGTATTACCCACACAATGTGTGGGATACATCTTTGATTTAAAAAAATATATTATATTTTAATATTATTTTTATTAATTATATAATTATTTATTTTTTTCTATGTTTTCTTCCAGTTTTTTCTCTATTTTTTTTGTCCTCTAGAGTTCCAACTGGGTGGGATGGCTGGAGCGGCCGAATAGAGAAGCTTAAATGATAGCTGAGGACACATGGTGGATGGAGGCATATGTGTTGATGACACATGGTGGATGGAGATGGAAGCCTTCATTTTGATATATATATAAATAATAATATAGATTGATTTTGGGTTTGGATCGGGTCGGGTTAGGTCATTTATATTAAAACCCAAATTAACCCAAAAGTCTCTATGAGTTAGGTTGGGTAAAAATTTAGTAAATTTAGATTTGATCTAGAAATTGGAATGGGACCAATTTTAGAGCCCAACTTGGATTCATAGGTCCTTTAAAATGGTTTGGGTCAGGTCTACACATGTTTGGATCAGATCGAGTCACAGGTCAACTGGACCCATCTGCAGCTGGGGACACATGGCGGATGGAGGCATATGTGTTGACGACACATAGCGGATGGAGATTGAAGCCTTCATTTCTAAAATTGGTGCTTCTCCTTAAGAATGCAAAAAATATATAAAATTTAGCATTGTAATCAAAATAATCACATTTCAAGACAGACAAGGTCTTATTTTTTTCCCCTTTTATGTAAGATATAAAATGGTAAAAGATGCTGGAAATTTTATGTAGGTTATGAAATATCATGTCGGAAATAGCTTGATATTTAATCAGTTGATACATGAAAAGACAAAAGGTGAACTTTAGGGATGCAATGTTGATGTTTACTTGGTGGTGAACACTTAGTTACCTATTATGAATCACTAGATCTTCCTCCCACTAGATCCCACCATAAACCACCGCCTCTATGAGATGTTGCTGTAGCCTCTCTTCCACTTTGAGCTCCCTTGTCTCCTTCAAGAAAAAGGAGAAAACCCCAAATTTAGCTCCTAATTCAGGAAAAATTTGGATTTCTCCTTTCCTCCTTAAGAACCATTCTCTCTGTCTCTATGGAAGCTTGAAGCCTTTTTTTGTTGCAGATCTCATTGGTGGCCATTGGAGGGCGGTTATCATTGGTAGTTGCTAAGAGATCATAAATGGTGGCTTTTGGTGACCTATCTTAGGAAAGGAGCTTCAATGAGGGGAAAAAAGATGTTATCAATAGGGGCATCTAGTGGAAGAAAAGGGGCAATAGTGATGGATCTGAGTTGACTTCTGGTTGAACCTTGACTTGTAACCCAACTGGCATTGGGTTGGGCTGGGTCAACAGGTTCAAAACACGACTGGGTCAATGGGTTCAAAACACTGCCTAAAATAATCTTTTTGAGTTTTATACGTTTACAATAAAAATGGGCTCCTTTTAGGTGGACTTATTTGAATGAAGATTTTGCTTTGAGTGAACTAGAAGGCCACCCAACTGTACAGGACACCTATGGAAACAGTAACTCTGATGTTTTTTTTTTTTTTTTTTTTTTTTTTTTTTTTTTGGTTCTGATAAGTTAGAAATTTTTAAACATTGTCAAACATGTTGAAATATTTTTCCAAATTCTACGATGTGCCTTTGGCCTTGTGAGCATTACCGCAATTGGCTTCTTCTTAAGCCTTCTTGAATCCATTCTCCACCATAATTCATCTTTTACGAAATCTTTTGTGAAATTATCAAGGTGGTGATGAGCTTTAATATATGGTAAACAAGTATAATCTCTGTTTTGATGCCTGTTTTGAGATCCATGTGCATTTCTTGATGGCAGAAAGGATATCAGGGATTCGGTGGCTTATTGATCACATGAAAGCAGCCAAAATTGCTATGGTTGTTGAAAATGATATCACCCTTTAGTGCTCCTGTTTCTGCATTAGTAGATTTGTTACTAAGGGTTTGATCAGGATGGCTGTATTGTTGCAGCAGTAATGCATGAAAGTTCAGCTGAAATGGGATATTACAGTGTAGTAGAGATATTTGTTGGAGGGACACAAAGATGTGCGATGTACTTGAGTTGCAGTGCAAGTTAGATAGCTAGATCAATGTATTGCCCGGTGAAAAATGTTAATTTTGCAGAGGATAGGACCACTATTATGTTGTGGTGGTGATGGTGGTGGCCATTATCATATTAATATTATAGGTTATACCTGATTTCGTCACTGAATACGCAAGACAACATAATGCTAGAGATGCCTACTACCTTCACTCAGTTAGATGATATACAGAATCGTGATAAAGGCTTTTTTACTTTCCATGGCATTGCTTGCTCATTGAAATGCGCATACACAGAAATAAAATTTGTTCACAATGGAATGCCGTACCGAGTCGAACTGTCTTGTACACCCTGTGCCCAGTCGGACTGGTGGGGAATCGGTCCGGTTCGGCCATTTTTTTCGGTAAACCCTCCAAACTGCTCGGTTCGGTACGGTACGGTCTGGTACCGGACGGTTTGGTCCGGTATGGAGCAGTATGGTACCGGTATGGGACGGTACGTACCGGTATAGTATAGTTTTTTCTTTTTTGACTGTTGGATGGGATTTTTTTTTATTTTTTTATTCACGGGACGTATGGTACAGTATCGTATCATACCATACCGGCTGGCAACCGGTACGGATTGCGGTACCGAGTCCGTGAATCTTGGTTCACATCTTCATATGCTTGAGAAGTTGGAAACCTATACTGATGCAAACTGATTTGTGCTAGTCATCAATGTTGGTAATGTTTTTGGAGCACAGGTCATGTGTAAGTTCTTTTAAATCCTCATGAGTTTTTAATGGATTAGCTTTATTGTCAAGAACCACTATTTTGCGTTACATCCTGGGGAAAAATTGCTGTATCATGATTGCATATTTCTTCCATAAATGAATATTATTACTGGTTTGCCAAAAAATGTGAGCTCATGTCTCAGTGAAGCTGAAATTGTCACTGCAAATGTGTGATTGGATCATCTTGTGAGTGAGCTATTTGGTAGATGTTACTATATCGAACATTATTCTCTTTAACAAACTCTCTTTTTTGTATAGAACTGTCGTCTCTTCTTTGTGATCATTGCTGAACCTTGGAGTGTGAATATGCATTATTATATTTGATGTATGCCTTAAAGCCATGTAATTGATATTGAGCATTGATATGCACTAGCATATGGGCATGTGCAATGCAAGACAGGCTTGTTAAAAAGACCATTATCCAGTTATGATGTAAATCAATAAAATTAAGTAAAAAAATTTTATGACCATCAAACATCCTATTTCCCTACTTGTTAAATAGGTACCTCCTCATCTAGGCTGGGTGAGGGCCATGTTTCTTAAAGAAGCCATGGTCAGTGGGACTGGTTATGTCATGCATGATCATCATTGGCTCATCATTGAGCTGGGGTTATATGCCTGGATGATTACACTGTTCCTCTGGCTGAGCTTCCAGCAGCATGAGAAGTACTGGGCTGGTGGTCTTACTGTTCAAGCATGGATTGTGTGATTGGAGGGTGATTCTACATGGTTATCCATGTTTATGGGACCTGGACCACAAGTTGCGCATAGCTTAGTTTCAGTTATCCCATAGCCATTGGCAGCGTAATCAGGTATTTGACTGGCTGATTAGCCAGTACCATTAATAAGAGTTGACTGGGTGTCCAACTTCCCACCTAAGCTGCTGTATCAAGCACTGGCAGGTGCTGAGAGCATTTCTTGTGAATATTTATAGAATGGGGGAAGGGGGTTACCTCTCTTTTCTTACCCAACAAATCTGTATTTCTAGTTAATGTTTTAGCAATTAGAATGAAATTAACAATTACAATTATTTTTTAATACTTGCATATAAGCCCTATGTGGGTGTGTGGGTGGAGCCAAGGAGGCTTGTGGAGGAGGGGAGGGGCAGGGCTTCCTCAAGACTTGGAAAAACCTGTGAGAGTTCATGAGGGTTGCCCCACCTTTGGGTTCCTGTTCAATAATGTGGTTCTTTCAATCATATGAGATTAATCCAAGTGCTAAATAACTAACCTGAGTGTTGTGCTCTAATCCACTTCTTTTGAAACTAGGACTCATTTTTAAAATTCTTTAAATAGAAAGGTGAGAGATGTAAAGTTTAGAGAGTAGGGGATGGTGTGCGGTAATTAAGACAGGTGAGCAAGGGAGAGAAAGGAACATGGCTGTTAAAAAGGAAGAGCACAGAGGTCTCACCAGCAGTAAATAATGAACAGTAGTGAAGGACCTTTGGAATTCATACTTTTTCTTTCTCCACTCGTAAAGTAAGTCTCTTCCCTTCCCAAACAATGTTCTCATCACCTTTCTATAGTAGCACATGAATCCTAACTATGGTTAGATTAGATTAGAAATTATTCAAATATTATGTTACACATTAAAACCCTCACAAAGATTAGTCTCCACAAAGAAAGAGTGGGGTGCCTGTGAGGAGATGCTTAGGATAAGAGTCAGGTGGTACCATGGATGGGGCAAATAACAGATCTTAGCAGGATCGAGGTTTAGATTAGATTATAAATTATTGAAATATTAGGTTACATATTAAAAACTTACAAAGATTGGTCTCCACATAGAAAGAGTGGGGTGCCTGGGGGGAGTGGGAGAAGATGCTATGTATAATATAAGAATCAGGTGGTACCATGGATGGTGGGCAAAAAACAAATCTTAACAGGATCAAGAATGACTGCTGTGTTTAGAACTGTTCTTTTAATGCACCATTTGCTTATATTTTTGTTAAACTTCATTTCTCTTTTGTACGAACATTCAATTGCTTGTACACACATTGGCATATGTTGAAATTTTTTCATCATGTGGGGCTCTGAGTGGTCTATTTCTTCTATTTCTTCATTTTTCCCATATGTCTATCCATGGAAACTCCAATTTTTATTACCTAAATGTCTAATACGAAAAGAAATAATGCGTTATTAAGCTTCTCATGTAAATGTAATGCACAAATTCGGTATGTGTGTGTATGTTAATCAGAAAAATTGACTCCCTGAATAGACTTCTTTAACTTGTTATTTTTGCCCCCTCAAAAATTTTTTTTTGGCTTTTTAGCGTGGAAGAAACCTTGATAAGGTTTTTCTGCCTCCCCAAGAGGATAAGAGCAAAATACATTTTAAATATGAATGATAGTTGTAGAGGGTAAACTTGTTGCTTGGAGTTGCATCATATTTAGTAGGAATTCCTCTTATTAAATTGTATGTATTATGTAAATATAACTACCCAAAAAAGGTACCTAAGTATTGTATAGGTAGGGATGCACAAGAGCAAAGCCAAGCCAAGTACCAAGTTGCTTGGGCTTGGCTTGCCACTTAAACAAGCTACTCAAGCTTGGGTCGAACTCAAGCTGAGCTCAACATAACTTGCTCAAGCTCAGCTTGGCTAAGAACGGCTATCCCACTATCTGCAAACAGCACAGGCATTCAAGCTTGGCTCGTTTTTGAGCTGAGCTTTGAAATGCGTTTGAGATTGGGTTGTTTCTTAAATGAGCCGAGCTCTGAAATGTGCTTGAGCTAGGCTCATTTAATAGTCGAGGGAAGCTCAAAATGAGCTCTTAGTGAGTTGAGCCCAAGCTGCTCATGAGTAGCTCGGTTCATTTGCAGCTTGGGTATAGCAGAGATAGTGAAGGAAAATTTTAGAAATGGAAATTGAATATGTCTAATGAAGAGGGGCAAGAGAGAGAGATACATGCATTATTAATTACCATTTATAGGAGAAGAGATTCTAACCGCAATAAATAAAACAATAGGGAAGAAGTACAAGGGTATTTTGTGAAGAAAAGTCGGCAGATGCAATCTTTTAAGTAATATTTCAGAATTCAAAACTCCTATGTTTCTTTACATGCATTCGCTAAAGGCTAGCATCTCAAAAAATTGAAATAGCATTCAAAAGGTGTATAGGTTGTATTATCAGAATAATCAAGTCTTTTTGAGTAGTATGCGGTTTCACAAGGTATATGGCTGCTGCCTTTATTTTTACGGACCAGGAGGGTAGGACTTTGTATCCTGCTACCATTTATGTGCCACTTGGATATTTTCCTGTTGTTCTATGTATGGATCAATTTGTTCATGGTTTGCATCAGGTCCTTTAGGTGGGTGCAAAGGTGTTATTGAGCTACCCTACTTAGGTTGTGAAAGTATAGGAGAGAAACAGAATCATGCAAGAGTTTGGGGCTTTAGTGAACAATGGCTCTTGATTGGGCCTTATCTGCATGTCAGAGAAGACCTAAAATGCTAAACTATTGGGAATTCGATTTCTTTTTGCTATAATTGAGTGGAGCTGAGATTTGGTTGCTGATTTTGCATAGTAGTTTTTCTTTCTTTCCTTGCATGCAACAATAGTCTTGAGAGAACTCAAGCTCTTGAATGCAACGAGTGTCGTAAGAGAACTCAAGCTCTTGTAGATTTGCATTTTTTTTTTCTTTTTTAAAATAACTGAAGCTCAGCTCTGCTGCCCAATAGGTTGACTGTTCTAGGATGTCCTTGGTAGTTTTCCTTGAGATTTGCACAGCGAATGACATAAGTATAGTTGTTGTGGCAATCATCTGCTCTTCATGAATCTCAAGGCTCACTATTGACAGCATGCTGCTCCTATGTAAGCCTTTCCTTCTGCTGCACTGTGGACCTAAATTTTGCCGATTTAGAAAATAGGGAGGCAATGATAGAGAATCCTTCCTTCCCTCTTCTTTCTTCCATTTCTCTTTTTCTCTTTCTTCTTTTTTCTCCTCTCTTTTTTGGGTGATTTTGACTGTTATCTAACTTTAAGGTATTTATGATAGTGTTTACAGAGATCAAACCACATTCAAGATCTTTTTCCTGAAGTCTTTTGTTTGAACATTAAATCCTTACTCCTATACACTCCCATAGCAAGACCTTATTTGCCATCAATCATATTCTATTTTTTTAATCTGTACCTAGATCTGAATGCACGGGGCAGAAACCTGCGAAATGAAAAGTTCTTTCTTTGCCATAATCCGGTACTTCATTAATCCTGCTTATGGTATTTACAGAATCATATACACACAAATTTACCCGATTTTAATGCTTAGACTTAAGTTATGGCAGGCCCACTTTCTTTTGTTTATAGCCCACTAACTGATCTTTCTGCATGCAGCCTCTTTACTGATAATCCTCGAACTCCTAAGTTGTAGGGATCAGGAAAATAGTGGAATCCGTTGTTGGAACACATTTGGTGATATGGCAATTATTTGAGTGGAAATAGACATGCCGAATGCAAACCACTTCAACTGCTAGACTGGATCATATTTTTTTAACAACAAACATGTTTGTGATCATGAAATCAGTGCTGTTATGCATGTTGAAATTGTTGGGAGTCTACTTGGTGATTAAGCATTGGGTTCGGTTGTTTTCTTGTTTTGGTAGGAATTCCCATTATCATGTCTTCTTGATGCTTGAGGGTTCTGACCTAGTATTTCTTTGCTATTTTCCAGCTTTGTCACCAGATTTGGATAAACTTCTGTGTGCTTGGGTTTTGGTTTTCTTTTCCATTTAAATTATGAAGTTCCTAGATAAAATCAATTATCTGTAGGTAATATGACTGATTCCTAGGCTTCTATTAGCACCTTAGATTCCTATGTAGGGCTGTTAAAAATGATCTGGGCTGGCCTAAGTGGTGTGAAGACCTGACCGGAGAAAAGAGCCTGGGCTCATTTTTTCAGCCGTCAAGTATGAGGGGGCCCAAAGATAAAATGTCTGATATTAAGGCTGGGCCTCAGCTTGAATTTGCGGGAGATTTATATTATGGCCCTATTTGGAGTAGCCCAAGTTGAAATTACCTATACCTGGGGGGAGATTGGGAATGATATGAGCTTGTTTTGGTCCATGCCTATCTTGGACCTGAAATTTTTAATTCAGGCCCAAATTTGGGCTGGCCTTGTCTTATGTTTTTTCGTTTTTCTAGTAATTCATGCACGTGGTTTTATCATATATTGTATTGCAATCATCCCTCATGAGAACAAACATTTATGATATAAAACAACGGTTTCAGCTCAGTAAATTATTTATATGGCTGGTTTAATTGTGAACAGACATCAATTATGAAGGGTGGGAAAGGAGTTCCTAGCATGATTGAGTAGCCACCCTTTATTTTTTTCTGCCCCATAATGCTCGACATAGCAAGCCATGAACTTTGAACTATGTACCAAGGTGAAAATTCTAGATGGTTGGTAAGTTGTTTCAGTTTGTTTTCACCTTCATAGTTTCTTTTAATTCCTCCAGGCTTCTTGACCATCTTTTGGGGGACTTGCAGTTTAGGACTGACTGATCAGATTTGAAGCTACAAAACTATGGTAATGATTCAACAATTTTAGTTGGATAATCATGTCGTTAGTTGAGATAGACGATTTTGTATTAAGTTTGTTTTTAGTACTTTTTAAACTCACACAAGATTTCTTAATGATGAATGTCTGTGATGAGAGGCACTGATATGCCTGATGCTACCTTTAGGTAATGGCTCCTTAAAGAAACTCTTGGCAATGGTTCCGAATTTTTTTGATGATGACTTCATTACATCTCTTGATTTCTTGGTTGAATATTGTATCTGTTGTTAGCCTCGTTCAAGCAGTCTCCTAATATATATATATACCTGTCTAAACTGTTGGGTTTTGAAGTCCATGCCTGTATCTCTTACCCGAAGCATATAACACCCAGTGCTTTAAATCATCAAATTCCAGTCATTTCCCTTGTCAGTTTAATACAAGTAATATTTGAAGCCCTTAGCCTGCCTGTAGATGCATCTGATATGTCTTTACCAATCTTGGATCTGGGCATTATCATGAAACAAAATTTTTATTAGCATTGTCTTTGGGACCACTCTTGTGATTTGGTTTCTTTATACCTATTACGTTTTCTCCTACTTTGGTCTTTGGATTGGCATCCACCATCCTTCTGACATTTTCATGTGAATTTCAAAAGCTTCAGTTTGTGATAAGAATGATTGTCATATTGCCTTATGTTTTTTTTTGCTGATTCTGCTCATGGGTGCCAAACTGTGCCCCCATAACATATTTTGCCAAATTTTTTTTTCCTTCTTGATTACAGTTTTCATATGCGGTGCTCCGGATGTATGCAGAATGAGAGCATCTGATGTCTTGGTGCTTATAATGTCTCATATAGCACAAGTCCAATTTTTGATGATTGCTTCTGTTACAAGAGTCCGTCTTTGTGACCAACTTGAGGGATATTTGCAGTATCATCCACGTTTGGCATTTGTTAGCTGTCCATCATGCAAGTTTTGTAAGAAAAAGACAAAAATCATAAGAAAAGCATGTAGCCTTAGCCAACATAACAAGTCTAGTCATGGTTACTGCAGGCGAGGTGGTGGCAGACATGATCATGTCATGAATACTTTAATCCTCAAGTTTGTGGGAAACAGCATTGTCACTTGAAATCAGTTCCATCTCAATAATTTTTTTGGCTTTGTCCTCTTCCCAATCATATGGCACTTAGATCCTATTCTCCATTTCTAATTCTTATATAGTTTGTGGACTGAAAAAATGGCATCTTAATAACAATTTCACCCTAGTAGCTATTAGGGCAAGGCGGTGGACATCAGCCGCAAGATCAACAAGATGCATTCTGTTCTCTTCATGTATGCATCTAGGTGAATCATTTGATACTCGTGTGTCTGATACAAGTGTAAATGTGTTGCACATAAAATTATTTGATGATTTGACGTAATCTTTCATCTTTAAATTTCTTACAGTGGCTCTAGCATGTTGAGTATAACACTATTTACTTCCTGTGTTGGGGGCTAATGATTGTTTCTTCTGAATTTTTACTTTTCTCAAACTACATGACTTAATGCTTCTGAGCTTAAATGAAAACTGTTATCTGCTTCCCACTTAAATGATGAGTCTCTATACCCTAGAAACAAAACATGATATGGGACAACTTTTTAGTTTACCTCTGTTGTAGATAATGAAGATATTGCCCATAATACTTCTATAAAAATTTATAAACAACGCACAGGTTAAGACCTTATATGACATAGATGATCTTTAGCGCTCATTGAAGATTCTGTTGTTTGCTCTGGGGAATGGAATTTTTGTTCTACAAAGTACATGACTGTAAGTGGACATGGCCTTTGTGCAGACAATAGGTTATGGAGTCCATGAAACAGTGGTGCACATGGAATAATGTGGATCGTATCAATAATGACCATAAAGCTTTGTTGTTTTGTTATGTCTTGAGATGTCATCATGATTCAGCATATGAAAATCAAATCCGTACATTTAGAGGTGAAACGTCATGATTTTTTCAAATAATAAGCTTCTTTCCATCTATTGGGCTGAGTCTTGTGGAATAGTTTCATTAAGGCACTCAGTATTTTTGGGGCGTTTCATAAACTTTTTTATTAATAGCTGATGTTGGTAATTAGCAACTTTTGTATTATAGTTGATGATGTAGGTGGCAAAGTTGAAAAATGCCCTTAATTAACAAACAGCTGTGCTCTTTGTTATGTTTTTTTTATTGTGCTGATCTGGTGAAGTTTGTGGAATTGTTGTTCACGTAATTTGCAACCGAACGTGGAGGAATAATTATATGCCCAATCTTCAATAGTTGATGTTTATTTTCAGATCTACTGAGATGATGATTGGAATTCCTTTTTTTCCAAATGTCTTTGATTTTAAACATCTATTCTCTCTCATTTAAGTCTGCTTGATGCAGTTCTGGTATGCTTTAATACCTTTATGGCAAAACAGTGCTCTGGTGTACTCAAAGGAGACAGGTTGAGATCTCTGACAGGTCTGAATGTAAAATTTCTTTTAAAGATATGCAGAAATGGAGTGTACTTGTGTTGTTATCCTCCATGAAAGCATGCATTTGGCAATACATGAACAAACAAAAATCCTCTAGAGCGTGCTTGGTCTGGCTGAAGCAGCAGGACACGGGTTAAAATTATTGGGCAATTCATGCTGTAATTTTATCTGTTTTCTTGTACTTCTGCTCTTCCCCGAATGTCAGGTGGGTTTGTGTGTTCTGCAGGACACGAATATTCTTTTTCTTTGGGCTTTAGAAACGTTACATTTATTTGCATTCTTTTTTGGATTCTAGGGAATGTAACTGCAGTCTCACCTCGAGTTGACGCAGTGGATATGAAAAGAAAAAATTATGTATTTTCTTGGCTGTTGACAGAGGCTTTCGTGGGGCGCTAGCTGCTGCATCTTGATTTAAAACAGCGTAAATTATGATCGGGTTTCAGTAGTTAAGTAATACCTTGCGTCACAGCACCACAGGATTGTTTGATCGGTTAACTTCTACTGCATGTGAACCTTCCATGGCGTGAAGTTGCTGACTTTTATGTCGTTTCTTATCGCCATTTGGAGTCCCTTTTTTGAATTTAAACCCCGCAACCAATAGAGAATTAAGATCTTTTTTGGGGGTCGAGCAAAAGGGATGGATGTCTGAATTATTGCCAAATGCTTTCAGACGAATAGGTTCCTTGGGGAAATACTACCGCGTATGCTGGAAGCCTTGAATTATTTGGTGGGTTTCCTGCATCCAGTTGTAATTATGGAGCAAGTCGAATGTCGTTATTGCTGGGGAGCGACTTATTCCGCCACGCCATTCGTCCCAAACCTCCTGTATCCCGTGGTCTGTGTGTGTCTCTTTCCCCGCCCCCCGGGTCTCCCCAGCCTCTGTTTTTTTATTTCTTTGTGGGTAGGTGGTGCGGTATTGACGTGTTGTATGTAGCTGTGGGCGGTTGGGGGGCTGGGTGGGATTATGTGTTGCACGTGCTTGCGCTGAGCTCTCATTATGGAGAAATTATTAGGTAGATTTGTAGGTAAAGTTAATAAAAAATTTACATTCGTTGATTGCTGCTCATCTGAACGTAAGAGCCTGTTGTTCCTTTCATTCCATAAGATCCATGGTGTCATCAAAATGAGTGTGTCCGGTGCTCTGAGATTGGTAGACGTTTTATATTTATGCGTCCATCCATGCCAGAAGTCTTCAATGTGTTTAGGTAGGTCAAAAATTTTTCATTTGTGTAGAAGCAATTAAATTCCACGCTTTCCTGGAGAAGATGCAATGAATCAATAGGTGATCTACTGATTCAGTTTACCATCTACTTGGTCCATTTAACTATTTCTTTTCTAGCGTATCAGCAACGGGGATCTTTCTGTTGTAACATAGCCATCCAAAGAGTTTAAATTTCTTCGGAATGGGAAGCTTTCGGATGATTTTTTCACCGTGAGATAAGAATTTATAACATGCCGAGATCGAGAAAGAGTGATTAGGAAACCATCTCCAAAGCCTCCTTTCTTCCTGATTTGTTAGGCTAACTTCTCTGAGCATCTGGAACAGCGGCTGAAGAGTGGAATGACCTATATGAGGCAGCGGACTTTGTGAAATTCTGAGTCCACTGGGGCTTGTAAATGAAAGAAGCAACAGTGCAGTTTTTGTCAGTAGACAACCAATATAGGTTGGAAAAAATGATTTTGAGACAAGGATCGGTGATCCAAATATCGTCCTAGAATAATGTAAAGAGTCCGTTACCCACTGAGATAGAGATGAGAGAATTTGTAATGTTACCAACCCTCATGATAGATATCCAGAATGATGAAGCTTGGCGTCTGAGATAATGTGAGGGAGTAATAATAATACCTCTTGGATGGTAGATGTATTTAATTAAAGACTTCCAAGGTTTTCCACCCGTCGCATAAAGATTATCCCATCATTTGATAAGAAGAGCTTGATTGAATGTTTTGAGGTTAATGATTCCAAAGCCACCCAGATCTTTGGGGCGACCAACGAGAGATCATTTTGCCAGGTTCTTGAGGTTGGATTGTTGGTCCTTTCCATTCCACAGAAAGTTTCCTGACAATGGCAACTGGCAATTGAGCAGTTGACAACCAGTAGGTTGGGGTTGCCTCAAAACTGAGTTGATTAGTGTCATGCGCCCAGCCAGGGATGGAGCATTCTTTTTCCAACCACTAAGCTTCTTTTTGATCTTGCCTTCTTGCAGCCTAGAATTGTCGCACAACCTATAACTTCTTCATTGTTTAACCCCAAATCTAGAAGTTGCGATTTATGGAAGTTGATCTTCAGACGTGATGCTAACTCAAACACATATAAAATGAATTTTATGGTGTTCAACTGAGGTTTTGAAGCACTGCAAAAAATCATGGTGTCATCGAATGGTATGGATACTGTTTGAGATATGGTCGGGCCCGATAAAATCCAAGAGATTTTCAGCAGTTGCTGAATCCATCATGCGATGAGCGATCAAAATAAATAAGAGAGGGCTGAATCCATCATGCGATGAGCGATCAAAATAAATAAGAGAGGGGAGAGTGGATCACTTTGTTTAAAGATCTTTCTTGCTATTTATCCATCTACTAGGATTACCATTGAGAATGATTGCTGAACGTGATGTTGTGAGGATCTTTGAGATCCAAGAGATAAACCTTGGACCAAAACCATGCTTTTGTAGCAATTTGAAGAGTGTGGTCCATGAGACGCTGTCAAAAGCTTTTTCGAAGTCCAGTTTGATCATCGTGCCTTTTCTGCTTGAGAATCTGAAGCAGTTAAGGATCTCTGATACTGTAACAAAACTTTCACTGATGTTCCGAGCCGATTTCCCCCTTCCTTGACAGAGCACGTGCCACCCTCTACTCCGACGAGGCCCTCCTGTGCATGGACCGTTCAATACCTTACCCTCGTCTGGAACCAATGGGTCACCCAAGCCCTGGGCCTACAATGCCGAAGGAGCCTAACGTCTGCTTATCGCCACTTGGCGAGTCCTTGTATCCGGGTTCGGCTTCTTCTTGAAGCAAGCATGTTGCCTGTTCTAGCCTTTTATTTTTAATTTTATAGGGTGGTTATAACCTCCCTTTCCATCAAAATAAATAATTCTCTCGCTTCATTGCCAACTAGGCCATCTTTGAGGTCTTCAAAGTTGAGGCGTGTGTCTGGGTTGTCGATGTTGACATCATGCACGTCCTCAAGTGACTTGGCCTCTCTCACATCCTTACGTCGTTCCCAGCCAAGACCTGATTCATCCGTATCAATGGCCTTGGGTCTTCTCTTGATCTCCTGGCTCTCCCATTTTCCTAACGGTCTCAAGCTCCCTTAAAGCTCCCTGTTGACTTCACCCCTTGTGATCTCCATGAGATCAACACTGCCTCTCTAACATTATTGGTTCCAACCTCGGCACCATTCAGCTTCTGAAAGTTCTTTGATCGAAGCTCGTCACCATCATCGAGCAAGATTTGAGCCATGGCAGAGGTTTCCTTGGGAGGTTTGTGGAGGCAATGCATGACGACTCGATACTGTTCAAGGCTCTTGGGAATGCGGTGAAGGCATTGAAGAGCAGCACACAGCGCATCTACGACTTGGAGCATATTGTTCTATATATAGCTTGCTGTATACTCTGGGTCGCGGCGTTTGATGCTGTTTTGCAGCTTGTAGTGCATCGTTTTGTCCATAAGTTTTTGTTAACATTCTCTGTCCGTTTTCTTCTTTTATTCTTTTGTGCGTGCGTGCGTGTGCATGTGTGTGTAGTGAACTTTTGTGTCCAGGAAACAGGCCCTTGTAGCATTACCTGGTACAAGAGAAATACTTTGTATATCATGTACCACCTTGTAGAAAAAAAAAATCGTTTGGATTACATAGCCATTATTTTTTAATATATATTTATATCTATAATTTATTTTTTTTAAATTTTAAATAATAAAAATATTTTTTTTTAAAAATCATGATATCTCATATCTATATTATGGTAAAATTATAACTTCTTACATAGGATATCATAATTTTTTTTAAAAAATTATTAAAAAAATATTTTTATCATTAAAAATTTATA
Source organism: Cocos nucifera (assembly GCA_006176705.1). Classification (NCBI taxonomy): domain Eukaryota; kingdom Viridiplantae; phylum Streptophyta; class Magnoliopsida; order Arecales; family Arecaceae; genus Cocos; species Cocos nucifera. The sequence goes on from QRFJ01000054.1 coordinate 2,630,890, forward strand.
AAATTTTTAAATAATAAAAATTTCTCTCCTTTTCGTGTGACATCCTTTGGCCAAATTATGACATCTTATGTAGGAGGCATAATTTGACCGTAAGATGTCATAATATGACATAGGATGTTATAAATTTTTTAGAAGTAAAAAGATATTTTTGTTATTCAAAATTTCATACGAAAGCTAGAACTACAAACACTAAATATACGTTGAAAATTTTTAATGATAAAAATATCCTTCCTTCTTTATGATTTTTGAAAGAAAATTATGATATTATGTATAGAAAATTATAATTTTATTGTAGAAAGTCATAATATGAATATTTGATGTTATAATTTTTCAGAAAAGAAGGAGCATTTATGTTATACAAAATTTTAAATAAAAAAGTAGAACTATAAATATTAAATATATATTAAAAAGTAGTCGCTATATGGCCCAATTAGATGGAATAATGTATTTTTCTATAGCGTACAAAAAATTTCTCCCTTATATAATATATTGCTGAGAAAAGCATGACAATCGGCTATAAGTAAGAGTATGCTTGATCCATCTATGGACCATCCAAGTCACTCTTCAACCATGGATTCTTAGCTTGAAGTATGGTTGTAATATAGCTTGCTACCATGGTTGTAGCATTAGCTTGCTATTATAATTGTAGCAACAAGTGATGCAAGAGAAATAAGTTCAACCACTTGGTGGATGTCCACTGACCCTGGACTGCAGCATAAGACTCGGGAATTGAGGAGAAAATTAAGCAATGATGGGTTGCAACACTCGATACAATGATTAGGTTCATCTTGATCAACGATGAAGTGCTGCACCGACTAATGATTGTGTTTGGCATGTAATTATAACTGTAGCTATGATCTGAACTATAAGCTATAATCGTGTTAGCCTAAGTATTCGATAAAAAATAACTATATCAGTAAGCTGTCATGTACAAAATGGCACAAAAGAATATCATCTCATTTTATTTATTTCTAACATTACTTTAAATATTTAGTTTAATTAAATATAATAGATCTAATAAAAATTAATTTTAATAAATTATAAAATAATAAAAATAAAAATCATATGATAATTATAAAATAAATAAAAATAAATTATAAAATAAAAAAATAAAAAAATATTTTAAATATTTAATTAAATTAAATATAATATATGTAATAAAAATTAATTTTACTAAATTACCACCGTCACCATAGCTTCCATCCTTTCTTGTTGTCGCAGCATCGACGAAGAAAAAGATGGACACAAGGAAGGAAGGAAGGTGAATAGAGGAGGGGAGAGAAAAAAAGTGGGCAAGAAGAATAGAAAAGAAAAAATAGATGGATGAGAGAAAAATAGAGAAAAGTGGAGGAAACGTTAAATATATGAATAATTTTAAAAAAAAATTAAGAATAAATTTAAAACTAAAAAGTATATAAGATTTTAAATTTTTGGATGAAAAAATTATTAACAAAAATTAACTTATAAACTATAAATTATTTTTATTAAATATTAATATTATTATGTTGTAGTTTAAATAAATTATAGCTAGAATCCCTTAGTGGCAATGTTGTAAATCCATGCCCATTTGAGGCTACCATGGTGTCCGTAGGACCATTCCTTTTCTCCCTCTCTCACCCCGCCTGCCCTTTAGGAGGGAACTCAGAAAAAACCTGAGAGAGAGAGAGAGAGAGAGAGACGCGGCACTTGCCATCCCCTTCAGCGGAAAGATGGCGCCCAAGGCCGACAGCGTCGAAGGTACCCAACAAATCCAACCATCAATCCTTTCCTCATCCCCAAATTTGCTCGTTAATCTACTCTGATTCGATACTTTCGCGAGCCCTCTTCTATTTCTAGTACGGTCTATGACTTCCATTTCCTCTTCTCATCTCCAGGCATCGTTCTGAGCTTCGTCAATGAGGTAATCCCCCTTCCGTCCCTCGCTTCAAGAGTTGTATCTCTTCTGAATCAAGAGTCGGGTCCATTCGTTGCGCATGCTGCTCGACCGCCATTGATCTAATTTTCTTCCTTTATCAATAACAGTGTACGGATTTTGTGTGATATATGAATATTCGGGTTGCCGTTTAGTTAATTATTCGGAATGGTGGAAGGGAAATTTCTGCTTTCGTCGATGTTCTGTTCTTTCTTCTTGAAAAGAAAATCTATAGAAAAATTCTTGAAATGTAACGGTTTATTGGTCTATTGAGACTGAAATGGGATGCCAGTGGGGGGTATGTCTCTATTTTGACTTGTTTTTGGTACAATCACGTCAGTTTCATATGCAACATTGACTATGGGTTTTTTATTCTTTGTTGAGAGAATATGTTAGTATATCTGCATCTATCGTTATTATTTCACTCAATGCTAGTCCACAGCATTAAGTTGTAGCTTAGTGTTTGTCACAAAAAGTGCCATAAAATATCTTATATTCTTTCATATTGTTATTTTTTTTTCTTGTATTTTGAAAATATTTCCAGTTCTTCTTCCAATACCTTATTTAAGCATATCATTTTTTTCAGTTTTAATTCAAATTATCTTAGATCAAAGGGCATGCTGAAATATCATGGCAAGGGGCATTGTGCTGTGTATATAGCCAAATTTTTGAACAGCATGGACAGTTCTTACATTATGCAAATTCAAGGGAGAAGTCCATGTTTCTTATGTCCCAATATGTATAAGTGTAATATTGATTTGGGATGGAAACTCATGCAAGTGATTTACCCACCCAAGCGATTTTGTGATTTTTTGATCATTCATATATTATATTATGCTCATTCTATAGCTTGGTCGTAAGTTCTTTATGAATCTATTAGTAAAAGTACATGAACCCCACCTGTTTGGTGGCTTTTGATGCCATTTGGTTTTTCCTTCTGTATTCACTACAATCTACATGGTACTGTTATCTTTTGAGAAATATGGTAGTTGTCTGCCACCCTATAGGATTGAACTTGGGACCTCTCCTAATGAGAGAAAGGTGCGAACCATCTAACAGCCATTGGCCTACAGGGTACTATGATCACAAAAACTGTCTGACGTACTTTATATGAATTCATGCAATGGTCTAATACTGGAAGAATTCTCTTTCATAAATTCTTGTTGAAATATTCTATTTGTGCTCTACGACAAAAATACTCTTCAATGAAAGTTCTAGTGTGCATTACATTTCCTCCTTTTGAACTATGACTAGGTGCTCAGATAACTCCAGGTTGTGGAAACATCATATTGTATCACCAACATGTCCCAGCACCTTCTGAGCTGTTGCATTCGGCAATGAAAGGCTGTCATTTCATTGTACGTACTATGCAGATGAGGCAATTATAACAGAGCATGGTCGGATATGTCGTTGCATGGGATAATGCCCTTTTAATTCTTTTATCTATTATAAATAAAGTCATTTGAGTCCCTCATCATAGTAATAACCATAGTTCATTCCAAAATCTCAGTTTCATGGATCAGCGAGCACCAAGTCATTGCTGTTATCTTGGAAGAAAGGAATAATAAAGTGAGAATGTTCCTATTGCTTCCAAGAGGCATATGAAAGGATACATCATTGGTTAAAGGGTCTCTTATTTCCAATTTAATTACAGATCCACATTGATATAAATCTCTTGTGAAAAATCTCTTCTTTTTCATACTTTATTATGGAGACATTTTGTGGCATCAGTTGGGTGAACATGTAGTTGTGATTCAGAAACATCTTACAAGTGACAAGGCATATTCTTATGGAAGTATTTATTGAGATATTCAATGCACAACCATCATTAAAACTAGACTTTCCTGGATAAAATATCAAAGATTAAATTGCATTACATCCTAAACAATATATGTTCTCATAGATGACAGAGCTTGAGGTTTTGATGATAGAATCTGTAGTTTTCAGCATGCAACTAGCAGACATGTATGGGGTGAGTTAAATATATATTATTTTAGTCTTGTGAATACTGTGTCGGATTCTGTTTCCTCATTTTTGTTGGTATTATTGGTCCACATTTTCCAAAAGATTGTTTAATTTCATAAAGACAAAGATTTTGTCAGCATATGAGAATGACACAATAGAGAAAAGTGTTAAATCTCGACTACAATCCCTTAGACATCTGATGTGCCCATTTGGCTTCAAATAGTGTGCATTTGTTGAGATCTATGACTCCTGTATTGTCCTAGGACATTAAGGACCATCATTTAAAAACTTGGTTTTAGTCTATGGTCCATGCTTAACTAATTGGTGTTTTTGGCTTTATTTTTATTGGTTATGTCTAAATCTATTAACAAAATAAAAATAAAAATGTCAAGAAATTTTATAAAATTGAAATAGATTAAATTTGGAGAAATAAAACTATGTTACAACTATTTTATTATGTGTGTGTGTGTGTATACACATACATACATACATACAGAGACGCACACACACACATACCTATTGTTTCTATTATATAAGTTGTAATTATATGGTGGCTTTTTATGTTGTTACTTTATCATCTCCAGAAATCATCATGACAAGTTATCCAAATCTCTGAACAAGTACCAAGTTATTCCTGAATTTTCCATTGACTGAATGATTTGTAAAATATCTGCCAACAATAAATTATTCATGAGTTATCCAAAACTTTATGAATTTTATAAATTATACACAAACTTTTAGTCTTTGGCTAGACATTGAATGTTAATGATTGCCATTGATGGTGTTCTTGCTCCAGTTTGCTGTTCTTAGATCCATCCTTCATTTGCATGACACATTAATTTCATTATTTGAATTCTTTCTGAACTTTTTCAGCATTCTCCACATGTTTCTAGGCTTAAAATTTTCATACTAGCTAGATAGCCAGATCAACCAGCCCAGATATTTGCAAAATATTATCACCAAAGCCAGCAACATACTTATTGTTTTACCATCAGGATTCCCATGGGTATCATCAACTTTAATGAGTTGTCATACCCATCGATCCATATATATCAAAATATTATGCGGTTGTATGTAGCTTGACCTCTTTGGTAGGACAAACCTATTCCATCCATTTATGCTAATTGCTGCTGTCTTGTTAAGCTTTTGAATTTCATGCAATTGACAGATTTACTTTACTGTGCCTTCTGACTACTGTATCTCATAAATTCCAAATCCCGAATGTTTTATTTTCCATTATAAGTAAAACTAACATGCTTTAATCTATATATTTTATCTATATTATAAAATGAAGGTTGATATATCTTACTTTTATTATATCTTTATTTATCAGCTTGTAAATTTTAATACATAATGCTCTGTAAGGTAGTCCAGCTTCTATTGCTGCATAAATCTACTTTTAATGTACGGGCATAAATCCCTTGTGAAGGTTGCCTCTGTTTAACATCCTTTTCTCTTGACGGACTTTGGTTGAGAACCAACACTACCTCAGATAAGCAAATGAACTCTTTGCCTAACCGCTGTATTGTTACCCTGCATTATAGTGGATAAAGTCCAGAATGGCGTAAAGAATATTATGGTTCCTAAGTTTCAACTGTTTTGCTTAATGTTTACGATTCAATATAGCGGATCACTTGGTTCTCATGAATAAAATGTTTCAAATTGAAATGAAACTCATATTATCTTGGTTTTATTTGGGTATTTTCTTTGATCTGTTTTTGCTTTTTAACTTCTTTGTTCCCAATTCTATAGAAGTGCTATTCATGTGGAGAAATCAACATCATGTTACCATTCATAGTTTTACATACATGTTTTAACCCATCAACAAAATTCTTTTTGTCAGCAAAATAGGCCACTAAATTCTCAGAATGTTGCTGATGCACTTCAAAAGTATAATCTCAAAAAGACTGCAGTCCAGAAAGCATTGGATGCATTGGCTGATGGTGGACAAATTTCATTCAAGGAGTATGGCAAACAGAAGATTTACCTTGCTCGGCAAGATCAATTTAAGATACCTAATGGACAAGAGCTTGATAAGATGAAGGAGGAAAATAGCAAGCTACAGGAAGAACTTCAAGTCCAAAAAAAGGCAATAAATGAGGTTGAGGCTGGTATGCTTCAATGGCATTTTTGTGATGATAGTGAATGAAATAACTTCGTTTTAGTTGGAGGGTGCCAACAGGCTCAGTTGGTTAAGTCATGGGTGTTGGATTCTGGTGACCTGGATTTAAATCCCACCCTCATCTCAATTTCGGCTGGGCTTCCTCCTGTCCTATTCCTCAAAAACTTAATTTTAGTTGAATATATCTGCTTAATCATTTGTCTGCAATTCTTTCATTCTGAAAAGCAGTTTCCGGTAAATCTTATCAACTTACTATCAAATATATGTTCTCCTTGCAGAAATTCGAGCTCTGCAGTCAAACTTGACATTGGAAGAGTTACTTGCTAAAGAGGCTAAACTCCAGATTGAGGTAAGACGTGAATACTTCTGATACTCTTCACTGGTAATAGATTGAAATACATACCTTGTTACCGGTAATAAATTCTGGAACTACTATATCCAGGTCCATGAAATGGAAGAAAAATTGAAGAAATTGCGTAGTGGGGTTGTTTTAGTGAAACCAGAAGACAAAAAAGTAATTGAAGATACATATTCCGAGAACATCAATCAGTGGAGAAAGCGCAAGAGGATGTTCAAAGAGCTATGGGATGCTATAACTGAAAACTCACCCAAGGATCTCAAAGAATTTAAGGTTTTTCGGATAGGTCATCCCTTTTCGATGCATTGCCATATTCCTTCCATTCTTTTTTTTTTTCCATGGGACTTGTTTGTTTGCAGGAGGAGCTTGGTATCGAGTACGATGAAGATGTTGGAGTGGGCTTACGGTCATATTGTGAATTGTTGAATCTCGGTAAGAAGAGAAGAACGGCCTAATAATATATCTTGCTATGTTTCCTGGGGATTGGCCTTTGTCCTCTTCTCCCATTTTTTTTTTACCTTCCCCAAGTAAATATGTTCAAACAGATTGACAGTTTGTATATTCTAAAGAGGAAGGAGACAATGATCTGCAGTTCTCCATCTAGTTAGTTATAACCATTGTGATCGTGCTTTAGGTTGGTGTGCCATTCTTTTTGGTGCTGTCCAAGACTGTCGGTTCACAACCTTCAGCAACGCTTTCAGTAGTTCAATAGAGTAGCATGTTGGTTAAAATGGCAAACTATGGTCCTTGTAGACCAGCCAAACCATGTTCAGAAAACTCTATTTTCTAGTGACATGAATGAAGACAGAAATAAGCAAAAATTTCATAACCACAAGGCCAAAATAGTTTTTCTTTCCCCCTCCGCTCATCCAAGCTCATGAAGAGACATAAACTACAGAGCAAATTTACACTGCCGCTGGCAATACATCCAACATTAATATATTGAATCTACAAATCTAGCACCGGGTAAGGAAAATGACTAACGATCCATCTATGATACGGTATACTGGATCTTGCTTGAAGTTAATTTATCTCCTTTGACCCCTTGAAGATTGCAGCTAAAATCCTCTCCGGGTCCTCATGGAGACGGCTTTCTTCCATACATTTGAGTATCTCAGGGGCAAATTATCTGCAGGGTCCAGTGGCACGCTCTCAGGTTGAGATCCTGCGTCAGAATGATTCATCCCAGTATTATCTTCATTTCTCGATCCAAATCCCACCTTACCAATCTCCTCATGTAAAGAGTCATTCACATTAAATGTTCCTGCCTTTCTTAGGTAGGCAGGCCGACGGTTAGTGGCTCGTTGCCTGTCAGGCAAGCCTTCATCTGAAGCTAAATCACCCATTCGTGATGGTTTCGCCCCTAAATTCCAATCCATCTCCGTCTCGCTGTCGCTCTTATCGAACAAAATTTCCTTTCCCTTCGGCCCTGGCGAGCCCGGTTCATTTGAAGCCTTGTTTTTATCCAGCAAAGGAGGTTCGGTGGAATCCGAGCTCGAAGATGATGAAGATCTCTCCAGCCATGCCCTGGACTTCTCTATTAGTTTCTTCTTCGGTATTTCCTCTTCTGACTCTGAACCGTAGCTTTGGACGGTATGGATCTTGACATCGTCTCTGACTCCACCCAAAGTTTCGTCCTCGTCCCTGCTTTGTTCATAGAATTCAGCTCTCCTTCCGCTATCTGGCTCGCCCTGATCACTGGAATCTCTCTCTTGCGACTCTGATCGGGAGAGCTCTACTGCAGCCCTCGCAGCTGCAGCAGCATATGCAGCAGATTCAAATGCAGCTTGTGCTGCACTCACCACATCTTTGTACCGCTGCCTTCCTCCCAATGACAAATTCTCTTCCCGATCCAATTCAGACAGCTTGTGGGTGGTATCCGATGATAAGTTCACCACCGGCTGGCTCTGGTTCCTTCTCTGGTTCAAGTTTGGATCCTCCTGCATCAGTGAAGCCAAAAAATAAGTGATGTGTTCAAGGACAGGTAATCCAACATTACCAACCAACCAACCTGTGGAACCTCAGCAGATGCTTCGCCGAAATCCAGCTTGATTCCTTTCTCGGCGGCAATCTCCTTCATCACTCTTTGTCTGTTCTCCAGGCTTGGCTGTCTGGTCGACAGCTTCTGCACCATCTGCGGAGGATACAAATCCCAACATTCCTTCAAAAAATTGACCGGTGAGTGAAGAAATCCAGAAGGTCAGAATATCCGAATCCATGCTACCTTGGGATTGACGCCACAGTTGTTCCGCAGCTCCGTTGCAGCAACGGTGAATTCCTTCCCAAACTTGGATGCAAAGATGCATCGAGCGCTCTGCAGCTCGGGCAGGTCCCCACACCTGGACCCAGCGAAGATGAGGCTGGAGATCGCCTCCCGGAGCTCCTCCGGGCACTCCCTGAATTTATGGCAACCAAACCAAAGATGTTTTGAGAAGCACAAGAAGGTACCGATCCATTAGAAGAAAGAGAGAGGCACACCTTTGGTGTTCCAAGAGGACATCCCTTTCTCTGATGAGATGGCAATAGCCTTCTATCATCACAAACACTTGCAACATGTTCTGCTCCTTGATCACATGCTCCACCTGAAATACATGCATCAAAAGAAGGGAAAGACAGTTAGGACATGATCGAATCAATCTTGGCATGAACGATGGTTGGTCGATGGGTGAGTTCACGGGTCCTAACCCGAAGGAGAGCGCGATCGATATCGCCGAGTTGAAGGAGCTGGGCGACGTCGCCGCGGGACTGGGCTTGCCGGACCTGGCGATGGTTGCGGAGGATGGCAAGTCGGGAGACGTTGAGGCCCAGGAGGGTCTTAAGCTTGGATGTCTTCTTTGAGTTCCTTCCCAACAAGAAGTCCAGAGTCTTTCCCATCTGCTCGTCCTCTCTTCTCCCTCCGAATGGCCCGCCGCCGGCTGAAGAAGAATGGGAGAGGTGTGGGAAGCCAAGCAACTGGACTTTGGCCGTGCTACCAGTCCAGTCTGCCACCTCTGATTTTATTAGGTGCAATCACTTCTAGCGGTTTCCTTGAAGGCCAAGGAGTTTGGGTTGTCGCTAAGGCCGTGGTTTCCTTGACGGCTGAAGCCTGGACTAGTTGGGCAACTAGTATGCTATTGAGATGTGGCTCCGAGATATGAACCTGGACTTTGCAGGCCTGTTGTTAAAATAGCCAAGTCTAATGTGGTTGGGCGCTATAAATTGAGGTCAGTGTCTTGGACTCGGGTGTCATGGATGCCGGGACGAAAATTTAGTGTTAAATTGCTAGTTTGGTATTGTTTATTTTGCGGGAAAAAAAAAAGCCTGATGAGAAATATTTATAAGACCATCAGGATTTGATGATTAGATTATTTAGCATCCACATTGATCCTCTACTATGTACGGCACTCTACGGTGCACAGCGTGCATCATCCACCGTGCCATAGACGACTGCATGTGGATGCACGACTGTTACCTATGGCCGCATGCTATCATCCATGATGGATGGCGTGCTATGCACCACAGCATGCGGTGCATAACAAAGAATCCATGCTCATTTGGCATAGATCTTCCCTGCATTTGTTATATCAGTTGTTGGTTTTTTTTTTTCTTTATTTGCTACCGGACAAGGATTAGCCACCCCATTTATCCGTTAAAAACCAAGTCCATGATTCCATCCATGGATTAGTGGGATATAAGTGGTATATTTCATCAAAAGAATGATTGGCCTTCTTTCGCAATATCAACCATCGGACTGTGCTTTGCATACCTCTCAAAACACTAATTGGTCCCTCCATCCGCACGGATTTTGAAACGATTCAATGGTTGAAGTCATAAAAGAAGCTGGATCATTTTTTCACGTTAAAGATAAATGCTGGATTCCTATAAAACCCCACCTCATGAGAGATCTCTGCCCAAAAAGAGAAATTTGGATAGTTGCTTCCTACACACATTAATATTTGTTTTTTAACCAAGTAGGTAATCATTCTTAAACTAAACAATTAGCATTTTAGAGTTTTACATTAGGACTTATTGGTGTAGAATTTGGTCGACACTGGATCAAGTTGAAGTTGAGGAAGAAGAGGTCGTCATCGATGATCTACAAAATAAAGTTTCGTCCCGAGTCGGTGGTGGTGGCTCCGGTAGGATCCTCCGACGATCAAATCAACTCTTCTAGCCAATAGAAATGAAGTGCTCAGGAAAGAGTTCAACAAAATTTTCGAAAAGAAGAAGAGAGCTTAGAAAAAACGTATCTGAAGGATCTTTTTGTAGATGGAGTCCCAGAACAGACTGATAGTGACAATCATAGCTGTCTGATAGCTATCCGCTTGGGGCCACGTGAGAGGAGCGCCACCTACAGCAGACTGATAGTGACAGCTGTAGCTATCAGGTAGCTGGTCGCTTGGAGCCACGTCAGAGGGACACCGTCTGTAGCAGACTGATAGTGATAGCCGTAGCTGTCAGGTAGCTGGCCTCTCGGGACCGCATGAGAGGGACGCCGCCTGCAGCAGACTGATGTGACAGCCATAGCTGTCCGATACTGAGCCGCTCGGAGCCATATGGAGGGATGAAGATCTTTGACGTATGTCAATTTTAGAGGGATTCGGATTCCTAAAGAGAATACGACTAGAGGGGATCATTCGGAAGAAATGCTACTTAAAATCTGAAAGTAATCTGCTGGAGAAATCTGGATAGAGTTCGACTGATGGAGAAGTCCAGAAGAAGTCCGACAAGTGGAGAAGTTCGGCTGAAGGAGTTTGATTGGTGGAGAAGTTTGGCTGAAGGAGAAGTTCGAAAGGAGTTTGGCTTCTAGAGGAATTCAGCTGAAGGAGAAGTCCGGAAGGAGTTGGGCTCCTGGAGGAATCCGACTGAAGGAGAAGTCCGGAAGGAGTTGGGCTCCTGAAGGAATCCGACTGAAGAAGAAGTTCGAAAGAAATTCGGCTTCTGGAGGAATCCGATTGAAGGAGAAGTCCAAAAGGAGTTGGGCTTCTGAAGAAATCTGACTGAAGGAGAAGTCTAAAAGGAGTTGGATTTCTAGAGGAATCTGACTGAAGGAGAAGTCCGAAAGGAGTTGGACTTTTGGAGGAATCCGACTGAAGGAGAAATTCGAAAGGAGTTTGGCTCCTGGAGAAATCCAATTGAAGGAGAAATCTGGAAGGAGTTGGACTCCTATAAGCATTCGTCTGAAGGAGAAGTCCGGAAGGAGTTTGGCTCCTGAAGGAGTCCGACTGAAGGAGAGGTCCAGAATGAGCTCGGCTCCTGTAGGCATTCGACTGAAGGAGAGGTTCGAAAGGAGTTTGGCTCTTGGAGGAGTTCGACTGAAGGAGAAGTTTGGAAGAAGTTCAGCTCCTATAGGCATCCGACTGAAGGAAAAGTTCGAAAAGAGTTCGGCTCTTGGAGGAATTCGAAAGAGAGGTTCGGAAGGAGTTCAGCTCCTATAGGCATCCGATTGAAGGAGAGGTTCGAAAGGAGTTTGGCTCCAGAGGAAATCGGACTGAAGGAGAGGTCTGAAAGGAGTTGGCTCTTGGAGGAATTTGACTGAAGAAGAAATCTGCAAGAAGTTCGGCTTCTGTAGGCATCCGACTGAAAGAGAGGTCCGAAAGGAGTTCGACTCTTGTAGGAATCTGACTGAAGGAGAGATCCAAAAGGAGTTCGACTTCTATAGAAATTCGACTGAAGAAGAGGTCCGAAAGGAGTTCAGCTCCTGGAGAAATCTGACTGAGGAAGAAGTCTGGAAAGAGTTCGGCTTCTGAAGGAATTTGAATGAAGAAAAAATTTGAAAGGAGTTTAGCCGGCTGAAAGAATTTAGTTACGGTTTGGCTGCTGGAGAAGTTCAGCCGGCTGAAGGAGTTCGGCTAAAGTTTGGCCGCTGGAGGAGTTCGGCTGGAGTCTAGCCGCTGGAGGAGAATTTTCGATCGAAGCTCTTTCTTGATTACCAATTGCATTAGGCTAAGCATCAGACTAGATTTCGATGGAAGCGGGGTTTATCCCTAATAATAGTCCTCCCACTCTTGAGTTCAAAATTCGAAGAAAGGAAGTGCAAAAAAGGCATGACTGCCGCAGTCTTCTTCTGGGACTCTGCACCCATTCAGATTGAAGCTCGGGGGAGATCTTATCTCTAGCCGAGGTTGAAGGAGATCTTGTCTTCTATTGAAGGGTTGGAGCTCGGAAGAGATCTTATCTCCAACCGAGATTGAAGGAGATCTTATCTCCTGTTGAGGTTGACGTTGAAGCTCGGGAGAGATCTTCATCTCCAGTCAAGGTTGAAGTTGAAGCTCGGAAGAGATCTTATCTCCAGCCTAGGTGAAAGTTGAAGCTCAGGAAAGATCTTATCTCCAGCTGAGGTTGAAGTTGAGGCTCGGGGAGATCTTATTTTAAGCCGAGGTTGAAGAAGATTTTATCTCCTGTTGACGTTGACGTTGAAGTTGAAGCTCGGAGGAGATCTTATCTCTAGCTGAGGTTGAAGAAAATCTTATCTTCTATTGACATTGACGTTGAAGTTGAAGCTCAGGAAGATCTTATCTCCAGCCGAGATTGAAGAGAGATCTTATCTTCTGTTGATGTTGACATTGAAGTTGAAGCTCGGAGGAGATCTTGTCTCCAATCGAAGTTGAAGGAGATCTTGTCTTCTGTTGAGGTTGAATTTGAAACTCGGAGGAGATCTTTTCTCCTACTGAGGTTGAAAAAGATTTTATCTCCTATTGAGGTTGAATTTGAAGCTCGAAGGAGATCTTATCTTTTATTGACATTGAAGTTGAAGCTCGGGAGAGATCTTATCTCCAGCCGAGATTGAAGAAGATCTTATCTCCTGTTGACATTGAAGTTAAAGCTCGGAGGGGATCTTGTCTCCAATCGAGTCGGAGCCTTTCTTCTCACCTCGTCTAAAATGAACGAGGCCTTCGACTTTGCTTACGTTAGGACGAGGTTCTCCTTCTGTTCCTAATGGACTGTAGGGGCATATAAGAGCTATTGTCAGGGCCTCTCCCCTCAGCTCGTCTAAAATGAATGATGCCTTCGACTTTGCTCATGTTAGGATGAGCTTCTTCTCCTATTTCTAACAGACTATAGGGGTACATAAGGACCGTTGTCAGAGCCTCTCCCCTCATCTCGTCTAAAATGAACGAGGCCTTTGATTTGCTCACGTTAGAATGAGGTTTTTCTTCCATTCTTAATGGATTATAGGAGCACATAAGGGCTGTTATCAGGGCCTCTCCCCTTATCTCGTCTAAAAATGAATGAGGCCTTCGACTTTGCTTACGTTAGGATGAGATTCTCCTTCTATTCCTAACAGACTATGAGGGCACATAAGGGCCATTATCCAAGCCTCTTCCTCCATCTCGTCTAAAATGAACGAGGTCTTCGACTTTGCTCACATTTAGATGAGGTTCTCCTCCTATTTCTAACGGGCTATGGAGGCACATAAGGGCCATTGTCAGGGCCTCTTCTTCCATCTCGTCTAAAATGAATGAGGTCTTTGACTTTGCTCATATTAGGATGAGGTTCTCCTCCTATTTCTAACGGACTGTGGGGGCATATAAGGATCATTGTCAAGGCCTCTCCCTCCATCTCGTCTAAAATAAGCAAGGTCTTCGACTTTGCTTGCGTTAGGACAAGATTTTCCTTCTATTCCTAACGGACGGTAGGAGCACATAAGGACCATTGTCGGGATCTCTTCCCTCATCTCATCTAAAATGAACGAGACCTTCGACTTGCTCATATTAGGATGAGGTTCTCCTCTTGTTCCTTACATGACCACTATTGATTGTTTCTTTCCTATCATCACATAGTTTTTGCACCGAGAAACAATAATATTGAAATGGAGGAGTTTTATTAAAGAAAAATTACCACCAGTACATTCTCAAATTCTTTGAGTTTCAAGGTCGTGGAAGCGTTATTCCTCCAAGCTCCTTCAGACGATAAGTTTTGGGCCGGATGACCTCCTCTACTTCATACAAGCCTTCTCAATTTGGGGCAAGCTTCCCCTGGCTTTGAGGCTGAAAGATGGTGGCTCGCCGAAGTACTAAGCCTCCCAAGAGATAGCGTTGATGATGCCGGAAGGTAGCCGATCTTCTCATTATTCTTTCCTCATTGGTGGTTCTAGATGCAGTAGCGCCCTTGGCTTTCTTCAGACCGACGTCTGTGGAGCATTGAGGGGGACGTAGTTGTGAAACTTTTTGGAGGGAAACTTCTTTGCATCCTTCCATCGAGGCTTCTTTGACGACGAGCTCGATGAGGAGTTCAGGCTCGCTTGTGCTCGAGGGGAGTCCATGAGCGCGGCCGAACTTCATTCGATTCTCCATCAACGGTGAATCTATGCCACTCTCCTACAGCTTCCTCATCCTTCAACTTGAAGGCTTCTTCCGCTCGGACATATCCTTCAGCATGAGCTAGCAGATCGGCAAAGTTTCTGGGATACTTCTTCTTCAGGGAGAACAACAAATCGTTCTTCTGAAAGCCGTTCTTGAGTGCGGCCATCACAACTAACTGGTCCAGGTTCCAGACCTCCAATGCAGCAGCATTAAATCAGGTGACATAAGTCCGGATGGATTTCCCTCCTTCTGCTTGATGTTCATTAGAAAATCCGAACCTCGGTGCGGATGTTGGCTGCTGACGAAGTGAGCCGCAAACTGATTGCTCATCTGATTAAAGGAGAAGATCATATCCGACTTCAACGTCGAGTACCAGTTTTCTGCTGCTTCCTTTAAGATAGATGAAAAAGCTTGGTATAATATGGCGTCTGATGCACCATAGAGCAGCATCATGATCCGAAAGGCTTTCAGATAATCGATCGGATCAGAGGTTCCATCGTAGCTTTCAAATTGGGAGAGTTTAAAATTCGGTGGAACGAGCTCTTGCATAATTCAGAGAGAGAAAGGAGGATCGATGCAGACGTCGTCATGGTGAACCGGGGCGACGTGACGGAGCCCCTCAATCCATCGATCCATCTCTTACAGTTTTTGATCGAGGACGTCATCTCGATCGCAGATCTTGGAAGGCTTCCGACTGTGGATAGAGTAGATCCCTTCCAGAGAAGAATCATGATCCGAGCAAGGATCCTCTGCTCTCTATTTCTCCTTTCCAAGGGCGATGGGTATGCTAGCCCAATTGCTCCTCCTTGGAACTGATTTCTGATATCCCAACGATGGATTTCCCGACAGAACTGCCACTGGAGGCTGCTGCATGGCCTGCACTATTTTGGTGAGGCTCTAAACCCGCTGCATCAGTAGGTTAAATTATTCTGGATCTACCATGACCGTCGGTGGAGGAGGAGGTTGAAGCACCGACGATGGAGCAGGGACAGATGAATCTGGCCCACATCTGACGGCAGAAGTGGTAGATCTTCGGATAATCATTCTTTTTGGAGGCATTTCTCAAAATTGAGGGAGAGGATGGAGATGAATCTTGAAGAAAAAGATTCACAGGATCGACTGAGCATTTCTTTAAGAATAAGGGTACCTTGAAAATAGAGTTCCTTCCTCCAGTGCCAATCTTATTGGTGTAGAATATGATCGACGCCGAATCGAGCTGGAGTTGAAGAAGAAGAGATCGTCGTTGGTGATCTGCAAAATAAAGTCCCATTCAGAGTCGGTAGTGGTGGCTCCGGTAGGATCCTCCGACGATCAAATCAGCTCTTCTAGCCAATAGAAATAGAGTGCTCAGAAAAGAGTTCAGTAGAATTTTCAAAAAGGAGAAGAAAGCTTAGAGAAAACGTATCTGGAGGATTTCTTTTTTTGATGGAGTTCCGAAGTAGACTGATAGTGACAGTTATAGCTGTTTGGTAGCTGGCTGCTCGGGGTCACGTGAGAGGGACGCCGCCTGCAGTAGACTAATAGTGACAACCGTAGCTGTCAGGTAGCTGATCACTTGAGGCCGCCATCTGCAGCAGACTGATAGTGACAGCCATCGCTGTCTGGTATTGAGCCGCTCGGAGCCATGCGGAGGGACGAAGATCTTTGACGAATGTTAATTTCAGAGGGGTTCGGACTCCTAAAGGAAATATGGCTAGAGGGATCATCCGGAAGGAATGCTATTTGAAATCTGAAAGTAATCTGCTGGAGGAATCCGGATGGAGTTCGACTGATAGAGAAGTTCAGAAGGAGTCCGATAGATGGAGAAGTTCGGCTGAAGGAGTTCGATTGGTGGATAAGTTTGACTGAAGGAGAAGTCCGGAAGGAGTTCGACTTCTAGAGGAATTCAGCTGAAGGAGAAGTCCGAAAGAAGTTCGGCTTCTGAAGGAATTCGACTGAAGAAGAAGTCCGAAAAAAATTAGGTTCTTGAAGAAATCCGACTATATATAAATTTTAGAGCATGAATTTTCTATCATGTGCATCGCATCCTGTAGTGCACGATACAAATCATTCGATAAATGGCTGCATATGGATATGCATGCCATGCGATACACATCCTGTGCGACAGCATGCACTATGATGTACCATATCATAGGATGTATCATGAGTGCCAGAGAGAACTGGTGCTCTAGATTTTATGAATTATTCATTCAAGGGTAGAAGCGCTAGAATTTATTGCGCGTTCGGGTTCAAATATGCGTGTAAAATCACATTGCCTGTCGTGTGCTTGGAAGAATTGTTTGATTAAACAACCGAAACAAATACGTGGGGACTAATTTAAATCCCCTTCGTCATTTATGCTCGTCTTCCCCTTGCTTTTTAACAAAAAAAAGAGGTACGTGTCAACGATTTTGCTCCTACGAGGGTAGGTAAAGTAAACTATACTTCGTTGAGGAGCCTTAGAAAGCGGTGGGACTCCGTGGTGATGCGCATCGGGTCGTGATTTCGGTTGGGAACTCACGGCTGCCGCGCTTGTCCTGACGCGCGCCCCCTCGATTAAACCTGGTTGTGTCCGGCGGTCCTCCAGACGCCACCGCTTGTGTTTTTTGATTCGTGAGAAGTTGCTTGCAAGAAACAGAGAGGGGAGGATAACCACACGGTCTCTCCTCAGCTTGACCATGAACCGAAATCTAGAAGAGAAAAGAGGAGTGGATCCAACATATCCAGTGGCACACATTGCTCCAGTTCTTGCACGGCAAAGGACATGTCCGGCGCCTGAAGTCCATATACCACCGGTTCGGAGGGGCTCCAATTATGATGAATGAACTTGGACACGTTTCTATTCTGCTATATCTACTAACAACCATAGTTATTAAAAAAACATTTATGTTCTACCCCTTATCTATCTACTACGTAACACCAACTCCTCTGCTCCCTTTAAAAATAAAAAAAACGAACTCCTCTGTTAGCATGTAAGGTGTGTCCATCATCGATGTTTCCCTGTTCATATTTTTCGATCCGGTATTTTTTTTCATTCAAACCTCTTTGTCTAGACCATGTAAAGTTGAGCGGTCTGCGTTTCCTTATCCAAGATAAGAACATTTTTTACAAGATCAAAGGCTCAAGTCGTTCCTCTAATGTTTATTACTTATCTAAATAGATTTTCTTTTTTTTTTTTAAAAAAAAGGTGCATGACTTGTGTTGCATTCTAGTATGATATGAAGAGAGTGTGCACGTGAATATACCCTAGTTCTGAAAAGGAAAGAAAAAAAGGTAGCTTAGCATCTAATGAACGCCCATGGATGGTGAGATATGGAACAAAAACATGAAATAATTGATACAACAGCAGCTTTGCATCCATGTCATATTGGCAGGGTCCACAAATGCCGGTATTTTTTTTTTCTTAAATGAAGAAATAATAGAAATGTTGTCTTATGTAAAATTTAAGAAATTTTATCTTGGAAATGTTCACAAGGGATTATCATTTGTGCATAATCAGAAATCATCATCCATCCTTCGATTAGTTCAACTGCAATTGAAAATAATGCAAATGACCAATACCATACACCCTTAAATCTCTTCATGCCTTTTATTTATTCGTGCAAATTACAATGGTAATATTGTTAGATATGATTTCTTAACCAAGAATTATATGTTGACATATATATATATATATATATATATATATATATATATATATATATATATATATATATTCTTCACTATACAAATGAATGCTCTCTTGTATAAGATATAATATCACGTCTATGATTTCTATTGTCTTAAAACGATAAAATCAATTTTATACTTGTTGGGGATAAATCCCGCTCCAGCCGAAGTCTAGCTCGATACCCGGCCTAATGCAACCGGTAGCCGCAAAAGAGTTACGGCAGACGGGCTTTAGCCGAACTCCCAGCGACCGAGCTTCTTCCAGCAGGCCGAACTAGGTAGCTGCCGAGCTTCTTCCGGACTCCCAGTGTCGAGACCGAACTTCCTGGGCGGCCGAACTCCTTCGGACTCCCCACGGCCGAACTCCCTCGGACTCCCCAAGGCCGAACTCCTTCGGACCGACTCCAAGCGGTCGAGCTTCAACGAAGTCCTCTCAGCGGTCGAACTCCTCAGCGGACGAGCCTTAGCCGAACCAACCAGCAACCGGAGTCCTTCGACCGGGCCTCAGCCGAGCTTCTTCGGGCCTCCCAGCGGTCGAACTCCTCGGCAATCGTCCCTCGGCCGAACTCTACAGATGGCCGACCCTTCAGCCAGCCGAACTCCCCCAGCCTTCCCTTCTGCCGGGCTCTCCTACGAGATGAATTATCGCCATCAGTCTGCGACAGGCGACGAAACCAGACGACATGGCTACCACCTCTGGCAACGCCACTCCCTGACGATGCCTTCCTCTCCGTACCAAACTCCATGCGGCCCATGACTTATCAGTATGGCCATCACTGACCGCCTGACGACGCCATCCTCTCCGTACCGAACTCCATACGACGGTATGGCTATCGCCATCAACTAAGCTCCACCTACAAAGGACCCTCCAGATACGCCAAGGCTAAGCTCTCTGACCCCTAATCTCTCTGAGCTCTCCTCTTCTTCTCTAAGCTTCGAAACTCATTCCGAACACTCCATTCCTGTTGGCCGAAAACTGACTTGACCGTCGGAGGGTCCTGCCGGAGCCACCCCCCATCGATTCCGGATGGGACTTTATCTTGCAGGTCCCCGACGGCGACCTCGACGGCCTCGACTCCGACGACCTCCGGCGACGACGAGTTTCTGCACCAACAGATTGGCACTGAAAGAAGGGACCTGAACCTTCGAGGTTCCCTTGTTCTTAAAGGAGTGCTCGGCGACTCTTCTCTTCCCTCTCCGGAGATCTCTCTTTTCTCTCTCGAAGAAGAAATGCCTCCCAAGAGAGCTTTGAGACGGCGCTCGACGGCCTCCGCGGTCCGGATCCATCCAGATCCGCCTGTCCCTGCTTCGACCCCGGTAGCTCAGGTTCTACCTGTACCTACGGTGGAGGTGGAGCAGCTCGACCTGCTTGTCCGACAGGTCCGTGGCCTCACGGAGGCATTGCAGGCTATACAGCAGCCTCCGGTAGCGACTCCACCAGGAAACCCACCATTGGAACGTCGAAAATCGGCCCCAAGGAAGAGTACTAGGGCCAGCGTACCGGTCGCCCCGGAGAAGGGAAAACAGAGGGCCGAGGATCCGTGTTCGGATCTTTGTTCTCTTCTGGGGGAGACCTTCCCCATTCGTAGTTGGAAGCACCCCAAGGTCTGCAGCCAAGACGATGTCCTCGATTGCAGACTACGGGAGATGGACCGACGTATTGAAGAGCTCGGCCGCGTCACCTCGGCTCATCATGCCGACGTCCGTGCCGAACCTCCCTTCTCTCCCCAAATTATGCAAGAACCTGTTCCACCGACCTTCGAGCTCCCTCAACTGGAAAGCTATGATGGAACTTCTGATCCGGTTGATCACCTGGAGGCCTTCCGTGCCATGATGCTGCTTCACGGCGCTTCAGATGCCATGCTGTGCCGAGCCTTCCCATCTACCTTAAAGGGAGCAGCGAGGAACTGGTACTCGGCGTTGAAGCCAAACACGATCTTCTCTTTCGACCAGATGAGCAGTCGGTTCGCGGCCCACTTCATCAGCAGCCGACGACCGAGCCGAGGTTCAGATTCCCTGATGAGCGTCAAGCAGAAGCAAGGGGAATCCATCCGGACTTACGTCACTTCGATTTAACGCCGCGGCATTGGAAGTTCGGGACTTGGACCAGTCTGTCGCGATGGCCGCACTCAAGGACGGCCTTCAGAAAAATAACTTGCTGTTCTCTCTGAAAAAAAAAGTATCCCAGGGACTTCGCCGATCTGCTGGCTCGAGCCGAGAGATATGCCCGTGCGGAAGAAGCCTTCAAATTGAAAGATGAGGAGCTCGTCAGAAAGGAGCGGTTGGCGGACGAGGAAGAGCCGAGCGAAGTTCGGCTGCGCTCGCAGACCCCTACGAAAGCAGGCGGGCCCGAACTCCTCGAACTCGCCCTGATAAAGGGGCGCGAGGAAGTCCTCCTCCCGGAAGGTTCCGCCACTATGCCCCCCTCAACGCTCCTCGAACCCAGATTCTCACCGAAGTAAAAAACCAGCTGCCAAGATCGGAAGGATTACGGTCTCCCCCAAACAAGCACGATCGAAATAAGTACTGCCTCTACCATCGCGACCACGGCCACGACACGGAGGGATGCATCCAGCTTCGAGACGAAATTGAGGAGCTCGTCAGAAAGGGGCGACTGGGTAAATTCCTCCGGTACCGGTCTGAAGCAAAAAAAGATCGACTAAGGGCGCTGCCGTAGCCAGAGACCGCAAGAAGGTCGGCCGCCTTACGCGGCATCGTTCACATTGCCCCTGGGAAGGATCTCGGCTAGCTACATCAGCGATTCGTCGTCTCCCAGCGATAAGAGCTTGCACCAAATTGAGGAGGCCAGCATGAGGAGGTCGTCCACCCCGGAACTTATTGCCGAAGAAACGCGGAGGAACAACATTACCACGATCTTGAAACACCGAATTTGGGGATGCGCTACTAGTAACTTTCTTTCAATAAAATTTTTTCCTTTCGATAATATTATTTCTGGATGCGAAAACTATGCGATGACAGGGAAGAAGCAGTCAACCACGTTAGGAATAGAAGGAGAACCTCGTCCTAACGCGAGCAACAACCTCGGCTAGAGATAAGATCTCTCCCGAGCGACCATTAACAACCTTGGTTAGGAACAGGAGGAGAACCTCATCCTAACCCGAGCACCAACCTCGGCTAGAGATAAGATCTCTCCCGAGCGAAGGCCTCGTTCATAGAGGACGAGATGGGGGGAAAGGCTCTGACAGCGGCCCTTATGTGCCCCCACAGCCCGTTAGGAATAGGAGGAGAACCTCGTCCTAACGCGAGCAACAACCTCGGCTAGAGATAAGATCTCTCCCGAGCGACCGTTGACAACCTCGGCTAGAGATAAGATCTCTCCGAGCGACGAGTCAACCTCGGCTAGAGATAAGATCTCTCCCGAGCGACCGTGAACAACCTCGGTTAGGAACAGGAGGAGAACCTCGTCCTAACGCGAGCACCAACCTCGGCTAGAGATAAGATCTCTCCCGAGCGACCGAGACAACCTCGGCTAGAGATAAGATCTCTCCGAGCGACCGAGTCAACCTCGGCTAGAGATAAGATCTCTCCCGAGCGACCGTGAACAAGCCTCGGTTAGGAACAGGAGGAGAACCTCGTCCTAACGCGAGCAACAACCTCGGCTAGAGATAAGATCTCTCCCGAGCGACCGTTGACAACCTCGGCTAGAGATAAGATCTCTCCCGAGCGACCGAGTCAACCTCGGCTAGAGATAAGATCTCTCCCGAGCGACCGTGAACAACCTCGGTTAGGAACAGGAGGAGAACCTCGTCCTAACGCGAGCAACAACCTCGGCTAGAGATAAGATCTCTCCCGAGCGACCGAGTCAACCTCGGCTAGAGATAAGATCTCTCCCGAGCGACCGTGAACAACCTCGGTTAGGAACAGGAGGAGAACCTCGTCCTAACGCGAGCAACAACCTCGGCTAGAGATAAGATCTCTCCCGAGCGACCGACAACCTCGGCTAGAGATAAGATCTCTCCCGAGCGACCGAGTCAACCTCGGCTAGAGATAAGATCTCTCCCGAGCGACCGTGAACAACCTCGGTTAGGAACAGGAGGAGAACCTCGTCCTAACGCGAGCACAACCTCGGCTAGAGATAAGATCTCTCCCGAGCGACCGAGTCAACCTCGGCTAGAGATAAGATCTCTCCCGAGCGACCGCGAACAAGCCTCGGTTAGGAACAGGAGGAGAACCTCGTCCTAACGCGAGCACCAACCTCGGCTAGAGATAAGATCTCTCCCGAGCGACCGTTGACAACCTCGGCTAGAGATAAGATCTCTCCCGAGCGACCGTGAACAACCTCGGTTAGGAACAGGAGGAGAACCTCGTCCTAACGCGAGCAACAACGCGAGAGCGAGCACCAACCTCGGCTAGAGATAAGATCTCTCCCGAGCGACCGTGAACAACCTCGGTTAGGAACAGGAGGAGAACCTCGTCCTAACGCGAGCAACAACCTCGGCTAGAGATAAGATCTCTCCCGAGCGACCGAGACAACCTCGGCTAGAGATAAGATCTCTCCCGAGCGACCGTGAACAACCTCGGTTAGGAACAGGAGGAGAACCTCGTCCTAACGCGAGCAACAACCTCGGCTAGAGATAAGATCTCTCCCGAGCGACCGGACAACCTCGGCTAGAGATAAGATCTCTCCCGAGCGACCGAGTCAACCTCGGCTAGAGATAAGATCTCTCCCGAGCGACCGCGAACAGCCTCGGTTAGGAACAGGAGGAGAACCTCGTCCTAACGCGAGCACCAACCTCGGCTAGAGATAAGATCTCTCCCGAGCGACCGCGAATAGCCTCGGTTAGGAACAGGAGGAGAACCTCGTCCTAACGCGAGCACCAACCTCGGCTAGAGATAAGATCTCTCCCGAGCGACCGCGAACAACCTCGGTTAGGAACAGGAGGAGAACCTCGTCCTAACGCGAGCAACAACCTCGGCTAGAGATAAGATCTCTCCCGAGCGACCGAGAACAACCTCGGTTAGGAACAGGAGGAGAACCTCGTCCTAATGCGAGCAACAACCTCGGCTAGAGATAAGATCTCTCCCGAGCGACCGAGACAACCTCGGCTAGAGATAAGATCTCTCCCGAGCGACCGACAACCTCGGTTAGGAACAGGAGGAGAACCTCATCCTAACACGAGCAACAACCTCGGCTAGAGATAAGATCTCTCCCGAGCGACCGAGCTAATCTCGATTAGGAACAGGAGGAGAACCTCGTCCTAACGCGAGCACCAACCTCGGCTAGAGATAAGATCTCTCCCGAGCGAAGGCCTCGTTCACAAAGGACGAGATGGGGGGAGAGGCTCTGACAGCGGCCCTTATGTGCCCCCACAGCCCGTTAGGAACAGGAGAGAACCTCGTCCTAACGCGAGCAACAACCTCGGCTAGAGATAAGATCTCTCCGAGCGACCGTAGACAACCTCGGCTAGAGATAAGATCTCTCCGAGCGAAGATCTCTCAACCTCGGTTAGGAACAGGAGGAGAACCTCATCCTAACGCGAGCAACAACCTCGGCTAGAGATAAGATCTCTCCCGAGCGACCGAGACAACCTCGGCTAGAGATAAGATCTCTCCCGAGCGACCGAGCCAACCTCGGTTAGGAACAGGAGGAGAATCTCGTCCTAACTCGAGCATCAACCTCGGCTAGAGATAAGATCTCTCCCGAGCGATCGAGCCAACCTCGGTTAGGAACCGAAGGAGAACCTCGTCCTAACGCGAGCAAAGTTCAAGTCCGAGCTCCGAAGTCCGCAGGAAAGAGAATCTTCATCAACCTCGGCCAGAGCGCCTGTGTAACCTCGGATAGAGAGGCAAGGCCCGCGACGACCTCAGCCAGAGCGCCCGCATCAACTCCGGCTAGGGATAAGGTCCGCGACAACCTCGGCCAGAGCGCCTGAGTGACCTCGGATAGAGAGGTAAGGCCCGCGACGACCTCGGCCAGAGAGCTTCAACATCGACCTCGGCCAGAGAAAGCTATCATGTCAACCTCGGCTGGAGAGCTTCAACATCGACCTTGGCTGGATAAAGCAACTGTATCAACTTCAAGCTGAAGATGGGATCTCCCTCGAGCTTCGACCCTAGACCAGCACAGAGCTCAGAGGAAGACTTCGGCAGTCGCCTTTCCTGCACTCCCTTCCTTCGATTTTCGAACTCGGGAGTGGGGGGGCTAGTGTTGGGGATAAATTCCGCTCCAGCCGAAGTCTAGCTCGATACCCGGCCTAATGCAACCGATAGCCGCAGAAGAGCTACGGCAGACGGGCTTCAGCCGAACTCCCAGCGGCCGAGCTTCTTCCAGCAGGCCGAACTAGGTAGCTGCCGAGCTTCTTCCGGACTCCCAGTGTCGAGACCGAACTTCTTCTTGGGCGGCCGAACTCCTTCGGACTCCCCATCGGCCGAACTCCTTCGGACCGACTCCAAGCGGCCGAGCTTCAAGCGAAGTCCTCCAGCGGCCGAACTCCTCAGCGGACGAGCCTTAGCCGAACCAACCAGCAACCGAAGTCCTTCAACCGGGCCCTCAGCCGAGCTTCTTCGGGCCTCTCTACGGTCGAACTCCTCGACAATCGTCCCTCGGTCGAACTCTACAGATGGCCGACCCTTCAGCCAGCCGAACTCCCCCTGCCTTCCCTTCTGCCGGACTCTCCTACGAGATGAATTGTCGCCATCAGTCTGCGACAGGCGACGAAACCAGACGACATGGCTACCACCTCTGGCAACGCCACTCCCTGACGATGCCTTCCTCTCCGTACCGAACTCCATGCGGCCCACGACTTGCCAGTATGGCCGTCACCGACCGTCTGACGATGCCATCCTCTCCGTACCGAACTCCATGCGACGGTATGGCTGTCGCCATCAACTAAGCTCCGCCTACAAAGGACCCTCCAGATACGCCAAGGCTAAGCTTTCTGACCCCTTATCTCTCTGAGCTCTTCTCTTCTTCTTTAAGCTTCGGAACTCATTCCGAGCACTCCATTCCTGTTGGCCAAAAATTGATTTGACCATCGGAGGGTCCTGCCGGAGTCACCCCCCACCGGTTTCGAATGGGACTTTATCTTGCAGGTCCCTGGCGGTGACTTCGATGGCCTCGACTTCGACGATCTTCGGCGATGATGAATTTCTGCACCAATAATACTAAATCCCTTATTACATGCTATCTAAAAACCTGTACCTCCTGCACGAAGACTAACGTCAGTTCTCATAAAAAAAAGACTAACGTCAGTTACGGATAGGTTTGAACAATTAACACCGCAAGCAAATCGCGATGCAAGCGTTGCGTGCCCACAAGAAAATGTAGTGGAGGATTTGAAATTCCTGCCTTTCCCTTTCCACGGCTCTGTCGTATATTTTTAAGCTTTTGTTTTAGCTGAAGCCTGAAAGGCCAGCAAATTGCCCTTTCAATCATTTGAAAAAAGACAAGGAGACCAATGAAGTAAAGTTGAGTGCAGAAAGGGAAGGAAAGGAAGGTTGTGACTGGTAATGTCTCTTTCTTCCTTTTTTTTTTTTTTTTTTTTGTCGGGGAGGGAGTGGAAAGGATTAGTTTTGGGTGGGGCTTGGCTGCTGGGATTTGTCTGCACCCGCCGTTCTCAGACTCTACGTTCCCGGAAGCCTCGCGAAAGAGAAGTTATCATCACAATTCCGTCTCGTCCACGCTGTCTGGAAAAAGAAAGAAAGAATAAATGTAATTACGAATCACAGCTATAATCATTTATATTTCTATATATCCTACCCTCGAGTAATTTGAGACGCACCAGATATTATGTGACAAGAGATATTCCAATAATTTTTTGGGAGATGGGTGGCTGATCTAATAATTTTGGACAACTCTCTGTTACAAGGACGCACGGATATCTGATCAATAATGACCATGATGCATGCTTTATGACCATTTATTTTAGTTGTATGAAAGAAATGCAAAATGCTATTATTATTGATATGAGGTCCTATATTAACATTACCAAAATTCCTCTCTCTTTTTTTTTTAATTTAAAAAAAAAATGTTGAAGTTCCATCAATCTTCCTTAGGCAAATGAAGCCGATAAAAAAAGTCTCTTTTTGAGAGAGATTCTATAATTTTTTAATAATTAAAAAAAATAAAAAAAAATATTTTGCTTATCATAGATGGTGAGTGCATTCACTTACCATCATGATTGATTCATGCATGAATCTAAAAAAAAAAAAAAATATTTTTATCATTAAGATCCATACATGAGTTAATCACCATGAATGGTAGGCATGGAAGCGGTGAGTAAAAAATTTTTCATAAACAAATGAGGGCCAGTTTAGAGGGGTCCTAATTAAGCAATAATTTAAGCTTTAAAGTACTAATTTCTCCATTCCGGCCTAAGAGTTCTGAGGCTGGTTCCAGCCGTCCGGCTTATTCCAAGTACAGCACCCATTTTCCCCCAAAATACAAAGAGGTATTTTCAAAATAAAAACCGATTTTAAGAGAACAAAGAAACAAAGATGCAAACAGACAGACAAGGAAACAATAAGATCAAGGTTACGATAGCATTCATTTCCCTAGTGATGGACGGACTGGGATTCCAATTCCCTCCAAAACTATTATTTGCCTCTGTAACATACAAAGTGGCTATCATTCATCCAATTCAAACTTGAATTGCATTTCTAGGAATAAATTTTAAAAAAAAAAATGCTATCAAACGTTGTTCAAACACACAAAAAGTTTCTTCTCTCAATGTTTGGCTGACATGTTACTGCTTAATTAATTCATCCAGATGTACCTTTATACTGCACCAAGTCGACCCATCGCACCAATTAGCTACTGAGTACACCAAAATTTTGTATTAACCAATCACTACTCAGAAGTTCGAAGGTAATCATGTTGATATATATTAGTTTGCATATCAAACTTAATTCGTCTACATTAGTTTGTTCATCGAAATTTTTCTGATATTTGATAATGCTATTATATATCAATAAATTAGAATATTTTTCTCAATCGGCCAGGAGATCTGAATTTAAAGAATACCAATTTGATTAAATAAATAGTGAAGAATTGTCAAATGACAACCTTGATTTTTGTTACACCACTGTCATTGTTGCTGGATTATGATTAAATAATGATATTTTTTAATATCCACCTCGTATGTACGTGACGGGTGAAGACCATTAAAACCATCACGGCAGATATTTTGATGGTAGTTGCAAAGAGTCATCTTTTAGAGCTTGGTCAAACCATGACCTAGACTTCGCAGTTCACACTTAAGAAGCTTCGGTATTGCTGGTCAATTAAGGGATCGTTCCTTTCACCAAAATAAAAAAATAAAAAAAAAAAGGTATCGTTCCCAGCCTTACAAAATATGGTGTTCCGGTACTGGAAGGTACAACGACTCTGTCTCGATATTAGTCAATATTTGATCTGATATCAGTATATGTTAAGGACCATGAGTGTCTTAAAATCCATTAATTAACACCCACATGTTGGGCTTGAAGGGATTAGGTTTTCCTGCTATTCCTATATTTCTCTGCTTTCTTTTCTCTTTTTTTTATTGTATTTTATTACTCTTTAACTGCTTGCTGATCTCGCCTCATTTTGTTGCATCAATACAATGCAGGGTTTAAGTCCAATTTGCCACCGAGAGTTTGTAAGACCTTTGTTACTATGCCCACCTTTCAAATGTCAAATATGTGGAGTGAAAATAAAAAAAATAAAAAAAAAAAGGATAAAAAGTGGTCCAGCAGCCTGGTAAAAGGATAAAAAGTGGTCCAGCAGCCTGGTAGGGGTAAAGATCCATCCAAAATTAATAATTCATGTTGACCATTTTTAAATTCGTTTGGTTCATGAAAAATGGAGGAGGAAAGTTGCAATTCCTAGAAAGTTTATTTGATTAAAGTTTTAAAAGAAGAGAGAATAGAAAGAATTCTAAAAAGATACTTTCTATATTTTATAAAAAGTAAAAATTCATGAAGGAGATGAATTTTGAAATTTTTATGGGATGAAAATTGATGGTCATTTTTTTTCAAATTTTTTTTTTATAGATATATAGTTATAGAGTATACAAATTATTGAAAATATTATTAAATATTATTTTTTAAATATTAATATAATATTATATTAATATTATCTTAATAAATATATTATATAATACTATATTAATATTTATATTAATAATATTAATATTATATTAATATCTAAAAATATTAATATAATAAATTATTATGATTTAATGTTATATTATAATATATTAATATTATATTTATATTAATATAAATATAATATTATCATTTATATAAAATTTGAAAGTAAAAATATGTGATTTTATATTTATTAAGAATATAGTAAATATTTTACATAATTTTTCTAAAAAAGTAAATGTTCAACTCAACATAAACTACTTTTTTATAGTTAATTAAATTATATATATATTAAAAAAATATTGATTTTTTTGTGAACCAAACGAGTCTTACTGGTGGTTTTAGGTGTGAAAATAAAGATTCAAAATGGTCTAGCGGTCTAATAAGAGTGGTGAAACATGAAAGGACCGACCAACATGCACAAATCCATCCAAAAAAAATATGTTCATGTTGGCTATTTTAAAATTCAGATTGATTTTAGGTTAACCTAAAACCTACCTGCTTATAAATGGATAAGTTCAGCTTTAACTCCCCAACCTGATAGGTCACCTGAGTCAACCCAAGTGGGAAAGTTATTTATGATATCCAAAGACATTTATTTGATTAATTTATTTAAGAATGATGGTGATTTTCTTAGTCATGTGGTTATCTGTTATACTAGCTTAAATT
The DNA here is from genome assembly GCA_006176705.1 of Cocos nucifera. Lineage (NCBI taxonomy): Eukaryota > Viridiplantae > Streptophyta > Magnoliopsida > Arecales > Arecaceae > Cocos > Cocos nucifera. Next base: position 2,659,938 of record QRFJ01000054.1, read on the forward strand.
TACCATGGCTCTTGAGAATTAGTATAAGCTTTCAGACTCATTATATATATTAAAAGATTTTTCCGAATATATGTAGCCTGTTGTGTGTCAATTTTATATTGGTATTCATTCCTTGATTTGTTTGCAATGGTGGATACCTCTTATTCAATTCTACAATTATAGGTGTTGTAATGTCTATTTGCCAAACATGGTTAACCTTTGTAATATATATATATATATATATATATACATATTCCTTGTCTGATTGGGAAAAAATGATAGAGTGGAAATATATTTGATTTCTAAAGTGCAACGAAAATAGCAGTCATCTTCCGTGAAAATACGCTGGCCAAGATAATAACCATGGAGCTCTTGATCCACAAAACAAGTCAATCGCCCACCCATTGCCACCCTAGCGGTCTGGTCATTGTTTCTACTGTTTAAATTAACGGTCAGTGCCAAGGCCGAAATCCAATTTGAAGATTGAGTTGTTATTTAATTCCATTGACGCTTCCACCGTGGTCCTTGGAAGAAGTTAATGTCAGTGACTTTAGAATCTATGAACATTGGTAGTTTGATATAAGCTTCCCATGTGGTGCTCGGTGGAAGTTTATGCAGCATGAGAAGCTTCTACTTTATGCTAGTCTTCCATCATTGACATCTCTGGTTGCGTTTGCAAATTGGGTTGTCTAAATGTAATAAAGATGGATTTACGACCGTGGAAAATACAAGCATAATCGTTTTCATGTGTTCTTTCCAATTTCCATCAAGCCATTGGACCATAAATTCTACCTTTTATTACCCAATGGATTTTGGACCATTGTACGGGATCACTCCTTTTTTTTTTTTTTTTTGGGTAAGGAGCTATTATGCTATGTAGGCCTGTGGGGTTGTATAAGATATGTCCGACACAATTTGATCGATAAGCTTATCGATGGTTGTGGTCTCTAAACGTTCCATTACGTTAACATGCAGTAAGCTAGGTCTAGGTCAAGTGCATGTACTCAGAGATTTAAATAATCTTGAGCCTTTGGCTCGGCCCAAACAATACAAGATTAGGCCCACGTTTAGCGCGCTTATAGATGGTTGTCGTCTCTAAACGTTCCATTACGTTAAGATGCAGTAAGCTAGGTCTAGGTCGAGTGCACGTAGTCAGAGATTTTAATAATCTTAAGCTTTTGGCTCGGCCCAAGCAATACAAGGTTAGGGACCCAAACAATACAAGGTTAGGCCCACGTTTAGTGTGCTTATAGATGGTTGTCGTCTCTAAAGATGCGGTAAGCTAGGTCTAGGTCAAGTGCACGTACTCAGAGATTTTAAGGTCGGCCCAAACGATACAAGGTTAGGCCCACGTTTAGTGTATCGTGTCAGCCACTTGCAACGTTACCATAAAACAAAAAGAAGAACGTAAGAATGGCATGATTACTTGAGATTACAACACGGACAAAATTGGTAACCTTTTAGCAAAGGCATTATCCAATTTTGCGCTTGGAACGTCCTGTTAAGTGAGTCTGCCGTGAAGAAGCCCAAATTGTCTTTGGGCTCGAACGGTTTCAGTAGTATTCTGGAGGCTGGAGTGCCTGTGAGCCAGCTAGCAACAGCTCTCAAGGCTGTTTCCAAGACTGGTAGGCTGATCACCTCCCAGTTTAGATGGTCGAATGGTGATAGAGACGAGCGATATATACCGTCACTCAACCTTGATTTAGTGCTGCTGCATTATTTAGAATGGAAATTACACATGATATGGGTGTTCTTCATTCTAATCCTATTGTTAATTGCTTCTTTGAAGGCACTGACAGTTGGAATTCTGATTCACTAGACCAATGCTTTCCTCCATCCGTCGTCGATTTCCAGAGCCATCGATGGTGGGGAAGTTTAACTTTGTTGGGCTGACAATTTTGAAACACAAATTTGTGGAGAAGAAATTTATATGGATCGTCTGAAGCCCTTTAGCGACGAGGATGGTATGGTTGATGGTGCCTCTTCTTTCTATGGAAATTGGTGTGGGAAAGACTCCTTATCGCTGATTTGCTTCTAGTGATCTTTTGTTACGAGATAGTATGCGTCTCATGGGTGGGCCACCCATGCTGTTTTTTTTGACAAGAGGACGTTTTGATTGTTCTGACGATGCATTCAATTAAGCAAAAATACAAAATTTCTATTGTATCTATGAAAAGATCGAGGGGATGTTTGGTTGGAGAAAGTGAAAATGGAAATGGATGGCTCATTACAACCGTTTGATAAAAAAAATCTCAAATCAATTTTGATTTCAGAATAGAATGAAAATGGGCTAATTCTAACTTTTTTTTGAACTTAAGTAATTATTAATTATACTATAATATATTGATATCATATTTGGAATGCTTTATATATCTATGAAGAAAGTTTGCTATGAATTTGCGGTAGTTGTCGTGATTTTTAGACTCACGATCGCATATCGAAGTTATGATAATTAACATATTTTTAGAGATATGATCATTTCAATTTTCATTTCAATCTTTTCTAATTCTGATTTTGATCGCAAACTAGACATCTCCTAAATACTTTTGTATATATTTTATACAAAATTTCTATTGTATCTATGAAAGGATCATCGGGTGTTTGGTCGGAGGAAGTGAAAATGGAAATGAATGGCTCATTACAACCGTTTGGTAAAAAAAAAATCTCAAACCAATTTTGATTTCAGAATAGGATAAAAATGAGCCAATTCTAACTCTTTTTTTAAATTTAAATAATTATTAATTTTATTAAAATACATCGATATCATATTTAAAATATCTTATATATCTATAAAGAAAGTTTGCTATGAATTTGCAGCGGTTGTCATGATTTTTAGACTCGTAATCGTAGAATTAACATGTTTTTAGGGATATGGTCATTTCAATTTTTATTTTAATCTTTTCTTATCCTGATTCTGATTTTAATCGCAAACTAGACATCTCCTAAATTCTATGTATTTTCACCGGAATCAGCTTGGTCGTCCGCTTATTGTTACATGGCATTCAAACTACCATCCCTTCTCCAGACAAATCACGGTGGCTTCTCTGACGGCGAAGTCACAGCCGAGAATTATGCCACAAGAGTGATCCAGACGGTAACCCAGTCACAGCCCATGTGGAGCTTTCACAGGCCGCGACCCAACCCACTCTCACCCAACCGATAGGTCCGATAGACGGAGTGAAAAAAAGACCGTACTCCTCAGACGAAGCGCACGGCTTCTCGGGAACGCCGTCGCGTCCTCCTTCCGCGCTTGAGTGCCCGTCTCGTTACTTGATGGGATACATCCAAGAGGCCAGAGAAAACCATGTCAAGAAGAAGGTGGAAGAAGGTAATCAAGCTACCCCCCCTCGCTTTCCCCCGCTGAAACCCTCCACCATTTTATTCTATTTTATGTTATTTTATTTTTTTAAGGGTGGGAGTTATAATCTGAGTGAAGGAGCCGCGCCTGAGCTTCTCTGCTATTACTCCTAATTTTATCCCGAAACCATTAGTTTGTTTTACAATGGAAGGAATGTAGAAATTTGGCGAACTGCGTAAGTGTAAATTCTTGCAATCGCAAGCCCGATGGAGCATATCGTTCTGTGATTTTTCTTTTCCCTCTTTTATGGCTTGGATCGTAGATTTAGGGAGAAAAATCCAAATCTTCTAGAGTTAGTTTCTAGGTGTAGATTCATGAACTGCAGATGATTTTGGTATGATGGTTACCAATGAATCTATTTTGTTGGTGCTCCCGGTGTTGGCAACCTAAGGATGAAGAGCTATATCAGTGGTTGTTGAGATTTTTTTTTTTTTGTGTGTGTTCTTGTTTGCATCTTGTTATATATGAATACTGATTATCGTTGGTTGTGGTCATGTTTTCTGATATTGTGGAGTTTGTAAAATTAATTTTAAATTACAGAATGTGAATTTCGGCAGCAGGATATACCAAATGGTAATTAGGAGATCTAGTTGGTTACTTGGGATTAGATCATTGTTGGCAGTGAAGAGAGTGGACCAGGCATTGGGAGACATAACACTCTAAGGCAAGCAGAGGTGGATGGGCAAGCAGCTAAGTTAGCTTGGTGATGTTTTTATTGGCCTGGTGCAGGTTTCGAGGGGTTAATGAATTTATTAGTTATAGTTATCCAGAAAAATGTTTTCATGTCCATTAAATGTCCTGGGGAACGTGTAGGGAGCTTGTTCAGCTTGGTTTCTCCATGCGAGGAAACTTCTGGAGCATGATTGCAAATCAATTGCACTGGTTGGAAAAATGTGAAAGATGATATGTTGTACCAGGTGGCAGCATAATTTGTGTGAAAAGTCAAAACTAATAAACCGTAGGGCTTTTTACAACTGGGGAGAGTTTATCATTTTTGCTACTAAACAGATGTGATGACAATTTGATTGGTGCATTTATAAATCAATGCCCCTTTAATGCCATATTTCCTTGTTGATAAGTTTTGTATTAGTAGTAGTTGATGGATAGAGTTTTTAGGAACATTTTGTCTGTTGTAATGCTTGATCCTAATTTTTCTCTTCTCTTTTCTCTCACATTACGTTTGCTGTCACCTTTCCTTTCCTAAAACCACAAGAAAACTAGAGCCATATAAAAGAAGGCTCCTAGGATGAAAAGGCAGAGGTTTGATTCAGACTGGTTGAGTTCAGAGGCTTCTGCACTCTTCTATGATTCCCTCTCATTCTTTGCTGTTTTCTTCGATTGGTAGTATTTGATTGGAAGGCCGATGCATCTCCAGTTTCATCCTTTCTCTATGAGGTGTTAAGGACTGCGGAGAAACCCTCCTTGGTGGTTGATTCCTTGATCTGGTTACCTCCTTCACTTAGTATTTTGCTTCCCCTTATTATTGGCCACCATCCTAGACCTTCTTTCACTCTATTCGTCTGTGATCACATTTACACCTTCAGTTTATATCTTCTTTCATGTGCATTCATGTCAAATATTTCACATCCATGATTGCCCCATCCTTTGTACACCATCCCTGATAGGGCCAATAGGTTGGGTTGAGCTTAGCTTGGGTAGGGTCAAGTTGGAATGACATTATATAAAAGTTTCTCTTATCCAACCTATCTTGACATTAGGTCAAGATTGCACAATCCAAAACCACCCCAATATGTGATCCGACCTAACCTGGCCATTCGGTAGCCTATTCCACATAACCTGGCATGACCTAACTTGACCTAACCCTTCTTGATCTTTCCTCCTTAGCCAACTTGACTAAACTTGGTGTGACCTGCCTTACCTGACATGCCATGCTTTACCTTCACCTGACTCAAACCAATGCCAAGTTCCCATGAAACAGAAAAAAAAGGAGGAAGAAAGGGGCATGTCTAAACAAAACCCATGTGATGATATGTTCAATGTATAGCAAGTTTAGATGACATCTTAAGAAAGAAGAACATTAAAAAGCAGATAGTCTATTAATCCCATTTAAGTAATTCGACTTGACTCAAAAATTACCCTACCTATGTGACTACAGATGTCTCAAAACTCCATATCATACATGACCATTTAAAATGTAGGCCAAAATAATCTATTCCAAATCAAACTGGAAAAAAATTCTTGACATGATCTTGGCTCAATAGGATCAGTTCAGGTCAGGTTGGGTTGGTCTTTGCCCTGTGTCCATGCTTCTCTTCAGTTTATCTTTACTAAAGTTTCCGTGTTGGGTTAGCATTATTTCATGAAGAAATTTAGTTTTAGTGCATATTTTTTAAATTTTTTACATGCTAGACAATCAAAATTCCTTAGCTAACATGTAAATTGCTTCATGGTTTAGTTATATGATCAGTATGGGGGGACTTTTGTTTGTTGAACTGAAGTTCCACCTCAATTATTGGTCATTATAAGAACTCTAGTGTGCCTAATTTAAGACATATTTGAGTCTACAAGGTCAGTAGGCATAAAAGTGATAATAGGTCCTAGCATGGAGCTTTAGATGGTTTTCCCCACTATTTGTCCATTAGTTTCCAGATGCCTATTCGACTAATATCCTACTTGACCATTTTATTTCATCAACTATTAATTTCTGTTTTGGTGGTCTACAATCATCATATATTCCATCCATTATATGTATTCCAGTGTAAAGCTAACTTAGTGTACTTGAACCTTGATTGAAACTAAGGGCCAGGCCCCTAAACACAACTCCAATAAATGGAAAACCTTATCAATCATTAGAATCTTTTTTAATGGTAAATTATCATCGGTGGGTGTGAAGCTAAGTAGACCTAATATCATAGACAGAAAGATCATTCATTTTTGCATAATTGTTGCATGTTTAGATTTAACTGCTAATGAATCAAATGATCAACTATACCATCTTGTGCTTGTGGTGCAACAGCTAAAAGCAGTAGTTTTCTTTTGGTAAAATAAAATGTGTAGATATGCGATATACCTTACATTTCCATTGGAATATGAAAAGGAACACAATTAAGTCTGGTAAAGGTCCTGTCATTGTTATCATGTTGCTTGGCAGTGATGCAAGAGAAGATACAAATTAACTTTTCCTCGAAAAAACGGAAGATTCAAGTTAGCTGTAGTGTCAACTTTGCTGTTGTCTACAAATCATTTTCTGTGGTCATTGACTAATATGATGTTTTTCCAGCTTTGCGCAGCAAAATGAAGCAAAAAGCGCTCAAAGAATGTGACCATTACTCTGCAAAGTATGCTGAATGTGCCATGGGAAAAACTATATCTGTAATTTGGCATTGTCGTAAACAAGCAAAGGAGCTAAATGAATGCCTTCATCAATAGTAAGTCTATAACACTGCAATTTTACATTTGAGTTGGCTCATGGATACTAATTTTGGTTGATTTGATATTAGTATACATGCGGATATCTTTATATGGATGCCTTAGAAGAGAATAATTAAACTTTTATCCTTGATGAGGCTTCCTGGTTCTTTTACATGTCAGATGGCCTATTTGTAAAATATACCTTTGTTGAGACAAGGTGTGCTCTTATGCTTATGCTCTTGCTGTTAGTTATGCTGTCTGCTTATCCTAGTTTAAGCTAAAGCAGGCTTCATTTTAAATCCTTTTGATTTGCTGCCCGTATAAGATTCTGAGTTTCTTTCATGCTAATGGTAGACTGATCTATTCTATGGTTTTCTGCTTCTCATTGGAAGAAGGATAAGAGGGCAATGTCATTAATATCAGAGATCTTAAGACAATGGCAGATTTAAGGAGATAGGTACATGTGCCAGATCCATCTTAGGATGGATGTCTCCCTAAAGAAGTTTGTATTGAAGAATTACACTAGAAAGCATTAAAAATTAAAAAGGTCATCTTTTAATATAAGTCCACCATTGCTGCAAAAACTTTACTTTTAAAGAGTATCATGTGCATACTTGTCACAATCATATCAGGACTCCACTTTTGTTTTTATTATATTTATTCATTACCTGCAGAATGCAGTGAGTAAACTGTTGGTTGGCGTACGTCATGTGAGCAAAGATGCTTTCAAAGTTTTTACACCTGCAATTGACGAAAGCTCCAGATGTTCATGGATGAGGATGCATTATCCAAACATGGAAGATATTTGGTCGTGAAAGATCTAAACTTGAGGAAAATTCATGTGTATTGGAAATGTCTGATGATGATGTCAGAAGCTTATTTTTGGTTTTCCCCAAGGATTAGACCATCACATGCTGTACCTGGTTTAGCTCTATACCTGGTATAGAAAACTTTTGACAAAATGAGCATAATTACATTGCTGATCCAGATTGTACTCCAAATGAAGGAATTTAGGTGGGTTCTTTGGAATCTCCCTTTGGATAACATTGGTGGGAAGATTACCCACAATCTGTTATATGATAGGAAGTTTATCACATTATCTACTGTTCCAGATGCAGAGCATATCACATTTCCTTGTGGAATGCTCATACACCAAGGAATCTAGGATTGGATTTATCTCAAGATGGTTGAGGATAGCAAATGCGAAGATGATGGACAACTTGCTTGCTGGAACTGTTGGGGAAAGCACTTTGTAAGCATTTTTATTGAAGGATATAAGTGAACAGCATGGCATATGCTTGTTGGATGCTTTGAAAAGAGTAAATGGGATCGACTAATTGGTCAGTGCGGAATACACTGCTGCAAGCTAATGAATTCAGAAGGCTAAACGTAAACTGCAAATTGCATCACATAAGGAAAAGAATAGCCTAAGGAGCTGGGATTATGTTCTGTCCTTATTGGGCAAGGAAAAAGGAAGTTTGGTATAGAAGTCACTTCAAGAGCGATGGGTTAATATTAACATAGGTGAGTCATTTAGAAGTAGGTCTAGTCTTGTGGGCCTAGGTGGTATAGTTAGGGGTGCTTGTTGAAATTCTATTTTGCTCTTTGATGGATCATGAAATTAATCCTCTTGATGCAGATATTCAAGATCTTTTACAAGGAGTACAACTATTAAACGAAGGTGTGGAGTATCAAACCTATGTGTGAAAGTGGACTCCTTGTTGTTGATAAACATGTTAGGTTTGGAAGGCAAGGTGGTAGCTGGGATTAGTGCTATTAGTATATTAGAAGTACTTGTAACAGAATCCAAGTTTGTATCTGTAGTTCTACTTTTAAAGAGGCTGGCTCTAACTAGTTAGTTGCTGTAGTAACTAATGAAGAAGTCTTCCTTTATTGTCTTTACACCTGGTCATCTGGTGAGTCAAGAGATCTTCCTGCAGACCTGAGCTGAGCTCCTTAGTTAGAGCTGATACATGATGCACAGACTTTCTTAAGAAGATTAGCTGGATAAGGTTCAGCTGGGGGTGAAAAATAAAGAATTCATTTTTCCTGCATCAATTTGGGCATTTAATCTTCATCCCTATGGATTTCCTGCATCAAGGGGTTTGGCAGAAGTGGACCTACTTGGTTTTGGCCTCACACCAACCTGACTATGCTTGACGAAAGAAAGTTTAAATTTCTAGGTATATCTTGTAAAACTCAAATCTGACATGTATCAAACCCTAGCTAGCTAAGAACATGAGTTTGTTTTGGGATGAAATGGAGATCTGACTTGATTTGGTTGGGCATGGGTCATTTGAATCTGAAAACCACTTAATCATTGGTATCCTGACTAAAATTGAAATCTTTGCAATAAATGATGCTTATTTAATTTGACTAGCAAGTTGCAAGTGCAGATTAAACACACAGATCATACTGGTGAAGAAGATGCTATCTAAAATTGAGAATTCATAATGTTAATCATGATTTCCAGCATCTAGTACGCCAAGAAGCTACAAACACACAGAGGGAGGGTAAGAGGAAGGGAGTCTTCTTACACATGAACCAAAAGCTCACAAATAGAATCAATTTAATATTAATATTAAACATTTTAATGCAATTTGTGTTATCTACATCTAAGCCAGCTGAACTTTGTCCGCATGTTTTCTAAGATGTGTTTATGATGATTAGTGATATGGATACTTGATTCACATGGTATAGCTTGGCAGCTTGCATTTTCATACCCTAACACTAATAATACCACATATGATCCATGGACAAGAAACCACCTATGTGTTGATCGTTTTGGTTTATGCAAATTTTAGCTATTGTGTCTCGTGATTAATTGTGTGGATTCTCAATTTAGATGGATCACCATGAGTTTACATTATTTGGCTCAAATTTAACAGGTAAACTTATGTATACCATATATTTTTATGAAGAGGCACGTATGGCTAAAAGTTTTTAATGAGCTGAAGGGTTGTATGTGTGAGAAATGCACCTGAGTCATGTGGTGTTTTATGCATTCGAAGACTCACCTAGGTGGATTTTTGGAACACTAGGTGTGTTTTACAAGTCCAAAATACCTAGGCACCTTGCAATGACATCTGTGACAACTAGCTCCATGGATGTTCGCACATATTATGTGCATCGAAATGCCAGAGATGTTTGTCTGGTTAATGAATCTTTCAACCAGGTGATGGATAGAACTCATCCAAGTATTTTGAATTTATCCTTTTCTATTAGTTATCACATATTTTTATATCATAGATATTTCAGTTTTTCTGAGATGGGTCCCAGAATTTTATAAACATTTCCTTTCCAGGTTTATGCAAAACACATGAACCAGGCTTCTTCATCCATTTCTATGCAGGTTTAAACAAATGTTTAACTTATCTACCCTACTCTAAGTCCACTTTGGAATTCGGCTTCTATGTTACCATTACAGAATGTAGATCTCTGATAATTCAGTTGGTTGCTTTGAGAGATATCTCTTCTGCATTAAACTGGAGTTGGATTGTCCTCGTACAGTCCTTGAACATGACCGTGCTGTTTCCTCTTGCTTTTCTGCTCATTTATGCAGTAAAAATATCCTTAGTATGACTAAGTGCACAAGTCTGCTCCTCCGCAGATGCAAGATATTGCAAAAACTTTCAATTCTCTTTTGTTTTTGAAGGATTGTGAATACTTTTTCTCCTTGTTCCTGGCAGTACCAGTGACGGTGTCTTGGAAGAAATGAAGAAAAATTACATGCTGGAACAGGAAAGCAAAGACAAGAATAAGGTCTGAGCATTTCTTACATTTTTACAGCCACTGTAAGGCGAACTCTTTGTGTGGTATATTTGAATATCCTGGTCCATTTATGTTGTTAGAAGCCTGGAAAGACAATAAAGATGTTTCTGTTTTTAATTTTCTTATATTATGATGATTTTATGGTAGCAGTCGCTAGTATTATATATTAAGACTTGCCCAAGTCAACGAGGTTGAAATTGTGTTCGTGAAGACAGCATGCTGAAGGACACGGTGATATTTACAGTGCTTGGAAACTGAGAACAAGACAGAAAAAGTGAATTGGTCGATTAAATTGCTGTGTGTTTTCAGAATAAATTAAATCTCTTTATTATTGTTTTATCTTGCTCTCATTCTAGTTATCTCTAACGGCATTTAACGAACAAACAGCAGTACTTTCTTTACAAATGGATCCTGATGCTGCATGCATATCCAGTCATCGTGCAGAGATTTTAAAACAGCAATCACAGGAGGTGATTTAACTTGTTGCGTGTCAGCTTGAGATGAAAAATTCTGTGAATGGTCTGCATTTTATTGATCTGCACCATCTTCTCCAGGATATGAGCCATCATGGCCCTAAATTGCTGATGCAACTTAAACCGCTGTTGGTTCACATGGTATGTAGTTTGGCAGGTTGGTGCGACCCACTGTTATTCATGCCTACGTATCTTGCAGTTGATTGCAAGCAATTATAATTGAAAGAACAAGGAGATCTACGGTGGACGATGAATTTTGGTGCAGGAAATGGACGTGCCACTTGACAACGGCATGGGTACTTTTCTCGTCTTTTATCTTTGATTTGTGGTGAATTGTTAGTTGAATTTGTGGCCATGCTATTCATGCAACATATCATCCACTACGATATGTGAAAAGCAAGGTCAGTGGAAGACAGACAGGCCTGGAATATAATAGTACAATCTTTGTATTAACCTCTTGAGATATTGGTTGTCATGCTCAGTATTTTAAAAATAAAATGAATTATAATTTGTACAGGGGCACAATCTAGTATTACCATGGTTGCAAACAGGGGCTGTTATGATGCCGAACAACCATAATAATAATTTTAATGGTTCGATGTTAGATCATGTATTTGTTTATATAATATACCCATTATTTCTAAGGCATCATTATTAGGGAAGTTTGCAGTCAGAAGAGTAGCGACCCCTGACAATAACACAACAACTGTGACTGCTTGGGAGCACGGTGGGTGCCTCATCATTTTGCTGGGCAATCAATTATCAAGATTTGCTCATCGATACGAAATAGCAGTTAAGTAATTGCAATTAACAACCATGTTAAGTAGAGGATGATTAAGCACGCTGCAACATAGGATCCTTTGACCTCTAGGCCTGATGATTCACTAACGAAATTAATCATAAGCTTTCCACCATCAGAATACTACCATCATCTTCCTCCTAAAGACTAAAGATGTCAGAAATTATGGGTTCGTCCGTCACTTCTCCCACCGATGTAAGCTCAAGTTTAACGACACCATGGTGATAAATTTGCAGTGAGCGTATCTCTTATCGGCAATTTGGCATTGTTGGTCTACGTATGCTGTCCTTGGTCCAAGGTTTGACCTGAGAATCTTTGCTGTTTGTTGGTGCCGATTGAATTCAAACAGCACAGGGATGGAGGCCAAGCAACAAACATTGGAACCATACTTGTGTTACTTAAAGAAAACCCAACCGGGGGCCCTAATCACCTTTTGCCCTTTACTCCTAGACTTAAATTTCAGAAGCAGCCACTTGGCGTATTGTATGTATGGCATTCCAGCTCTGGCCATTTGCAGTGCTGACAAACTTCCTCCATAATCTTGGTTGAAACTTGAAAAGCTCCAGACGTCAACGCCAAGTTAAGCCATCAATATAATATTTTAAAGAAAATATTGCTTCTTTTTGCACTTTGTTGGCGATCCAGGGTCCATCCTAAAGCCAGTCTACCTAACACGAGTCATTCTGATCCAACCTTTCTTTGGTGGCAAGGCACGAAATGCATCAGAGAAGAACTCAGAGCAATCTTCAAGATCAGCACTTTGCTAAACAACATCAGATTGTTATTGCAGGATGGCTCTGTGCTTTGGCTGTAACCTGTGGCCACCCATGGTGCAATCCTTTGGCCCCCAACCTGGAGGACTTGAAGATTCCTCCTGTTCTGGTGTGCATATCAGAGATGGATATATTGAGAGACAGCAACTTTGAGTTCTGCAAGGCCCGCTCGGATGGAACAAGTGACGTATGCAGGAGCGGGGCAAGCTTTCCAAGTTGTCCAAAACTACCGTATGTCTCGACCCTGGACCTACGAGGTGCTACACACACCAAAGACTTCATTAACAATAAATTGAAGGAACCGCTGCTCCTGTTTGCAAATTAAATGTCTCTGTATCATGTACAAATACATTTGAGAGTGAAAATGTGAGTAATAGATTTGGATACCTGCAACTGCAAGATGTTAGATATGTATGCCCTAGAAGTTAGATTGATTGATACTTGCAATATACTTTTAAGAAAAAAATTATAATTTTAACTATAAATAATAAAATAGATTATTTTCTATCACAGTATGTATTTTGAAAGTGTCTGTGATACATCCTTTGAGTTAATGATAATGATAGTTCATATTTTCAAGAATTAAAAATTTAAGATATGAATTTTCATTATTAACTCATAAAATGCTCCCGACCGTAGGATCATCATGAGGATGGTGATTGATTTGGAAGGTTGGTATACGATCACTTCTTTAGGATAGATGAGTCTTGAGTCTATGGTATAGAGACACCAGGAGCGAAAGTACAGATACTCATTAGAGAACGAGAGCACTAAGCATGATCACCTCGAGCAGTCATGAGGAAGTCTACCTTCTCGTCGATGACTGGCTTGAAGCTACAATGGTGTGTGTTGGTGCAGAAATCCATCCTCGCCGGAGGTCGTCGGAGTCGAGGCCGCTGAGGTCGCCGCCGGAGACCTGCAAAACGAAGTCCCGTCCGGAACCGGTGGGGGGTGGCTCCGGCAGGACCCTCCGACGGTCAAGTTAGTTTCCGGCCAACAGTAATGGAGTGCTCGAAATCAGTTCCGGAGCTTAGAGGTGTGCTCGGAATGAGTTCCGGAGCTTAGAGATGAGGAGGAGAGCTTAGAGAGTCGAGAGTTCAGAGAGCTTAGCCTTGGCGTATCTGGAGGAGTCCTTTTATAGCGGAGCTTAGTTGATGGTGACGGTCATGCCGTCTGGCAGAGAGTCGTTGGGCGGCATGGAGTTCGGTACGGAGAGGATGGCATCGTCCGGTGGATCGTGGGAGCCATACTGGCATGTCGTGGGCCGCATGGAGTCCGGTACGGAGAGGAAGGCGTCGTCCGATCTTGTTGCAGGCGACAGTTCGTCCAGAGGAGTTCGGACTTATAACAGAGTTCGGCTGAAGGGGAAGCTGGGGGAGTTCGGCTGGCTGAAGGGTCGGCCATTTGTAGAGTTCGGCCGAGGGACGATTGCCGAGGAGTTCGACCGCTGAGAGGCCCGAAGAAGCTCGGCTGGCCAGTTGAAGGACTTCGGTTGCTAGTTGGTTCGGCCAGGGCTCGCTGAGGAGTTCGGTCGCCTGGAGTGGAGGGGTTCGGCCGCTTGGGCTCGCCTGGAGTCGGTCCGAAGGAGTTCGGCCGTGGGGTCCGAATGGGTTCGGACTTGTAGGAGAGTTCGGCTGAAGGGGAAACCCGGGAGGAGCTCGGATGGCGGAACGGGCGTCTGGGAGGAGTCCGTCTCCGTCCTGCCGCTTGGAGTCCAAGGAGCTCGGCCGCCAGGAAGGCTCGGTCGGTGGTGGGTGTTCGGCCCGAAGCCTGGACACTGGGGAGTTCGGCCGCTAGGCAGTCCGGACAGGCTGAAGGAGTTCGGCCATGGGGAGTCTGAAAGAGTTCGGCAGCCCAGGAAGTTCGGTCTCAACACTGGGAGTCCGGAAGAAGCTTGGAATCTGACCAGTTCGGCCTGCTGGAAGAAGCTCGGCCGCTGGGAGTTCGGCCGCTTGGCAGTTCGGCCGGCTGAAGGGGTTCGGCTAGACCAGTGCGCTGAAGCTCTTCTGCGGCTACTGGTTGCATTATGCTGAGCGTCGGGCCGGGCTTCGGCAGGAGCGGGATTTATCCCCAACAGTAGCCCCCCACTCCCGAGTTCAAAAATTTGAAGGAAGGGAGTACCACAATAGGCGACTGCCGAAGCCTTCTTCCGGGCCCCGCGCTTGTCGTAGCTGAAGCTCGGGGAGGTCTCATCTCCAGCCAGTGTTGACGTTGAAGTTGAAGCTGAGGCTTGGGGGAGACCTCACCTCCAGCGGGACTCATTTCCAGCCAAAGTTGATGAAGCTGATGTTGAAGCTCTCTGGCCGAGGTTGACATGATAGCTTTCTCTAGCCGAGGTCGATGTTGAAGCCCCCCGGCCGAGGTCGTCGCGGGCCTCACGTCTATCCGAGGACCTTATCCCTAGCCGGAGCCGATGCGGGCGCTCGGGGGAGATCTCATCTCCTACTGCCGAGGTTAGCCCAGTTCCTTGGGGGAGATCTGATTCATAGCCGAAGTTGCTCGGGAGAGGTCTCATTTTCAGTAGCCGAGGTTGGTGCTCGCGTTAGGATGAGGTTCTCCTCCTGTTCCCAACCAAGGCTCGGTCGCTCGGGAGAGATCTTCTCTCTGGCCGAGGTCGATGGAGATTTTCTTTCCTGTGGGTTTCGGAGTTTGGACTTTGCTCGCATTAGGACGGGGTTCTCCTTTCATTCCCGACGGGCTGTGGGAGCACATTTGGACCGTCGTCCGTCTCCCCCCATCTCGCCTCAGGTGGACGAGGCCTTCGACTTTTGCTCACGTTAGGACGAGGTTCTCCTCCTGTTCCTAACCGGACTGTGGGGGCACATGGGGACCGTCGTCCTCGCCTCTCCCCCCATCCCGTCCTTTGTGAACGGGGCCTTCGACTTTGCTCACGTTAGGACGAGGTTCTCCTCCTGTTCCCTAACGGGCTGTGGGGGCACATGGGGACCGTCGTCCTCGCCTCTCCCCCCATCCCGTCCTTTGTGAACGGGGCCTTCGACTTTGCTCACGTTAGGACGAGGTTCTCCTCCTGTTCCTAACCGGCTGTGGGGGCACATGGGGACCGTCGTCCTCGCCTCTCCCCCATCCCGTCCTTTGTGAACGGGGCCTTCGACTTTGCTCGCGTTAGGACGAGGTTCTCCTCCTGTTCCTAACCGGCTGTGGGGGCACATGGGGACCGTCGTCCTCGCCTCTCCCCCCATCCCATCCTTTGTGAACGGGCCTTCGACTTTGCTCGCGTTAGGACGAGGTTCTCCTCCTGTTCCTAACCGGCTGTGGGGGCACATGGGGACCGTCGTCCTCGCCTCTCCCCCCATCCCGTCCTTTGTGAACGGGGCCTTCGACTTTGCTCACGTTAGGACGAGGTTCGTAAACGCGGTCGAACTTCGTTCCTAGGGCGGTCGCGAGCACAACCGAACTTCCTCTAACCTCCCGTGAAATATCGAACTTTATTCCGCGGGAGAACTTTGTTCTGCCCTTGCTCGCGCCGAACTTCTGGCCGAACTTATCTTGGTGAAAAAAGGAGCTCGGCTTCACTTGGGCCGAACATTGCTCCGCTCTTTTGCGAAAGCTTCCGCGGGAGGGCTTCATGGAGCTCGGCTTTCCTCGAGCTGGACTTCATTCCGAATCTTCATTCCATTTTTTCGCGAGACCTTCTGCGGCGGAACTTCCTGCTTTTTTGTCGGAGCTTCCTCGGCGATGAGCCTCGAGGTTGCAGACGCGGCCGAACTTCATGTCGCGTCCTTGGACACAACCGAACTTCATCCCGCCTTCTTGCAAAACCTTGTGGGGGAACTTCTTTCTTCATTATCCGAACTTCCTTGACGATGAACTCGAGGTGGAGCCGGACTTTGCTCCTCCTCCGAATTCTTTGTAGGAGGTTTTGTTGACGACACACTCAAGATGGGGGAGTTCGGCTTGACTTGAGCGATGAGGGTTTCGAAAGAAAGTTAGACTTCATTTGCGCCGAGCTTCATTCTGCTTTTCCGCGGAGGCTTTTTCGCACCGAACTCCATTCGGCTTCTGCGGAAGAACTTCTGCTCTCCGTTTTTCTCCCAAGGGGCGATTGGACTCTTCCTTAAGGCCGATTTTCCGTGCCCTCATGGCGGGTTCGCTTCTTCCCTGTCGTCATGTGATCCGCGGGAGGAGGGAGTATGACGAAGTTCCTCTATGCGTCAGCTCATTTCCAAGAGCCTTTGATCCAGGAGGTCCTCGCGATCCTTGATCTCCAAAGTCTTCTCGCAGAATAGGTGCGAAGCCTCTCCCTGGGTCGAGCCGCGGTCCGAGCAGGGGCTCTTTGCCGGCTGCCCTTCTCTCCCGAGGGACCGGAGGTCGGGTAGCCCACATCGGTCGCTCCTGGACTGGGTTCCCGGGCTCTGGGGAACCCCGCGCCGGTCGAGCGGGTGCCGGAGGGTCCCGCGAATGCGTGGCCTGCACTGCCTGCACCGCCTCCGTAAGATCGCGGACCTGCTGGGCAAGCAGGTCGAACTGCTCCGCATCCTACCGCGAGTACGGAGTGAGCCCGTGTTGCCGGGGCCGGAGTGGGAGCGGACGGACCCGAACGGGATCGGGCCGCGGAGGCTGCCGACCTCCGGGTCGAGGCTCTTCTGGGGGGCATTTTTCTTTCCAGAAAAGGAATCCTGAAGAGGGAGAAGAGAGATCCGGAGCAGGGGAAGGAAATCGTCGCCGAGCACTCCTTTAAGAACAAGGGAACCTCGAAGGTTCAGGCCCTTCCTCTAGCGCCAATCTGTTGGTGCAGAAATCCGTCCTCGCCGGAGGTCGCCGGAGTCGAGGCCGCTGAGGTCGCCGTCGGGGACCTGCAAAACGAAGTCCCGTCCGGAACCGGTGGGGGGGTGGCTCCGGCAGGACCCTCCGACGGTCAAGTTAGTTTCCGGCCAACAGTAATGGAGTGCTCGGAATGAGTTCCGGAGCTTAGAGATGAGGAGGAGAGCTTAGAGAGTCGAGAGTTCAGAGAGCTTAGCCTTGGCGTATCTGGAGGGGTCCCTTTATAGCGGAGCTTAGTTGATGGTGACGGCCATGCCGTCTGGCAGAGAGTCGTCGGGCAGCATGGAGTTCGGTACGGAGAGGATGGCGTCGTCCGGTGGATCGTGGGAGCCATACCGGCGAGTCGTGGGCCGCATGGAGTCCGGTACGGAGAGGAAGGCGTCGTCCGAGTCTTGTGCTGCAGGCGACAGTTCGTCCAGAGGAGTTCGGACTTGTAACAGAGTTCGGCCGAAGGGGGAAGCTGGGGGAGTTCGGCTGGCTGAAGGGTCGGCCATCTGTAGAGTTCGGCCGAGGGACGATTGCCGAGGAGTTCGACCGCTGAGAGGCCCGAAGAAGCTCGGCTGGCCAGTTGAAGGACTTCGGTTGCTAGTTGGTTCGGCCAGGGCTCGCTGAGGAGTTCGGCCGCCTGGAGTCGGTCCGAAGGGGTTCGGCCGTGGGGTCCGAATGGGTTCGGACTTGTAGGAGAGTTCGGCTGAAGGGAAAACCCGGGAGGAGCTCGGATGGCCGGAACGGGCGTCTGGGAGGAGTCCGTCTCCGAAGAAGTCCTGCCGCTTGGAGTCCAAGGAGCTCGGCCGCCAGGAAGGTTCGGTCGGTGGTGGGTGTTCGGCTCGAAGCCTGGACACTGGGGAGTTCGGCCGCTAGGCAGTCCGGCAGGCTGAAGGAGTTCGGCCATGGGGAGTCTGAAAGAGTTCGGCAGCCCAGGAAGTTCGGTCTCAACATTGGGAGTCCGGAAGAAGCTTGGAATCTGACCAGTTCGGCCTGCTGGAAGAAGCTCGGCCGCTGGGAGTTCGGTCGCTTGGCAGTTCGGCCAGCTGAAGGGGTTCGGCTAGACCAGTGCGCTGAAGCTCTTCTGTGGCTACTGGTTGCATTATGCTGAGCGTCGGGCCGGGCTTCGGCAGGAGCGGGATTTATCCCCAACAGTGTGTCTGGTTCTTTAACTTGAGGTGCATCGACAGTTCACCTTGAGGATGTTATAATTTGATTACACCATAATTCGATCTCTTAGTCATTCGGAATCTTGAGGCGTATGTTGGCTATAGCATATTCATTGTAGAAATTGGATTGCACCAATAGGAGATCAATCTACCTCGGTAGATGAGGAGCAGTCCTATGATGATCATGAAAATCAAGTTTATAAGCCCATGGCCATGACATAGTGAAATAATAGAAAGAGTTTCTATTAGGATTTTCACATTTGACTTGAATTGAATGATTAATTCATATGATGAATATTAGGGTTTGACGAGATCAACTTAAACCCTAATCCGGTCGGGGCTTAAGATAGAGGAATCTAATCACACAGGTAACTACACCGAGATGTTCGCTTTCAGTTCTGATGGATTGCCACCATATGCTGCTAGGTGTCACTGATGGATTTTGAGAGCAATTAAAATGATTTGGATGATCGATTATACTAGTCTGAATCAGAAAAATTTTGATCCATCGGAAGGTGTTTCGATGATGTCGATGATAGAGATCGCGATATATCCCATTACCATATGGAACTGGACCTAACTGGATCACACAAACAAGGATTTGGATCTGGATGTCATCAATTGGACTAATTCAATTCAATTGATTTGAATAAGATTCAACTAGGTTTAAGAAAATCGTGCTAGTACACGATTGAGACTAATGTTCTCTTTTAATAATTATTAAAGGTTGTCTCGACTGAGCCAAATGTATTTAGGCTCACTCAGAAACCTTTACTTGGTCTGACTGGAGCTTGTCCAGATCAGAAAATGATTGTCTTAATTTATGAGATAAATTTAAAATAATACCTGCTATTGTCGGTCACTTGCTAATTCCTATTTTCGAACATTGGTCAAATGTTGACCTTGGATACTTAGACATCTGTCCATGTGTCATGCGCCTATAGGAGAATATCTGAGGCCTTATCCCCCTGCTAAAATGCAGACAGGAAGAGGGCGCACGCCTCCTTAGGCGTGCGCCTCATGAGGATAAAGGAGTTCCATACAAATGGGACTCCAGGGTTACTTTAGGGGATTAAACTCTGTAGCACTAAGAACTTTTGTTTGACCCAGTCTTGGCGCCACCTTAGGAGGGTTTTGAGGGTCTCTCATCTGATTGGATCAAATGATGTCATCCCATCAATCGGATTTAGATCTGATTGCACAAAGAGCCGTGATTGGCTAGGATGATGTGGCACTGTATGGCGCAGTAGGGTCTATATAAATCCTGTCTGCGCCTAGATTTTAATGCTTCTACTTTTAGCCCACGCTACAAAGCCTCTCTCCCTCCACGCCACCCTCTGGTCCTCTCTCTCCTCTCCATGCTCAAAGAATTTTGGGCACGAATAAGGTGCGATCCAAGCAAGTGAAAGGCGCCAGGAAAGAAAGAAGGCAGCACTGCTGTAAGAGACAACGACTGTTCTTCAAAAGAAGTTTTGAAGACCTTTAAGATCAGATCTAGATCTGATTTTTGGAGGATTGATTAAGAACGAGAAGATCTTCAGATCCTATCCGAGTGGTTATCGATAGAGGCCAGGCACTAGCATGGCTACATCCAGAATTTCTGGCAAACATCGAAAACATCACAGGATAATTAGATTATCCAAAATAAAGGTATAATTAAATTAGATTTAATTTTTATTTTATTTTTATTATCAAATCAATAAGATCAGATCTGAGAAGTCTCATATCTTATTAGAATCTCAGAGAAATTTTTTTTAAAATATTTCTTCTAATCTAATCAGATCTGAATGAACCTGATCCGAAAAATAGATTTTTTTCTTCAACTGGTATCAGAGCCAGGTTGCATAATTCATTAGATTTAATTTTAATTTATTTTTGATCTGATAATTAGATGATTTCAGATATCACATTAGATATGATTAGATCTGAAATCAAAAAATTAAAAATTAAATAATCTAAATCTAAGATGTATGAGATGCATGACTAGACTAAGAATAGAATTATTCTATGTAGTCTAGCATAATCATAATTTTAATTTGATTAATTATAATTTTTAGATCTATTTATTTACTATTTTTTGATATTATAAATATTATAATTAAATCTAAAAATAGAAAATAAAATTTATTTAATTTTATTCATATGAGATATGATAGATGCATGTTTAGACTAGTTGTAGAATAGTTCTACATAATTATCTAGATTAGAATTTTAATTTGATATGATCAAATTTAAATCTTAATTTTTTAGATTATTATGAGATAATTTAGATCTGAAAACATGCATGATATGATACATGAGATGTATGCAAAATATGTTTTTAGTTAGATCAATTTTTTTATATATGAGATATATGATATAGATCTAACTAGTTTTGTAGATTTATCATGTTTCTGATTAAGGCGTTCCCCTTGGCCGTCCGATCATAAGAACGAAGTGAAGGGTTTAAAGGCCCTCTCCTTCCATTCGATGGGATGTTCTTATGATGTGTAAGGGGTGCTGCGCGTTCGTCCTTAATCAAAAAAAAAAACTTACTTTCTGCAAAATCCTAGATCCTGAAATCCTAGGATTTTATTATGCATGTTTTGTTTATGAACCCTAAACTTAATTAAGAATTAAGATTATGGAAATATAATTAGATCTAAAATTGAGAATTTTTAGATCTAAGACATATTCATAATATTGGGTTCGGGCTTGGGTAGCTCAATTAGGTCTAAGCGGTTGATCAAACTGAATCAAGAGTTGGTTAGATGGGATCAACAATGCTTAAATTGACCAGCCTAATAGGATTAAGTCTGGGTCAAGATCGAGTCACATGAGTGATCGATCAAGTTAAGACCTAATTAGGCTCAGAGGTTAGAGTCTGGATTGTAGGCTAATCCAATTGGTTCTGGCTCAACAATTTGGTGTCTAAGGTAAGTTTGGCAGATACGATCGACTGATTTTTAATTGAGAGCTACTCGACTCGAATGCATTCTTGTCGAGTTAATGGCATATTCCCTTCCACCGGATCTCACTTACCTGGCCTATATTTGTTCAGCCCAGTTCCTGATCTGAGGTGGCTAATAATCCGAGCTAACCCATGCCACTAGGTTAGTCATAATTGGTTATGACTATGTCAAGTCTAAGTTTAATGAGACCTGAATCAAATCTCCCTAAGAAAAGATTAAGTCTAAGGTCTTCCACCATTGTAGATGTGCGGACCCTTCCCTGGGGTTGATTGTTCTCGGACTGGATACAGTGGCTCAGTTGCACCGAGAAGATGCAACCATGTCTATTAGGCATTGGATGCTATGGGCTGGAGGATGGAGTTGGGCTCAATATTTCGGATACGGTGAGAGACCCAATTAGGAATCCAATCTATGTGCAAATGGTGGGTCTGACTTAACTAAGGAGTGGATCAATATTTCGGACATACGGTGAGATTCATGAATTAGAGATCAAGTTTGGGTGCACCATGATTAGAGAATCATTGAACAAGAGTTGTTCACTCATTGGCTAACCCATCACCAATAACTGTTAGGTAAGGTGATGAGTCAGTTGGTGGGACTGCACCAGCCACTAGAAATCAATAATCATGAAGATTTTTGCATCTCTATAGAGGAAGTATAGGGATCTAAGAAAATAGTGAAAGCTAATTTATTTAAAAATCAAACCCCTAAATAAATTGATCAAGTCTTATTTATAAAATTTAACTAGAAACTTTGACTCTCTACAGAAAAAAAAATCTATGTCCAATCCACTAGCCCGTATCCTGGACAGATCGAATCCAATTACAAGGATTGGCTCCGAAACTTTAAAATTATTTTAATTTTTGAGAAGTTGACTCATGTGTTGGACTAGAATCCCCCCACCTTATCAACTCGTCCGTCCGTTGAATAGAGAGCGTCTCTTGATAAGTGGATGGATGAAGATAATAAGATCAGATACTACATGTTGGACTCGATGTCTGATGAGCTTCAACACCAACATGAAAATATCCAGACTGCCCACCAAATGTTGGCTCACCTGCAAGAGTTATTTGGCGAACAGAGTCATCTAGCCAAATATCAGATCACTAAACGACTGTTTAAGGCTAAAATGCATGATAGGCAGTCAGTTCAAGATTATTGTCTGATGATGATCAAGAACTTGGAAGAGCTTGAGAAGCTCGAAGTGAAGTTAGATCAGGATCTGTAGAATGATATAATTCTGCAATCTTTGACTGATGCGTATAGGCAGTTCATCATGAACTACCATATGCATAAACTTCAGAATACTCTGACCGAGCTTATGAATATGCTGGTTATTGTTGAGCTTTCTATGAAAGATTCTAAGGGCTTAGTACTTGCTATGGAACGGACTTCTTCCAAGAGAAAGTCTTTTGGAAAGAAGAAGAAGTCTGTGAAAAGACGGAAGATGGAAGGTGGAAAAAAAAAGAAGGCAAAGCTGAAGAAGAAGGCCGCTGACAAAGAAATATATTTTCATTATAATAATGACGGCCATTGAAAATGAAACTGCCCTACATACCTAGCCACCCTGAAGAATAAGAAGAAGACATCTTTTTGGAGGTACGCTCGTTATTGAATCTAACCTTATGGTTTCTTCTGCATCCATTTGGATACTTGACTCTGGTTCTAATGCTCATTTGTGCACTTTCATATAGGATTTTGAGGATAGCAGAAGGCTGAGGGATGGTGAGATGATCCTACGTGTCAGAAATGGAGCAAGGGTTGCTACCGTGGCCATGGGAACCTATCCTCTTCGACTACCGTCTGGCTTAGATTTAGTACTTAAGGATTGTTATTATCTGTCTGCTGCAAGTAGGAATTTGATTTTTGCTTCATGTTTAGCAAAAGAAGGCTATGTAATTAGTTTTCTTAAGGACAATTGTAATATTTTTTATGAAAAAAATAAAATTGCAAGTGGTTTCCTTATTAATGGTTTCTACCAGTTACATATTGATGTATCTATCTTTAATATCGAGTAAAATATGAATGCCATAGGATCAAAATGACTCAAGGATAGTCCAAACGATAAGTATCTATGGCACCTAAGGCTAGATCATATAGCAGAAGATAGGATTAACAAATTGGAGAAAATTGGGCTATTGAGTCCGTTGACTTTCGAGTCATATCTAATTTGTGAATCATATCTTCATGGCAAAATAACTAAACTCCTTTTTGTAGGACATGGGGAAAGGGCCATGGATCTACTTGCCCTAGTACATACTGATGTGTGCGGCCCATTTGATGTGCCAATTAGAGGCAAGTTTGTCTACTTCATAAACTTTATCGATGATTTATCTCGGTATGGATATGTGTATTTTATGAGACACAAGTTTGAAGCCTTTGAAAAGTTTAAGAAATTCAGATATGAAGTGGAAAAGCAAACTGAAAAATCCATTAAGGTTCTTCGATCAGATCGAGGAGGTGAATACCTTAGTCAAAAATTCCTGGACTATCTCAAGCAAAATGGCATAGTCTCTCAATGGAACTCCACCTGGAACACCTCAACTCAACGAAATTTCAGAACGGAGGAACTGGACCCTATTAGATATGATCCGATCCATGATGAGCTTCACAAACCTTCCTAATTTTCTTTGGGGACATAGTTTGTTAACTGCTATATATTTACTGAATAGGATTTCCTCTAAAACCATTTCTACCACACCGTATGAGATATATCATGGTAAAAAACTAAGTCCGAGTCATCTCAGAATTTGAGATTGTCCGGCTTATGTCAAAAGACAACAAGTGGATAAGTTAGACCAGTTTAGGTCCTTTTAGAGCTCGATTCATAGGATATCCTAAAGAGTCATTAGGATATTATTTCTACATTCCAAAAGACCACAATGTGATTGTGAGTTGGCATGCCATCTTTCTTGAAAAATAGTTTATTCAAGATGGTGGCATTGGAAAGCAGATCAAGCTTCGATGAGAAAATCTCACAAGAGCAACGAGCTAAGGATCCTATGGAACCAAATCAGGTTGAGCCAATACAATCACTACCTCCTCCACCTCGTAGATCGAAAAGAATTTTTCATCCCCCTAAGAGGTACTTAGGTACTATTTCAGATTTCAAAAGAAGTAGAGGAAATGTTCCTCGTAGGTAATGGGGTTCATGGTGATGATCCCAAAACCTATAACGAGGCGATATCAGATATCGACTTCGAGAAATGGTTAGAGGCAATGAAGTCAGAAATTGACTCGATGCACTCAAACCAAGTCTGGACCTTGGTAGATCCACCAGAAGGTATAGTACCTATTGGGTGTAAATGGATCTACAAGAGAAAGATTGGTGCAGATGGAAATGTGGAGACATTCAAAGCTAGATTAGTGGCAAAAGGTTATAGTCAATGCGAAGGCATTGACTATCAGGATACCTTTTCACCAGTAGCTATGCTAAAATCCATCCGCACATTGCTTGCCTATTGCAGCCTATTTCGATTATGAAATATGGCAAATGGACGTGAAAACGGCATTCTTAAATGGATATCTTGAGGAAGATATCTATATGGAACAGCCGCTAGGATTTCACATCCAGTGATACTGATCACAAAGGTTATGCAAGCTGCAAAGGTCCATATATGGACTTAAGCAAGCATCTCGGAGCTGGAATACTCATTTTAATGATGTGATCAAATTATTTGGATTTCATCAAAAATGAAGGAGGAACCATGTATTTTCAAAAAGGATCAGTGGGAGCGCTGTTGTCTTCCTCGTATTGTACGTGGATGACATCCTCCTTATTGGGAATGATATTCCCATGTTGACCATAGTTAAAATATGGTTATCCTAAAGAATTCTCCATGAAAGACCTAGGAGAAGCATCCTTTATTCTAGGAATTAAGGTCTATAGGAGATAGACCGAATAGGATGCTAGGACTTTCACAGAAGATGTACATAGAGGAAGTGTACTAAAGAGGTTTAGCATGGAAAACTCTAAGAGGGGATTGGTACCCTTCAGACATGGTATTCATCTTTCCAAGAAGATGTGTCCCAGCACACCTGAGGAAATAGAACGCATGAGCAAGATCCCTTATGCTTCAGCAATAGGGAGCCTCATGTATGCCATGTTATGTACACGACCTGATATAGCCCATGCTGTGAGTGTCACAAGCAGATATCAGTCGAATCCAGATGAAGAACACTGGACTTCTGTGAAATGTATCCTTAAGTACTTGAGAAGAACTAAGGATATGTTGTTGGTTTTTGGTAATGGAGAACTCCAAGTCCAAAGGTATACAGACTCGAATTTTATGTCCGATATAGATGATCGAAAGTCGACATCTGAAAGTCTGTTTGTGTGTAATGGTGGTGCTGTCAGTTGGAAGAGCTCCAAGCAGACAGTGATAGTAGATTCCACCATGGAAGTAGAGTACATCGCTGCGTCAGAAGCTGCGAAGGAGGCATTCTGGTATAAGAAGTTCGCCGTAGAGATCGGAGTGATGCCATCGAATGCCATTCCTCTGTATTGCGACAATAATGGCGCCATAGCCCTTGCTAAGGAGCCGAGGTCTCACCAAAAATCCAAGCACATCGAGCGGCGATACCACCTCATCCATGATTACCTCGAGAAAGGTTACATCGAGGTCAAGAGAGTTGACTCTGTAGACAATGCAGCAGATCCACTTACAAAATCATTGGACCAGCAGAAGATCGAAGCCCACCTTGAGAAGATGGGACTTAGATTTGTAGCCAATTGGCTTTAGGTCAAGTGGGAGTTTGTTAGATATGTGTGCCCTAGAAGCCAGAATTGGCTGACACTTGTAATACACTTCTAGGGGCAAAATTATAATTTTGACTATAAATAATAAAATGGATTATTTTCTATCACATATGTGTATTTAGTGTCTGTGATACATCCTTTGAGTTAATGGTAATGATAATTCATATTTTCAAGAGTTGAAAATTTAAGACATGAATATTCATTATTAACTCATAAAATGCTCCCGACCGTAGGATCATCATGAGGATGGTGATTGATCCTGAAAGGTTGGTGTACGATCGCTTCTCTTTAGTAGATGAGTCTTGAGTCTATGGTGTGGAGACACCAAAAGCGAGAGTACAGGTACTCGTTAGAGAACGAGGGCACTGAGCGTGACCACCTCGAGTAGTCATTAGGAAAGTCTACCTTCTCGTCAATGACTGACTCGATGCTGCAGTAGTGTGTCTGGTTCTTTGACCTGAGGTGCATCGGACAGTTCACCTTGAGGGTGTTATAGTTTGACTACACCATTAACTCGGTCTCCTAGCCATTATGGAACCCTGAGGTGTATGTTAGCTATAGCATCTTCATTGTAGGAATTGGATTGCACTAATAGAAAATTTCATCTACTTCGGTAGATGAGGAGCAGCCCTATGATGATCATGAGAATCAAGTCCATAAGCCCATGACCGTGGTAGAGTGAAATAATAGAAAGAATTTTTATTAGAATTTTCACATTGGACTTAAATCGAATGATTAATTCATATGATGGATATTAGGATTTGACAAGATCACCTTAAATCCTAATCGAATGATTAATTCATATGACTGGAGCTTGTCCAGATCAGAAAAGAGTTGTCTTAATTTATGAGATAAATTTAAAACAACACATGCCATTTTCGGTCACCTGCTAATTCCTATTTTTGGACATTGGTCAAATGTTGACCCTAGATACTTAGACATCTGCCCATGTGTCATGCGCCTATAGGAGAGTACCTAGGGCCTTGTCCCCCTACTAAAATGCAGACAGAAAGAGGGCGCATGCCTCTCCCCCTGCTAAAATACAGACAAAAAGAGGGCGCATGCCTCCCTAGGCATGTGCCCATGAGGATAAAGGAGTCTCATACAGATGGGACTCTAGGGTTACTTCAGGGGATTAAACTCTGTGGCACCAAGAACTCTTGTTTGACCCAGTCTTGGCGCCACCTTAGGAGAGTTTTGAGGGTCTCTCATTTGATTGGATCAGATGATGTCATCCCACCAATCGGATTTAGATTTGATTACACAAAGAGCCGTAATTGACCGAGATGATGTGGCACTGCATGATGCAGCAGGGTCTATATAAATCTTGTTTGCGCCTAGGTTTTAATGCTTCTACCTTTAGCCCACGCCACAAAGCCTCTCTCCCTCCTTCTCCACACCACCCTCTGGTCCTCTCTCTCCTCTCCACGCTCAAGGAATTTTGGGCACAAATAAGGTGCGATCCAAGCAAATGAAAGGCGCCAGGAAAGAAAGAAGGCAGCACTGCTGCAAGAGACAACGGCTGTTCTTCAAAAGAAGTTTTGAAGATCATCAAGATCAGATCTAGATCTGATTTTTGGAGGATTGATTGAGAATGAGAAGATCTCCAAATCCTATCCAAGTGGATACCGGCAGAAGCCAGGCACTTGCATGGCTACATCCAGAATTTCAGGCAAACATCGAAATCATCACAGGATAATTGGATTATCCAAAATAAAGATATAATTAAATTAGATTTAATTTTTATTTTTATTATCAGATCAATAAGATCAGATCTGAGGAGTCTCAGATCTGATTAGGATCTTAGAGAAATTTTTTGAAATATCTCTCTTGATCCAATTAGATCTGAACGAACCTGATCCTAAAAATAGATTTTTTCCTTCATAAGATGCCCTTCATAATCCTGATACAAACTTACCTCATATTTGCTTGCAATTACTATTAAGAAATTTTGGGTACAGTCCACCTATTTATTAAGCAATTCTGGCCTATGCTAGCAATTTATGCCAGACATCATGGCACCGAAAATTCTCAAGATCTCCTTGCTGGACTATCGATACAACTTGGAGATTTACCTAGCTGATGTATTCATTTCTAACAATATCTTCACGGATTCACCTATTGCTCACTGTATATGAAATTACATCATCTATTGTCAGGAATTTCTACTTGTTCTATAAGGTCACTCATTAAATCACAATTGCACTCAGTGCACACTAATATAGCAAAAAGTAAATCTGAAACCCACAAAATGCATATCAGGATTCTTTACCCTGCTCTTTCTTTCTAATGGTTAAGAATGGGTCCGAGTAAATCATAACAGTAGCCATGGTAGGACAAAAGAAAGGGATCCAACCTTGCAACACAATATATGCAGGAGACATGCAGCTGAAGTCCAGCCGAACTCTACTGGGTTCTAATTTTCTGCTATGTACACATATAAGGACTGGTGCAATTCGTTTAGTCAACGAACAGACAACTGAAATCAACCAAAATAATATGATCGGTAACCTTATATCATTCATGCATGTACCAAAGCAGGACAATAATTTGCTAGGTAACAATTAAAGCTTCTGCTACTGAATTTGGAGGGTGATGAAGCTTAACAAGGTATTACTACAATGCAGGGTCCTTGTATAGTCAAAATTAGTTAGTCTCTCCACCTAAAGACTTTCCATTTAGGTCATGTTCAAAGCTCAATCAATAGAAAGGAAGGGAGAGAAAACCCAACTTATCATTAGAAACAGATTAGAAAGCATCTTTTAATTTAAGAAAAAAAAAAATCCATACAGTTTCATGAAAGATTGATGCAATACTTGAGTGATAAATACCATAAATTTACCAATAAAAATATTAATTTATCAATTAATTTATATTAATTTTTAAAAATTAATGATCAATTTATATATAATTTTTGAGAAATTAATATTTTTATTAATTAAAAAATTAACTAAAAAAATAATAAAAATTTAAAAATAAAATTTTATAATCAATAGAAAGAGCTTATTTTTTTTATCATAATGAAATAAGTTTCACGTAAAACGAAGCTAAAACGAAGAAGATATAATTTTTTTAAAAAATAAAATAAAATAAAAATTAAATGAAAATAACATACGGCTCAGCCGGCTCAAGCCGCCGTGCCATATTAACCAGCGCATCCAAATACGCCGAGCCAAGCCGACAAGCCAGCCGAGCCAAGCCAATTCAGCTGCGGAAGCTGTCAGCCGGTCCACGATCCAGGTGTGGATCGCTAGCTTAGCATAAATCGACGAATCATGGAGCGACATGTGGTGGACCTAGACCCTTAAAGAATTCACAGAAAATCTATCGCGACTCATAGGACATTTTGGCCTTTTCACTCAACAACCAGAGGGCTGATTGGTTGCGGTCTTTGGAATGCTCGGTCCATGCGGTCCATGGGAATAGTAAATATGCGATCGGATGGCTCTAGTAGCTTACGGTCAAGATCGGACGGTGGAGAAATTTTTTAGCTTCAGGCTTCACGCGAATCGCTATCCAATGGCAGCGCGCGATCCAGAGGATGATCGAACGATGGAGAAAGCTCCCAATGGTGATCAGGACTCTAAACGCGTGATCAGCAGCCAGATTTTCTCCATCAACGTGCGATCAACGGCCATAATTTAATCCGACATGATTTGGACTGATACGCATCTGATTTTGATAATTTTTGGATCGTTGGATTCCTATTGAATGGTCAGATTTCATCAGAACCATCAGAATTCGTCCAAGACTCTTTTTAATCCGATTTTCACTCGGATTTCTTCATATTTTGACTATCAAAGAGCTCCTTAGTCCCACATTGCCTAGAAGAAAACTCTCCAGCCCTCCTAGCTTTATAAATAAGATTCCAGGCCTCCAGAGTTTATTGTCTTTGATCAAAGTGAAGCTTTGGTATAGGATAGAGCCACGTTTTGGATCAGAGGCTTCAAAGCAATGGGTGCCAAGAAGAAGAGCTGGACTTCTACACCATCTTTCTGCCAATGCCGATCCAAGATCAGAGATCAGACTATTTTATTTTATTTTATTTTACTTTTTTAAAATTTCATATATTTAAATTTTAAAATTTTAATTAATAAAAATTTTATTTTATATACTTTAATTTCAGCTCTATTTTTTTTTGTTGCAATTTAATTTTTGTACTTTAATTATTGCTTTTTATTTTATTGCAAGTCGATGCTAAGATCTAACTAGTAGATCTTAGTACCAAATTTAAATTTCTGCACCTTTTAATTTTCGTTTCTGACTTCACTTTTGATTCCAAAACTTAAATCATTTTTCTTTTCTTTTCAAAAATCAAAGATTTCAAATCTAAAATACTACCTTCCCTATAGATTCGATCCGACTCACTGCTATCTATGTATTTTTAAGAAGTCGGATTAAACTGATAAACACGGTATCTTAATGACAACATCGTGCTCTTATCAAGTTTTTGATGCCGTTGCCGGAAAAGGCATAGACATTAAATTTTTGATCTCTTTGATTTTTTTATAAATAAATTATAGATAAAAATTTTATTTTCTTGTAAATATTGCTTGCTAACTTTTTTTTTTGCAGAAAAAGATGTTAAAGAACAAAAAGAATCAGGACAAGGAACAAATCATTTAGTTTTGCTTGGTGAGATCAATCCTAACCCTAGTCCTTTTATTTATTTATTTATTTTTAAATTAAATTTTAAAAAATATCCATTTAAATTTAATTAAAAATCTCATGACAAGATTAGAAATTCTAGCTGCTTAGAGCATGCATCATATTATTTTTATTTTTATTTTTATTTTTATTTTTATTTTTTCTGATGCTTGCTTGAGGCAAGGTAAGTCTTTCAGAATTCAATTAGTTACATGCATCTAATTTAAATTACATAGAACCCTTTGATTGAATTTTTTTTTTTATGCATATTCATATTAAACCAAATTAAGGGCAATATCCAATTAAACAAGATAAGATGAGAATTTGATCATCCTTCCTTGGCTTACAAACAATCAACTAGCATCCTGCATTGACCTAAGCCTTTAATTTTAAAATCAATTAGACATCAGCCCTAGGAGCTCGAGCTCAGTAGGACAAGGAACCCTAAAAGTTGAACTAGATTAGGATTAGTCAATTTGACTGGTGTCTAAGAAAGTGGTTCAGGAATGACTGGGTCCGAAGGAAGGTGGTTTTTAATTAATTCCGTTAGCTTACCTGGCCAAGCACAATTGGTGTCTAAGGCAACCAACGGGGGGACTCCCACCAACCTTACACTTATCTGGCTAGTGGCTATCCTACACTTGGAGTGCTCGAAGGCTGACTTGGAACAGTTAGAAACTATCTAGATCTAGGCTGATCTTAGGTTAGGATTAATTTGTTTGAAACTTATTTGAAAATAAAAATTTTTACTTTAGATATTTTCAATCTCTATTGCTCTGACATAAGGTTGCCCTAGCATAACGGGAAGTTATGTTGCATAGTTGTCCTAGGATATGAAAAGATTGAATTAACTTAGAACTTAAAAAAGAGAGTTTAAAAAATAAAATAAAATAAAATAAAATAAAATAAAGATTGAGGACATTGAGAATATAGTGAATTCTCCAACACCCGTGTGGAGAAGCATTTCAGGTTGACTAGTCAAAACGGATTTAATTTCTATTTCAGATTCTACAACCTCAACATCCATAATGAATTTAGCAAGTCAGCCTCAGCCTCAAACCCTTAAGGACTTATGTTATCTAGTTGGTTCCGTCCAACCCTCTTGCATCAGGTTGCTCTAATCCACAACAAACAACTTTGAAATTAAACCTCAAATCATTAACATATTTTCAAAATTCACGGGAATAGAGGATGTATATATATTAATTAGGAAATTTGAAGAGGTTTGTGCAACCATGAAACTACAATAATTGTCAGAGGACGAAATCAAACTGAGATTAATCAATTTTACCCTTAAGGATAATGCCAAAAAGTGGCTTTATAGTCATCCAAATCAATCTATCACGACCTTAAAGGACTTTGTGAGAATATTCTTAAAAAAATATTTTTCTCATCACAAAATAGCTAGAATTAGAAATGAAATAAACCAATTCTATCAATTAACTAGTAAATCATTTTGGAAATACTTCGATCGATTCAAGAACCTTTTGACCCAATGTCCACACCATAGAATAGAAACTTGGAGGCTATGCCAAATAATTTATGAAGGGTTAAATTCAAATTTTCGAACAATACTAGAGTCTATGTGCCAGGGATAATTTATGTACAAAGAACCAAATGAAGCCTGGCAATTTTTAGAACACTTGATCGAGAAAAGTTTACAATAGGAAACAATTAGGGAATCAAAAAAATCCACACTTTCAAGAGGTGAAATTTACTAAATTCAAACCTCCCTAATTGTAGAAGCCAAAATTGCAACGTTGACACGTAGGCTAGAGGCCTTAGAACTTTAGAGACCAGTCAGTGTGAACCAAGTGTCTGCACCCATGTGCAATGGGTGCAATGCACCAGACCATATCCTTAAGAAATGTCGCCTCCCAATGAACTAATTAAATAATGAATGTGCACAAATGAATGCCACATATCAGAGACCATTGAACAATCCCTATGCACCCACCTATAACCCAGGTTGGAGGAATCATCCAAATTTTTCATGATCACAAAATCCAAATGTAGACGGTCCAAATTTCAATCAGCAGAACCCAAGGCCTAATCCTGTGATAAACACCTTGCCACCACCAAACTTTAATATTAATGAAAAGAAACTTAGTTCTTTAGAGAAAAGCCTGGAAGCCCTAGCCAAATTTAATGCTGACACCAATGCCACCTTAAGCAATTTCATGCAAACCACGGGCCAAATTCTGAATTCAAATTCTCAGGCCATAGCCCATTTGAAAATGCAAGTGGGTCAACTAGCATCTACCATAAGTGAACATGAACGAGGTAGGCTACCTAGCCAACCTGAGCCCAACCCAAGGAATCAAAATGGTAGACCAACCTAAGAAAACTAGGTTAATCAAGTTAATGCTATTCATTCCTTGAGATCAGGAAAACAAGTGAATAATAAGGTAAATACATCTGATACTATAGAAGACTTGAGTGCTGAATCTATTGAGCCACCCAATGAACAATCTATCTTACAAATTCAAGCTCCTGAAACTGATAGTGCACCAAACCAAATACCAAAAATCTCTAGTGCTTCTTTTCCAAATCGATTAAGGTCTAATAAACAATCGGAACATTTAGACAAAATGTTAGAGATATTTAAGCAAGTTTAAATAAACATTCCTTTACTAGACATGATCCAACAAGTTCCGACTTATGCCAAATTCTTAAAAGACCTTTGCACCAAGAAAAAGACGACTAACGTACCAAAGAGAGCTTTCTTAGCAGCAAGTGTGAGTTCATATTTGTTAAGTCATATGCCTATAAAGTACAAGGACCTAGATTCTCCAACAATTTCATGTGTTATGGGAGAAACCACATTGAGAAGGCGTTACTTGATTTAGGGGTTAGTGTAAATATTTTGCCCTATTCAGTTTATGAGCAATTAGGATTGGAAAAGCTTCAGCCAACCGGGATCACATTATAATTAGCAGATCGATCTTTTAGGATCCCCAAGGGAATGGTAGAAGATGTTTTGATTAAGGTTGAAAATTTTATCTTTTCAGTTGATTTTGTTAATTTGGAGACTGAGCCAATATCAAATTCTACGGGTCAAATTCCAGTGATTTTAGGAAGACCATTCCTAGCTACTGCTAATACTAAAATCAATTATCGAAATGGACTTATGAAACTGTCTTTTGGAAACATGACTACCGAGCTGAATATTTTCAATTTGGAATAGGAATCTACCAAGCATGCTAATGTAAGTGTAGTCCAAGATGAAATTTATAAACCCATAGACATTAGCGATGAGGAAGTCGATCTTGAATCTAGTATCACACCAATCCATGAATATGAGAACCTAGATAAAATACTTGGAGATAATAAAAATGGCCAGAGATGGGAGCCTCCCACTGAACCACTCATATAAATGACTAAATCATCACCCGAGTCATCAAAAAAAGAGGCACCCAAAGTAGAGTTGAAACCCCTCCCTGAGCACCTCAAGTATGTATATTTAGATTCAAAGAAAATCTTGCCTATAATTATTGCATCAGACCTGAATCCTAACCAAGAGAAGGAATTATTAGCGGTCTTAAGAAAAAATCGAGAAGCAACAGGCTAGACTATGACAGATATTAAAGAAATAAGCCCTTCCATAGTTCAACATAGGATACACTTAGAGGAACAGGTTAATACTGAAGCCAATTGCATAGAAGAACCCGAGCCAGGAACTAGTACTGATGCTAGTTCCAATTTAAATGAGATAGAAAAAGAAAAAAAAGAGAATAGATGATTTACCAGAAACTTATAAACCTAAAAGC
This sequence comes from Cocos nucifera, assembly GCA_006176705.1. Lineage (NCBI taxonomy): Eukaryota > Viridiplantae > Streptophyta > Magnoliopsida > Arecales > Arecaceae > Cocos > Cocos nucifera. Next base: position 2,694,526 of record QRFJ01000054.1, read on the forward strand.
TTATTCCCTTCAACCCTAGAAGCATGTTCTTCTTATAAAAATCAAGAGGCATATAATGAAGAATCAACGAAGTTATTTAAGCAAATCATATTAATTCACCTCTAGAATTAAAACTGTCTTTTATCACAATTCCAGCACCCATTGAATCAAACTTAACTCCTAATATAAAAACTCTATTTATGAGCATTTTAGAAGAACAAATAGAAAAAATTCTTAATAAACATGGGTCTGAAAATGGGATCACAAATTATGTTCTCCTAATTAATAATAAATATATTAATAATAAAATTATAAATCAACTTTCTGAGATTGGCAATTCAAAACTAGTGAAATTTGTCAATCCAGTATTTGACATAGAATAGTAAACTGCATTGTGTCTGGCTGAAGATGATAAACTTAGCGCTTGTTGGAAGATAACCCAATATTTAGTTTTCTTTAGTTTAATTTATCTTTTTATTTAATTTTTTTTTAAAATAATTTGAATAAGTTGGAGGAAGAGCTTAAATTTTCAAAGGCATGTGCTGGACCAATATATATATATATATATATATATATATATATATATATATATATAATTGGATGTATTCTTTCATACTTTTTATTACATATTTTATTTTTTTCTTCTCCATTGAGGATAATATCGATTAAGTTAGGAGAAACAAAAATAAAAATTTTAAAATTTTAAGTTCTTGAAAAAGTTAGTATTTAGTATTTAGACACTTGACTATGCTTAAGAATCGAATTAAACTAAGTATTTTTAAAAGAAAATTGATACATAGATAAGAGAATCTATGAGATATTGAAGAATCAAGTATTAAGAAAATTCAATAAAGAGTTAAGTCTAGAACATAAAATTTTTTTTCTTGGAGCATTTCTAATTATTTCTACTAGCATCAAAGAAAAATCTACTTTTTATAGGCTTGTATAGAATAACTATACGTTTCTTCATATAAAATTTTTTATTTTAATAAAATAGTTTTCAAGTACTTTCACTGAGTAATCGGACCTCTTTGTCTAAGCAAGCATTGAGTTTCACATTAAAAGATGGAAAGGATAACGAAGCTCATTGTAAAGCTAGTCTTAACTCGTAGTCTGTTTGATTCGAACTAGTAAACCCGAGGGGTATTCTATACCTAGTGCCCTAAAATCAACTAGTTTAAAAGTCATTGGCCCAAAACTCGCTACATGGATCAAATAAAAAGCTTAAGGGATTAAGACATTCAATAGTGGTACAACGTTAAAAAAAAAATATTGGTTTCTCACCGAGTAACCGGGTTCCGTTGCTTAAGCAATGATATTCGCATTAAAAAGTGAACAATATGAAAATAAAAATCAATAAATGAAGGACGGAAGTAGCAATACACTTGCCTATATAAAAGTTTAGACAAATCAGAGATAAAGATGGAATAATTTAGAAAAAGTTCAGAAAAATTTAATGTTCTTTACTTAATTTCTCTATTGATAAGTTTAATATCCCAATGATATGTCTCACTTAAGCTCTACTAAATATCAACGACCATTTTGAAAACTGCTTAAGTAAAATTTGAAACTCTAAAATTAAAAAAAAATTTAAAACTAAATTCTCTCTTTACTCGAGGACGAGCAAAGCTTAAATTGGAGGGTATGATAAGTACCATAAATTCACTAATAAAAGTATTAATTTATCAATTAATTTATATTAATTTTTAAAAATTAATGATCAATTTATATATAATTTTAAAAAAAATTAATATTTTTATTAATTAAAAAATTAATTAAAAAATAATAAAATTAAAAATTAAAATTTTATAATCAATAGAAAGAGCTTTTTTTTTATCATAATGAAATAAATTTCACGCAAAATGAAGCTAAAACGAAGAAGATATGAATTTTTAAAGAAATAAAATAAAATAAAAATAAAATAAAAATAACATACGACTCAGCCGGCTCAAGCCGCCGCGCCATATCAGCCGGCGCATCCTAATGCGCCGAGCCAAGCCAACAAGCCAATGCATCAAGCCAATTCAACCGTGAAAGTCGTCAGCCGATCCACGATCTAGGCATGGACCGCTAGCTCAGCAAAAATCGACGAATCACGGAGCAACACGTGGTGGACCTAGACCCTTAAAAGGTTCATAGAAAATCTATTGCGGCACAGAATATTTTGGTCTTTTCACTCAACAACTAGAGTGCTGATTAGTTGCGGTCTTTGGAATGCTCAATCCATGCGGTCTATGGGAACAGTAAAGGCGCGATCGGACGGCTCTGGTAGCTTGCGGTCAAGATCAAATGAAGGAATTTTTCAGCTTTAGGCTTCATGCGGATCGCCATCCAATGGCAGCGCACAATCCAGGGGATGATCGGACGGCGGAGAAAGCTCCCGACGGTGATCAGGACTCCAAATACGCGATCAGCAGCCATATTTTCTCCATTAATGCGCGATCAACGGCCACAATTTAATTTGACATGATCTAGGCTGATACACATCCGATTTTGATGATTTTTGGACCGTTGGATTCCTATTGAACGGCCAGATTTCACCAGAACCATCAGAATTCGTCTAGGACTCTTTTTAATCCGATTTTCACTCAGATTTCTTCATATTTTGACGATCAAAGAGCTCCTTAGTCCCACATTGCCTAGAAGAAAACTCTCCAGTCCTCCTAGCTCTATAAATAATACTCCAGGCCTCCAGAGTTTATTGTCTTCGATCAAGGTGAAGCTTTGGTATAGGATAGAGCCACGTTTTGGATCAGAGGCTTCAAAGCAACGGATGCCGAGAAGAAGAGCTGGACTTCTACACCATCTTTCTGTCAATGCCGATCCAAGATCAGAGATCAGGCTATTTTATTTTATTTTTTTTTCTTTTTAAATTTTATGTATTTAAATTCTAAAATTTTAATTAATGAAAATTTTATTTTTTATACTTTAATTTCAGCTCTTTATTTTTATTGTAATTTAATTTCTATACTTTAATTATTACTTTTTATTTTATTGCAAGTAGATGCTAAGATCTACTCAGTAAATCTTAATACCAAATTTAAATTTTTGAACTTTTTAATTTTCGTTTCCGACTTCACTTTTGATTCCAAAACTCAAATTTTTTTCTTTTTTTTTCAAAAATCAAAAATTTTAAATCTAAAATATTATCTTTTTTATGGATTCGATCTGACTCACTGTTATCTATGTATTTTTAAAAATTTAAATTAAATTGATAAATATGATATTTTAATGATAACATCGCGTTCTTATCGTTGAGCCAAAAGTAATTAGTTTATTGAGGAAGCCATCATAATTGAAGCTGATGAACAATCAGTCAAATCTACCACTCAAAGATTCCTTTGGATGATGTAACTCCTCATTATGTATTTTATATTCAGTGAAGCAGTAAATCAGTTGGACCTCTAGAAGACCCTAAAGGATTAGCTGACAAAAGAACATTAATATGTGCATATCAAACATGACCAAGGATCCTTCGAGACTGAGAAAGGTTGCCTGTGTCTGACAATAGTCAGACCAGCAATGATTCCCATCAAGATGAAAGAGGCAATTTTCATATTTTATTCATGAGAATCATTGTCAAACAATTTGGATTCATTCCAAAAGTCCAGCCAGCCTTTTGTATATTTGAAGTTTCAAGGTTATCCAAAATTTATATTTCATTTTAAAAACTTTGCTGGACATTTGAACAGACAATGCAACCTAATTGGGACCATGAACTTATGGATCATAACTTATAAAAAGATTCTATCAAATAAATTTTCATGGTTTTCAAGAATCATTTAGATACCCCTTTTTTTATAATTCTTAAGGAATGCTTTATAAGCACCCTATATACCTTGAATTATCATGGCCCCTTTTCGTATAGTACTTGACGAAGCCACTGAAGATGCCTAGGTGCTCCTGTATGTTCTTTAGAGTCTCCTGCTGAAAATATTTCAAACCTGATCAAGCATGAAGAGTTGCTTTTCTCCTGGCTCACACCACAATTGATGAACTACAGCACTCTAAATCCTATAGCAAGCTCAAATACACAACTCGCTTATTCCAATCACTTTTTAAAGTCCATCCCTTTGTAGCATGAAACTTCTACATAGGGTGACATACCTGCTTCAGAAATTTTTCAGAAACCTAACAAGCATTTAGTTCAAACTTGTATGGCCACTTACAGGCAAACACATATCCAGTGTCATCTATAAATAAGGGTAAGAAATTAAAACTTTCATATACTAAAATTGCCCACGTTTGTTACCATAAATATGAGTGCTATCACCCTAAATAGCCCACATTTACGCATTCTTACCCTCCTGCTGAGAAAATAGAGGTGCACCAGAAGACATCTCGATCTCTGAATCGAGTCAAGATGGCCTGATCAATATAAAAGGGTCCACGATCTTACAGCTTCTCAAACACCTTTCAGAAGAATCCACTAACTGGTCCAAAATTCATCTCCAGTAAATTTTCAACAGCACACTTCTGAGTCTATGGAGGAAAGCCCAGTATTGTCAGACTACATGCTGCAAGCAATCCTCCTCTCCCTTCTTGTTTCATTTGCAATGGAATATCATCCCTTCTGTGTTTCCCTGTCATTCATTCTGAATTTACTTGCTGAAAACCACTTTTCCTCTGTTGCTCACTAGCTTCTACAGCTAACATCAGGCACTCTTTCTCAAAACAGGATAACTTCCTGGTAAAGATACAATACTTCCAAAACACCACTTCTTTGCCCCCAAGGACATGATGGTAATAGTGACCAGTGTAGTGGGACTATATTAGACTTTGGAGAATTGTTTCAACTGCTGATTCAAGAGGATGTTCTTTGAGATCAGATGAGGGATACTGAAGTTAATCAGAAACACTAAACACTGAATATGGAAAAGAAAAACTATTAGGAGAACAAACAAAAATTCAAACATGTATATGTAGAAAATGCAGAAATTGTATCCACTGATGGATTTATGACAACTAGTTAAGCTAATAGGTTTGCTCCTACAAAGATCTAGGAGAAAATTGCCCCTATTAATGCTACGTGCTAAGTTGATGGCTCCTATGGGAATGACTGCAATTTCCTCAATAGTTTCCTGTTAGTGATTCTTTAAGGAGTCTCCAAATCTCAGAAGCCATATCAAAGAAACTATTTTGGTCCATTACTTTCATAATAACACTACAGAATTAACAGCTTCCAAAACAATTATGTGTAAGTTTGAAGATTTGCATTAAGGAATATGGGAAGGATGAACATGTCCAGTTGATACCAAGCTAGACCTACTCTATCCAGTACGCACAGCATCCATCTTAAAGCAATCCCACTAGAGAGACTAGCAAGGCGTCAAAATCTGAACCATCCCTCATTTCTTCTCCTAGATCCCTGCATAATGTGTGACAGTGTTGAACATCATGGTTTAAGTATTTAACTATTTGGTCAATGATCAGGGGAAAATTCTGGAGTTCTTATTCCTTAAGGTTTCAAACCATCTAGGAGAACTAAAGGGGAGGAATTTGTGGATTAGTTAGACCATGACGATATATGCATGCACATCCATTAGCAAAACACTAAAACTTGAGGGCATTTCAAAGATGATAACTTGGGGGATCGCACACAACTCTCACATGGTTTATTTCCCTGGATCGGGTGTGTCACAACTTAGCACCAAATGTTTGTGTTTTGGAGGAGCAGTGGATCTATCACAAAACCTTAATCACGGATCTCAAGATGAAACCCTCTGATAATCCTAGAAGAATGACAGGTAAATATTTCTTTGCATTTTCCATTTACACCCTATCTCTTGGAATGCCAAGCACAAAAGCAGGTTGTAAGAATTAAATGAATAGAGCAATGTGCCAACATCTAGCACTAAAATACAGCATTTTCATTAACATCCTTTCTCTTGGATTGTCAAGCATGAGAGTAAAACCACTTACTGCCTACTTCGCATTACTCTGATGATGCATCCAGAACTGCCTAGATTCTAGGGATGGTAACGGAAATGAACGAAAACCAGTGTTAATCTGCACTAACCATGAGGCCTTTTCACAACTATTTAGGGAACTTAATTTCATCAGTGTGCAAATAAATAAAAATAAAAATAAAAATAAAAAATCAAATGTCATCTTTACATATATAAACGGATCAAAAAGAAACCCAATGAGCCAGCTGTTCATGAAAAGATCATCCGATCAAAAACAATCATGTAGTATTATCAAAAGGTATAAAGCTATAAATAAGAAAAACAAATGCCATTTTGAATAGGCAATATGGAAATTTCTGAGCAACCAACACCAAGATGACAAGAATATAAATCATGAAAATCCAAGAACATCCATCCATCATGGTAGATCTTTAAATGATGCAACGGCACACTTATTAGAGAATAACTGAGACATGGCAGAAGTTTTAGATCTTGGGAAGAAAAAAGATCGAGCGAAGGATAATGTAGCCAAGAAATACATAAACAGAAGTAAATCAGACAGCAGCCGTTAACATCATGTTACAAACATCATATGAAGACTTCTCGAAGACAAGAAAGGCAAAACCCATTATCTATGAACCAGCATAAATAGAATTATTGAACAGAGAATTTAGACTTCCCCCTCTACTTCTTGTAACGGGCCACCTCGGCGTCGTTGGGGAAGAATCCCATGAGCCGGCCGGCGGAGTTTTGGTAGGCGTACATGAAGCCGCCCATCAGCCCGATCAGGCCGCCCGTCACCATCGAGGGCCCTCGAATATTGGGCTTGATCCCTGCACGAACGAGAGCAATCATAAAACCCTAAGCATTAACCCTGGAGAGAAAGATTGGAGGAATGGGGGGAAGCGGACCGGAGAGGTAGCCGACGGTGACGGAGACGCCGGTGATGGTGGAGAGGCGGAGGTAGTCGAGGGTGTTGAAATTAGCGACGGTCTTGGTGAAGGGAGGGTTGCGATCCACCACCGGGTACTCCGGCTTCACGGACGCCGTTATGTCCGTATTCATCTCTCCTCCGGCCGCCGCCTACCCTTCTTCCTTTCTTTTGCCCAATCCACGGCAGCTTAGAATGGCCTCTTACTGCTGCTAAGTATTCTACCATGTATTATCTATTACATATACCTAAAATGAAGATTGGCATTTTGATGCATCGGATATAAGTAAAGATGATATATAATTATTTTCAAATTTATTTCTTAATATACGATAGACATTTGGGTACTAAAAAAAAAAAAAATCATACCATACGCATTGTACAAGATCTATATTAATAACGCCAATCTCAACATGGAAATTTAGGCAAAATTCTTCATTCACCATATGACATCAACGTCAATGACGTCAGGATTAATCGTTAGAGTTTTTCCTCGACCATTTAGCTTTGAAGTATTCTGTTCATCACGTCGATATTAGAATTAATATTAACTATCATTAAAATTTATTATTTAATATATAAAAAAATTTAATTATTAAAAAATTTTATTTGTTATAATTTATTATATTATTATAATATTTTTTTGAATATAATTTATTGGTGTAGAATTTGGTTGACGTCGGATTAAGCTGGAGTCGAGAAAAACGAGGTCGCCGTCGGTGATCTGCAAAATAAAGTCCTCTCCGGAGTTGGTATTGGTGGCTTCGATAGGACCCTCCAATGGTCAGGTTAACTCTAGCCGACAGAAATGGAGTACTCAGTGTGAAATTCGACAGAGTTTTGGGAAGAAAAAGAAAATTCTAGAGAAAACGTATCTGGAGGTTCCTTTTTATAGACGGAGCCTGTTGTAACTATCTTGATTAATGACTATCATAACCATCCTTGATAAATGGCAATTGTGATTGTCCTGATAAATGATAATCACAATTATCCTAATGAATGATGTTCGTGATTATCCTGATAAATGCCGATTGTAACCATTCAATAATGGAATCGCCTGAAGAAATCCGTCTGAAGGAACGGTTTGGAAGGAATTTGGCTCCTATAGAAATCCGACCGCTAGAGAAGTTCGAAAGGAATTCGATTTTCGTAGAAGTTCGGCTGCTGGAGGAGCCCGGAAGGAGTTCAGCTTCCGTAGAAGCTCGGCTGCTGGAGGAGTTCGCCTGGGGCTCATCCACTGAGAAGTCCGGCTGGGGCTCGGTTGCTAAATGAAGGGTGGGTAAAAGCTCGGTTGCTGAGAAGTTCGATCAAATTTGGCTGCTGGAAAGTTCGGCCGGGTTTGGCCGCTGGATAGTTTGGCTAGATTTGGCCGCTGGATAGTTCAGCCACTGAATGAACAGCTGCTAGGAAGAGAATTTCTGATTGAAGTTCTTCCATGATTTCCAGCTGCATTAGGCTAAGCTTCAGACTGGACTTCGAAGGGAGTGGGATTTATCCCCAACAATAGTCCCCTCATTTTTGAGTTTGAAACTAGAAGGAAGGGAGTACAAAAGGGGCGACTATCGAAGTCCTCTTCAAGGCTCTGCACCTTGTCTCTAGCTGAGGTTGAAAGTGTAGTCGAGGCTCGGGGGAGATCTCGTCTCCTATTGTTATTAAGAACAATGAGGTCGTCTTCGGGGCCTTTCCTCTTATCCTGTCTAAAATGATCGAAATGGACGAGGTCTTCGACTTTGCTCACGTTAGGATGAGGTTCTTCTCCTGTTTCTAACAGACTGTGGGGGCACATAAGGGCCGTTGTTAGGGCCTCTCCCCCATCTCGTCTAAAATGAACGAGGTCTTCGACTTTGCTCACGTTAAGATGATGTTCTTCTTCTATTTCTAACGGACTGTGGGGGCACATAAGGACCGTTATCAGGGCCTCTCCCTCCATCTCATCTAAAATGAACGAGATCTTCGACTTTGCTCACGTTAGGATGAGGTTCTCCTCCTGTTCCTAACGGACTGTGGGGGCACTTTGCTCATGTTAGGATGAGGTTCTCCTCCTATTTCTAACGGGCTGTGGGGGCACATAAGGATCGTTGTTAGGGCCTCTCCCCCCATCTCATCTAAAATGAATGAGATCTTCGACTTTGCTCATGTTAGGATGAGGTTTCTCCTCCTATTCCTAATGGACTGTGGAGGCACATAAGGGCCGTTGTCAGGGCCTCTCCCCCATCTTGTCTAAAATGAATGTGGTCTTCAACTTTGCTCACGTTAGGATGAGGTTCTCCTCCTGTTCCTAATGGGCTATGGGGACACTTTGCTCATGTTAGAACGATGTTCTCCTCATGTTCCTAATGGGTTATGGGGTACATAAGGGCAGTTGTTAGGGCCTCTCCCCATCTCGTCTAAAATGAATGAGGTCTTCGACTTTGCTCACACTAGGACGAGGTTCTTCTCCTCTTTCTAACGAACTGTGGGAGCACATAAGGGCCGTTGTCAGGGCCTCTCCTTCCATCTCATCTAAAATGAATGAGGTCTTCGACTTTGCTCATGTTAGGATGAGGTTCTGCTCCTGTTCCTAACGGACTGTGGGGGCACATAAGGACCATTGTCATCCACATACACCTCCATATTATGGTCTCTTCAAGGTCTCTTCAAGGTCGGCAAGATGGTTTATAGAAGCTCGACTTTTGATGAGCATGTCATCCACATACACCTCCATATTATGGTCAATCTGCTTCTTGAAGATTTTGTTGATCAGGCGCTGGTATGTTGCCCCAGCATTCTTGAGCCCAAAGGATATAACCCTGTAACAGTAAAGACCATGGTCAGTAACAAAAATAGTTTTCTCCACGTCCTCTGGTGCCATCCGTATCTGATTATAGCCGGAGAAGGCATCCATGAAGGTGAGAAGCTTATGACCCGAGGTTGCGTCTACTAGTTGATCAATCCTGAAAAGAGGGTAGCTATCTTTTGGGCAGGCCTTATTCAGCTTTTTAAAGTCTATACACATCATCCACTTATTGTTTGCTTTTTTGATGAGGACCATATTTGAGACCCAAGTTGGATAGTTTTTTTGGATGAACTCAGCTTTGAGGAGCTTGCCTACTTCTTTCGCAATTGCTTTCTGTCTCTTTAGGGCGTGGCTGCGTAGTTTTTTTTTTATTAGGCGAGACTTCGGATCAACGGCCAACCGATGTTTCATAACTTCGACATCAATTTCTGACATATCCGTTGGGGCTCAGGCGAAGACGTTCGCATTCTTCCTGAAGAAGGTGACGAGTTGCTCCCGAACCTTATCCCCTAAGTTGGAGCCGATCTATACAGTGTGCTCCACGTTCCTATCGTTCAAGGGCACAAATACGAGGTCCTCCATAGGCTCGCCTCGCTCCTTGGTAAGGTCGTCTCGAACATCCAACCCATCAATAGGATAAGGGTCAGATTGTTTTTTCTTATGTAGGGTGATTGAGTAGTAATGTCTTATCAGAGCTTGATCTCCCCTGACCTCTTCAATCCCATAATCCATCAGAAACTTCAACTTCAAATAATAAGTTGATACCATTGTCCAAAGTGCATTTATATCAGATCGATCGAGAATAGCATAATAGACGGACGGAGTCCTTATGACTAAAAAGTCGATCTGTGCCTTAGCCAGTTTTGGACATTGCCCCGCAGTCATGGCCAAAGTTATTATGCCCTCAACTGGTACAGTATCGCCAATGAAGCCCATTAACGGAGAGTTCATAGACCCCAAGTGGTCATCAGGTAGAAACATTTTTGAGAAGGTATCGTAAAATAATACGTCGGTCGAGCATCCATTATCTACTAAAATGCGGTGTATATCGTAATTGGCAATGTTTAAAGATATTATAACCGCATCATTGTAGGGGAATTGGATCTCCTGTGCGTCTGCTTCAGTGAAGGTTATGAGTTCTTCAGTCCTTCGTCTCTTCATTGATCCCTCAGATCCACTGGCCTCTCCTTACTGAAGTCCCTCCGAGATTGTATTGATGATGCCGAGAGGCGGTCGATCTCCTTGTTGATCCTCCTTTCTTCGTGGCTCAGGCTGCGGCAATGCCCTCGATCGATCTTCCCATCTTTTAGGTCATTGCTGCAGGAATCGACCTAATCTGCCTCGCCTGATGAGCTACTCGATCTCATCCTGGAGTTGGATACACTCATCAGTGTCATGACTATGATCACGATGATAAAGGCAGAACTTGTTAGGATTGCGCTTGCTGAGGTGAGAGCACATCCTTTCCGATCTTGGTAGTTTCTTCCTGTTTCATCAGCACTTGAGTTTTAGGAGCATTGAGGGGGGCATAGTTATAAAATCTTCATTGGGGGAAACTTCGCCACGCCCTTCTGTCCGGGCTTCTCTGTCTTCGAGCTCGGGGGAAAGTTTGGACTTGCTTTCATTCAGAGGAAGTTCGAAAGCGTGGCCTAACTTTGCTCGACTTTTCTTCCTCGGTGGGTATACCTAGCTCGTCGATTCGTCATTTACCAAGGGCTTCATCGTCCCTAACTTTGAAGGCCTCTTCAGCTCGGGTGTAACCTTCAGCCCGAGCTAGCGGATCGATAAAGTTTTTGGAATACTTTTTCTTCAGAAAGAATAAAAAATTATTCTTTTGGAGGCCGCCCTTAAGTGCGGCCATTGCAACTGATTGATCCAAGTTTTGGACCTCCAATGCAGCGGCATTAAATCAGATAACATAAGCCCAGATGGATTCTCCCTTTTTTTGCTTGATGTTCATCAAGGAATCTGAACCTCAGCGTGGACGTCTGCTGCTGATGAAGTGAGCCATGAACTGATGGATTATCTGATCAAAGAAAAAAATGGTACCTGACTTAAGTGCCGAGTACCAGTTCCTGATGGCTTCCTTGAGGATGGACGAAAAAGCCCGGCATAAAATAGCGTTTGACACACCATGGAGCAACATCATTATTCGAAAGGCCTCCAAGTGATCGATCAGATCGGAGGTTCCATCGTAACTCTCGAACTACGGGAGCTTGAAGTTCAGCGGGATCGGTTCCTGCATGATCCTCTGAGAAAAAGAAGGATCAGTGCGAATATCATTACCGTGTGAGGAGGGAGTATGATGAAGCTCTTCAATTCGTTGGCTCATTTCTAGGAGTCTTTGATCCAGAAGATCTTCACGATTATTGATCTCCAGGGTTTTCTGGTGGAACAGGTGCAAAATTTTCCCCTGGGTCGAATCATGGTCTGAGCATGGGTCTTCCATCCTCTACTTTTCTTTTTTGAAAATCAAAGATCGGATAGCCGAGATTGACTGTTCTCGGATCAGACCACGAGGCTCCAGAGAATCTTGTTCTGGCCAAGCTGGTACCAGGGCCTGTCGATGTATGGCTTGCATTGCATCCGCGAGACCACGAACCTGCTGGACCAGCAGGTTGAACTGCTCCACATCCATCATGGTTGCAGGTGGAGCCTGAGTTATTGGAGCTGGAATGGTTGTATTTGGATGGGTTCTGGCTGCAGATGCTGTGGATCATCGGGTCGAAGCTTTTTTGGGAGGCATTATGTCTGTAAAGAACTCTAGAGAGAAAGGAGAAAGATCGCTGCTGAGCACTCTTTTAAGATAAGGAACAGTGGCCCTTCTTCTAGCGCCAATTTTATTGGTGCAGAATTTGGTTGACGTTGGATTAAGCTGGAGTCGAGGAAAATGAGGTCACCGTCGGTGACCTGCAAAATAAAGTTCTCTCCGGAGTCGGTGTTGGTGGCTCCGATAGGACCCTCCGATGATCAAGTTAGCTCTGGCCAATAGAAATGGAGTGCTCAGTGTGGAATTCGATAAAGTTTTGGGAAAGAAAAGAAAAGCTCAGAGAAAACATATCTGAAGGTCCCTTTTTATAGACGGAGCCTATTGTAATTGCCTTGATTAATGACTGTCGTAACCGTCCTTGATAAATGACAATCATGATTGTCCTGATAAATGACAATCATAATTATCCTAATGAATGATGTTCATGATTATCCTGATAAATACCGATTGTAATCGTTCAATAATGGGATCGTCTGAAGAAATCTGGCTGAAGGAACGGTCTGAAAGGAATTCGACTCTTATAGGAATCTGACCGTTAGAGGAGTTCGAAAGGAGTTCGGCTTTCGTAGAAGTCCAACTGTTGGAGGAGTCCGAAAGAAGTTCGACTTCCATAGAAGTCCGGCTGTTGGAGGAGTCCGACTGGGGTTCATCCGCTGAGAAGTCCGACTAGGGCTCGGTTGCTGAATGAAGGGTGGGTAAAAGCTCGGTTGCTGAGAAGTTCGGTCGGGTTTGGCCGCTGGATAGTTCGGCTAGATTTGGCCGCTGGGTAGTTCGACCACTGAATGAACCCGGCTGTTAGGGAGAGAATTTCTAATTGAAGTTCTTCCATGATTTTCAACCGCATTAGGCTAAGTTTCAGACTGAACTTCGGAAAGAGCGGGATTTATCCTCAACATAATTCAAAACAAGAAGAATAAATCATATTTATCGGCCATCTTAAGAGTTCATTGCTTAATACACAATTATAATTTAGCCATTGAAATATTTTATTTATTATAATTTATTATACTATTATAGTATATTCTTAAAAATAATTAAAAAAATCTATATTACGAATATCATATGGATTATATGCTAGCATATATCTAAAATGATGCAGAATACTTGATTTACTATATTGACATCTAAAATTATTGGCTGTTTTGACTAATTAACAAATAGAAGGTTAGCTTATGCACCGTGTGGACACCAATTTTAATAACAAAATATTTGATTTTTTTGATTGGTTAGCTTGATTATTCTGATTGGTTGGCTTGGAATTTGAGGGATTACGTCCTTTCTGTTTTCAAGTCTTGGTTCATTGCATCAAATTCGATCCTTTTGGCATTGAATTCCATTCCAAATGAATGTTATCCTATTTGTTTCTATTGTGTCTCTTTGTTCTTGATTGGCTTAGTAACAGTTGGAAGAAGGGAAAAAAAACCATGCATGGGTTATATACCAGCTGCCATTGAGTGAGCTTGGTTGGACCAACTTGTCCAGACCTAAATTAGGTCCAAGCGATGGGCTCTGGTCAACCATTAGCATGTAATCTGGCCTAAGAATATAAAATTATTAGAGTTTACATGATACTTCTCTGTCTTCATATGCAAATGTATGTGGCCCATAAATGTCTCATGCATGATCCATCACACCATGCTAGTATATAAATTTACAAGTGGATATACATAAGAGGGATCGTGTAACATACCATAAGTATTATAACTAATAAACAATTAAAATTAAAAATATACATAATTTTGTGTGTTGAATATTTTCACAAGAAAGTAGCAAACAATCTATAAAAAATAAAAAATAATAAAAAAAAAATCATGGTTATCAATGATGAAGAAAACTACAAGACCCGGATGCATGATGGAACACTGAAATTTAGAAACAATGGTGCCATTAACTAACTGTCGATAAAAATGACAATTTTCTAATATATCTCAAAACTCTTATTGATTTTGTTGGAATGATTTTTTTTTTTTTTTTCTTTTTTTTTGCTAGTAAAACAGAAACTTTATGTAAACGGGGAAAGCAGATACAAAAAAGAGTCAAGAAAGCAGGCTACCATGGAAACAAAAGAGTAGTCCATTGCAGGTGTCAAAACTAAAAGATTACAACAGCCGAGTATAATCAGCAGAAACATTCTAACAACATAAGAACTACAAAAATTGTGTAGGTAAAAAGTAACATAATACGAAGAGAATACAGAAGATATAAAGCCCCAAACAGGTGGATTAAAAACAGGAAAGAAGGTGAACATTGAATAACCGGGTACTGAGGCTTGTAAAGCTGAAAGGCGGATAAAACACTTATATTTTGCAGATTTAGATAAACATGAAACAGTGATGTAGTTGAAACAGTGATAAGGGGCATCTGGTAGTAAATATCTGCAGTACCTTCCTTCCCCCAATTAAAGTCCATGAGCAGTGTATAGCTGTAGCAACATGTAACTTTTAGATGGTAGCGACCATGCTGAACTAATAGATAGTGTATGTGCATTGAAGTAGATTATATATTGTTTTTATGATGTTGAGTACTTGATAGCTTTATCACCTCAATATCTTCCAAAGAGATCGCATCATCAGCACAGGGGCAGTGCAGAGCAAGTATTAACACCCTCAATGAAACGGCAAAAAAGGTACTGAGAAAGATGAGCAAAAGGAAATGAAGTGGAAAACACCAAGATGTAGCATAGCATGTAACAATTTGGGAGGAAAATTGCTTGAGATAGCCAGATTGTGGCTGTAAGCATTGAACCAGTTGTGAAGAGACATAGAGATCATGAACTCCCCCGACAAGAGTGAAAAGTTCGACCCTGCTGCCGTTTCTTTGAATCTTGAATTAATCTCTGCGTAAAAAAGAGATCCCATGAGCGTCAGCCTGAAGTAACAACTAACAATGAATCAGACCATGAATGACAGCTAAAATCACCAAACAAGGCCTTACGAGCCAAATGATCTGCCACTTGGTTTGCCTCACGATGCGCGTGAGAAACAATCATATGCGACAAAGGTTGAAACCAGTACCTCAAGTCAAGAAGCAAAGGATTATCCATATGATGCTGGAACAGTGTTTTGTGCAATCAAAAAATTACAGTGGCGGAATCACCTTCAATATGAATATTAGAAGCTCCCAACTATAATATGGCAGCTTTCATACCCAGCCAAGCTGCAGTTAGCTCAACGGAAGGCACCAAAGACCGATGTAACAATTTTTCCCCAGCCAGCATAGGCCCACTCCAAGAATCACGAATGACAAGAGCTGCTGTAGCTATAGAACGGATAAGAGAAGCATCAAAATTAGGTTTCATTGCTCTACAGGGAGGAGGTACCCAAATTATTGCAGGCAATGAAGAGTAAATGGCTGATCCAGAGGAAGAAAACATACTGGATGGAGGAGATTTTGTTGGGAGGAAGTTATTTATTGCATCTAATGGTTAATATTGAACTGGAAGAAGGTCGAATCCGTTTCTATAGAGCTGGCAGGCTTTCTCCCGCTGTCTGTCACCTTTTCTTTCAATGTCTGCCTCTCTCTGGAGCTCGTAAAGGGCAGTGCCGTGCGTTCATAAGTGCTGTTTAACTACTGCATGCAGTCCAGACAAAGCGTTAATTAGATGAATCTCTGAATATATAGATTCTTGTCAGATTCTGATCATTCAAATATGCGGCTTTAGATATGACAAGGGACCCTCTCCTGACGCTAGAATTTATCCAACATTGCCGTGACTTCTGGGAGGCTCACCTACTCTACTTGGAAGAGATGGTGCTAAGAGAATCAAGTCCATTTGACATAAATACGACGATCACTTGCGCATTCATCGCTGGGTGGGTTAGGTATCAATATTGTGTGCTAACCTTGTCACCTTTCAGAAAAAGGCATGTATACAAGCCCCGTAAAATAAAATACTAGAGTCTGGACCATCCCCCCAAGATGTTTCCACTACATCCCGTTACTTTGATAGAATATCAGGTTCAAACTTCAAACTGATTTGGGGATGCGATCCCAGCGGATTTGAGACTTTTGAACGGCACCAAGTCTAAAAGTGCGGCCCGTCGGGTTAGCTCTGTTCCCTCGTTTAACTTGGTCTAAAAGAGGCTTTAGTTCAGATTGGCATAGAAAAGGCTAGGGTTATGGTCCCGCTTCCCTTTCTCGAGTTTGTTAATTGAAGATTGATAATCAACCCTAATCTATTAACCACTTAGTGGAGACTGGATCCTAATATTGACCGCTTCTTTGAGGGCTCTTACCAGGATCTGCTTCTTAGTTGAAACTAGTGCTGCTCGACCTTACTTCTTTTTGTGATACAGAGAATCAAAGCAGCCAAACTAATGGCACCAGATAAAATTTGTAATAACCTCTCAAAACATCTTTATTATATTATAAACATGGCATATATGAATAACTAGTTCTATGCATGTCCAACTCATGCAATTTATTCAAAAAGGAAGAAATATTTGGCAGAATTTTTGAAAAGAAAAAGCATTTCATAGATGATTCAGCTTCCATCAAGTGTAATTATTTGGCGCAGATTTGATGAATTTATGACACGTGCTTTGCTTCTTTCTTCAAGGGGTTTATGGGAAGTAGTTGCTCGACATACAGCTGACAGTGGTGGTTGGGTGTCATCAGAAAGGAATCCTTCTACCATATCTATGAGACCAAGGAAAGGAGAGGTACAACAATTCTGGGGATCTTGGTGGCTGGCATTGTTTGATTGTTGGATAGAGATTGTGCTTCCTTGGGTTCTCATATCTGCAATGAAGGAAATTGTCTTGCTCATTGTTGATTGGTGAACTAAAAGGGCACATTCTTATAATGATCTATTGTTATGTGATGATAATGTACTGTTGAGCTCTTGGAACTAGTTCAAGATGACCGACAACTTTTCCTAGATTAAATTGACGAACAAAGTTTGTACCTCTCACCTAAAAAGAAGAGGAAACAAAGGAAATGATTTGATATATAGTAGTTCTAAGGGTGACTAGCCCACTTCACAAAATTTAATTTGTTTTCTTTTGAGAGTTTTTTTCTGAACTTTTTTGTTTGATGAATGTTTTTACATGTCTAAGATATTATTATCTAATATACAACATTGTTTTTTAAATATAAAAAAGCTAATAACACTTTCGTAAGCCATTGCTTGTGGTGTGTTTTGAGCTAAAAAACATACCCAGAATGCATCATAAAATAAAAATGAAAACAGGCTTGAATCTTTTAGCCAAATAATGGTTCTTAGAGTCATCATCGGTGACCTGAAAAGAAAACGGGACTATAGCCTTCTCAAAACCAAGACGACTTCTAAAACCGTGGTCAAGTCTCCCTCTAGAAGCTCTGTTTGAACTCGCTTTATTGTTACCATCCCAAGCCGGTCAATGAGTTAATGCGCCTGCAACTTAGGTTCATCAAATTGAACAATTTCCTCCCATAAATAGCTTGATGTATGTTAGAGGTTCTCATAGTCTCTAGTTTGGAAGTAGACCAATTTTTATGTGATTTGAATAGTCTTTTCCCGCATCATGAATCTCCCAATTG
The DNA here is from genome assembly GCA_006176705.1 of Cocos nucifera. Lineage (NCBI taxonomy): Eukaryota > Viridiplantae > Streptophyta > Magnoliopsida > Arecales > Arecaceae > Cocos > Cocos nucifera. The sequence continues at coordinate 2,712,411 of QRFJ01000054.1, forward strand.
CCAAGAAACTACCGCCAGCCGGATCATTTATTGTTTATTTATCAGTAGTATTAGTCAGGATTACATAGGCAGCAGGGCTGCCGGAGTGAGATCTAAGAAGTGCATGTCTCTTGATAGCCATCCTCCCATGAGGTGCCATCAGAGGCCATCTCAATCTAGAGAAATTATACCCTATATGGCATGCATTATATAGCTATATACGTCGCTAATCATTGCTGCTTGTAGATACGAAGACAGCTGCATACGCCATCAATCACAATCACTTATTCTTATGGAGATGAGTGCTTGATAAATGAAGTATGTAGAAATGAATGACTATAATTAGCTATGTGCATGATGTATACACATGATGCATGCTAGGATATAATTTCTTCTAAATTCAAGGCATCCTTAGCACCTAAACTTTTTTTTCAAGATCCAAGAACGTAGGCTTTGGATAGTGACTCACCAATAGTTTCAAGGACCTAGTAATTAGCTTCCAAGTGTATGGCCTCAGATCATAAGACTGATAAACATTTATGGTCATATGTAAACTTATCGATGGGCTCACCTTCTATGCCATCTGCATGAGATTTCACGCAAAATACTTCATGCCATAAGAATCCACTTAGAGCACTTGAATCCACAAACCTCTTACAACAAGTGAGGCTTTAGGCTTATATCTATCAATGTTATGAAAAGTGATTTTTATTTTCCTTGGAAAAAATAATGGTGGGGTCATCACATCCTGAGATGGAACCCAGAACGAAGTCCCATTGTCATGCACATCATGTGCTTCCATCAACATAAATTTCTACTAAATAATGGTGCGTTCATCACATCCAAAGAAGAAGAAAGAGAGTGACCCTTGTCCAATTGCAGATTTCTTTCTAAAATGCTCCATTAATAGCATAAATGATGCTCTCATATTTCTGTCCTGGAAGATTCCAAATATTTGAATGTCCCACTGTGTTCTTCAATTACTTTTAACCAAAACGGTGGGGTTACCACCGAACGCTTTATCGTTTGCTTTTGGAAATAAACTGCAACGATCAACAATTTAACCAAACCCCGAATCCACACTTCCACCGAGTTTATAATCTGGCTCGCAAGAGTACGGCCATGGACGTCCGGCCAAAGGGTGGCATACCAAACACTACAGGTACCCAAGTTACGGATTGTTGACCATCTGTATGAAAAATCCAGTAGAATTGAGCTGGGTTTCCCATGGAAATTGAATAAGTTAGTCTTCCAAAGGTTGACCCTAATCTTTTCTAAATCTCATCTATATGCTTGTTGGACTGCAAGAGATCATTTCTTATTCCACATGATTTGGACTGGAGAAGGATTGGGTTGATACGGGCCTTATTCCAGTAAAGCTATATAATTCATGATCTAATAGGAAATCTAATCTAGTGATGTTGGATTTTCCAAATGGATCCTGAATAATTCTGGCATCCCGATCGGTGGAATTAGACTCGCCTACACGTAAGTCACATGAATCCTTATGGGCCTATTTGGATTTTCCATCTTGTTAGTCATACGAGTCCTTATATAAAATATGAGTAGAGATAATATTAATCCGATATTAAAAAAATATTTTATATTAATCGATATATTTATAAATTTAATTATATTTTTTATATTTTTAATTAAATATAATAATTTTTTTAGCATCATTTTTTAAAATAATTTTTTCATCGATTAAACATAATAAAAATTATTTTTTTATCATTTTTTTAAAATAAATAATTTTTAAAAATTATTAAATTATTTTATAATATAGCATGTCCCAACCAGACAGACCTCAGAGTCCCTGGTAAGCCGGAGGACAGGGAAGCTGTCGCATTGATGATATCAATCCCATGTCTGATGCCATTAAAACCGTCTTCCTCTGCTCGCCACTCAGATTCCATGCCCCTAGACGTACACCTAATTATATGAGCACATTAAAATACTACGACGGAAACTATCCGGTCCAAGATGATGGCTGCAATGGGTAGGTGGCCGCTTTGAATAAAAAAGCCTCTGCTTCAGCCCAGAGTCTAAAGATATTCCTGACATTCCGATATCTTGGGGGTCCCAATACTTTTTCTCGGTACAGCACTCCCATGCCTTTGCTCGGCCGCTTATAAAAGCCCCCCCATTCTCCCCGTGACTCCACAGGCATTTGAGTTCATTCCCCTTCTCAAAGCTCTTGCTTTAGCCGGCAACTTCGTTGCGAAGAGAGATGGCTCAGGGAAGGGGCAGTGCAGTGGCTCTCGGGTTGGCACTGCTGTGCCTCCTCATCCACAGCGAGATTGCCGAGTCGGCCACTTATACCGTGGGGGATAGCCGGGGCTGGACCTTCAACGTCGTCAACTGGCCCAGAGGGAAGCGTTTCAGGGCCGGCGATGTGCTCGGTAAGCGTTCACTCCATAATACTGCTTTGAAGGATTTCAATTTCCAGATCATGACGTTTTGACTTAAAAACTTTTGAATATTGAGAGAGAGATTTTAAGGACTCAAAAATTTTAAAAAGTTCAAAAGTTCATAAGTAAACAAGGATATTTTTTTTTCTTTTGGTTTTTTTATATTCGTTGTTTGGGTTGGGAAAGGGGGGCTGTGGAGGGGGTTTGGGGGGCTTATGCTATTAAAAAGTATCATATGAAAGTAACTAGATATGTTCGCATGCATGATACTTGGGTCATATGAAAGTAAGACCCAAAGTAGTATTATAAAATTGACATGAGTAGATATTTTCACTTGCATGATACTTGGGTCATACGAAAGTAAGAGACAAAGCAGTATTATAAAATTTACATTGAAAAGTTTGCAAAATAAAAAAAATATCATGATTTTGCAGTCATTCAGACACTCCTTTCGCTTCCTTTTCTTTTTCTTATTTTTTAGAAGAGGAAAAAAAAACGCACACCATCTTTAAGCTTATTTTTTTGTGTGTAATATAGCAACACGAACTAGGATAATTTCATCCTAGATCCATGGTGGATCCGGACCACCTAATAATTTCTCAGATAGATGGTCGATGGTTTTATAAGTTGCTGTTTCCTTGGATGTTATGGGTTAATTATATTCTTTGTTCACGGTTGGTAAAGTTTTCAAGTATAGTCCATCAGCCCACAACGTGGTCGCCGTGAGTGCGGCCGCCTACAATCGCTGCTTGAGCCCGAGGGGCTCGAGAGTCTTCAGGTCAGGGAATGATCGCATCACACTTGCCAGGGGGACGAACTACTTCATCTGCAGCTTCGCTGGCCACTGCCAAGCAGGGATGAAGATTGCAGTCACAGCTGCGTAACAATTTTAGTCCAGCTTTATCTCCTTGGTAGTGTGCTGATATGCATGAGAATGAGGACTGGTACTAGTATTGTATGACTATGTGGGTTATAATGAAATAAAGTGGTTGGTGGCTCATCAACTTTGCTTTCTTCTCGGTCTTTCATGGAAATTTATTGTCTTGTCTGTTGGTGAGATTGCACTTGATGAGATCTTTGGTAGCACATACTCTATTTTTTATCTTCTCTTTGTTTTTACTATATAAAATGATTTTTTTTTGGAATGTACAATCTTTTTGAGGAATTTTGATGGGAAAATCTGAAATTTGAAAAACACATTATTTTATTTACAAAAGTGCGAGTGAAATGAAAAGATAAGTGAATTGAGAAGAGAAAAAAAATAGTCAGATGGGTTGATTTGGATCTGAGCGGGTGTAACTGTCGGGATGGAGTGGACTTCTTTTCTGTAGAACAGGGGACGGTGGAAGAGTTAATGCACTAGTTGGAGATAAAAATTGTAGGGAAAATGCCTTAGAAATGTACTGTAGATATGACACCTAAAGCGTTCCTCGTCTCCTGATGAGTAGGGTGTCTTTTTCCTGACCCTGTTTTATGGGGTCTAAACTCGAACTACTGACTGAAATCATGTTAACTGGATTCCAAACGAAGGGGGAAGGAATTGCTGACATCACTGCTACGGCAGCATGATGTTTAACTGTAATTACTTTGCTGACATCCACTTTTATAAAAATTAAAATACACTTTTGTTTGAGATATGGCTATGCTTTGATTTGATAACTTATAATTTACTTTTATAGCTTCTGAACGGTGTTCTCTCTTATACTACTTTATAGAACAAATGTACTGTGTCGGATGATAACTACAAAATTGAATGCTAACTACAAAGTTAAAAAGAAGGTTTAGGAAGAGTTAAGGATCAAATTACGTTTTGAGAACTACAATAGGACCATCACCACCAGAAGAATAGAGCCATGAACTTCTCTTATTTATATTATATAAATGTCTTATGTCGGATGATAACTATAAAGTTTGATACTGCTTATAAATCTAAAAAAAAAAGGTTAGGAAGAGTTAACGATGGAATAATAATTTTTTGGGAAATACGATAAGGACACCAGTATTGGAATGGAACCTGGACCTGGAGACGAGTGCCTATCAGCAACCTAAAATTGGAAAACTACCCAAAAAAAAATAAAAAAGAAAAAAGAAAAACAAAAAACGAACAAGCTAAAATAGGCTGGTTAGCAACGAATAAACAAGGTTCGTTCTTAATCTGGCCCAATCATAAGAGCCTCAAATCTGGACCACGTCGTGGCATATCGGTTTGGATAATGTTTTCTTAAGCCACGAATCAATTGTTTAGGACTGGGCCTCACCCAAAGGCGTCATGACTTAGGCTCCTTTTTTTTTAGAGCGTTGCCTCTAGGTGAGTCCAATAACATGTGGGCTTCGTTCCTCCAATCGGATCCACCGGGATTTAAGAAACTAGAGGTTTCTGTACACCCCCCGCCCGCGCAGCCCCACCAAAAAAAAAAAGAAAAAAACCAGGGGTCATCACCAGCCGCACCTCCTCAAAGAACCAAAAAGCAAAAACAAAAAATAAGGGTCTAAAATGCAATAAATTGGTGAATTATGTATAAATCGAAAGACAAGGGAAAAGGAAATTAAAAAGAATCCTGGACACCGTATCAAATACTATTTTAATCTCAGTTTACATGCCACAAAGCAACACAAAGCATCATCTTTCATCATCAAATTACAATCATAGAACACCACCAAAACGTGCAACAACTAGGTTCTGGCTCATGCAAATTAGTTAATGTAAACCAAGAATATTGATCCCAAACGACACGGTGCAAATGGTGAGGCCCAACAGTGACATCAGACCAAATAATGGCACGATTCCGAGTCCCCTGACGAAACATGCCAAAAAATAATAATGATAATAATAATTAGGCAATCCTGGGGAGAGAAATCTCCAAATAACGCAGTTGGTCAGGAAAGGAAAAGAATTACTCACAGCATCTTCAAACGATTCTCGGGAATTCCACTAGAATAGCCCGTGAAATAGAAGAAGCGGGCGATGGTGTAGCCAATTCCAAAGCCAGCTGCAACGAGAGGATGCCGAAGCCCGCCCAGGAGCAGCATCACGAAGAACACTGGCATCAGCTCCAGCGAGTTCTGATGCCCCCTCTGTTCAAAAAAGACGAGAACAATTGAATCAAATAAGCCAAATTACTTCCCCCGGTGCAACAAAATAAAGCTACTCATCTCGGCCAATAGCGAACCTGAACACAGTTGAAGAGCTTGGCATCCTTGTTTTCGGACTCGATGGCATAGAGGGTCGGATAAGGCACCTTGTACCTGAGGACCAATTAACCGGATTAAATGCTGGTAGAAAAGCCAAACTAGAATGCTCAACAACAATTGAACAAATTAGAACCAATTAAGAAAGAAGGAAATTAAGGAATACTTAATCCGGGCTCTGCCAACTTTGGAGGCCATCCAGGAGTTGAGGAAGGCATAGAGGACAAGCACCAGCACCACGTATCCGTATTCCCTGGGCAACTTCATGGCTCCCATTTGGTCTCTGCCTGTAGCTCTGTGTTTGCTGCTGCGCCAACATTTATGGCTTTCTTATATAGTGGGATCACATACTTGAGAGAGAAGGAATTCAGAATAAATTATGTCCTCAGGATGGAGAGTTGAGGTGGCTGCAAAACTGGCTTGCGGTCCAAGGAAGTTTGACCAGTATATGCTATTCTACAGGTCAACGGGTTCATAAGAAGTTTCTTGGTGCTTGGGTGCCTGGAAGATATTTAAGGACTACATGCTAGTTATTTTGCACGGTTTACTCTTTTGGAGAATTACTTGTCATAGGTTATAAGAATCAGGTGTGCTACTAATGATTCAACTGTAGTAGTAGTAGGGAAACATGACCGTAATCTAATCTGAGGGCACGCATATACTCGAGTTGGATTGCTGGAGACTGGACAACAGTCCATAGAGAGATTAAAGCTTAGTAGATAATTTCCAAATCTGCTTTTAGGGGATAAAAACTTCTAGGAAGGCATGCAACCGAAGACGAAAGATAACCCCTCCGACGGGATAGAAAGCAAATAAAAAGAAAGAAGATTGTAATAACCTAAAATCTCACTCAAAAGCTAGTTAGAAGAAATCCATTTAAATTTAATTATAAGCACTATAATTTATCTATGATTAATTAGCTTTAATAGGTCTATGTTGCTGTATCTCCTAATTTATATAGACTATGAATTGAGTCCCATCCAATACTATTTATAACTATCCAAGATCTTATTTTCAAAAAATTAGTCAAAATATATTATTTAAAATTCTTGATTCTATTTAAATATTCAAATTTTATCCAATACCTAATAGATATAAGATTAAACATACATAGATCCTATATATCTATGCAATGCATCATACAATTGAAACAGCATGGAAGAAAATTTTAATAGGAGTTAACTTGGCAATGCGCCAAAAGTTGTAGCCCTCCTCACGTAGGACCAACTATTACAGTGATTTTGATTGGCACTTCTTAGTAGAAATGTTTTTTTTTTTTCCTGTAAAACAAGAAGATTAAATATCTAGTGACATGTGCCATTAGGAGAAGATTGTGCTATCTATAATACTATCAAAAATAAATAGTAGTTTTTATTGGAAGATATTTATGACTAAGACTATAAATGGGGCGAGTTGACTTATGATCCGGCTCAACCCAATCCGTGTAGATCCGATCCGAACCATTTTAAAGGATCCATGGATTCAGATAGGATTTTAAAATTAAATCCATTCTCTTTTTCAAGTCGGATATAAATTTATTAAATTTTGATCCGATTCAATATATGAAGAATTTTGGATTGATTTGGATCTCGATATAAAAGACTCAATCCGAACCGATTCAAACCCAATATGAGGTCCAAATTAAAATTAATAAATTTATTCATATAATATTACATACATAATAGAAGCATATTAATTTAAAAATAGATAAATAGAATTCTTTGACTACCTTCTATCTTTATTCGTGCAGATTTTACACACAAGTCGGAAAAGAAACAAAATTGTTGATTGTCATTACTAGCTTTTCTAATTATGTCAAGCATCTTGGTACTCATTTTTGCATACTCTTATTAGTTGGATCTTGATACCCATTTTAACTTCATAGACTTCATTAGAAACATCAATAAGAATAAGAATATACATATAACTAAATATGGATTAAGAACAAGCAATAGATTTAATATCTGCTCGACGGTCTTAAAATTAGTACATAAGTTAACAATTATAATTCAGATCTAAACTGATCCAAACTTGAACCGAACTTGTATTTCATGAATTGGGACTGGATTATACATGATCTGACCCAATTTGAATGATCTATTGGATCAAGAAAGTTGATCATTGATCCGATCAATCTTCTGTTAAATTAGATTTGAATCTAATATTCATATCTAATTAAGAAATCAGATCAGATCGAGATCACGTAAGATTCGGTCCGATCCAATCTATTTGCACCCCTAGAGATGATTGTGTTATCTATAATATACCTTAAAGCAATTAGTAGGAATGGAAGAGATGAAGTCATATATATATATATATATATATATATATATATATATATATATATATATATATATATATATATATATATATATATAATTTTTAAATTTAATTTATTTATTTTATTTTTTAAAATATAAGATCAAATTTGCTCTTAGATTTAGATCAGATTTAACTTTTAAACTTGACCTAAGCCACAAGTCTTCAAAGTAATGGGGAAGGAGAAGAAGAATAAAACTTATATGATTTGGATTTTTTTGGTGAAGGTCGATTTGGGATTGGGATGCGTCAAATTAAGTTGGACTTATTTTTTATTAATCTAAATTAAATTTAGATGATATATTAGTTTGGTCAAGTTGACTCCAAATTTAGATAGGCTCTTCCTTCTGAACCTGGCCTTCAAATATGGATCTGACCGAGTCTACCTGGTCAGGTCACGGGTGGTCCTGATCGACCCTAGCTTCATTTTACCGTAGTGGGGGTGCTGGCCCCACCGAAACAGCGGTAGACGTTTCAACGAACCTGTGCTTGGAAGCCTCTCGAATCTATGTTCCCTTGAATATTACGCCCACCTTTTAACCCTCCTCACCGTTGGATTTGGTCTAGAAATCGGCTGAGGGGCGGCGACACGGACAGGGAGGGCGAATAAGAGCGGAGATAGCAGAAGGGATGGCAGTGAGCGTAGAGATACCGAGGGAGTACGGATACGTGGTGCTGGTAGTGGTTCTGTACACCTTCCTCAACTTATGGATGGGCTTCCAAGTCGGCAAGGCCCGGAAGAAGTAATATCTGTCGCATTTTTGGAATTCCCGACTCAACACCGACAAAACAATCCTCTAATATTTATGCGTAATTAGTTTTGATTGATGCTGCTATTCGGCTCCCTTCAGGTACAAGGTGTCTTATCCCAACCTCTATGCGATTGAATCCGAGAACAAGGATGCCAAGCTCTTCAACTGCGTCCAGGTCTCTACACATCTCCTTCTCTTGCTAGCTTTTAATGTGAAAATTGATCCGACTTTGTGTTGTGTGGCAGAGGGGGCATCAGAACTCGCTGGAGGCGATGCCGGTGTTCTTCGTGACGCTGTTGGTTGGCGGGTTTCAGCACCCTATAATCTCTGCTGGGCTGGGCGTCCTTTATACGGTCGCCCGTTTCTTCTATTTCAAGGGTTATTCCACAGGAGTCCCAGATAATCGTCTCAAGATTGGGTATGTGGATTTAACCTGCCCTGTCCGTTCCTTTCTTTCGCGCTGTCATTCGATTTTATTTTGTGTTTTCGTTTTCTCATTATATTGGGTTCTGTTCTCAGGGGATTTAACTTCTTGGCGCTATTCGGGCTCATAATCTGCACCGCTTCGTCTGGAATCCATCTGCTCATCCGAGAAGTGCTGTGACGTGGGTGAGATAGATTTGGTCTGTGCTTTGGTTCGCTCTTGCTTGTGTTCATGACCTCACCATGGTCGAAAATAATAGAGGTTTGGCTAAACCAGAGGTGCTGCAATCGGTTTTAAGGTATTAGAGGACTGTGGATTTCTTTGGCTTTGCTTTCTGCGTATTGAATTTATGTTTCAAAATAAGTTGCGGCCTTCCATAAGGGCAGATCATTCAGAATAAAAAATTATTGGCATTCCTCGCACGGTTTTATTTTTTTTCATGTTAAAATGGATGGATACCGATGACGAAGGGCAAACCGAAAGTGTATCCAGAGTCCTATCTGGTAGGCTAAAGGTGTGCAGGCCACCGTTAACTTTTTGTCAGGGCCCGACTTTTGTTCCGTTTGTTGCTGAGAAGACTTGCTTGTGTTCGGCCTCTCATGTTTGGCCTTTTATTCGTACTACAGTTAGCTGCGTCCTCAATGTTCTTTTACCTTTTGGAGAAGCTTGGCATACTGATTCCAGATTTTCCACATGGTCGATTAGGGAGGAAGGTTTTCTTTTCGTCGTCTATTTGGTTGACGGTAGCTTAATAATAAAGTATATTTTTATTTCATCATCATATCGATATTTATAATTATCAAAATTAAATTTTTTTAGCGATAAAATTAAAATTATTAGATTGAAATAATTTTTTATGATGATATTTAAATAATAATTATTTAAATAATAAATAATAAAAATAAATATTAAAATTTAAAATTATATAATATTTAAAAAAATAAAAAAATATTCAATCTATGATAGTGATTACTGAAAATTATTGTCATAGATTTATAGCAGCGGTTAAGAAATCGATACCATCTAAAAATTATTATCATAGATTTATAGTAGTGGTTAGAAAATCGCTGTCATCTAGAAATCACTATGGCAGTGGTTTTCAGTAATCATTGTCATAAATTTATGGTAGTGGTTTGAAAATCGCTGTCTTAGATTATGTTAAAAATTTTTAAATTTTTTTTTTTCTTTGTGCGCTCTCTCTCTCTCTCCCAATCTTTCCATCGTTGGTGAGACTCCACCCAAGTCTTCCCTCCAGTCGGCACCGCCCATCCTTCCCCCCCGACCGACGCCGTCCCTCCTCGACGATCTTCGCCCACCCCCCACCCATCCAATCCTCCGATCGTCCCACCCTCCATGCTGCACTTTTCATCTCCGGCCACCGCCACCTACCCCCGCTCTCTCCATCCCCGACCGCCACCGCCCCAACCCTCCCCATCCCGGCCACTCGCCCACTGCCCTCTCCATCTCCGACCACCGCCACCCCTGCCCTCCCCGTCTCCTGGCCTTCCCATCATGGTGCCCCTTCGAGCCCCCTCTAACTCTCTCTCCCCTCTCTCGCCTTCCATCCTTTTTCTTTCTCTTCTTTTTTTTTATCTCACTATCTTGCTATTGTTTTGCAGGTTACCTCTAGCACCGTCGTCGACGATCCTCGGAGTTTTCGGTGCAACCTCTACTCTATAGCCGCATGTATAATTTTTATTTTAATTTTATAGTATTATTTATTAATCACTGGACTAGATCTATCAAGGAATCGAATTCTGGTCGAAATCTGGATATTCAGATTCAGATTCGATTTTAATTACTGGTATCAAATCCGAACCTGAATATCCGATGGATCCGTACTTGAAGTACCAGACTCGGACCTTAATGGATCCCGAATATCTAGACCCGATTTCAGAATCCAAAACTAAGAAAGGGAGAGGGCGAGAGGGAGGGAGGGGTTCAGCCTTGCCACTATCGTCGGCGAGGGAGATCGAGAGAGAAAGAGAGGAAGGGAGGAGGTCCGGCCTCACCAGCATCACTAGGAGGGAGGGGTCCGACCTCGCCGGCGAGGGAGATCGAGAGAGTAAGAAAGGGAGGGAAGGGTTCGGCCTCGCCGCCGTCGCCGATGAGGAAGATCAAGAGAGGGAGAGAGGGGGTCCGGCCTCGCCGACGAGAGGGATCGAGAGAGGGAGAGAGGGATCAGGGCGGTGAGGGTCCGACCTCGCCAGTGATGGAGATTGAGTGAGAGAGGTAATCGAAAAGATGAGGAAAGGGCGGAGACAACCAAACAGCCGAGCCGGCTCGGATACATAGTCGAGCCAGCTCGGACCGAAATCGAGCCGGATGGAGGAGGACCCGAGCTGGATGTCTCAGACACAAAGCCGGCTGTCTCAGGCACATAGTCGGCTCGACTTCTGAGCGAGCCAGCTCGATGGGTGCGAACAGAATTTGATATGTCACTCGAAGGTTCCAACTTTAAGCCTTAAGGTAACGCCATCATCTACTTTATTCTTCTTTCAGATTTCTGGATTAACACTCAGGTTCGTGCAAGAGACCGGATCTACGATTGTTGCTCATTCTTAATTATTTATGAATACAATTCATGTTGTAGAATTTATTAGATAATATTTTTTGAATATTTATATTTTATTACTTTTGTTTATTGCATTGCATAACCATAGACCCGTTAATTGATTAGTATACATAATCTCTGGCATCCGTATAATTATATATAATTATATGGATGAGAGAATTATATGCAATGATCAATTGATTGTCCAATTTGGACAGTTTGAAAATTATAGATAATTCTATAGATAGTTACAGTAATCAAACGATATGTTAAGAATTCGAAATAAAATTTTAGACAGTATTTTTCTTTTATTCTTCCTATACGGAAGAACTAAGGAGAAATGCTGTCAAAATTTTATTCGATCCCTGTTGCATATTATTTGATTACTGTAATGAACCTATAGAATTAATGTAATTTCTGAATGGTATAGAATTTATCTTCACCTATTAGTTGGTGATAGGATGCATTTATTGCATGTCTGAAAATAATATTTAATATGAGTTCTACACATGATATTTATTTCAATACTTATTTATGATATATTTTTTATTTATAATACATATTTATTTTTAATATATTATTATATAATTTAAGTTTTATACATGATTTAATTGTAGTATCATCATTTTTAAAATGAATAAGGGATGGATAAAGTTTAGTAGACTCTCATCAGAATATGAGGCTGGACTTCAAAAATTTCTTGATTTTACTATAAAAAAATTTAGGAACCATGGACTGATCCAATGTCCTTGTAAAAAGTGTATAAATGGACCATGGCTACCTCATTAAGATTTAAATGATCACCTTACTATTTATGATTTTAAAGCCAGTTATAAAATTTGTTGAGACCAACATGATGAGGGCAGATCGCAAGAAGGTGATCAATATGATGGAGGAGTGGAATAAATGGTTCGTGATATTTTTTTATTTGTTGGTCACAATGATGGTACATCTACGTCCATGCTCGATTCTGTAGTTGGTGGAATGATAAATAGTGAGAATGTAGAGAAGATCCGCAAGTTGATTGAGGATGCTAATATTCCATTGTATTCTAGATGTGAAAAGATGGCGAAGCTGGAGTTCTTAATTCGGTTGTATCATGCAAAATGCTCCAACGGGTTCAGTAATAATGAAGTGAACTGCATATTAAAGCTTTTGGAGAACATTCTTCTGGACGATGTACAAATTCTGAAGAATAATTATAAGGTATCGAAAATTATTGAATAGTTGGACTTTTCTTACACCAAGATACATGCATGTCCCAATGATTGCATGCTTTATTGGGAGGGGGATGTCAACCAAAATGAGTGCATGAGGTACGGTGTATTAAGATGAAAATAAAATAAAGATGACATCTCCACTCGTGTACCTCAAAAGTTGATATGATATTTTTTTTTGATTCCAAGATTACAAAAGTTATTTATGTCGGTAAGGACATATTGGTTAATGTTTATTAACGTTGCAGGTCATGATAGCATCGAAATGCCATCTAACTTTTATTCTTGCCCCTCGACGGGTTACGCGGAGTTCGACATCCGAAGAGCAGTCAGAGCATACTCCATCCACCTCCCCATCGGCTGCTCAGAGATCTCCACTGCTAGCATCTACTCCATCGATGGCATCTACTCCACCGACATCTGAGCCTCCACCATCATCCACATCTCTGACACATGCTACTCTACCGACATCTGATTATATATTTTTATTATATTATTTATTTATTTTTTATATAGTATTTGTACACTTATATATTTACATAATATATTTTCATTATAGATGCATCATCGAGTCGGATATTTTGCGGTCCCATACGTATGGCGCATGTGTAGAATCGCCAGCATTAGATGATGGTGCAGTATGATGCAGAGGAAAGGCCAGTAGGAAAGATCACACGGGAGATGCATTTCTTTTTTGGAGTGCTTATGAGATGGTCAGACATTATTTTCGTAGAGCCCAGAGACTGGCGATTGATGGATGCTACTATCAAGAACCGGGTGTGGAAGGAGATATGGATAAGTGCATCTTAATTATATTTATGCATTTCACATGTTTACACTATGTTTGATTAGAATAATTTTGTAACTGACTTTTGATAACTTTGTGTAGAAGAGGTACGACTTTCTTGATTACGAGAGAGCTCGAGATGCTCGACTGAAGAAGATCGGGGAGCTGTACCAGAGCTACAAGATCAAGTTTCATAGAGGATGGCTCGAGCACCGATGAGACACTCTGGAGAAGCTTGTTCCTTGGATACAGAACTATCCTCTGAGTCAGTGGGAGAGGATGGTTACACATTGGAGGAGCCAGAAGTTTGAGATAAAATTATTAACTTTTAAATTTTTCAATATGCTTGAAGTTATATTTAAATATTTTTAAATATTTATTATTTATTTGAATACTTGTTAGGCTACCTTCCGTTAGAATTGTAAGAACTGGGCAGTCCAGGAGTATACGCACACTTTCGACCATGAGTTTATGGCCAGTTGTGTGCATAGAGAGGTAATAAATTCTAAATCTTACTAGATAAATTAAATTGATATTTTTTTATTTTTTTAATAAACTGATCCATTGTTATAGCTGATAAGAGATGGAGTGATGTCCAGTCATAGCGAGATCTTCCGATCCAGCCATACGGACAAGAAGGGCATATCGATGAATGCCGCGATCGAAAGGATTTTTATTAGTATTAAATATATTAGTATATATGATTAGTATTATAGTATTTCTTATAAAATTTTATTTAAATTTATAATTACAGGATCAGTTAGATGCGCTCGCGAGTGAGGGTCTGGATACCTCTGGCCATCTTGACCATCTATCTCAGGTCTTGAGGCCTGAGCACTTTGGAAGGATCCGATCAGGCCCGGACATACGCTGACCAGCTATTGGTCTGAGGCGAGCATCTTTTCACAGGCTTTCGATATCATCAGTTGAGAGAGCTTGAGGAGGCGTTGGCATAGGCAGATCATACTGCGATGCAGGCAGATCGGGCTGAGAAGCACGCATCTCATCTGGAGGGCATCGTAAGAAATATGGTATCAACCTCAGCATGTGTTTTAGAGGTGCCTTTACGGGTTTTGAGGATATGTTGGCCCATATTTCAGCTTCAGCTCCTCCAGCTTCGACTCCAGCTTCAGCTCTCGGTGACGATGACAATATAGATTTAGGAAACTTTTGATGTATTTTTTTAAAAAAATATTATAATAAATTTTATTCAATAATAAAATTTTAGCATTTCAAAAATAATTTTATATTTATAATATTTTTTTTATTATATATCTCTACATTTATCAGATAAAATATATAAAAAATTAAAATTTTTATATTTTTTAATTATTTAAAAGATACGATAGTAATTTTATAATTGCTACCGTAGACGTGCCAACCGCTGTCGTAGGCATGTGTCAACTGCTGCCATAAAACCTATTGCATCGGTTCAATAACCGCTGCCATAGACTCTATGGCAGTGGTTACGTAACCGCTGTCATAGGTCAAGATATGGCAGCGGTTACATAACCGCTGCTATAGATCAAAATATGGCAGTGGTTAGAAAACCACTGCAATAGGTAGTCTATGGCATCGATTCTCATAACCACTACAACAATCGTTGTCATAAATCTACGATGACGGCTGTAGTGGCAGCAGTTATATACCGCTGCTATAATCTATAATAGCGATTTTTTGGGCTACGATAGCGGTTTGTTCTATAGTAGTGTGAAATCATGCAAAACTGAGAAATGCTATTCGAAATGACATTTTTTACAAATAAAAACATCATTTTGAATGACATTTCAGCATCTCACGTAGTCTGGCCAAAAAAAAAAAAAAAAATACCATTGCAAATGATATTTTTTAAAAAGCCATTTGAAATGATAATTTTTTTCTTTTTTTTTTTGACTTTGGTTGGACCACATGGCAGGAGGGAGGGGGGTGGCATGGACCGGAGGGCGGAGAAGGTCGCTTGGCAGCGAGGGAGGGCCGCTTGGGATAATCCTTTTTTCATGTGAAAGATAGGGCGGCGTGGATTGGTGGGCGAAGAGAATTGGCCGGGGGGGCGACGTGGACTGGTAGGTGGAGAGGGTCGGTCGGGATGGGAAGGAGGGAAGGGGAGGGGAGGGCCGCATGAGAAAATCCTTCTTTCATGTGAAAGATACATCTCATCCCCTTCCTCCTGACGGGCAACCCTCTTCGCCCACCAACCCATGCTGCCCCTCCTCTGGCGGGCGGCCCTCCCCCTATCCATCGAACCTCTCTCCGTCTACCAGCTCATGCCGCCTCCTGCACCCTCCTTTCCAATCTTCTCCATCCACTATCATCCTTTCTACCACATAGCTTAATAAAAAAAAAAAAAATTATTTTAAATAATATTTTTAAAAATATTATTTATAATGATATTTTTTTTTTAATTTGATTGAACCACGTGGAATACCAACTAGGCTAGAAATGTTATTCAAAATGATGTTTATATTTGTAAGAACCGCCGTTTTGAATAGCATTTCTCAGTCTGCACCATTCTAATAAATAAGTTGGAGCATATATTATTTTGATAAAAAAAATTTATAATTAAATTAATATGATAAAGGACTCTACGTTTGCACGTTCCCAGTCTCCTGGGTTCAAAAGTCCTAGGCCGTGGCTCTAGGCAGCGGAAGGGCAAAGTTCACACATTGACACCTGCAGTTACGGAAGAACGGATTTGTCTATAATGACTGTAACCACATGTGTAACCATAGCTTTAACCACATGTGTAACCTATAATGACTGGAACCCCAACAAACCAAACAAAATCTAGGCAACCAATGTGACTGAAACTAAGCATACGTTGGCATAGATCCTATATATCCATGCAATGCATTACATAATTGAAACAGTATGAAAGAAAAAATTAATAAAAGTCAACTTGGCCATGCGCCAAAGGTTGTAGCCCTCCTTTGCTTGGCGGAGATTTTAGGTTTGAATCAGGGTTAGGCTTTTGAATCTGGATAATTAATTAACTCCATCGGCCCCACCTCCGGCATCTGCATGATCAATGTACTCCATCCCTCATCTCCGCGCGCGCCCCCACCCAAAAAGAAAGGTTGTAGACAATATCAAATTGTGATGAAGTTTCACTGCTTTTTCCTAGGAATGAAGTTCCACCAAGAAGCATCCTAATTGCATACAGTACATTATTATACTGATTTTGATTCGCAGTTCTTATTAGAAGTATTAAATATCTAGTGACATGTACCATTAGAAGAAGACTGTATTACCTATAATTCTTCTTATTAGTATGGATAATCATCGCTAGCCATATCGTATCATCAGAAATGTCATCAATTCAGATGACTACTAAAAGGTATAATGACAAACACCAGCTCCAGATCAGCAGAACACCGATCTAACAATCGATGATAATTTGTATGCCCAAGTATGGCATATTGCTCTAATAGTAGATCCAGATCAGTAATTATTGGGGGCTATTGATCTGCCATCTAACTCACCAACTTGCAATCGACTTACCATCGGACGCTGACAATCATTCGCCGATTGACGATCGATGATGATCGACCTATCAATTCTTCCATCGATACATAGACGGGAGGACCAACTCATCGCCATCCGATTAATGATCGATCTGATGGATGACGGTCAGATTTTTTTGAACTAACCGATCGATCAGCCAACTGATGTCCAATCGGCCCACAAAATAAGTCGGCTGATTGATTGACCGACCGATAGTCAGTCAGACTCCAAATCAGCCGACTGACCAACGATCGATCGATTTCAAGTTAACCAGTAGATCGATAGTCAGTCGGGCCCCAAATCAGCCGATTGACCGACGATCGATTAGCTATAAGTTAGTCGACTGACCGATGAAAGTTCTTCGAACAGCTAATCCGACTCTTGATCGACTCTATAAAACCACTCCTGAAAAAAGCAGACCATGATGATTAGTGGATAGTTTTAACTACTCACCCACGATCACGCTACACTAGAAAAAAGGAATCCTCGTGCTAAACGGTTATCACCACAACATCTATAAAAGAAAGATAAATCGGCTAGTTTAAGGGATTGGAATTCATTCTAGTTCGATCAGTCCACTAACTTAAGCATCGGAGGATCCCTGTTGGAGTAAACTCCGGTCTGTGAGAACTTACTCTTGCAGGTTTTTCGGCATTCGCTCGCAGGCGCAGGTGGATTGGTCGCAAAAGATTGGCATGCCAGGTAGGAGAGACAGGAGAATCAGAAGTCAAGTTTTCAATGGCAAAAATTCATGCTCGAAATTCGGTTAGCTCCATCGGCTAGACATCTCAGTGAGAGACATTTCCTCCTTCACCGTCGATAGTAACGGAACCAAGCTCCCCGCATTCGGCGATCACATTAGACACGCAAGCCTACCAACTGGCTGCCTTGATGCAGTAGATCCGGATGCTGATGGAGGCTGCTCATAGCCTCCAATAGCAACTGCATGTAGTGGTGGAACCTCCGACGATGTAGGTGGTATCCTCTAGGCATAGTCGCCGTGTCTTGAGGTGCTCCATCACCCCCTCACTGGAGCGACCATCTCGATGTTCCTACTAGATGGAAACCCCATCCCCCTGCCGCTCACGAGGAACCACTTGTCGATCTCGATGCTCTTTTTCTCCATCTTCTTGTAGGAGTCACCATAAGAAAAAATGGCCATAAGATTCGACCACCTCTTTACCAATTCTTCGAGAGGATCAACTTTGGGGTTATCCCGCCAGCAATAGTTCAATGACTATGAGCGGAAGCTCAAAAAAATTGACCATCGACTAGCTCAAATTCAGGAGGATACGAAGGAAGGATCTGCCAATGGTCTCCATATCAACATGGCTCCTCCTTTCTTCTTGCACATCTTGGACATATTGATCCCGTTACGACTCAAGATGCCCCAGATGGAGTCATACGATAGCTCCACCGATCCAATCGATCATCTCCAGAGTTATAAGACTCTCATGATGATCCAAAGGACGAATGACGTCCTTTTGTGTATCGACTTTCCGACCACTCTTTGGATGGCTGCTTGAGCCTGGTACTCTGGACTTCAGTCGAAAAGCATCGATTCTTTCGAGTAGCTCGAAGACTCCTTCATGGCATACTTCAGTACTAGCAGAAGAAAGTCATGAACTTTTGACAGTCTCTTCTTAATCAAGCAGAATGAGAGAGAGATACTTCGGGCCTTTGTACGTGATTTAATGCTGCTACGCTTGAGGTCCGAAACCTCAATAAAGAAGTGGCCATTTCGGCCATGAGGCAGGATCTATGGGACTCTCGATTCACCTACTCATAGGATTAGAAACCCCAAACTTATGTCAAACTTCTAAAATACACGGATAAATACATTTGCATAGAAGAAGGCGCTTCTGATCGGTGCCAACAAAATGAGAAGAGTCAGAAGAAGAAATAGCAAAAGAACGATGCTCCGGCCAGTCCTAACCGATCCACCCCGAATAGGAAAGTGACGTCCTCCCAACTAAGCTTAATGTCGATCCATCTGAAGAGTCGGTATAATAACTACACTCCTCTCTCTACTCCACGAGCTTAAATCTTAATGGAGATCAAGGGAGAGGAGTACCTCTACCGACCCTGCCAATGAAATGACCAACCAAAGACAAAAGAAAGTATTATCGATTTCATCGTGACTACGGTCACGATACTAAATAGTGCTTGCAATTGAAAGACGAAATCGAGGCACTCATTTGATAAAAATTTCTTGGCAAATTTTGGCTCGATCGCCCAGCTTATCCTTATGTCAATCAATCACTACCATCGAAAGAAAACCATCAAAATCGACCAATGGTTGGGGTGATCAATATGATTTTCAGATGACCAAGATTCGAGAGGCAACATCCGAAGAAGAATCAGCCAAGAAGCGATGATTCAAAGAATTAATTTTTTTTTTAGATGATGATATAAGGAGGATTCAAACTTTCCATGATGATGCTGTCGTCGTCTTCGCGACGATAGCGAATTATGATGTAAAAAAAATCCTTATCGATAATGGAAGCTCCGCTAATGTTTTGTTTTACTTAATTTTTTTTGAATGAAATTATTGATAGAACGACTTCGAAGAGTCTCCATGTTTTTGGTCGGATTTACAAGAGACGCCATCGACATCGAAGGAGAAATCGATCTCCTACTAACCGCAGGGATAGAACCTCGGCAAAGCACTATCGTCTTGACTGTCATGGTCGTTAAAATCCCATCAGCATACAATGTCATACTCGGAAGATCGGAACTTAATGCCCTCAAGGCAATAGTATCGACGTATCATTTACTAGTTCGATTTTCGACTAAGGTCGGAGTTGGAAAGATGCGAGGTGACCAACAGGTTGCCTGATGTTGCTTCGCAATCACTACAAAGGAGAACAAGTCAGAAGATTCTTCGCTACTAGAAAGTCTTGATCAGTGGAAAGATGAAAAATGAAGTGAACTGGTAGAACAATTGACCTCCATCCTATTGCAAGAAAATGATCTAACTAAGATTATCCAAATTAGGTGTACCTTCAGTTGGAAAAGCATGAATAATTGGTTCAGTTGCTAAGAGCCAATGCCGATGTGCTCGTTTGGTCAACAATCGATATACCGGGCATACCTCCAAAAATAATCACTCATCAACTAAACATCAATCCGAACATTAAGCTGGTAAGATAAAAGAAACGACCATTCGCTCCTGAGCGATAGAAGATCATCAACGAAGAGGTGGACAAACTTCTTGCGGCAGACTTCATCAGAGAAGTCCATTATCCTGATTGGCTTGCCAACGTTGTCATGGTAAGAAAAGCTAAGAAAAAATGGTGCATCTACATCGACTATACCAACCTAAATGAAGCATGCTCGAAGGATAATTTTCTTCTCTCGAAGATCGATCAATTGATCGATGCGACATTGGGACATCAACTCTTGAGTTTCATGGATGCTTTTGCAGGCTACAACCAGATTCGAATGGCACCTGAAGATAAAAAACATACTGCCTTCATCATCCATAAAGAAATTTATTACTACAAGGTCATGCCATTTGGACTCAAAAATGCGAAAGCGACTTACCAACGATTGGTAAATAAAGTCTTTAAGCTATAGATTGGGCGGAACATGAAAGTATACATTGACGATATGCTAGTAAAAAGTGCTCAAAGTCAAGACCATGTCCGAGACTTAGAAGATGCTTTCGATACACTTCGATGATATCAGATGAAACTAAATTCGATCAAATGTGCCTTCGGAGTGATAGCCAAAATTTTTTTCAATTTTCTCATTTCACACTGAAAAATCAAAGTAAATCTCGAGTAGATAAAAGCAATCATCAATATGAAACATCTAACTTCGAAGGAGGTGTAACAGCTCAATGGAAGAATCGCCGTGCTCAGTCAGTTCATCTTCAAATCTACCGAGAGATATCTTTCATTTTTCAAGACTCTACGATAGACTAAAAATTTTTTATGGACTAACGAATACCGACAGTCCTTTGAAGAGCTGAAAAGATACCTGATGGCTCTCTCGCTGCTCATAAAGTCGATGGAAGGAGAACCTTTATATTTATACCTGACCATATTCGATGAAGCTGTTAGTTCGATTTTGATCAGAGAGGATGAAAAATAGGTACAACACCATATTTACTATGCAAGTAAAGTACTTCATAATACTGAAACCCGATATTCAAAAGTCAAGAAGATAATCTATGCCCTGATCACTTTGGCACAGTGGCTTCGGCTCTACTTCTAAGCCCACACAATTCTTGTTCTCATTGACCAACCCCCGAGGATGATCCTTTATCGACTAGATACCTCTAGCCAAATGGCGAAATGGGCGATAAAGCTTAGCAAATTCAACATCCACTATCATCCTCGCCCATCAATGAAGGCCTAAGTTCTGGCTAATTTCATTATCAAATGCACTATCTCGGGTGATAACTCCAACCAAGAAATAATTTGCAAACCAATAAAAAACACCCACGAAATCGACCATAGTTTGGCTTGGATGTTACATGTCGATGGGGCCTCAAATGTCCTTGGAAGTGGCATGGGACTCATCCTGGCAAATACCGATGGAAAAGTCATCGAGTACGTCCTCCGATTCAACTTTAAAACTTTAAACAATCAAGCTGAATATGAAGCACTTCTTACTGGCTTGAGAATCGTCAAGGAGCTCGAAGTCGATGAGCTAAAGACTTTCACCGACCCTCAACTTATCGTGGAATAAGTCAAAGACAACTTCGAAGCTCGTGATCCGATAATGTAAAAGTATTTGAAGAAAATGAAGGATCAAACCTCCATCTTCAAATATTTTGATATTTCTTATATCCTCAGAGCAGAGAATGCTCGAACCAATACACTCTTCCGACTCACCATCATCGCCCCTAATGAACTTGGCCGGACCTATATTGAGTATTTCGATATGCCAAGTATTGAAAAGGTGAAAGAAGTATTACAGATCAACGATGAGCTGAGTTCGATGGATCCGATTGTCAGATACCTGACCGAAGGAGTCCTACCCGATGAACTATCGAAAGCAAAATGCTTAAGATGGGCAGCCTCACAATATATGATGATGGATGGATGACTCTACAAGTGATCTTTTTTCCTTCAGCTATTAAAGTGCCTAAGATCTATCGATGCCGACTACGTGCTTTGGAAAGTCCATGAGGAAATCTATGAAAATCATTTGGAGGGCAAGTCCCTCGCTTACAAGGTCCTTGAGCAAGGGTACTATTGGCCAAGAATGCTGAAGGATGCAATCGAGTTCGTCCGAAGTTGTGAACCATGCCAAAGATATGCCAACATCCAATGTCAACCGACGACACAACTGACATCGATCATAGCTCCATAACTATTTGCACCATAGCGGATTAACATACTTGGTCCATTCCCCATGGTATCTGGACAAAAAAAAATTTTGATCGTCGCCATCGATTATTTTACAAAATCGATGGAGGTCGAATCTTTGGCACAGATTACAGAAAATAAGATGAAAGATTTTATTCGAAAATCTATCATCTACAGATTTGGACTTTCGCACACCATTATTACTGATAATGGTCAATAATTCGGTAACCAAAATTTCAAAGGCTTCTGCACAACATACCACATTGCGTACAGATTAACATCTATCGGCCATCCACAGTCGAATGGAGAAGTAGAGGTCACGAACTAGATAATCCTCCATAGTTTGAAAACTCGACTCAATGAGGCCAAAGATCTCTAGGTGGAAGAATTATCTTTGATATTATGGGCCTACCGAATGACTCCCCGAGTTCCAATGGGTGAATCTTCCTTCAACCTCGCTTACGGAATAGAAGCGGTGGTACCCATTGAAGTTGGGCTACCATCAATGAGAGTGATAAACTACGATGAGTCAAATAATTTGGATCACTGAAGGACAGACTTAGATCTATTACCTAAAGTTCGGCAACAAGCCCAACTCAGGATGGCCGCATATCAATAGCGAGTTGCAAGATACTGTAATAGAAGGGTCAAATTGAAGAAAATCTATCTGGAGGACTTAGTCTTGAGGAAGGCTGAAGTATTCAAATTGTTGAATCAAGAAAAGTTCTATCCAAACTGAAAAGGATCCTACCGGGTGATGAAAATTCTTTAGCCTGGAGCATATCGACTTGAAATACTCGATGGAATAGAAATTCCTCGAACATGGAATGCTGACAATCTAAAAGTATACTATCAATAAAATCAACTTCATGTACTTTTGACAGACTTAAGAAATAAAATGTTCACAATTCAAAGAAGACCAAAGCATTTTTCAAAGAACAACTATCGACTGATCGATGCATCAGTCGGTCAGATAAATCAATTGATCGATCAACTGTCAGATAAACATTATAACCATTGACAATCGGCATACCACGGTCGGTATGATTCAATAACCGACTGGTGGACAATAATCATTCAGTTGGTATTTCTTTCGATAAAGACAATCGACTGATACATCTTCAACGAATGGTGCAGTTGGATAAAAATGGGCTAGTTCCCTATGACATAACAGACGATCGATGGGGAAAAGGACTATCTTCTACGACTCAGATAGTTGATTGATAGACCAATCGATGATACCGACGTATAACTTTCTTACAAAATGATGAAGAAAAAAGTATCAATTTACTGATTATGAACTAGTTGGTTTGTCCTGACTAGTAAAGAACACAATCCTTGCCGATTTGGCCATGACCAAATCAAAGGACAGTTAGCTTACACCTGATCGCCATACATTTCTGAAAATTGATTAAGTGTTGGATGATAAAAGAAAATTGATCAAAAGTTGGTTAGAAATCGATCCATGATTAGCTTACACCCGATCATCAAACACTTTAAATGACTCGATTAATTATAAGTTGATAAAAAACCAACCAATAGGTGGTTAGAAACCAACTCAAGGTTGGCTTGCCCCGACCTATAAATGTTTCGACAAATAACTAAGCGCTAGTGAAAGATCTGACTCTAAGTCGGTCCAAAAGTTAGACGATAATTGGTTAAATAAAACTAATAGATGAATGATCAACAACCAAACAACTGAAGTATTTGTAGTTATGATGAACGGCAAATTCACATGACACAAGGCAAATGTAAAAATCTCTTTTCATTACTACAAAAAGAAGATTATAAAATAGACTTTTAGTCCCTACAAAATTTGAACTACAAGTTTCAAAGAAAGATAAAAGTATAAAAATCTACTCGATGACCGACTGCTCCGAAGGTTGATAAAAAATGGCTTCAAGTTTGATCATTGGTGCGGCATCCGTCAGAGCGATGACTTCTGTCGGAGTAGCTTTTTGCCCCTCCAGTGGAACTTCGACAGTAGACTAATCAGGAGCTACGAGAACAGTCGACTCAGTTGGAACAAAAGTTGGGGTGGGAGCACCACCTTCCGTCAGGCCCTCAGGGGATTCGTTGTCTCCTCCCTCTTCCTCTTCTTCAGCACTAGGAACAATGATGCTGCTGAGGTCAAGGTTAGGAAAGAACTGTTGGACAGCATCCCGACCATCGTCGAACTTGATCCAGCAGAAAGCTTTGCTTCCTTGTAGGATCAAGGTCTTCAAGTCGGTTGAAGCTTTAAATTTCTTAATGCCTAACTTTTTTGCCCGATCAAGATCCTGCCATAGAACCTGGATCTCCATCTTGGCCGAAGATGCCTCTCCTTGGTAGACTGACATTGCTAACGATAATCCTCCTCCTCCTTGGCCCAATTATCACAATCATTTTCCAACTTTTCCACCACACGCTTCTTTTTCTTAGCATGGCTCTTTTGGGCATTCACCTCCATCTGAGCCGACTTTAGGTCGGATTGAACCAACTCAAGTTTGGATCTTACCGATCCAAGTTCGACTTAGAGGTGGAAGACTTCATTGGACAAATTTTTCTCTTGGACAGTTTTATCCCTCTTCTACTCCTCCAACCAGCAAACCACCGAATCACATTCGATATTTGTGGCTGACACTAAGTCGGAGCACGCATGCCAAAGATTAGCCATTCTAGACAAGGCAACTCAAGTTCGACCATATCGTGAGCCCACTGTTCAAGAAGATCAAGTTAAGTCAGTAAAAAAGAGAGAGAGAGAGAGAGGAGGAGGCAAGTTACCGACTTACTCTGATAAAAGTCGGATAGAATGATCTGAACAAGTCGGCCAAAGTCCGACTCCTCGACTCCCATTGTTCGGAAGAAGAATGGCACGGACTAAACTCCTTGCCAGTTGAGGGTCAGAAAAGGCCAACTCGCCTTCGAGGACTCGAATGTCAATCCATTCAGGATCCGTATATCCACGATTGGAACTATCACTCCCAGCTAGAGCAGCAGAAATTGGCACCTTCCCCTTTCCTTGAATGGATAACTATGCAGGAGGCACCGACATCCGTTCGGGTGACAATGGATATAGCAAACGCCCCCAGTGAGCTAGAGTTAATCATGGGGCGGGGGCGGGAATAGCCGATTGAGCTGCCGACATTGGAGCCATAGTCGGAGCATCAATGATGATGACATTTTACTCCGACTGCATGACAATCCGAGGGGCTTCGACCGATGTGGCAGCCATCGGAGCACGAAAGGCGACAACAGGAGCGTTGACTGCTCCGGAGGGTGCCACCGATGGAACATCAGCAGAACTATGAGCAATTGAAGGACCGACTATCTGATTCTTTTTCGGCGCATGCGACGAACTAGCACCGGATGCCACCCTCTTCCAAGTGGCAAACTGGTGGACTTCATCTTCAAAAAGTCCCACTAGAAGATGCATCCCTGTAAAATCGAACAATTAGATTAGGTTAATACTGAAAACCGACTGATTGAAAGAAAAAGCAAAACTATAGACACTACATATACCTATGGACGGCGTTGGACCAAGTTTGACTTCGTACAAAATGATTTGGTGTTCAGTTATTTCTATGGGGGAACTTTCATATCTTTCAGCTTAAGAAAGTTCTCCCGATCAGTCGGATCCACCCAACTATTCTCATTCGATAGAACGTTTGGCTCTCCCCACACCGATAGAAAGCTCTAAGAAGAAGGGGTGAAATAAAAAAAAACTAAGTCTTCCAGTCGTGAATAGATGATGAAAGACTGGTGATAAAAGAAAGCCCCCTCCTCGAGGTAAAGTACCACCATCCATCTACTTTCGGATGGGGTCGAAAGGTGAAGAAAAGTCTGAATAAGAAAAGTCGAGGGTTCGTTGGGATTAACCTGTTAGAACTAGTGCAGGGTTAACAGTGCTACTTTCAAAATTTTTTTTTGAAAATATCTAAAATATAATAAAAAATTAATTAATCTAATTAATTTATTATTGATCATATCAAAAAATAAATTCTACGCTAAGAATCTAAATATGATATAAATGCATATATATCAGATCTAAAAAATTAAAATAGTGCAGTAAACTATTTACTAGATCTAAGTATTCTGAATACTATACCTTGCGTCGATAGTCGATCACCATGATCCGATTATGGTCAAGGAGGTCCGCTGATCATGATGTAGCCACACAAATATCTGGCCTCTACGGATCATCCACACGAGGCTCCTAATCCTGATCGGCTCCCTGCGAGTGCTAGCTCGACACCGAAGTCTTTTAGGGGCTGCTTTGATTGAACAACTTTGATCTTTATCTTTGGATTTTATGGATACTCTGGATTGCTGGTAGACGTAGTAGAGAGGTAGAGGAGGTTCTCTCTGAAGTTTCGTGGGCTTACAACTCTCGTAGCTCATGCATTTGCTTCCCGAATCATAGGTTCTAAAACCCTTGGTAGCACTCAGAAAAAGAACTTGCGCCCAACTCTCTTTATTTTTTTTTTTGATTTTTTAATATTTTTCTCATGCACACAGAGGCTCACAAAAGTCCTCTCCTTTTTTTTCAGATCAATGTTGCACGTCCAAAATTCTCTTCCTTTTATTTTTTGCCAAAATAGTGGAGAGTACGCGTGAGAGGATTAGAATGAGTTGGTTGTCAATTTGAATTCAAACTTGTTTTGAATTCAAATGCCAACCAATTTGTTTCAAACAAAAATGGTGTAAGAAGGGAAGGCATGGAATATTTTGTGCATGGAGAATGAAGCATGAGAACCTTTTCTCGTGAAGAAATATGGGCGCACAAAAGTGATGTGGCACATGGATAAGAGAGAGTTTGTTTCTTATCCAAGTTTGAATCTCATTCAAACTAAAACCAATAACAACCAAAGCTTATCCACAAGGGATGTGGAGAAGGTGGGCATAAGATCCCTTTGTGTGTGTGGGAGAAAAATTATGAGAACTTTTCTTGTAAATTTTAAATGGGGTGAGAGGCATATGTGACGCATGGGAAGAGAAGACTAGTCAAACTAGTCTTTGAATTTAAACTTCAACCAATTGAACCAACCCAATCAAAATTGATTAGACCCAATTAGATCAACATAATTAGGCTTAATTAGGCTCAAGTAAATGTCAATAAAATTAGAAATTGATCAAGCTCAACCTCTGATCAAATTAGGGTTTGAACCTCCTCGGCGATTAGGTTAATTCGTGACCTAATCGGGTCAAACCCAACTGAATCCAATTCAATTGGACTTGAACTAAAAATAATTATTTAATTAAATTAAGTTAATTAGTGATCAAATCGCTAATAAAATCTCATAAATCTAGAGTCCAAATTTGGTGGATGTTCGGACAACAGAGTTCCATCAAAATAAAACTTTTGATCGAAGAGTTCGAAACTAGTAGGACTCTTGATCTCGGTATTTGAAATAAATAAAACTCATGATTGTAGAGTCCCAACTCTCAATCACAGAGTCTCAGATATGTAGAACTCAGAGTTTTAGAGTTGTGAGACTCTTGGTCGAAGAGTCTCAGTCCAGTAAGACTCTTGACCATAGACTCTCAGACATTGAGACTCAGTGTTCTAATCCAGTAGGACTTCCAATCAAAGAGTTTCAGTCTAGTGAAACTCTTGACCATAGAGTTTCAGTTGAGTGAAATTCTTCATCAGCCATCAGATCAGATAGGAACCTCTAGTGTATGTGACTCTGTAGGTTTGAACCTAAGCTGATAGCACAAAAATCAATTTCTATACTAATCGAAGTGACCATCTAGCAATGATACCCGACGTTCGAATAGATTGAATAGTCACAATCATAATATTCAGAATCTATGCAAATATGGTTACCATATAATTCATCTTTATGATCTCTGTGTAATAGATGATTTAGGATTTGACTATCAATCCTAGAAAATATATCTATGTCATGTCTCAAAGTAATTAGTCCTATGACTCCTCACTATGACTATCCTGACCAAGACTTTGCTAAATTGAAATATAATTAAACATAGCTCTTGAAATTAGAAGTGGTCAATCCCATCTTGATATATGTACTGACTTCTTAAGTATTTGACTATACCTAAAAATCTTTCATCATTGAATTAAAAATTCAGATAGTCCGATACCAAAGCACAGTGAGTTGCTTGAAAGTCACCGTGGTGATCTCAAATCAGAGAGATAGTTATATCTATATTCCATCGGAGCTAATCTTGATAGAAGAAAAGCTCCAAAGTTGATCACGTTAAGTATGGATATATCCATACATCTCACTTGCATACCATAACAGTGTCTCAATACTCCTTGATTACTAAGATAATCAATCTATATGGCACACGGTGACCTATACTCGATAAACGTTATTATCCTAAGTAACTATGTATCTTTTGATCATGAATAATTTAAGGACTAAACAATAAATTCTTCTTTGTTGAATCTAGATAGTCTTAAGAACTTCATCACAATACAGAAGTTCATTAGAAGATAATTAAATTTATGATGAAAAATATCAAAATAATTTTTATTAATTAATAATTTATATACAAGTATAATAAGTAGCACAACTGTCAAAAGGCTGACGATTGACTTTGGGATACATTCCCAACATAACCGACATAGCAAAGCAAAGAAAATTAAAAGCCGAATAGAGTTCGGTGCTAACTAGGCCGGACATACTCTATAATAGTCAAAAATATTTTGAAGAAACTCCAGAATGAGAAATCTAAGGTCTGACCTAAGATTTTCTAAATAAAAGGCTATAAAATCCGACGAAGGTGAGTTCACCTAATCGTCGGGGCTAGGAGCCAGCAGCCAAAAATCCTCTAGAATTTGATATTGATCTTGAAATTATTCCACGATCGATGTTGTCAACATAGAACCTTCGACTATCGGATCCCGTGATGAACTACTGCGGTCGGCCATCTATACAATTAGACAAGATGAAAAAAAAGAAAAGATGAAAAAGATGTCAAAGAGAAGATTCGAACTTCGAACCTGAAAGCTAAAAGGCGAGAGGACAAGCAAGTTTCCCAAAAGCTATCATTGTTGAAAGCAACAGAGGAAAAATCTTCAGGAGGGTCCTGTATATATAGGACCCACCATCGGTTCAGATGCATAGAGATCTCACCAGATATCGATATGTATCGACCAAGGATCGATCGAACGTCAAATCTTTCAAGCTTCGTGACCGTACGATAATAATGGCAACCATTACAATTCCCAAAGCATTAGATAGCGGCTTTATCGAGCATCACAAAGATCATTAATGACAGGCAATAGAACGAAACCCAAGGTGATGCCACGTGTCAACCTCCTACGTTTGGTGTGTTAAATTAAAGTAGCTGCATCAAACTTGGGCATAGGAGGCAATTATTGGGGGCTATTGATCTGCCGTCCGACTCACCCGCTTGTGACTAACTTACCATCGGATGCTAACAATCGTTCACCTACTGACAATCGATGATGAAGAAAGTTCGCCTAAAGATCGATGTTGGTCGACCCATCAATTCTCCCACTGATACATAGACGAGAGGACCGACTCATGGCCATCCGATTAATGATCGATCAGATGGATGACAGCTAGATTTTTCTCAACTGATCGATCGATCGGCCAACTAATGTCTGATCGACCAACAAAATAAGTTGGCTGATCGATTGATCGATCGATAGTCAGTCAGGCCCCAAATCAGCTGATTGATCTATGATCCGTCGGCTTCAAATTAACCAATAGACTGATAGTCAGCCGAGCCCTAAATCAGCCAACTGACCGATGATCGGTCGGCTACAAGTTAGTCGATCGATCGATGGAAGTTTTTCGAATAGCTTATCCGATTCTTGATCGATCCTACAAAACCGCCTCCAAAAAAAGTGGGCCACGATGATAAGTGGGTAGTTTTAACTATTCACCCATGATCATACTATAAAAATAGAGGGGTCCCGATGCTAAATGGTTATCACCACAACATCTATAAAAGGAAGGTAAACTGACTAGTTAAAAGATTGGAATTCATTCTATTCACTGTTCGATCAGTCCACTAACATAAGCATTAGAGGATCTCCATTGGAGCCAACTCCAGTTTGTGAGGACTTACTCTTGCAGATTTTTTGGTATTTGCTCGCAAGCACTGGTGGATTGACCGCAAAAGTAATATACTGACTATACCAGCCAAACTGGCAAATCACTGTCCTCAATAATATCTAGAGTCACTATAAATGGAGATCGATCTTCAACTGACTTTAGATGAACCACACAAAATGAGACCAGCAATTCACTATCCTGAAAGTCGATGGCTCACCATTGTCAACAGTCTTTCCATCATAGATTGAATTTATACCGATCTTAATGACCACAGCCATTCCGCACGAGATCGAGTTTACACCGACCTTACAACAATAATCTACGCCAGTTGAGTACAAGATCGGATTCACCTTATCCTTGTTGTTAGCTCAATCATCTCGAGATCAGTAAAAAATCGACATCAACAGGCAAAATATCACTCAGCTTTATCATGCCAAGATCGGTCTAATACTGATCTCGCTATATCAACGGGATCGATAAAACACCGACCTAGACATGATCCAAACACTGAGTGAGTGCCAGCCGCTCCCTAATCAAATTATGGTTTTTCTCTAATTGTATTATAGTTAATTGCCATCTGGGCAAATAATCTATAGCTATTAACCAGCTAGTTATTCTGCTACAATAAATTAACAGCATAACAAATTTTTCTTAAGATCTAAGCAAATCCTTCTAAAATAGAGGGACAGGATATCCTTCTGGATGTAAGCATAAGATTTATAGTGTCCACACTCTGCTGAAATCTATTTTCGACTTTCTCACTAAAAAAAGATCGAACCACCCTCTCTACTCAAACCCTCTTTTACTATCTTTTTATCTTTCATTTTTACTATCTATTCTCTGAGCCTCAGCTGACTTAGGTATCGAAGAGTCCTAAATTGGAGGATACCCCACCGATTTTTCAAATATTTCTTATAGATTGACCTATGATCCATGTCAACCCGATCCTAGATTAGCTCTCCAGCATGAATTCTTCTCAACAATCTACAGTTCTACTGCAATAGATTGACGCTAAAGAAAAGGTATTCATCCAAATTTTATAGAAATAGTAAAGAAGGCACAGAATCTGACTCTATCTTCTTTAGGAGCTCCTTCAGAGATGGTCCAGTCCTACTTTCAATAACAATCGATCCATAGTAATTCAATCTTTTATTGTAATAAGTCCCAAATCCTCACCAACGTCGTACAATAGCTCCAACAAATAATAGAGCGACAGTAAGAATTTGCTCCCCAAGAGGCTATGTCACAAATCAACCATCTTCCAACCTCTTAAAAATTCCATCTAGAGCATTTTCTTGATCAAGAAGAAAAATCCTATCAAGCTGAATTTACTTTCTATAGCAAGAAGTCGCTATGGAAAGCAGGTCTTGAGCATAAGCTTCAAGATCTCGAGAAAAGATTAAAAGAGGTACAACTTGAAGGACCTTCTTAAAGTAAGAAGGATTTTTATCTCACATCTTCATTTTCTACTGAAATTTTGAATGAATCAGTTCCCTTTTAGTTCAAAATGCCTATGCTGGAGTCATTCGATGGTTCCATGGATCCTTAAGACCATCTTGAGGAGTATAGGGACGTTATGAGGCTTTAAGGAGCATCCAATGCCCTTCTTTGCATGACCTTTTCTAACACTCTCAAGAAGTCTACAAGAGTATGATTTTTTGGACTCCACTCGAGGTCCATTTCATTCTTTAATCAATTAAGTAGGCTCAACCTATTTTGGAAGCAATATTCTTCACTTGAAGCACATGGATAGTCTTTTTTCCATCGTGCAGTAGGAGGATGAATCCCTCTACAAGTACATGGCTCATTTTAACATAACCTTTCTAAAAGTAGAAGATTTTAATGAGTCCATCACCATGTCAGCCTTAAAGTGAGGACTCATAAGCTACCGTCTAGTCTTCTCCCTCAACAAAAACTTTCTGAAAAATTATGAAAGAATGTTAACTCGAATTAGGAAGTATGCCCACATAAAGGAAAAAAAAAGCTGAATAAGAAGGAGAAGAAAAATAAAGAAGAAAAGAAGTCGTCCCATAGGGAAGAACATGCAAAGTTGGAGAGCGCTAGTGAACCACCTCAAAAAAATTTGAGGTTCCAAAGCCCCCCTCGAAAATTTGACAGCTATACTTCTCCGTCCACCCCTCGATCGTAAATTTTTGAAGGAGATCGAGAATCAAGTATATCTCCATCGCCTTAATCCCATGAAGGTCCCACCTACTAAGAGAGATAAGTGCAAATTTTATCAATTCTATCGGAATCACAGGCATGACACTAAAGAATACCGTCAACTCAAGGATGAGATTGAGGCTTTGATTCACTGAGGCTATCTTGACAAGTATGTTAGAGATCGGATAAACCAAGCTCTGGAACCATGCCAAAAGCTCGATGATGCTGTTGAGCACAATCGGCTAACTGTTGTTATCATTAACATGATCTCATAAGATAGCAGTCCTCGAAGGACATCCAAGAGTCTTCCTAAGAGACCGCACCCAAAAAATATTATATCCTTTTCTGATGATGATGCTCAGGGGGTACAAACACTCCATAATAATATTATTGTTTTCTTAACAATAGCAAATTATGATGTAAAAAAATTTTTAGTGGATAATGAAAGCTTAGCAGACATATTATTCTACGATGCTCTTTTAAAAATGAATGCTTTGAATAAACTGAGATAGGTTGGTGATCGAATTCTCAAGCGACTCGATGGCGGTCGAAGGAGAGGTCACGCTGCTAGTCACTGCAAGAAGAGAATCTTGTCAATCAACTATGCAACTTACATTCTTAGTTGTTAAGATACCGTCCGCATATAATGCCATTCTTGGCAGATCTGGGCTCAATGCTCTAAAGATAATAGTTTCAATTTACCATCTACTAGTTCGATTTTCGATCAAATTTGGCATCAGAGAAATGCATAGAGATCAAATGATTGCCAGACAATATTTTTTGATAGCTTCAAAAATAAAGAAGCCCATCGAAAACCCATCAATCAAAATTTTCGATCAAGAACATGAGAATGAGAATGGAAAAGGATGTGGTGAATCTGCTAAGCCACTTGTCACTGTCCTACTGAAAAAAGATTCAAAGAAAATCATTTAGATAGGAGCTCGACTGAATACCGACCTCAAAAAAAAACTAATATCCTTTTTTTGGCAAAATGCTGATGTGTTCGCATGATCAATTTCAGATATGCCTGAAATTCCTACCGACGTCATTATGCATAAGCTAAACATTAACCCCAAACATCGACCAGTAAAATAAAAGAAAAGAAGCTTTGCTTTGGAAAGATAAAAGATAATAAATGAGGAGGTCAATAAGCTTTTGAAAGTAGGATTCATCAGGAAAGTGCAATACCCAAACTGAATGGCCAATGTCATGATGGTCAAAAAGACAAATGGTAAATGAAGGATTTGTATTGATTTATCAACCTCAACAAAGCTTGTCCCATGGATAGCTTCCCCTTACCAAAAATTGACTAGTTGATTGACGTAATCTCCGAGCACAAACTATTAAGCTTCATGGATGCCTTCTCTGGCTATAATTAAATTAGAATGGCACCTAAAGATGAACAAAATATGACTTTTATCACCAACAAAGCTTTATACTATTATAAAATGATATCTTTTGATTTGAAAAATGCAAGTGCCACCTACCAATGCTTAGTCAACAAAGTCCTCAAGCAACAAATCAGTTGTAATATAGAGGTATACATTAATGACATGATGGTTAAAAGCATAAAAGAAGATCGATATATTACCGACCTAAAAGAAGCATTCGGAAAGCTCCGCAAACATCAAATGAAGGTTAACCCAAACAAGTGTGCTTTTGGAGTGACGTCGGAAAATTTTTTAGTTTTCTTATAATCTAGTGAGGGATAGAGGCCAATCTCGAGAAAATTCAAATGCTACTCAAAATAAAGCCTCCAAGCTCTCTGAAAGAAGTACAATGGCTTACTGGATAAGTGGCATCACTCAGCAGGTTCATATTCAGGTCGACTAAAAAGTCCTTTCCATTTTTTAAAATTTTGAAGCAAATCAAAGACTTCAAGTTGTTAGAAGAGTGTCAATCTACCTTTGATAAGCTCAAGGCATACCTTGGCTCAGTTCTGTTAATGTCAAAACCAGTCAAAGGTGAGAATTTATTCTTATGTTTATTTATCTCACCTAATGCTGTTAGCTCGATTCTAGTTCAAGATGATGTAGGGATATATTGACTAATCTATTACACTAGCAAATTATCGGATGTAGAAACTCGATATTTCAGAACTGAGAAAATGATATATTCTCTGGTCATGATAGCCAAATAGCTTCGATCATATTTTTAAGCTCATTCTATCATCATCTTGATGAATCAACCATTGAGATTGGTTCTTCGGTGGCCTAACATATCTAGATGATTGGCTAAATGGACCATTGAACTTAGCAAATTCGATATTTGTTATCGATCTACACCTTCCATGAAAGCTCAAGTATTGACTGACTTCGTGGTAGAGTGTTCTATACTTGAAGAAGAATTGATCCCAAAAATTTTGGGAGAAATTATTGGAGAATCTTATTAGCTTCTGCATATGGATGGAGCCTCTGATGCCTAGGAGAGCAGAGCTAGATTAATCTTAGCCAACCTAAAAGGAGCTGTCACTGAGCATGCTCTGAGATTTAATTTCAAAGCTTCTAATAATGGTGTCGAATATGAAACCTTCGTTGTGAAACTTAGAACGACAAAAAAACTTAATATTAAGAAACTTAAGATCTTCATAGACTCCCAACTTATCGTTGGATAGGTATGAGGTTAATTTGAAGCTAAAGATTTTGTTATGTCTCAATATTTATAAAATGTAAAAGAATCATAAAAAAACTTTAACGACCTCGAGATCATTCAAGTACCAAAATTAGAAAATGTCTAAGCTGATGTGCTATCACATTTGGCCACATCAAGATTTTTTTATCTCAATCAGAAAGTATTCTTCAAAGTCCTTGAAAAATTCAGCACAGAGGTTCTAATGATTGCTCAAGTGAATCATGAGCCAAGCTGGATAGATCCTTTAATAAATTACTCAGATAAAAAAATATTTCCCAATAATTCTGCTGATGCAAAAAAAATCAAGAGAGAAGCTCCGCGGTGCATCATTCTAAATAGAAGACTATACAAAAGATTATTCTCCTTCCTACTGCTTCGATGTCTAAGACCCTCAGAGATCGATTATGCTCTTCGAGAGATTCATGAGGAAATATATGGCAATCACCTAGGGAATAGATCCTTGGCATATAAAGTAATCCGATAGGATTATTATTGGCCAACTATTCAAAAGGATGTTGCTGATCTCGTCAATAAGAATGATCAATACCAAAAGTATGTAAATATTCAGCACCAACCAGCTACCAACTCATATCAATCATGGCTCTTTGGCCTTTCACCATCAGGGGGATGGATATCCTTAGACCGTTCCCCATGGTGGTTGGATAGAAAAAATTTTTGATGGTGGCTATTGATTACTTTACAAAATGAGTGAAGGCTGAACTACTAGCATAAATCATTACAAAAAAATGTGAGACTTCATCTGAAAGTCGACTATCTGTCATTTTGCTCTACTATGGGTGATTATTATCGATAATGAGAGACAATTTGATAATGTAAAATTTAAATAATTTTGTTCTGACTGCACATCAATCATAGGTTAATCTCAGCAGGGCATCCACAATCAAATGGAGAAGCTGAAGTCATAAATCAAATAATTCTCCAAGGATTCACTACAAGAAAATAAAGTTTTAGCAACCAAAAAATAGATTGTTAAAAACTAAATATCATTCGCAAATAATATTTACGATCAAATGTTTTTTTATTGCAAAAATCTAGGTTGAAAATATTTTACAACTGATTTAGCAATCAAAAAATTAAAATAATAACTTAAATTTTATGACATTTTATTTTTTAAAATCAATTATAAAATCAATCTCTAAATTTATTAAAATATTTTTATTAAAAAATCGATCATAAAATTAATCACTAATTTTTTTAATTTTTTATTAATAAAATTAATGGCAAAATTAATCATTAATTATTTTTAATTTTTTTAATTAATATATCGATTACAAAATCAATCACTAGTTATTTTTTTATTTTTTAATTAAAAAATTAATAACTATTTATTTTGAATTTTTTATTAATAAAATTATCATAAAATTGATCACTAATTATTTTTAAAATTTTTAATTAAAAATTAATTATTATTTATTTTTAATTTTTTTATTAATAAAACTAATCATAAAATTGATTGCTCATTATTTTTATTTTTTAATTAATATATTGATCATAAAATTAGTCGCTAACTTTGTTAAAAATATTTTTTATTAATAAAATTGATCACTAATTATTTTTAATTTTTTTATAAAAAATTAATTATAAAATCAATTATTATTTATTTTTAAATATTTTTATTAATATAATTAATCATAAAATCAATCACTAATTATTTTTATTTTTTAATTAACATATCAATAGCAAAATGGATTGCTAATTTTGTTAAATATTTTTTTATTAATAAAATCAATCATAAAATTGATTGCTAATTATTTTTAATTTTTTAATTAAAAAATCGATCTCAAAATTTATCACTATTTATTTTTATAATATTTAAATTTTCAAAATTGATTATAAAATTCGTCTTTAATTTTTATTTTATATTTTATTTTTATATTATTTTTATTTTTTATTTATTTTATTTTTATATAAAATAATAAATTATTAATATTTTTAATAATTTTTATTATTTTATTTATTTTTTTGCCATCCTCCTCCTACATGCCTTCAACATCCACCTCCATTGTCATCCTCATCCGCCTGGACCATCGCCCTTCGATCCCTCACGCTACCCACTGGCCACCCGCACCGCCTACTGGCCGACGGCCGCCTACGTTGCCCCCTAGCCACCCTCATCACTCTCTGACTGCCAGCACCACCCCATAGCCTCCTGTACTGCCCCTAGCCTCCCACACCATCCGCCAGTTGCCCGCTCTATCCCTTGGCCACCTGCACCACCCTCCGACCACTGTTCCGTGTCTTCGATACCGCACCCCCTTCGGCCACTGCTTTACAGCTCCAACACTGCATCCCGGTCCCCCGATTGCCCAAGCTTCCCCCTTCCCTAAATGGCCACCTGCACCAACCCTCGACTGCTGCTTCGTGCCTCCAGCAACCCTCCAGTCGCTGCTCCATGCCTCTGGCACCACACCTAGGTCCCTCGACTATCCATGCCACCCTCATTCCCCCGACGGTGGAGATCGGCGGCAAGTGGTGACAAGGAGAAGGAGAAGGGGGGCCATCATAGGCGGGCCGATGAGAGGAGGCGGAGGGAGAGGGGGCCATTGTAGGCCGGGAGGGGAGGGGGGTCATCACGGTGGGCTGGCGAGGGGAGGCAATCACGGATAGTAGTCGATGATGGGAGGGGGGCTACTGCGATAGGCCGGTGAGAGGAGGCCATCGCGAGCGATTGTCGGGGAGGGAAGGGGGCCTATCGCGGTGGGCTGAGTAGGAAAGACCATCGCGGGAAATCACCGGGGAGGGGAGAGCGAGCTAGGGAGAGGAAGATGGGGGTCAAGGGCAGCTTGGGGGGGAGGGGTGGGGGTGTGGGTGGGCTTATAAAGGATTTTTTTTTCTTTTCTTATAACAAAAAAGAAAAAAACAACCGACATCACCAAAAAAGCATCAATTAAAATTTTTTAAAATTTAGATTTATGATTGATTTTTTGATTGCAAAAAATAAAAAAATTTATGACCAAAAAATCAATCATAAATAATAATTTTTTTCCTTACCAAAAAAAAAGGAAATTGGCTGCTAAATTGATCACTAAAATATTTTTTTTTCAAATTTTAAATTTACGACCATTTTTTGGGTTATAAAAAATTAAAAAATTGATTGTAAATAATAATTTTTTTTCTTTCTTTACCAAAAAAATTTAGATATTGGTTGCTAAATCAGTCACTAAAATAATTTTTTCAAACTTTAAATTTATGATCAATTTTTTGGTTGCAAAAAATATAAAAATTTTTGGACCAAAAAATTGGTCGCAAATAATAAATTTTTTTTTCCTTCCTTATCAAAAAAATTAAAAATTGGTTGCTAAATCGATCACTAAAATATTTTTTTAAAATTTTAAATTTATGATTGACTTTTTGGTTGTAAAAGATTAAAAAAATTATGATTGAAAAATCAATTGAAAATAATAAAGAAGATTTTTTTCTTTTCTTACTTAAAAAAATTTAGAAATGGGATGCTATATTAGTCCATAAAATAATTATTTTTTAAATTTAAATTACAATCAATTTATCTATTGTAAATAGTTAAAAAAAATTTGTGATCGAAAAATTGATTGCAAATAATAAAGAAGAAAGTTTTTCTTACCAAAAAAATTTAGAAATTGGTTGCTAAATCAATCTCTAAAATAATTTTTTTCAAAATTAAAATTTATAGTTGATTTTTTAATTTTAAAATTTTATAACTAAAAAATTGATCATAATATATTTTAATTATTTTTTTTAAAAAATGAAAATAATTTAAAAAATTTATGATTGATTTTTTAGTCATAAAATTAAATTTTGCAACCAATTTTTTGATCTTAAAATTTTGCAACCAAAAAATAGATCATAAAATATTTTAATTATTTTTTCAATTTAGTATAATTTAAAATTTTTATGACTAATTTTTTATCTTAAAATTAAATTTTGCAACCAATTTTTGGGTCTTAAAATTTGCAATCAAAAAGTTGATCGTAAAATATTCTATTTATTTTTTAACTTAAAATAATTTAAAAATTTTATGACTGATTTTTTAGTCATGAAATAAAATTTTGCAATCGATTTTTTGATCGCAAAGTTTTACATCCAAAATATCGATCACAAATATATTTTGCAACCGAATATAATTTTTTACTATTTTTTTTTAAAAATAATATAATTTTAGAATTTAAAGCTCATATTCATCATTCATTATCTAAATAACTATCGTTAGAGTATCATCACATATGACTGCCTCGATTCGATATTTCTAGCTATGTTAATAAATAAAATTTAATTTTGACGATCATAAATGATCGTATTATGATTTGATAGATGGAGACCATTGATATGTTCGAAAATTTGTAATGATGATTTTGATGATATTTATAGCATACTATCAAAAAAAATTTTTAATCGAATATCGTTATTATGATCAATTTAGTATGGAATGATTTAGACCATTAAATAAAAAATAAGTGATCAAAAGATCAAACAACATACGATTATAAGATGATTTTTTTTAGATAAATAATATTTACAACTACTTTGATTATTTATGTGGTGGCAATCGTAAAATCTAAATCGTGCATATATGAACGATCTAAAACTGTCTCTTGATACTCATTCTTAAAGTCTTTATGTAATTATACTTACTTTTGTAAGATCTTCTTAATGTAGATGGTTCATACACACATGATTTAGATTTTATGATCACCACTATATAAAATTAAAATAATAGCAAAGATCATTTATCTAAAAAATTATCTTACAATCAAATATCATTTAGTCTTTTAATTACTCATTTTTTATTTAATAATTTAAATCATTTCAGACTAAATTAACCATGATAATGATATTGGATTAAAATAAAATTTGATAGTATGTTATAAATATTATCGAGATTATCATTATAAATTTTTGGATCTATTGGTGGACTCTAACTATCAGATCATAACATGATCGTTCATGGCCATTGAAATTAAATTTTATCAATTGTATAGCTAAGGCTACCAGATCAAGATGATCTTTTATGATGATACTCTAACGATAATTATTTTAAAAATAATTATTGAAGATATACTATAAATTCTAAAATTATATCATATTTAGAAAAAAAATAAAAAAATATATTATATTTAGTTGCAAAATATATTTATGATCAATTTTTTTGGTTGCAAAATTTTGAAACCAAAAAATTTGTTGCAAAATAAGTTGCAAAATTTTATTTTATAACCAAAAGATTGATCATAAAAATTTTAAATTATTTTAAATAAAAAAATAATTAAGATATTTTGTAACTAATTTTTTAGTCATAAATTTTATGATAAAAAAATTAATTATAAAATTTAATTTTTAAATCAAAAAATTGATCATAAAATTTTTAAATTATTTTAAATTTAAAAAAAATAAGATATTTTATGACCAATTTTTTGGTTGCAAATTTTATAACCAAAAAATTGATAGCAAAATCAGATACAAAAAATTAATTTTGCAATCAAAAAATTGGTTGCAAGATTTTTAAATTATTTTAAATTAAAAAAAATAATTAAGATATTTTGCAATCAATTTTTTGGTTATAAATTTTATGACCAAAAAATTGATTGTAAAAAATTAATTTTATGATAAAAAATCAATCATAAAATTTTTAAATTATTTTAAATTAAAAAATAATTAAGATATTTTGTGATTGATTTTTTGGTTGCAAATTTTGTCATCAAAAAATTCATCATAAAATTGATTGCAAAAAAATAATTTTATGATAAAAAAATTGATCATAAATTTTTTTATTTATTTTAAATTAAAAAAATAATTAAGATATTTTAGGATCAATTTTTTAGTTATAAATTTTATGACCATAAAATTGATTTCAAAATTTAATTTTATAATAAAAAAATTGATCATAAAATTTTTAAATTATTTTAAATAAAAAATAATTAAGACATTTTATGATCAATTTTTTGGTTGTAAATTTTATGATAAAAAAAATTGATTATAAAATCAGTTGCAAAATTTAATTTTATGATCAAAAAATTGATCATAAAATTTTTAAATTTTATATTTAAATTAAAAAATAATTAAAATATTTTGTGATTGAAAATTTTGTTGCAAATTTTTTAGATTGAAAAATTGATTGTAAAATTGGTTGCAAAATTTTATAAAATTAATATTTTATAAATTTATTTTTATATTTAAATTTTTGATTATAAAATTGATTGCAAAATTTTAATTTTGCAACCAATTTGGCAACTGATATTTTTCGATCTTTGTATTAATTTTTTTTAATAATCAATCATAAAATCAATGGCAAAAAATTTTAGTCATAAAATCGATAATAAAGTCACTATTTTCTTGTAGTGATTGAAAGCCAGGCTTATTAAATCAAAGGTCTTTAGATAGATGAATTGTATAATATTCTTTGGACATATAGAACCACTCCTAAATGATCAACTGAAAAAATGCTTTTCAAGCTTGCATTTGGAATAAAGGTAGTGATATTTGTGGAAATTGGCTTTGTAACGTTAAGAATGAAAAATTTTCATAAGAAAAGCAACTTAGATCGGTTGAGAACCGATCTGTTAGAAGAAGCCAAGAAAAAATGCTCAAATTTGTATGGCAACCTCCAAGCAAAAGGTGGATAGATACTACAACACCACGATAAAGCCAAGAATTTTTCATAAAGATGATTTGGTTATCTGCCGAGCAGAAGTTTCAAAATTCCTAGAATAGGAAAAACTCATCTCAAATTGGGAAAGACCCTATCAAATCACTAAAGTGATACATCTGGGGGCATACAAGATCTAGAACTTAGATAGCTTGAATATACCGAGAACATGAAATGCTAAAAATTTTAGAATGTATCATCAATAAGTCCTGAATAAAGGCTTTGAAAATTTTATCTCATTGAAGATGTTTTTTCAAAATATTGAATTATCTTTTGACCACTTCAGTAAAGAATCGAGCATATTCAAAGAAGGTTGTACCTTATCTAGATGACAAACTATAAAACCAATCTCCAAATCAGTAGAGCTCCAAAGGGTATGAAAGGAGATAAGATCTTTGTCATTGAAAACCGATCTCCAGATCGATAGAGCCCCGAAGAAAACAAAAGAAGATAAGATCTCTGTCATTAAAAATGGATCTCTAGATCGATGGAGCTCCAAAGGGCATAAAAAGAGATAAAATCTTTGC
This sequence comes from Cocos nucifera, assembly GCA_006176705.1. Lineage (NCBI taxonomy): Eukaryota > Viridiplantae > Streptophyta > Magnoliopsida > Arecales > Arecaceae > Cocos > Cocos nucifera. Next base: position 2,754,859 of record QRFJ01000054.1, read on the forward strand.
CATTGAAAACTGATCTTCAGATTGGTGGAGCTCCGAAGGACATCAAAGGAGATAAGATATTCACCATTGAAAATTGATCACTAGATTGACGAAGCCCAAAAGGATACAAAAGGAGATAAGATCTCAGATAAGTACTATAAATTTATCAATAAAAATATTAATTTATTAATTAATTTATATTTATTTTTAAAAATTAATAATTAATTTATATATTTTTAAGAAATTAATATTTTTATTAGTTAAAAAATTAATTAAAAAAATAAAAATAAAAAATAAAATATTATTATCAATGGAAAGAGCTTAATTTTTTTATTATAATAAAATAAATTTGAAATAAATCGAAGCTAAAATGGATCGAATATGAATTTTTTTTAAAAAAAATTAAAATTAAAAAGAAAAATGGCTCAATCGGCTCATCAAGCCAAGCCGAAAAGTCAAACCAAGCCGGCACGCCGCTGAAGCTGACTAAGCCATAGAAGCGTCAGGTGGTCCACGAAATCAGGCGTAGATTGCTAGCTCAACACCAGACACCCAATCGGAGCATGCCATGTGGTGGACCAAGACCGCTAAAGAATCTACAAAAAATTCATCATGGCATATAGAGGCAAAATGGTAATTTCACAGGGCTTGCCGCATGCTAATTCGCTGCGATCTAAGTATACCCAGCCCAACACGGTCCATGAGCACAGTAATGCACGATCCAATGGCTATGCTCTCTTGCGGTTGAAATCCAATAGCCAAGGTTTTTTCTTGATTTGATTCAGTTTTTAACTCCTTTGCGTGATCGAACGGCCCTGGAAGCCCCAAGCAATGATCCAACGGTTGAGGATGATCCCGATGGCAATTTAGTCTCTCAGAGCATGATTAGATGGTTTAGATTTAACAGATTAAAGCAATCCAATGGTTGAAACTCATTCCTACTTGATTTAGGTTGATATACGCTGGTTTTTGGTGATTTTTGAGCTGATGGATTCGTATCTAACGGCCAGAATTTAGGAAACTCAACAAAATTCATCCAGGAGCTATTTTAATCTAGTTTTTCACTCAAATTTCTTCCATTTTTGCCGATCAAAACTCTTCTTAGTCCCATATTGCCTACAACAAAAGACTACGGCCCTTCAACACCTATTTAAAGGACCCCAAGCCTCCAAAATCAATCATCTTCGATCATGGAAAGGAGTTTGGTAAAGGTTAGAGTCATGCTTGGGTTAGAAACTACTTCAAGATAATGGGTGCTATGAAGAAGTGCTGGCTTCTACACCATCTCAATGCCAACGCTGATCCAATATCAGAGATCAGCTACTTTTATTTTTATTTTTATTTTTTTAAATTTTATATATTTAAATATTAATTTTTTAATTAATATAAATTTTAATTTTTAGCTATTTAAATTTATGCTTTTTATTTTTAATTATAATTTAAATTTTTATTTTTTATTTTAATTGCTCTTTATTTTATTGCAAGTAGATACTAAGATCTAATTAGTAGATCTTAGTACCAAGTTTAATTTTTTACACTATTTATTTTAATTTTTATTTTTTATTCTATCTTTTGACTTTAATTCTTTTTTAAATATTTTTTTAAAATTTAAAATTTTAAAATTAAAATACTATCTTCTTCATGGATTCGATCCGATTCACTACTTACTATCTATTTTTAATTATTTTAAAAAATCAGATTAAACTGATAAATACGGTGTCTTAATGATAATATCGTGCTCTTATCAAGTTTTTAGCATCATTTTCGAAAAAGATAAGAGCATTAAATTTTTTGATTTCTTTAATTTTTTATAAAATAATTAAAAATAAAATTTTAATTTCTTTAATTTTTCTATAAATATTGCTTACTAGCTTTTGCTTCTTTATTTTGCAGATTTAGAAAAGAAAGAGAGCAAAAAGATTAGGACAAGGAGGAAGCTTCCAATCCTATTTGGTGAGATCAATCTTAAATTCTAAATTTTTTTATTATTATTTATTTTATTTTAAAATTAATTAAAAATTATCTATTTAAATCTAATTAAAAGCTTCGTGATAAGATTAGAAATTCTAACTATTTAGAGCATGCATCATATTAGCTTTATTTTTTTTAATTTTTTTTGGTGATCGCTGGAGATAAGGTAAGCTTCTAAAGTTCAATTAGTTTCACACATCTAATTTAGTTGCATAGAACCTTTTGTTGAAAGTGATTGTGCATATTCATATTAAACTAAATTAAGGGCGCAACCCAATTAATTAACACAAGATGGAGATTTGATCATTCTTTCTTAGCCCACATATAATTTTAAAATTAATTAGATATCGATCCTAGAAACTCGAGCTTATTAGGATAAGAAACTCTAAAAATTAGACCGGATTATGATTGTCAATTTAACTAGTATCTAGAAAAGTGGTTCAGAGATGATTGGGTCCGAAGAAAAATAATTTATAATTAATTCCGTTAGCTTACCTAGCCAAACATAATTAGTATCTAAGGCAAGCAACGGAGAGACTCCTACCGACCTTATACTATCTGATTAGTTGATTGGCTGATCTTACACTTGGAGGGCTTGAAGATGATCTTGGTAGTTAGGAGCTGTCTAGATCTAGGACAATCCTTAGTTAGAATTATTTACCTAACTTGATTGCTAACCAACATCAAACCTAAGTAAATCCTAATTTCTCTCTCTCTCTTCTTAGTTCTAGAACTTCTAAGGACACATTCTTTAAAACTTTTCTTTCTTTCTTCTCATTTCCTTCTCTTCTCTTTCTAAAAAAATAAATTAAATTAAAAATAATTAAAAAATAATAATTAAATAATAAAAATAATTAAAAATAGTAAAAAAATTAAAATAATTAAAAATTATAAATAAAATTATAATAAAATCATTAAAAAATATTAATTTTTTTAAAAAATAATATAATATAATAATAAAAAATAATAAAAAATTAAAAAATTAAAAAAAATAAAATTATAATATAAAAATATAAAATTTTAAAAAATTTTAAAAATTCTAAAAAATTTTGAACCATACGTTAGGATTGCACTAGTATACATATGGTAGAAAATCACTTTATCTGATCTAATTGAATCCAACCATAAAATTGAATAGCTGAACCATATTAAATTCAATAACCAAATGGTTGAAAATTTTAGAGATCCACCTAGGTAGATGGAGGAATATTTTATTCCTTCTACTTATAATCTATCGACTTGTACCCAATTATTTGATATCCATGTTGTCCACTATGAGATCAAGTCAACTATAATCTAGATGCTCCCATCTTTTTATGGGAACATTGATGAAGACCCGTATAAACATCTGGATAAATTTTTTGAAATCTGCTCCATGGTAAAAATCCAAAATTTGACTGAGGATGTCCTTAGACTAATTTTATTCTTCCTTTCATTAAAAGATAAAGCTAAGTATTGGCTTGGCATAATAGGAAGATCAATTAAAACTTGGACTGAATTACAAAATAAATTTCTTAAAAAATTTTATCCCATAAATCGAACCAACACCATGAGGCGAGCTATCACAGAATTTGCTCAGCTTTCAGAGAAATAAATTCATGAGTCAAGGGAGAAACTTAAGAAATTTATTAGAAAATGCCCACATCATGGTCATCTAAGTGGCAAATAGTTCAAGCTTTTTATGAGAATTTAGAAGATCAATATAAATAAATGGTAGATGCATCTTATGGAGGTGCATTCATGAATAAAAGTAAAGATGAAGCCTATACCTTATTTGAAATCTTAAGTAAAAACTCAATCAATCATGCTTCATTATCTTTCTAGCAAATCGGGGTGGGGATCCATGACTTTAAATATCCAGAATCTAATTCTAAAACTGACTTGAACCTGATAGATAAAATAGATCTTCTTGTCCAAAAATTAGATTAACTCCTAACTCTAGATCAATAATCTCCTGCATAATTCACATCATCTTCTAATTATCAGAAGATTTGTTCAATCTATGCTAGCCCAACCCATCATGTGAGTGAATGTTCTATGGCTACAAAATTTTCATCTTTCATCTAAGAATAAGTCCAAGCTGCACAAGGCTACTCTAAGCTAGTTAATGATCTTTTTTCAAATTCATAAAACTCAGATTGGAGGAACCACTCTAATTTTTTTAGATACCCCAACAGACTCAGGCTCAGACCCTATATCAAAACTATACCTATAATAGTGGTTAGCCTAGTCAGTCTTTTCAACCATTACATTATAATCAACCATCATATCCACCTCTTCAACAAACCAATCTAGTCGACGATAGATTTAATCAACTTCAACAACTGATTCTGACTCAACAACAATCTATCGTCAGGCTAGAAGTATAAATAGAATAATTAGTTAAGTCTAACATGAGGAGAGAACTAGGTCAATTATCGAGTCAACCAATTCTTATAAATAATCCACCTATTGTCCACCAACCATTTGGATCTAATTATCAATCCAATATCCCATCTAAGAATTCTCATATTGAGAATGCCAAAAAAATTTTGAACTTAAAAATTAAAGGATTCTTATGAACTCATACCAAGATCAGATGAGAAAGGCTAGTACTGATGCTAGCGAAAATAAGAATATAGAAAAAGAGGTTAGTATTGAGACTAACCATGTAGAAGAATCAAAGCCAAGAACTAGTACTGATGTCGGTTCCAATATGAGTGAGATGGATTAAAAAAAAAAAAAGAGAACAGAAGAGTTACTCAAGACCTATAAACCAAAAATCCTATTTTCTTCGCCCCTAGAAGCTGGTTCTTCTCATAAAAATCAGGAGGCATGTAATGAACTATCAATAAAGTCATTTAAATAAGATCATATTAATTTACCTTCAGAATTGAAGCCATCTTTAGTCATCCTTCCAATACTCACTATATTAAACTTAACTTCTAATCCAAAAACTCAATTCTTGAGTATTTTAGAAGAACAAATAAAAAAAATTCTTAACAAACAAGGATCTACGAATAGAATCATAAATTATATTCTCATAATTAATAATGAATGTATCGATAAAAGGATAACAAACTATTTTTCTGAGATTGACAATCTAAAACTATTAGAATTTATTAATCCAGTATTTAACACAAGATAGTAAGCAAAATTGTATCTGGCTGAAGATGGTAAACTTAGCGCTTGTTGAAAGATAACCCAATATTTAGTTTTCTTTTATCTAATTTATTTGTTAGTTTATTTTCTTTTTAGGATATTTTGAATAAGTTGGAGGGAGAGCCAATTTTTCAAAGGCATATACTGGACTTCAAAAAATATAGTGAATCAGGTGTATTCTTTTCTTTTCTTTATTACACCCTTTATTTTTTTCTTCACTGAGGATAATGTCAAGTAAGTTAGGGAAGAGAATAATAAATTTTTTAAAAAAAATTTTAAGTCCTCGAAGAAGTTAATATTTAGTATTTAGACACTCGATTATGCTTAAGAATCGAGTTAAACTATACATTTTTAAAAGAAAATTGATGCACAGACTAAAAAATTTATGAGATATTGAGAGATAAAGTATTAAAAAAATTTAATAAAGAGTTAAATCTAAAATATAAATAATTTTTCTTTAAGCACTTCTGATTTTTTCGACCGACATTAAAGAAAAGTCAACTTTTTATGGACTTATGCAAGGTAACTATCCATTTTTTTCATAATAATTAAAAAATTAAAATAAAATAGTTTTTAAGTACTTCTCACTAAGTAATCAGACTTTTTTTCCTAAGTAAGTATTGAGTTTTACATCAAAAGATGGAAAGGATGAAGAAGCTCGTTATAAAGCTAGTCTTAACTCGTAGTCTGTTTGATTTGAGCTAGTAAGCTCGAGGGATATTTTATACCTAATATCCTAAAATTTAGTTTGGAAGTTATTGGCCCAAGACTCGCTACATGGATCAAATAGAAAGCTTAAGGGGTTAAGGCACTGATTTTTCATCGAATAACTGGGTCTCGTTGTGTAAGTAAGCAATGATATTCACATTAAAAAGTGAATAATATAAATAAAAAAATTTAATAAATGAAGGACGGAAGTAGCAATACACTTATCCATATGAAAGTTTAGACAATTCAAAGATAAAGATAGGAATAATTTTAAAAAAATTAAAAAAATATAATATTTTTTATTTAATTTTTATATTAATAAATATTAATATCCCAATGATATGCCTCATTTATGCTCTACTGAATATCAATGGCCATTTTGAAAATAGCTTCGATAAAATTCGAAACTCTAAAGTTAAAAAATATCTAAAACTAAATTTTTTCTTTACTCGAGGATGAGCAAAGCTTAAGTTGGAGGGGGTGATAAATACTATAAATTTATCAATAAAAATATTAATTTATTAATTAATTTATATTTATTTTTAAAAATTAATAATCAATTTATATATTTTTAAAAAATTAATATTTTTATAAATTAAAAAATTAATTAAAAATAAAAATAAAAAAAATAAAATTTTATTATTATCAATGGAAAGAGCTTAATGTTTTGATTATAATAAAATAAATTTGGAGCAAATCGAAGCTAAAATGGACTAGATATGGATTTTTTAAAAAAAAAAATAAAATTAAAAATAAAAATGGCTCAGTCGGCATATCAAGCCAAGTTATAAAACCAAGCTAAGCTAGCACATCGCTGAAGTCGATTAAGCCATAGAAGTCGCCAGGCGATCCATAAAATCGGGTATGGACCGCCAGCTCAGCACCTGACACCCAATCGGAGCATGCCATGTGGTGGACCAAGACCGCTAAAGGGTCTACAAAAAAATTATCATGACATATAGGAGCAAAATGATAATTTCATAGGACTTGCCGCAAGCTAATTTGTTGTCATTTACAGTATACCCGATCAAGCGCGTCCATGAGCATAGTAATACATGATCCAATGGCTATGCTCTCTTGCGGTTGAAATCCTATGGCCAAGGTTTTTTCTTGATTTGATTCGGTTTCTAACTCCTTTGCACGATCGAACGGCCCTGAAAGCTCCAAGCAACGATCCAATGATTGAGGATGATCCTGGCGGCGATTCAGTATCCCAAAGCATGATCAGATGGTCTAGATTTAATAGATTAAAGCAATCCAATGGTCGAAACTTATTCCTACTTGATTTAGGTTGATATACACTGGTTTTTGGTGATTTTTAAGTCGATGGATTCGTATCTGATGGCCAGAATTCATGAAATTCAATAGAATTTGCCCAAGAGCTATTTAAATCTAATTTTTTACTCAAATTTCTTTCATTTTTATCGATCAAAACTCTCCTTAGTCTCATATTGCCTACAACAAAAGACTTCAGCCCTCCAACACCTATTTAAAGGATCCCAGGCCTCCAAAATCAATCATCTTCGATCATGGAAAGGAGTTTAGTAAAGGTTAGAGTCATACTTGGTGTTGGTGCAAAAATCCGTCTTCGCCGGAGGTCGTCGGAGTCGAGGCCGCTGAGGCACCGTCGGGGACCTGCAAAACGAAGTTCCATCCGAAATCGGTGGGGGGGGTGGCTCCGACAGGATCCTCCGACGGTCAAGTTAGTTTTTGGCCAACAGTAATGGAGCGCTCGGAATGAGTTCCGGAGCTTAGAGATGAGGAGGAGAGTTTGGAGATCAGAGAGCTTAGCCTTAGCGTGTCGGGAGGGTCCTTTATATAGTGGAGCTTGATGGTGACAACTGCAGTCGCGTGCTGGCGGGCCGCTCGAGGTTCGGCGGAGTCAGTCTCACGGGATGGTGCCATGTGCGGCAGATTGAGGGTGACAGCCATCGCCGCCTGATAGTGGGTCGCTATCGCCTGCGGTGGACTGACTGATGGTGATGGTTGCAGAGCTTGCCGAATGAAGGGTTGAAGGCCTTCGTCGTGTGCCCATTTCGGAGGAGTTCGGACTCCTGAAGAGGAAGATAGGAGGGAGTTCGGCTCCCATAGGCATCTGGCTGGAGGTATGCAGCTAAGGCTCGTCCGCTGAAGAGTTTGGCTGCTGAGAATCCGAAGCTCGGCCGTTTGGAGGTTCGGCCGGCTGTTGGACTTCGACTGAGGCTTGGACACTTGAGAGTTCGGTAGGAGCTCGGTCGGCCGAAGTTCGATGAGGGCGACCGCTGAGGAGTTCGATCGAGTGACGACTGCTGAGGAGTTGGGCTCCTGAGTGACGACCGCTTGGGGATTCCGCTAAAGTCCGTCCGCTGAGAAGTTCGGCCGCTGAGAGGACTTCATTGCAGCTCGGCCGCTTGGAGTCGGTCTGAAGGAGTTCGGCCGTGGGGAATCCGAAGGAGTTCGGCCGCTTGGAGTCGGTCCAAAGGAGTTCAGCCGTGGGGAGTTCGAAGGAGTTCGGTCTCAACGCTGGGAGTCCGGAAGAAGCTCAGGAGCTGATCAGTTCGGCCTGTTGGAAGAAGCTCGATCGCTGGGAGTTCGGCTGAAGCCCGTCTGTCGAAGCTCTTCCGCGGCTACTGGTTATATTATGCTGAGTGTCGGGCTGGGCTTCGGCAGGAGCGGGATTTATCCCCAACAGCAGCCCCCCCCACTCCCGAGTTCAAAAATTGAAGGAAGGGAGTACCAAAATAGGCGACTGCCGAAGTCTTCTTTCAGGCTCCGCGTTTGTTGCAGCTGAAGCTCGGGGGAGGTCTCATCTCCAGCCAATGTTGATGCTGAAGTTGAGGCTGAGGCTTGGGGGAGACCTCATCTCCAAGTCGATGTTTGGAGTTGGAAATGGAACTCGTTTCCAGCTAAAGTCGATGAAGCTGATGTTGAAGCCGAAGTAAATCTCGCCCTCTTGCGGTCGAGGTCGGAGTTGAGCTCCTCGGGAGGCGACATTGTCTTCATCAGCTGAAGTTGACTCGAGGGAGACCTCCTCTCCTGCAGCCGAGGTTGAAGTGCGCGCTCGGAGGAGATCTTATCTCCTGTAGTCGAGGTTTCCTCGGGGGAGATCTTATCTCCTACGGCTGAGGTCGAAGTGTGCGCTCGGGGGAGATCTTATCTCCTACAGTCGAGCTTCACTCGGGAGAGATCTTATCTCCTGCAGCCGAGGTTGGTGCTCGCGTTAGGACGAGGTTCTCCTCCTGTTCCTAACCGAGGTTGTTCACGGTCGCTCGGGAGAGATCTTATCTCTAGCCGAGGTTGAAGTGCGCGCTCGGAGGAGATCTTATCTCTGCGGTCGAGCTTCACTCGGGGAGATCTTATCTCCTACAGCTGAGGTGAAACCGCGCGCTCGGGGGAGATCTTATCTCCTGCAGCCGAGCTTCACTCGGGGAGATCTTATCTCTGCAGCCGAGGTTTCTCGAGATCTTATCTCCTACGGTCGAGGTCGAAGTGCGTGCTCGGAGAAGATCTTATCTCCTACGGCCGAGCTTCCCTCGGGTGAGATCTTATCTCCTGCAGTCGAAGTGCACGCTCGGAGGAGATCTTATCTCCTGCGGCTGAGGTTGAAGTGCGCGCTCGGGGGAGATCTTATCTCCTGCGGGGGAGATCTTATCTCCTGCGGTCGAGGTTGAAGTGCGCGCTTGGGGGAGATCTTATCTCCTGCAGCCGAGCTTCCCTCGGGGGAGATCTTATCTCCTACGGCCGAGGTTGAAGTGCGCGCTCGGAGGAGATCTTATCTCCTGTGGCCGAAGTGCGCGCTCGGGGGAGATCTTATTTCCTGCAGTCGAGCTTCCCTCGGGGGAGATCTTATCTCCTGCAGCCGAAGTGCGCGCTCGGAGGAGATCTTATCTCCTACGGCCGAGCTTCCCTCGGGGGAGATCTTATCTTCTGCAGCCGAGGTTGAAGTGCGCGCTAGGGGGAGATCTTATCTCCTGCGGCCGAGATTGAAGTGCGCGCTCGGGGGAGATCTTATCTCCTCGGGGGAGATCTTATCTCCTACGGCCGAGGTTGAAGTGCGCGCTCGGGGGAGATCTTATCTCCTACAGCCGAGCTTCCTCGGGGAGATCTTATCTCTTCGGGAGATCTTATCTCCTACTCGAAGTTGAAGTGCGCGCTCGGAGAGATCTTATCTCCTGCGGCGAAGTGCGCGCTCGGGGGAGATCTTATCTCCTGCAGCCGAGCTTCCCTCGGGGAGATCTTATCTCCTGCAGCCGAAGTGCGCGCTCGAGGAGATCTTATCTCCTGCGGTCGAGCTTTCCTCGGGGGAGATCTTATCTCCTACGGCCGAGGTTGTGCGCGCTCGGGGGAGATCTTATCTCCTACGGTCGAGCTTCCCTCGGGGGAGATCTTATCTCCTGCGGTCGAGGTTGAAGTGCGCGCTCGGGGGAGATCTTATCTCCTGCGGCCGAAGTGCGCGCTCGGGGGAGATCTTATCTTCCGCAGCGAGCTTCCCCTGGGGGAGATCTTATCTCCTGCAGCCGAAGTGCGCGCTCGGGGGAGATCTTATCTCCTACGGCCGAGCTTCCCTCGGAGGAGATCTTATCTCCTACGGCCGAGATTGAAGTGCGCGCTCGGAGGAGATCTTATCTCCTCCGGTCGAGCTTCACTCGGAGGAGATCTAATCTCCTACAGCCGAGGTTGGTGCTCGCGTTAGGATGAGGTTCTCCTCCTGTTCCTAATGCGGTGATTATTGACTGCTGCTTCCCTATCATCGCATAGTTTTCGCATCCAGAAGTAATATTATTCAGAGGGGAGAATTTTATCGAAGGGAAGTCGCGGACAACGCGTTCTCGTTTGAGGGGTCGATGGGGCGTTGTTCCTTGGAGCTCCCTCGGGCAGCAAGTTCCGTCCGGACGACCTCCTCTACCTCGCGCTGGCCTCCCCGATTCAGAGCAGACTTCGGCTGGTACGGTGTTGCTGGTAAATCCTACCAGCGGAGAATTTATCCGCTCCAAGTGGTCGTCGGGCAGGGATAATTTTTAAGAAGGCATCGTAGGATAATACATCGGCCGAACTTTCGTTATCTAGCAAAATGCAGCGTACATCGTAGTCAGCGATATTTAAGAAAATTACAACCACGTTACTGTGTGGAAATTGGATTCCCCGGCCGCCCTCCTCGGTGAAGGCCGTGGGCTCTGCGATCCTCTGCTTCTTCACTGCCCGAGATAGTGTTGATGACGCCAAGGGGCGGCCGACCTTCCTGGCTCTCCCTACCTGATGGTACCGCCCTTAGCCGCTCCCCTCGCTCTTCGGGCCGCCTTTGCAGGAATCAGCCGAGTCTACCTCGTCTGACGAGCTTTTCGATCTCGTCTCGGAGCTGGACGCACTCTTCGGTGTCGTGGCCGTGGTCGCGATGATAGCGGCAAAACTTGTTGGGGTCGCGTTTGCTGGGTCGAAAATGCATTTGGTCCGGCCTCGGAAGCTGTTCCCCGATTTCCATCAGCACTTGGGCCTTCGGAGTGTTGAGGGGGGCGTAGTTGCGGAACCTTTGTCGGGGAGAGCTTCGGCGCTGAGGAGAACCTCGGCGCGCTGTTCCTTCTGGGCTTCCCCACCTCGGGTTCCCTTGGAGAGTTCGGGTCCGCCAATGACCGGGAGGAGTCCGGGAGCGCCGTCGAGCTTTACTCCGCTTCTCTTCCTCGGTGGACCTGCTCGGCCCTTCAGCTCGCCGCTTGCCGTCGGCTTCGTCATCCCTGGCCTTGAAGGCCTCCTCTGCCCGGGCGTATCCTTCAGCCCGAGCAAGCAGCGAGCAAGCATATCCGCGAAATTCCTTGGATACTTCTTTTCCAGGGAGAACAACAAGTCGTTCTTCCGGAGGCCGCCCTTGAGGGCGGCCATGGCGACTGATGGGTCCAGGTTCCGGACTTCCAGCGCGGCAGCGTTAAATCGGGTGACATAAGCCCGGATGGGTTCCCCCTCCTCTTGCCTTGATGGCCATCAAGAAATCCAAACCTCGGCGGGGCCGTCTGCTACTGATGAAGTGGGCTGCGAACTGTTGACTCATCTAGTCAAACGATAAGATGGTACTCGGCTTGAGCGCCGAGTACCAATTCCTGACAGCTCCTTTAAGGGTAGAGGAGAAGGCCCGGCACAATATGGCATCCGGTATGCCGTGGAGCAGCATCGTCATCCGAAAGGCTTTCAAATGGTCGACCGGGTCGGTGGTCCCGTCGTAGCTCTCAAACTGTGGGAGTTTGAAGTTCGGCGGGACCGGCTCCTGCATAATTTTCTGCGAAAAAGGGGGGTCAGTGCAGACGTCGTTACCGTGTGAGGGGGAAACGTGATGAAGCTCTTCGATACGCCGGCTCTTCATCATCCCTGGCCTTGAAGGCCTCCTCTGCCCGGGAGTATCCTTCAGCTCGAGCAAGCATGTCCACGAAATTCCTTGGATACTTCTTTTTCAGGGAGAATAACAAGTCGTTCTTCCGGAGGCTGCCCTTGAGGGCGGCCATGGCGACTAATGGGTCTAGGTTCCGGACTTCCAATGCGGCAGCGTTAAACTGGGTGACATAAGCCCGGATGGGTTCCCCCTTCTTTTGCCTGATGGCCATCAAGGAATCCGAACCTCGATGGGGCCGCCTGCTACTGATGAAGTGGGCTGTGAACTGTTGACTCATCTGATCAAACGATAAGATGGTACTCAGCTTGAGCGCTGAGTATCAATTCCTGGCAGCTCCTTTAAGGGTAGAGGGGAAGGCCCGGCACAATATGGCATCTGGCACGCCATGGAGCAGCATCATCGTCCGAAAGGCTTCCAAATGGTCGACCGGGTCGGTGGTCCCGTCGTAGCTCTCAAACTGTGGGAGTTTAAAGTTTGGCGGGATCGGCTCCTGCATGATTTTTTACAAAAAAGGAGGGTCAGTGCAGACATCGTTACCGTGTGAGGGGGGAGCGTGACGAAGCTCTTCGATATGCCAGCTCATTTCTAAGAGCCTTTGATCTAGGAGATCTTCGCGATCTTTGATCCCCAAGGTCTTCTCGCAGTAAGGGTGCGAAGCCTCTCCCCGGGTCGAGCCGCGGATCCGAGCTGAGGCTCTTTCGCCGGTTGCCCTTCTCTTCCGGAGGGACTGGAGGTCGGGTAGCCCACATCGGTCGCCCCTGGACTGGGCCCCAGGGCTCTGGGGAATCCCGCGCCGATCTAGCGGGTGCCGGGGTCCGCGAATGCATGGCCTGCACCGCCTGCACCTGCTTCCGTCAAGATCACGGACCTGCTGGGTAAGCAGGTTGAACTGTTCCGCATCCACCGCGGCTACAGGAGTGAGCCCGGGTTGCCTGGGCCGGAGTGGGAGCAGACGGGACCCGAACGGGATCGGGCCGCGGAAGCCGCCGATCGCCGGGTTGAGGCTCTTCTGGGGGGCATTCCTTTTTGAAAAGGGATCCTGAAGCGGAAGAGAAGAGGTCCGGAGCGGAAGAGGAGATCGTCGCCGAGCACTCCTTTAAGAACAAGGGAACCTCGAAGGTTCAAGTCCCTTCTTCCAGCGCCAATCTGTTGGTGCAGAAATCCATCTTCGCCGGAGGTCGCCGGAGTCGAGGCCGCTGAGGTCGCCGCCGGGGACCTGCAAAATGAAGTCCCGTCCGGAACCGGTGGGGGGGTGGCTCCGGCAGGACCCTCCGACGGTCAAGTTAGTTTTCGGCCAACAGTAATGGAGTGCTCGGAATGAGTTCCGGAGCTTAGAGATGAGGAGGAGAGCTTAGAGAGTCGAGAGTTCAGAGAGCTTAGCCTTAGCGTGTCGGGAGGGTCCTTTATATAGTGGAGCTTGATGGTGACAACTGCAGCCGCGTGCTGGCGGGCCGCTCGAGGTTCGGCGGAGTCAGTCTCACGGGATGGTGCCGTGTGCGGCGGATTGAGGGTGACAGCCATCGCCGCCTGACAGTGGGTCGCTATCGCCTGCGGTGGACTGACTGATGGTGCGGCGGACTGACTGATGGTGATGGTTGCAGAGCTTGCCGAATGAAGGGTTGAAGGCCTTCGTCGTGTGCCCATTTCGGAGGAGTTCGGGCTCCTGAAGAGGAAGATAGGAGGGAGTTCGGCTCCCATAGGCGTCTGGCTGGAGGTATGCAGCTAAGGCTCGTCCGCTGAAGAGTTCGGCTGCTGAGAATCCGAAGCTCGGCCGTTTGGGGGTTCGGCCGGCTGTTGGACTTCGGCTGAGGCTTGGACACTTGAGAGTTCGGTAGGAGCTCGGTCGGCCGAAGTTCGATGAGGGCGACCGCTGAGGAGTTCGGCCGAGTGACGACTGCTGAGGAGTTCGGGCTCCTGAGTGACGACCGCTTGGGGATTCCGCTAAAGCCCGTCCACTGAGGAGTTCGGCCGCTAAGAGGACTTCATTGCAGCTCGGCCGCTTGGAGTCGGTCCGAAGAAGTTCGGCCGTGGGGAGTCCGAAGGAGTTCGGCCGCTTGGAGTCGGTCCAAAGGAGTTCGGCCGTGGGGAGTCCGAAGGAGTTCGGCCGCTCAGGAAGTTCGGTCTCAATGCTGGGAGTCCGAAAGAAGCTCGGGAGCTGACCAGTTCGGCCTGCTGGAAGAAGCTCGACCGTTGGAAGTTCGGCTGAAGCCCGTCTGCCGAAGCTCTTCCGCGGCTACTGGTTACATTATGCTGAGCGTCGGACCGGGCTTCGGCAGGAGCGGGATTTATCCCCAACACTTGGATTAGAGGCTGCTTCTAGATAATGGGTGCTGCGAAAAAGAGATGGCTTCTATACCATCTCAATACCGATGCCGATCCAAGATCATAGATAAGTTACTTTTATTTTTTTTATTTTTAAATTTTATGTATTTAACTTCTAAACTTTTAATTAATATAAATTTTAATTTTTAGCTATCTAAATTTATGCTTTTTATTTTTAATTATAATTTAAATTTTTATTTTTTATTTTAATTACTCTTTATTTTATTGCAAGTAGACGCTAAGATCTAGCCAGTAGATTTTAGTACCAAATTTAATTTTCTATATTATTTATTTTAATTTCTATTTTTTGACTTCAATTCTTTTTTTTAAATCTTTTCTTTTCTTTTTTTTTCTAAAAGTCAAAGATTTCAAAATCAAAATACTGTCTTCTTTGTGGATTCGACCCGACTTACTGTTTATTATCTATTTTTAATTATTTTAAGAAATCAGATTAAACTGATAAACACGATGTCTTAATGACAACATCATGCTCTTATCAATCTCCATCATTGAATACTGACCTCTGGACCGATAAAGCCCTGAAGGGCATGAATGGAGATAAGAATCTTCCTATCAATATAAAATACCGATCTTTAAATCGAGGTTATCTTAATGTTCTATCAAATACCAATCTCTAGATTGAGGTTATCTTGAAGTTCTATCAAATATCGATCTTTGGATCAAGGTTATCTTGAAGTTCTATCAAATATTGATCCTCAAATTGAGGTTATCTTGAACTTCTATCAAATATCAATTTTTGGATCGAGATCATCTTGAAATTTTATCAAATATCGATCTCTAGATACAGATCATCCTGAAGTTCTATCAAATACTGATATCTAAATCAAGGTTATTTTGGATTTCCATGAAACACCCAGAAAAAAGAAACAAGAAAGCAATCAATCGGGCTCCTATTGGATGAAAGAAAAAATGAAGCTGTTAATTCCAAATTTAAGTAGAGGTACTTCTAAACTTCTACCCAATTTTAATTAAAGTTCGACTCCTAGATGAAGAATGCGATTCCATGCATACATTTGCTCAGACAATCTACAGCGTGATCCTCCTAAGGTCAGCTGAAACAAGCTTAATTAAAAGTTAATTGTTATCTGTGATACATGACTTAGAAAAATTTTTGAATGAAAATCATTGTACCCCACATTAGGTTACATTAGACAGAAAATATCTGACATCACACACACAAACAGCCATGAAAAAAAAATTTCATTACTTTGGAAATATTCTTACAAAAGGCCCAAAATGGGCTGATACAAAAGATAAGTAAACAAAAAGAAAGAAAAAAGAAAGACTTCAAAAATCAGGCATCTGCTTGAGAAGCTTTTACAGGAGCAACCGCCTGGTCGTCTTCCATTGATATGACCTCAATAGTTGGGGCCATGGCAAGAGTTGGGACTTCGATGAGAGTTGAGATCTCTGCAGGAGCTGGAGCCTCAACACGAGGAGAGAGTTGCTTAGGAACCACCTCAGGGGTAGGTTGAGATGTATCTGTAGGAGGAGCCATGTTCGGTGCTGGCTAAGCGACTGCCTCCAACACCAGTGTGAGATCGACCTCCTAGGTAACACTGCTCAAGTCCAAATTGGAAAAGAATTTTTCAATCAGACTCTTGTAGCTATTAAACTCGCAATCAAAGGCCTCTTTCGAAGCCTCTGTAATCTCCTCCTAAAAAGCTTTAGAGGATTTGTAGTCCTCCACAGCTTCAGTAGCAGTGGCCTTCAAGTGCTCTATGTCCCTCTGATATATCAGGAGGGTCTTGTCTCGAGTAGCCACCATCTTGTCTCGGAAGGATACCATTTCCTCCAACTCCTTCACCATAGCCTCCAGCTCAGGAATCTTGGAGACCTCTTGTTGTAGCTCCAGTAGTCTCTCCTATCCTTCATTGATCTTTTTTTGGTGGTCCATCAAGGCTTTATTATTCTCTTTTATTATGGCCAACTTCTCCTAGAGCTGCTTCTTCAACTCCTTAAAGACCTTGGCCTCTTTTTCGGCTTTCTCCTCTGCTGCCTTCTAGCAGTCTTTCACTGACTACAACATCTCTTTCATAGATTTCTTATTTTCAATGAGCCACACCATATGCTCAGTGAACAGTCTAAAGTATACGGTAGACTAACAAAATAAAAGAAAAGAATAATATCATCTCGATAAAAAATCGATGTCAAGAAAAATGAGAGAAAAAGAGAGAGAAATTCTTATATCTAAAATGCTACTAAAGTCGAAGTTGACTAGCTCTTTCAGCCCAAGATCTCTCCTGCAGAAGTTCATATCCCGCTGTGGCATCACAGCATACAGTAGGTCCCTGTCGAGTGTTGCCATATCTTGCAGGGAAGCTTGGACAAGATCAATCTTATTGGTGGAGGTTGACAGTGGGTCAACCTCGAAAATCTTCAACCCTCTAGAGGGTCAAGCTTAGCGAATATGTGCTGAGATCGATGCAGTTGATGGACTACACCTCGATGGTGTAGTACTTGAGCCTAACCTCAAGCGAGTCACTGGCTCCTTGAGAGGCGGACAAACCACCTCGGCAAATGGCTGATGTCCCCAGGACATCGAAGATGACGTAGGAGAAGGAAGGGTGTTGATAGGCACTGCATTGATTACTAGAATTCTTAAGGCGGAAGTTAGGGCAGATCAGGGGGATGCCAAGACAGAGATGGCAATATCCTTCTCATTTTTTCTCTTCGTCGAAGGAAGGCTAGAAGCCTCCAACTTCTTCTTTCTTTGCTTAGCCAGCCTCTTAGGGTCGAATCTCATGAGTGCTGCCACCACAAAAAAGGATGTGTTGATTAGAAAAATTACATACATGAAAATTTAAAGATAACCTAATGATAGACTCACCCTGGGGAGAGATATGGTTGATAGCGGGGTTGAACATTGATTGATCTGTTACTAGCTAGCTTGCTTGGGCACCTTCATACCATGCAGCTCTTCAAAGCTCTTTTTTTATCTCCAGGCAGAAATTGCTTATAGGAGTTTCAGTTTAGTCGAGATTTATGCGAACTGAGATGGAAACCCCAAGGGATGTTGGAAGAGATAAAAAAGAAACGACTTTTCTAATCGTGGATAGAGGAAGGAAGGAAAGAACCAAATTTACAATGAGGTCAGGGTGAGAAATACCACCAACTCTTTTTTGTTGGATGCTTTTCAGGATGAATAGTACCTTGAAGAGGAAAATCTAAAGTTCAATGACAGCAAAACTACAGTAGATGATGAAAACTAAGTTGATCCTAGTTGCATTGGAAGTGATTTGGATCGGATGCAACCTATAGAAATCTAAAACATTGCAAATAAAAGGATGTAAGAAAAAATGCAATCCGAATCAAAGTGCTTCATAATAGAAGGCCACACAACCTTCAGAAGGCTGTATGACACGATCACTCAAATTGGAGGCTATGAGTTTGAAGTTCTCAGGGATAAGATATTTCTTCCTAAGTTTCTCTAGATCGACATTGATCAGGATGGAAGGCTTAGTATCCGGGCCAAAAATAGTCCAGGAATCCTTTCATCAGAGATTCTGAAACATCAATGCTAAAAGTACTGGTCTCGATGGCTACCTGAGATGGATCACGTACCTCAAGCGCAAGGAGGGACTGGGTTCACCAGATATCCCAGTCATTTGAGATTGTCTTCCCACCCCTACCGCCGCTAAGAAAAATACTCTCTTGGAAAGACATAGATTGAAGGAAAGAAATAAAAGAACAAGAACGGCGAAGGAGGACTAGAGAAGAAGAACAATAAAGGAGAGAAAAATCCTAAGTAAAGGATACTCTAAACCTAAAAACAAGGAAAAAAAAACTACCAAGGAGGAAAGAGAACCTTCTTCTCTGGATCCAATGGCTCTCCTTAACTTCGATGATCATCAAAATAGTCTTCTTCTCCAACTACCTAGACACAAAGGAGCTTCGAAACCTCAGTGGCACATCTTCCGCACCAAAAGAGAAGTAGTAGAATGATAGTTAAAAGAGAAGTAGTAGAATGATAGTAGAAACAAACACCATCCTATATATATGGGGGAGCAATGGTCCAAATCAATCTGCCAACCATTTGATTCAATCTACTTGTCAGCAATCCAGAGAGAGTATAGAAAGATCATTTTAGCCAATCCTATTTTGATTAAGCCATGTAGATTAAATCCGCATTGTGGTTTAGCTGACTAATAAAAAAATAACACATGCCTCACGTAGCCTGGGTTATAATAGAGTAGCCAATGATGGTTTCGTACTTTTTAATGCTTTCTTAAATATCAAGTATGACAAATACGATGGAATTTCTCCAAATAAGATGGCATGTTGCTTCAAATCATTAAAATATTAATTTCGACAGCCTCACGGTGCAGTTCTTAGTGAGAAAAATTAATAGATATCTTTCGAAAAATAACTTTTCACACTCATCGTAGAAAATTTCACTCTAAGTCTTAAAAGTGGAGGGCAAGTATTGGTACAGACAATTATTGCTAGCTACTTGGCATCATCAAAAAGATTATCAATCCAGATAACTACTAAAAGATATGATGATGAACACCAGCTCCAGGTCAGCAAAACACCAATCTAAAAATCGGTGATAATACATTTGCCCAAGTATGGTATATTGCTCTAATAGTAGATCCAGATCGATAATATACCGACCATACCAGCCAGACCAGCAAATCATCATCCTCAATGATATCTAGAGTTACTATCAATTGAGATCCGTCTTCAAGTGACCTTAGATGGACCGCACAAAATGAGACTAGCAATTCACTGTCCTAAAAGTCAGTGGCTCGCCTTTGTCAGCAGTCTTTCCATCGTAGATCAGATTTACACTGATCTCAATGGCCACAGCCATTTCACACAAGATCGAGTTGGCACCGACCTTACAACGGTAATCTGGCCAAGCTGAGCACAAGATCGGGTTCACCTTATCCTTGCCATCAGCTCAATCATCTTGAGATCGGCAAAAAATCGACATCGATAGGCAAAATACTGCTCAGCTTTATCATTCCAAGATCGATCTAATACCGACCTCGCCATATCAGCAAGATTAGTAAAACACCGATCTAGACATGATCCAAACACCAATCACTCCCTAATCAAATTACGGCTTTCCTCTAACCATAATATAGCTAATTGCTACTTAGGCAAATGACCTACAACCGTTATCCAGCTAGTCATTCTGTTATAATAAACTAATAGCCTAACAAACTTTTCTTAAAGCCTAAGTAAACTCTTCTATAAATAGAGGGGCATGATACCCTTTCAGAGGTAAGTACAAGATTCACAAAGTTAATACTCTACTAAAATCTATTCTCAACTTTTTTATTGAAAAAAAATCGAATCATCATCTCTACTCAAATCCTCTCTTACTGCCTTCTTGCCTTTCATTTTTACTATCTGTTCTTGGGGTCTCAGTTGATTTAGATATTGGAGGATCCTAAATTGGAAGGTATCCCATCATTTTTTGAGACTTTTTTTGTAAGTTAGTCCATGATTTACGTTAACTCGATCCTAGATCAGCTTTCCAATATGAATTCTTCTCAATAATTTAAAGCCCTGGTGCAACACTCCTAAAAACAAATAGTAGTTCTTATTGGAAGTATTAAATATCCAGTGACATAGGAGATGACTGTGTTACCTAAAATACTCCTTAAAGCAAACAGTAGGAATGAAAAAGAAGTCAAAGGATGAAAGATTTTCTTCTATAATGTTAAATATTTTTTTTCATATAATCAATTAACCATGTTACGGTGCATATATTTATTACTATTATTATTATAATATATACATATAATTTTTAATTTTATTTATTTTATTTCTTAAAATATAAGATCAGATTTGCCTTTAGATTTAAATGGGATCTAATTTTTAAACTTGACCTAAGCCACAAGTCTTCGAAGAAATAGGAGAGGAGAAGAAAAATAAAACTTATATGATTTAGATTTTTTTGGTGAGGTTTGACCATGTCTGGGATGCATGAAATTAAGTTGGACTTATTTTTTATTGGCCCAAATTAAACCTAGAAGATATAGAGTAATATTTTGTGCACCATATGCGGTGTAATAAAATAGACGTGAGTGCACCGTGCTATCTGATTGGATCACATAGTCATCGCTTTACAACATACATTAAATGCCTACAGTTTTATTTTTTTATTTAAAATTTTAAATAATAAAAATATTTTTCTATTCTAAAAAATATTATAAGTTTTCGTAATCTATTATAACATCCTGAAGTCATATTATGACTTTCAGAAAATAAGATATCATAAAAGAAAAAAATATTTTTATTATTAAAAAATATAATATTCTATTTTTATGAGGTCATAATATGGTTTCAATATCATAATAGACTATAGAATATTATAACAAATCACAATAAATTATAATTTTTTAAAATAAAAAAATATTTTTATTATTTAAAATTTTAAATTAAAAAATAAAATTATATATATTTAATATATATTAGAAAGTGATGTTACATGATCTAATAAAATAGTATAATGTATTATTAACGTATCATATATGATGCATAAAATTTTTTTCAATGACATATTAGTCTGCTCGGGTGACTCCAAATTTACGTGACTCTAATTTTTGAATCAGACCAAATTTATGGGCCCTCAAACATGGATCTGACCGAGTCTACGTGGTCAGATCACGGGTGGTCCTGATCGACCCTAGCCTCAATTTACCGTAGTGGTGGTGCTGGCCCCACCGAAGCCGTCGGCGGTTTCTACGAATCTGCGCTTGGAAGCCTCTAGAATCTATATTCCCTTGAACATTACGCCCACCTTTTAACCCTTCCTCACCGTTGGATTTGGTTTAGAAATAGGTTGAGGGCCGGCGACACGGACAGGGAAGACGAAGAAGAGCGGGGATAGCAGAAGAGATGGCGGTGAGCGTAGAGATACCGAGGGAGTACGGATACGTGGTGTTGGTAGTGGTTATTTACACCTTTCTCAACTTATGGATGAGCTTCCAAGTCGGCAAGGCCCGGAAGAAGTAATATCTCTCACATTTTTGGAATTCCCGACTCAACACCGACAAAACAATCCTCTAATATTTATGCGTAATTAGTTTTGATTGATGCTGCTATTCGGCTCCCTTCAGGTACAAGGTGTCTTATCCCAACCTCTATGCGATTGAATCCGAGAACAAGGATGCCAAGCTCTTCAACTGCGTCCAGGTCTCTACACATCTCCTTCTCTTGCTAGCTTTTAATGTGAAAATTGATCCGACTTTGGGTTGTTTGGCAGAGGGGGCATCAGAACTCGCTGGAGGCGATGCCGGTGTTCTTCGTGACGCTGTTGGTTGGCGGGTTTCAGCACCCTATAATCTCTGCTGGGCTGGGCGTCCTTTATGCGGTCGCCCGATTCTTCTATTTCAAGGGTTATTCCACCGGAGTCCCAGATAATCGTCTCAAGATTGGGTATGTGGATTTAACCTGCCCTGTCCGTTCCTTTCTTTCGCGCTGTCATTCGATTTTAGCGTGTTTTCGTTTTCTCATTATATTGGGTTCTGTTCTCAGGGGATTTAACTTCTTGGCGCTATTCGGGCTCATAATCTGCACCGCTTCGTTTGGAATCCATCTGCTCATCCGAGAAGTGCTGTGACGTGGGTGAGATAGATTTGGTCTGTGCTTTGGTTCGCTTTGGCTTGTGTTCATGACCTCACCATGGTCGAAAATAATAGAGGTTTGGCTAAACTAGAGGTCCTGCAATCGGTTTTAAAGTTTTAGAGGACTGTAGGTTTCTTTGGCTTTGCTTTCTGCGCACTGAATTTGTGTTTCAAAATAAATTGCGGCCTTCCATAAGAGCAGATCATTCAGAGTAAAAAAAAATTATTGGCATTCCTTGCACATCTATTTATTTATTTCATGTTAAAATGGATGGATACCGATGGCGAAAATCAAACCGAAAGTGTATCCAGAGTTTTACATGGTGGGCTAAAGCTTGTGATGCCGGCCACTGTTAACTTTTTGTCAGGGGCCCGACTTGTGTTCGATCTTTTGTTGCTGAGAAGACTTGCTTGTGTTCGGCCTCTCATGCTTGGCCTTTTATTCGTACTACGGTTAGCTGCGTTCTCTATGTTCTTTTCCTTTTTGGAGAAGCTTGGCATACTGATTCCAGATTTTCTACATGGTCGATTAGGGAGGATGGTTTTCTTTTCGTCCTCTATTTGTTCGTCTGACGGTAGCTTAACAATGCTCGTGAAAGCATATTTTCATGGACGATGGGTCCTGGATGATTACTCAAAACAAAGACAATAAGCCCTGGATGTGAGCGCATCAAGCAACCTTTAAAAAGATCGATTGGCGTACCAACATACGCTTCTTGTACCCTACCGTATACCAGTTTGATAGCAGTACCATATGGTACTGATTCTTACTGCATTCTCTGGTATCAAGGTTGGCTCTGCAATGAATAAAGGTCTAATAGACTGCATCTGAAATTCTGACGTTGTTCTGACCCAAGTCTAAAATATTCCTTTGTTACGGTAGGAGCCTTTTGAAGATAGCTTGTAGGTGCTTTATTAGTTTTCCAGAGTGATGGATAAAACGTTAAATAAATTGTAAGTTGCTAAACCCTGAGAAAAGCTTTACCCAATACATTCCAGTCATACGTTTGTACGTTCCCAATCTCCTGGGTTCAAAAGTCTGTTAGGCCGTGGCTCTAGGCAGCGGAAGCACTTTTTGTTGAGGGCAAATTTCATACGTGGACACCTGCAGTCACGGAAGAACGGATTAGTGTCTTCTATTCCTAGCGGGCTAATTCTTGCTAGGATAACAGAAAAAAGTAAGAAACTTACTGCGGACAAGCCCAATCCCCTGATTTCAGTTCAGCACCACTTCAGTCTACCGTCTTGGACCCGCATTTCAAGGCAACGCACGGTTCGGGCGAAGTTAAGAAAATTGCAACTGCAACAAAGATATGCCTCAGAATTTAGATTCAAAAACTCCCAAAAAGGAAAAAATGTCAAACAAATTGATCTATTCATGGAGACAACTTTAAAGTCCAGCATTGATGGAAAAACAAATGAACAATGGATATATCTTCAGATGACGATGAGTCGTTCACTGCTTTCAGATCTTTGCACATTCAAAATTTCAGTAGAAATGAAAAACAAAAATACGATTCCACAGTGGCCAGTATGGTCCCGAGATGAAGGAATAAGGAAACCAATTTAACGAGCTACATCGAACATATCTACTGCTGAAAAGTGATGCTGCAGGGTTGTCACGAACAAAGCAACATAGCCATAAAATAACTAACAAAAATGGGAATATATAATCATAAGCCCAGCGGTCATACCTGGCCTCTCCTTGGAGGAGGTTGCGTTTGTCTTGGGAAGTGGGGATTTAGAGCTAGGATATGGGTAATTTACCTTGGATGGTTCTTCCCTCCAAGTTAAATTACCCAAGTCTAAATCCCCTACAAGGTAAATGACTAACAAGCCCCTCTTTGCAATTTCGCGTTTCTTCAATATGAACAGCCACAAGAGATTCTAATAAGTTATGTTAAAAGGGATCCCTTCACATAACCTCCATTCTGGGGACTCTCGTTCCCCTTTTGTAACCATGTTAGACAATGGACCCTCTCATCACTATCATGACTTCCTCTTGCCTTCACCTTGCATAATCTCCCTCATTTTTCCATTACATTTTCCTCCATTGCTGCAGATCATACACTTTCTCAAATGTGACAATAATTTACTCTTCCCATGTTAATTAACCATCCACTTCAGACCTCAGCATGAGCTGAATTCTTGCAGTCTAACAAATAGACAAATATTTCTGCCACACATGATGAAGCGTTTTTTTTTTGCATGCAGGGTGGGGGTAAATGAGCCTATATGTTCACTATAATAGAGAGCAGAATTCAAAACTTTATCATCAGAGAAATACATGTGGTCTATAATTGCTAAAACAGAGCAACCTAAAGATTCCTATATAAGCTACAGGCCCAGATAGCCAGAAAACTGACTTATATGCCCTTAGGATAAAAATCATCTGCATCACCAACTAATATCTCTGCATCTTGGTTATGCACCATTTATATTCCACTAACTACATAATACAGGCCCAGATGGACATAGACAGTAAGAATGATAAAAAAATACAGCATCGGCCATGAAAAGAAATAATAGAAACAAAAGTATTTTCCAGAAAAGGCTGCTTCTAACAAATTATGCTTAAATGACTAAACATGCACATGTTATAGAGGAAACTTAAAGCACTCTAAGAATATTGATGCAACAAATGACCAATGCTCAACCTCATGGTAGATGGTTACATGGTACAATTCTAAATGTTCAACAAAGATGACAATGAAAGCTTAAAGCAGATACCAGCAGAAAATTTAAAAAAAAAACATATACCAAGGGACAATAAGCAACACCCAAGCCTCACCCAACCTTTATGAGAGCCAAGCCTTCATCATCGAAGAAGCTTCTTGAGTGAAACAATGTTCAAGCAACAAACTTCATATCATTTTAAGACTTCAACAAAAAATTACCAAGGGACAATAAGCAACACCCAAACTTCAGTCAACTTTTATGAGAGTTGAGTCTTCTTCATAAGCGAAGAACCTTCTTGAGCATACTGGCATTCAAACAACAAACTGTATATTGTTTTAAGACTTGCAGAAGAGACTAAATTATGTTGGTTGATTTCTAATTAATCAACACTTCCAAAAAAGATGGTGAATGTAAGCCCGCGCATGGCATTACTCTATAAAAAGTTATTTTATGGCTTAAAAGATAAAATATCCTTGAAAAAAAAAAATAATCATGCTGTTCGGAAATCTTGTAATGTCGTTCAACTTCTACGATCCAAAAAAGATGGATAGGTTCCAATCCATGATGACAAGTCCAAATCCCAAGTCCAAGAAAGACCAGATACAAGCATAGATTACAATATACAAGAAACAAGGGAGGTAAACCATATAATATTTTTTTAATCCTCCTGACCATAGCTTTAACCACATATGTAATCCATAACGACTGGAACCCCAACAAACCAAACAAAATCTAGGCAACCAATGTGATTCATTTTATACTTATCCTAGCTGAACTTATTATAAAGAAGCACATAAAAGATAATTGTACCCTGATTACATGATGGCAATTTCAGGCTATCATGAATTAGTATAAGCAGCTTGTGTGGTGCACCAACCACATCCACAAGATGTAGCTAATAAACATGACCCACAATCACATGTTATTAAGTTGAATGGCTGCCCCATATTAAAGAAATGGACATAGAAGGTAGAAGCTATAATTACATCCAGAAATAAAAAAAGCAATAAAATCAAGTACTAAACTTAGAAAGGACTCATCTAGCCTTATATCATGTCAGCTTCCCCCATGCTTCTGGTTATCTCATTCCTATACTTAGCTCAGTTATGCTTTAGTTTCTTAATTGATTCTTTCGTTATTACTGCAGGTTTGGAAGGAATGGATCAATAGTTGTGTCACAAGTTCAATAAGCTGCAAGAGCAGCTTCCAGCCAGACTCCCGATTATTCTCTTTAAAAGGAGGGTAGCCTCCTGAAAGCTTGACTGGATTTAGAGCATAGCTCAACAAAACATTAGATCTACGGTCTGGCTCCTTCCTCTTCCTTCTAGATTATGTATGCTTTATCACAAGATATTTGTAGATTGGAAGCATTACATACCTGTAATTACAGGAGTCTTAAATTGAATTAGGGCCATCAAACAACTATGGATGGATGGTGAAGGTTGATGTCATTTTCTTTATACCTCTACATTAAAGAGCAGACTTTCTGTTTTGTTTTTGTTGGTGCATAATCTGATCGACGCCGGACCGAGCTGGAGTGGAGGAAGAAGAGGTCGCCGTCGGTGACCTGCAAAATAAAATTCTATTCGGAGTCGGTGGTTGTGGCTTCGGTAGGATCCTCCGACGATCAAGTCAGCTCTACTGGCCAACAAAAATGGAGTGCTCAGGAAAGAGTTCAGCAAAGTTTCGGAAAGAAGAAGAGAGTTTAGAAAAAACGTATCTGAAGGATCCCTTTTATAGATGGAGCTCGGAGCAGACTGATAGTGACAGTCGTAGCCGTCCAGTAGCTGGCCGCTAGGGGTCGCGTAGGGTTTGTCATGGAGAAGAGCGCCGCCTGTAGCAGATTGATAGTAACAGCCATAGCTGTCCGATAGCTGGCCGCTCGAGGCCGCATGAGAGGAGCGCCGCCTGCAGCAGACTGATAGTGACAGCCGTAGCCGTCCGATACTGAGCCGCTCGGGGCCACGTGGAGGGGTGAAGAGCTTTGTCGTATGTCAATTCCAGAGGAGTTTGGACTCCTAAAGAGAATACAGCTAGAGGGGATCATCCGGAAGGAATGCTACTTGAAATCTTGAAGTAATCCACTAGAGGAATCCGAATGAAGTTCGACTGATGGAGAAGTCCAGAAGAAGTCCGACTGGTGGAGAAACTCGACTGAAGGAGTTCAACTGATTGAGAAGTTCGACTGAAGGAGAAGTCCGAAAGGAGTTCGACTTCTGAAAGAATTCGGCTGAATGAGAAGTCCGGAGGGGATTCGACTCCTAGAGGAATTCGACTGAAGAAGAAATCCGAAAGGAGTTCGGCTCCTGGAGGAATCCGACTGAAGGAGAAGTCTGAAGGAGATTCGGCTCCTAAAGGAATCCGATTGAAAGAGAAGTCTGGCTCCTGGAGGAATCCAATTGAAGGAAAAGTCCGAAAGGAGTTCGGCTCCTGAAGGAATTTGATTGAAGGAGAAATCCAGAAGGAGTTCGACCGCTGAAGGAGTTTGGCTGGGGTACGACCGCTAGAGGAGTTCAGCCGCTAGAGGAGTTCGGCTGGGGTTCGACCGCTGGAAGGAGAATTCTTGATCGAAGCTCTTTCGTGATTATCAGTTGCATTAGGCTAAGCATCAGGTTGGACTTCGGCAGGAGCGAGATTTATCCCCAACAATAGTCCCCCCACTTTCGAGTTCGAAATTCGAAGAAAGAGAGTACAAAAAAGACGACTGTCGAAGTCCTTTTCTGGACCTTGCACCTGTTAAGGTTGAAACTCGGGGGAGATCTTATCTCCTGCCGAGGTTGAACGAGATCTTATCTCCTGTTGAGGTTAAAGCTCTTGGAAGCTCGGAAAAGATCTTATCTCCAATCGAGATTGAAGGAGATCTTATCACCTGTTGACGTTGAAGCTCGGGGAAGATCTTATCTCCAGCCGAGGTTGAAGAAGATCTTATCTCCTATTGAGGTTGACGTTGAAGCTCGGAGGAGATCTTATCTTCAGTCGAGGTTGAAGAAGATCTTATCTCCTGTTGAGGTTGACGTTGAAGCTCGGAGGAGATCTTATCTCCAGCCGAGGTTGAAGGAGATCTTATCTCCTATTGACGTTGGAGCTCGGGGGAGATCTTATCTCCAGCCAAGATTGAAGGAGATCTTATCTCCTGTTGACGTTGAAGCTCGGAGGAGATCTTATCTCCGGCCGAGGTTGAAAAAGATCTTATCTCTTGTTAAGGTTGACGTTGAAGCTCGGAAAAGATCTTATCTCCAGCCAAGGTTGAAGGAGATCTTATCTTCTTTTGACGTTGAAGTTCGAGGGAGATCTTATCTCCAGCTGAGATTAAAAGAGATCTTATCTCCTGTTGACGTTGACGTTAAAGCTCGGGGGAGATCTTATCTCCAACCGAGGTTGAAGAAAATCTTATCTCCTTTTGACGTTGAAGCTCGGGGGAGATCTTATCTCCAGCCGAGGTTTAAGAAAATCTTATCTCCTGTTGACGTTGACGTTGAAGCTCGGGGAAGATCTTATCTCTAGCCGAGGTTGAAGGGCATCTTATCTCTTGTTGATGTTGAAGCTCGGAGGAGATCTTATCTCCAGCCGAGGTTGAAGGAGATCTTATCTTCTGTTGACGTTGACATTGAAGCTCGAAGAAGATCTTGTCTCCAGCCGAGATTGAAGGAGCCGTTGTGAGGGCCTCTGTCCTCATCTTGTCTAAAATGAATGAGGCCTTCGACTTACTCATGTTAGGATGAAGTTCTCCTCCTGTTCCTAACAAGACCACTATTGATTGCTTTTTTTCTATCATCACATAGTTTTTGCACCAAGAAACAATAATATTGAAATGAAGGAGTTTTGTTAAAAAAAAATTACTGATAGTACATCCTCGGATTTTCTAAATTCTAAGGTCATGGGAGCATTGTTCCTCCGAGTTCCTTCTAGCAATAAGTTTCGGACCGAATGATCTCCTCTATTTCATACTAGCCTTCCCAATTTGAGGCAAGCTTTCCCTGACTTTGAGGCTGAGAGATGGTGGCTCGCCGAAGCACTAAGTCTCGCAGAGATAGTGTTGATGATGCCAAGAGGCGGCCAATCTTATTGTTATTCCTCTTTCATTGGTAGTTCTGGCTGCGGCAGCACTCTTGGCTGATCTTCTCTCACTTTGGGCCGGCGTCTGAGGAATCGACCCAGCCAGCCTCTTCTGATGAGCTCCTCGATTTCGTCTTAGAGCTGAATACATTCTTCAGTATCGTGGCCGTGATCACGATGGTAGAGACAATACTTGCTTCGATTACGCTTGTTTGGGAGAGATCGTAATTCTTCTGGTCTTGGTAGCTGATTCTTAATTTCCATCAGAACTTGAGTTTTAGGAGCATTAAGGAGGGCATAGTTGTGGAACCTTCCGGAGGAAGAACTTCGTGTCCTTCTGTCGGGGCTTCTTTGATGACGAGCTCGAGGAGTTCGGGCTCACTTGCGCTCGGGGAGAGTCCGTGAGCGCGGTCGAATTTCATTCGGCTCTCCATCAGCGGCGGATCTATTAGACTCGCCCGCCTACTGCTCTTCTGTGGCTCCTCATCCTTCAAGTTGAAGACTTCTTCTACTCAGACATATCCCTCAGCCCAAGCTAGCAAATCGGCAAAGTCTCTGAGGTACTTCTTTTTCAGAGAGAACAACAAATCATTCTTCTGAAGGCCGCCCTTGAGTGCGGCCATTGCAACAGACTGGTCCAGATTTCGGACCTCCAATACAGCAGCATTAAACCGGATGACATAAGCCCGGATAGATTCTTCCTCCTTTTGCTTGATATTCATCAGAAAATCTGAACCTCGGTGGGGACGCCGGCTGCTAACAAAATGAGCCACAAACTGATGGCTCATCTGATCAAAGAAGAAGATCGTACCCAGCTTCAACGCTAAGTACCAGTTTCTTGCTGCTTCTTTTAAGGTAGATGGGAAGGCTCGATATAAGATGGCGTCTGGTGCACCATGGAGCAGCATCATGGTCCGGAAGGCTTTCAGATGATCGACCGAATCAGAGGTTCCATAGTAGCTTTCAAATTGGGAGAGCTTGAAGTTTGGCAGAACGTACTCTTGCATAATTCGGAGAGAAAAAGGGGGATCGGTGCAGACGTGGTCATGGTGAACCGGGGCAACGCGGCGGAGTCCCTCAATCCGTCGGTCCATCTTTCGCAGTTTCTAATCGAGGACATCATCTCGATCGCAGATCTTGGAAGGCTTTTGACTGTGGATAGGGAAGGTCCCTTTCGGAAAAGAATCATGATCCGAGTAAGGATCCTCTGCTCTCTGTTTTTTCTTCACAGGAGCGACGGGTATGCTAGCCCAAGTACTCCTCCTTGAAACCGATTCCTAACATTCCGACAGCGGATTTTCTGGCGGAACCGCCGTCGGAGGCTGCCACATGGCCTGCACCATTTTGGTGAGGCCCTGAACCCTCTACATCAGCAGGTTAAACTGCTTCGAATCTACCATGGCCATCGGTGGAGGAGGTTGAAGCGCCGGCGATGGAACAGGGACAGATGGATCTAGCCCAAATAGCGGTAGATCTTCGAGTAGTCACCTTCTTTGGAGGCATTTCTTGGGATTAAGGGAGAGGATGAAGATGAACCTTGAAGAAGAAGATCCACAGGATCGATCGAGCACTCCTTTAAGAATAAGGATACCTCGGAAACAGAGGGCCCTTCTTCTAGCATCAATCCTGTTGGTGCAGAATCTGATCAACGCCGAACCGAGCTGGAGTGGAGGAAGAAGAGGTCACCACTGGTGATCTGCAAAATAAAGTCCCGTCCGGAGTCGGTGGTGGTGCTCCGGTAGGACCCTCCAACGATCAAATCAACTCTACTGGCCAACAAAATTGTAGTGCTCAAAAAAGAGTTCAGTAGAGTTTCGAAAAGGAGAAGAGAGTTCAGAGAAAACGTATCTGGAGGATCCTTTTTATAGATGGAGTCCGGAGCAGACTGATAGTGACAGTCGTAGCCGTCCAGTAGCTGGCCGCTAGGGGCCACGTAGGATTTGTCATAGAGAGGGGCGCCGTCTGTAGCAGATTGATAGTGACAGTCGTAGCCGTCCGGTAGCTGACCTCTCGAGGCCGCATGAGAGGAGCACCATCCGACTAATAGTGACAGCCGTAGCCGTCGGTATTGAGCCGCTCAGGGCCACGTGGAGGGATGAAGAGCTTTATCGTATGTCAATTCCAAAAAAGTTCGGACTCCTAAAGAGAATACAGCTAGAGGGGATCATCCGGGAGGAATGCTACTTAAAATCTGGAAGTAATCCGCTGAGAGAATCTGGATGGAGTTCGACTGATGGAGAAGTCCAGAATGAGTCCAACTTGTGGAGAAGCTCGGTTGAAGGAGTTCGACTGGTGGAGAAATTCGGCTGAAGAAGAAATTCGGAAAAAGTTCGACTCCTGGAGGAATCTGATTGAAAGAGAAGTCCAGAGGAGGTTCGGCTCCTGGAGGAATCCAATTGAAGGAGAAGTCCGGAAGGAGTTCGGCTCCTGAAGGAATTTGACTGAAAGAGAAATCCGGAAGGAGTTCGGCCGCTGAAGGAGTTCGGCTGAGGTTCTACCGCTGGAAGAGTTCAGCCGCTAAAGGAGTTCGACTGAAATTCGGCCGCTGGAGAAAGAATTTTCGATCGAAGCTCTTCCATGATTATCAGTTGCATTAGATTAAGCATCAGACTGAACTTTGGCGGGAGCGGGGTTTATCCCCAACAGTTTTGCTCTAAAAGTTCATTATTTAAGTGACTTCTATTAAAAGCAGTAACATATTCAGCTTCTTTTTCAATACCAATCACTACTAAAAAGACACGTGAGTTTTGAATATAAGTTGATAAACTTACATCTTCTTCATCAAGTCGCAGGAAGGCCTGCAATCTTTTTGCTGAATTAACAGCTTCTGGAAACAGATTTGGACATCCACTTCCAAAATAGATCGGATACATTCTTTAGGCAGAGAATTGCAGAGTAAAAGCAATCAAAAACCATAGAAAAAGTACACATCCAGATGAACAGGAAGTTTAGAGATCATCCAAAGGTAAAGGAAGTATGATAGCCAAACAATATAACCAGGTTAAACTTATAGCAGATTGAGTTTGAATACAATATGCCTAATAAAGCCTCAAGTAAAAATGATCTAGAAAGATACATGAGCTGTAAATTGTAAACCCCGTAATATGTAGAACAGTGAAGGTCATAGTAGTGTAACTCTAAATATTCTCTGGCTGGTAAACATCTGATTTGGTCACTACAACACAATACATAATAAATTTGCAGCACCTTGGATGGAAAACACATTAATCTTATCGAACACCGAAAAAATAATTTTGATGGCAATGCTTATATGCAATATATCCAAGATATGATCAGGATACAACATGCACATAACATTATCAGTAAATGAACTTAAAATATACGACAAAGTTTGCATGCTTGTAAAATTTAAATATAGTGAACATGAGTTGCATTAAGAAATTAATTTCTTTCAAAAAGTATGATGGAATGTTTCTTTCAATGTAGACCCCATCGACTTGAGTTTTTTTCAAACATGCACTCATGTTGCAACACATAATGATATCACACATATCAAGGATGAATAATGCACTTATATAATGAAAATGGAGACATATGTGTTGGATTGAATCATCAATCTTTTGGGGGCATGAGCAATGATATATGCAGGTTAAGATGCAAAGGTTCAGATTCTTAAACACTGCATGTATGAATTTGTTACATGGATACAGACATAAGCAATACAACATGGACAATGTACTATCTTGTAGTGTACACACCATTTTAAAAAACAGAAGCAATATGCGTGTGGTCAGGTCACTGCATAGTGCATATGTGGTATGCAGGCGCATGCATACTGGTTCATATTTTTCTAAATATTTAAAAATAAATAAAATATAAAATATATAAATGGTTAAGAATTAGAAATAAATTTCAAAATTCAGAAAAATAATAATTAAGTATGCAAATTAAATGTTCTATGTTCTAACATAACATGTTAACTCAATAAAATGACAATATCATTCTATGAAGGATAGATCATGCTCCAACTTGCAACGAGTAAACTGTCAGTTGCGATGAAGCATTGTTAAAAGGCATAGTTTAAATTTTCAAAATACATCATAAATAAAAGCAACAAGATATATATCACAAGCAACTATGCAATAAGCAGCCACATAGACAAATACAACCCTGCTTTTGCAGCCGAGTGCACAAAGGGACCTCATATGGCCTGTGTGGTGCAGTTTAGGGACCACCTCCACATTAACAGCCATACATGCAGCTGCATAAGCCGCTTACATCAATACCGCAGCTAATATGCTATGAACCTACTATATTTAAGAAAGGACATTAAACACTACCAACTAAAGAGCCCATTCTTTGGTGGATAAATATCATAGGAAAGCTGGTCAACTTTTCTATTGACCAACTTACCCATGTTCTCATGCTTTTCAAAATGGATAAGTTAGTTTCCAATGGATAGCATTTATCCATAAAATGGAAAAAAAATCTTACCCAGAGGGTGGCTAAATCATTTTCCCATCAGTCATTAAAGTAGATATTTAATTTTATTCCTAAGATGCCCCATCCTTATTTCCAATGTCTCCATCATTCAATGCACAATAACTTAGTTATCCACTTTCTCCAAACCTAAAAAGCCTAAAGGATATTATGAAAAATATGGATAAAATTTAGCAACTTATCTAGGAAAGTAGTAATGCAAAAGAACATGGGTAACAAATTTCGAAACTACTTTCTCATGCATAAAAAAATATGGATAAATTATTTTCCTATATAAATGCTAGCTGGGAAATATTTACCTAGGAAAATATAGATTCCCATGTAAATTTCTTACCCATAGGAGAACGGACCCAAATGAGTAGAACAGGATACAAATTAGTTGAATTCAAATAACTGCATCCCCGGTCATGACATGTTGTCTAATGTACGATAAACCAGGACATCATCAAGTACAAAGGACCAGATTCAACAACAGCCTCTAGCACGCAATTTGCATCTTGAAGGAAAAATCAAACATTTGGAACAAGTTGTTAAAATTTCCCAATGTAATAGGGAACAAATCAACGTGAATGTATGCTCACCGGAAATGCAAGAAGGTCAGTAGGTTTCAAAGTATAAAAGAGTTATAACTGAATCTTAGACCAGCTTTCATTGTCTTTTAAGCTTACAAGTTCAAAATGTTGGTTATCTTTATATACTTTTCAACGGAAGTGCAGTGGGCACATTTTTCAGCCACTTATTATATATTACTAATTTCAAAGGCATGGACTTGTATTTTAGTCGGGTTATTGCCTTCTCATCTTCTTCCCTATCTCTTCACTAGTCTATCATACAATGCAATCAGAATTAAGTGCTAGAAAAAAAAAAACAAAAGAAAAACTGTATAAAACCGCATAATATTCTCTTGATCAACTAACTAACAAGCCTTCCCCTAATAACATCATTAAATCATTTTCCGGAGCTTCAACCAGGGAAAAGAAGCCGACCCAATTGTCACCATAGAACTCAGCATAAAATAAAAACTACGAGATCTCCACCATAACCAATAGTATGACCTGAACTACTGAGGCTAAAAACAAGGAGGAACCAACATTCCACCATCACATTAAAGATACCCGCGAACACATCATCCGCGAGCAATTAATCGACATAGTATGGGAATTATCTGAAGCCAAATATCTCATTCTTTGGACGAAGAACTAAAAAGAAGAGAAGAATTAACCTGAGAATCCCGAACCGCTCACGAGCAAATGCAAGCATTCTTCAAACTATACAGTTCCATCGTAGCATCAGCAGCAGTCGCGCTTCCGCCATCGCCCTCACCATCCTCGGCCGTGCTAGCTTAAGGGGCCCCGTTCAGGTAGCCCATGTGCTTCAGCTTCTCGACGGACCGCTCCCACTCGGGCCATGGGTCGGACGACGCGGCGGCGCCGGCAGGGGGGCGTCGACGGCAGCGGCGGCTACGTTGGGATCCGCGCGCGCCTGGGAGGAGGGCTGACAGAGACTGGTCGGAGGGTGGAGAGGGGAAGGAAGGAAAAACGGAGAGAGAGGCATCGGAGGAAATATGTGATTAGATCATAAGGAAGGGTGAGCAGGCATCGGAGGAACGGGCCATGTACGGGTTTTTGAGCGCGGGGTAGGGGTGAAAGTATCCCGTTTTTGCATCCGAATCAATCGGACACGAATAAAAATTTAAACATCCGACTTACTCATATTTATATTTATCAAAAATATATATATAAATATAGATAAATAATAAAATAAAATAGATACTATCTAATTCATATTCAAATATTTATTAATTTTTAAAAAATATAAAATTATATAAATATATTATAAATTTAATTTATTATTTATTTAATAATATTTTTTATTTTATAATTTTAAAATTTAATTATTTAAATTATATCATACTTTTGGTATTTAAATAATATTTATATCTATTTAAAATATATATAAACATGAAATATTTATATTTAAATAATATTTATATTTATATTTATATTCATCGGATAAAATATATTTGGATATGAATATCTGATATCCGATTTTGGGGGCAGGGCTTATGGTTTAGGATTTAGAAGCCTAAAGTTAGAATAATCTCATATTAAATATAATTTAATGTTTCAGCCATGTTGGGAAACGACAAACTGATCGGTGCATATGACTCATATCTCTCACCCCCATACAGTATTGTAATTTATTAACAATAAATACTTTGGCAGATAGATTGAGATTAAAATGCAGGCACGAAACCCCAACAAGTATCGATTCAGGTTAGAATGTAGACCCAATCTAACCCAATAAAATCCTTGGATGATGAGGATGCTTTCTGGGTTGAGTTGGACTTAATCAAATTATTTGCATCAGGCATTAGGTTATAATAACCATTTGGATCTTTTAAAATTAGTTAATTACTTCTTTGTTATTTACTTTTCAAGAACGCCATGTCGAACTGAGTTATGGTAGACTGCGTTAGGCCACGGGTCAAATAGCTCAGGTCAAGTTATGACAGTTGGCCTTTGGATCACTTCATCTTAAGAAGCATAGGCTTGGTTTCGGGTTAAATTGAGTACGAATCTACATTGCAAATGCTCTTGCTTCAAGTTATATCGATCAAAACATCACCGGCTTTTCCTGGACATGGATCCTATAATCCAATAACTAATTATCATCAGATCAGATTTAAGAAAACTTGAGAGGTGTTAGTGCAGTAGCATGATTTGTATGTTTTTCTTTTCTTTATATACAGTGATTTGTAAGAGGGAGGGCGGACCACAGCATAATTGTCAGATTGCTCCATGGTAATCTCGGTATCAAAATTAATGTGGATTTTGCACACAACCCAACCATCCCACCTTGGCACAACCACGTATGAACAAATCCACAGGCTGCTCGTTGCCAGAGCATCGGTGGGAAAGATTGGGACTTCAGTTTTCAAAGATCTCCTTAAATTAAGCAGAGACTATCCTATCACATGGAATCCCTTTTTATACTTATCATGAGAATGGCGGCCTGGCTGCTCGAACCTAATTTCTATCAGATCTTATGCGGTCAGCAAGTAACAAAGAAGAGGAGGGTGGATGTGAGTCCCCAACCAGATAAAACGGAGTCTTTTGCTCTCCCTCATTCCGCTCAGGAGGCGCTACGAAGGGGTCGAGCAAGCATAACTGAAGGTTTTGGCGCGGGAACCGGACCACCCTTTCCCATCCGCTTTCCCTTCTTGGTTGAGAGATGTCCTACAACAACTACAGAAAAATTAAATAAATTATTTAATTATTAATATATCTTAGGGGAACGGTAAATCGGTGTCGAGACCAAGCGTTGCCTCCCCGTCTCCGTGCTTGGCTTGATCAACAAAATGAAATGATGGAAAAATTAACACTTCCAAGAAGGCGGTAGGCGGTCCACAAGACCATAAGCACAGGCAATGACAAGATTCACCCCGACTTTGTTTTTCAACATAAATTCACCCTGGTTTCTGGAGCAAAACCTTTAATGAAAGCTGAAAAGAAAAACATGTAGCATCTACCTTAATTTGATCATACTTATTTCATAGAGCTGAAGGCGACAGAAATGAAGCTCTAATAAAACCTATAAAAAAAACATCCGGCATCTCCCTCAATTTGATCATACTTGTTTTACAGAACAGAACACGAAAGATATGGCAAGCTTCTTACCAAAATAAATAAAACCGGTGCTCGCGCTGCTGCTTTTATTTTATTTTATTATTTTAACCCAACCACACGTACTTCTTTTTTTTCTTTTTTTTTTTTTTTTCCCTCCCAAAATATAACCATGAGCCGCGCTGAGTAACTTTCACCATCTTGGGCCACTCACCCCTTCGAATCCTCGCCAGCCTTGTATTCTTTAAAGCATGTCATTTCCACAAAATAATTGGAATGTTAATAATTAAACCATCAGGATAATTACTTGAGCACAACTATATTACTTCAAGCGAGAGCAAGATTAATGATGCCAGCAACGACAATATTAAAGTCAATGACCGTTGGCGCTCCTCCTCCAAAGACCTGTCCTTGGAAGAGGTTCGGAATTCAAATCCTGGATAATTTGCTAACCTATTAAATCTATGAGGGCAATTAAAAGACAAGAACATACAACCACACCTGAAATAATGCATAATATACCCAGAAAACAAATGTCATGTAGAGAAATATCTACCAACCAACAAACTCTGAAACACGGCCCCCGACCCAACCCCACCCCTCCAACACCCAAAAAAAAAAAAAAAGGGGGTTAGCAACTTCCCATGCACAACTCTGGCTCAAGCAGCAGTCTAGTGGCAGAATATTACAAATCTCAATAATATTATAACTTCTTGAAAAAACAAACAACCAATGCCATCCCATGAGCTATGGATATCTCTGCTTGCAGTCAGTGTGTAGCCCCTCCCCCAATCATTCACTTCCAATACTTGGAGATGTTATAAAGGAATATTTACACATGAAGTTAAAGAAGGTTTTGGGAAAGGGACAATCAAGACCAATGCCTTCGTGATTGTGATTTTTTTTCTGCAATCCAACTAAATTAGCCATGAAATGAAGTTCTCAATTAACTGGCAGTTTATAATGATTTCATCGAAGCTTGCTGACTGCACAACAGGAAGATGATTTCAGAGTTTCTCTCCTGCATTAGTTGGGTACACCATCTGGCTGATGAGGTGGCACCACAGCATGCCGTCTTTGCCGTTCACGGAGGTAAAGGACAGCAAGGAGGCATGCAAAGAGGGTTAATATAGTTGCATTGCCTTC
Source organism: Cocos nucifera (assembly GCA_006176705.1). Classification (NCBI taxonomy): domain Eukaryota; kingdom Viridiplantae; phylum Streptophyta; class Magnoliopsida; order Arecales; family Arecaceae; genus Cocos; species Cocos nucifera. The sequence goes on from QRFJ01000054.1 coordinate 2,792,907, forward strand.
ATCCATGAGTACTTCCTCTACCCATGCTTCGACTCTTGGATAGACCTCAGGGAGTGAATCAATCAACTTAACCTGAAACACAATAAAAATTCCTGATAGCCTACAAGAACAGAGAATGGCCCTTGAATCACAAGATACGCCACTTCCTTTCCACAAAAAGAGGACCGCAAAGCTACCACAGATGCAGATCAGCAATGCTTTTTTGCACAAAAATATAATTAAACATGAAAGATTGAAAAGTATATAAGGGCATTTTATTTTAGTAAGTGAACAACTTTTTTGGTTCTAATAATATTTTCTAGTTCCCATTGAAAAGTGAAGCCAACCCCAACCATTAAACAAATGATTTAACCGCAGCACCAGAACGACTAAAAATATTCGTATACGTAACTACATAATGTGGCACTTTTCGAGCACGAATCCTGATTGATCCCTAATTTTCTGCCAGTGGCACAATATGACAGCTCAGAGTTGCATGGTTGAGTTGCATGTCTTTGATTCAATTATCTTGCTGAAAGCCGATGCAAACTAGGAATCTCTCAAGATTCACACACAACATGCAAATCTAAAGCCAACCTGAGCTTTACCTAACAGTGATAACAGAGACCCATTAAGATTTTCATTCCAATAAGAAATAGTTGGTCTACTGAAAAGTCCAAAACCCAACCAACAGTCCAGTTTCTTAGGTGAAAGACAGACCTAGCATCCTTTCCTTAAGTAGCCAAAAAAAGGACAATTATGTGGTACTACTTCTAAATCAAACCAAGAAACAAAGACACCTATATGTTAATAAAAACATAAGCTCCTAAGGGCTTTTTATAAAATCATATCCAGATGACCGATAGTATCAGCCATTGACTTAAGTAGCTACTTGCAGAGGAGGTTCAAAAGGTGCAACAAAAGAATTAACCTTACCAGGAAGCTGTCAGCATAGTTCTTTCGTATCCACAAGCTTGTAAGTGCCAACAAAACAGGCAACTTCGCTGCAGCATCAACCTCGACGGCCTGATCATAATACCTTTTTGCCAAATGAAGATCAAAAGGAAGTCCTTGTCCATGCTCATGCATGTATCCCAGATTGAACATAGCCTGAGCATTGGATTGTGACTGCGCATGCATGTACGCCTCTGCTGCACGTTCGTAGTCTCTCTCAGTGCCCTGCAACAACCAAAACAGAGAAATCAGAGATGAAAGTCCGCTGAATATCTGATAACAAATTAGTACCGTATCTATTGAATATCCCACTGTTCCACTGGGTTCTTCTGATTGTGGGACTGATTATTATAGTGCAAATCCTGTATTCAAAGATGGAATGAGTGCTCAGTCAACAAACAGCTTTTCAATGGATTTGGTATTGTTATCAGAAGAATCAGTTTTTCTTGGAAATGACAATAGTTTAGGGCTAAATAACAAACGGCAGGCTGCAGACATGGTTAGAAAATAGTAAAGTGAACTAGATGAAAATGGCCTCAAACCCAACCAAGCCAGGCCTGTCAGGGGTTACGTGCATGTCTAGAGCAAGCCATTAAGTGGCGATTACTGCTGAGTCTGGTCTGGACCTACTTCATTAAGCTTATGTCCCATCATATTACACTCTTTATGTATGAACTTAATCATTAAATCAAGCATGAGCTTAGCCCACAGCTAAACTACACTTCCAAGCCTGTGCCACGACAAGCCAAGAATCAGTACCCAATGCCCACTAACCACACCCACTGGCAGCCAAAATAAATATGAAATTTAATTATAAAATATTTACTATTCCTCAGCTAACCTGATCTAACCAACATGATTCTGGTATAAAGCCCATTCAAAAGATGATATATAGACAAGAAGCCTGTTTCACATTGTTAACTATGGACACCAGCGTTCATATTTATTTATTCAGCTGTAACATGGCTTTGGACCACGTAATTAGAAAGGCATTTAAGCACAGTTGTAATAATCACTTCGAAGCTAACAAGGCTAATGTCAAGTGAATAGAACATTTTACTTAGACGATCTTAGGAAAGCAAAAAATTATATTAACACCTCTCAAGTACATAATTTAATAACCTTTATCAAGCAATACATACCCGGCCATAGTAGTAAGCATCCCCAATCAACAAAGCAGCATGTTCATTACCCTGCTCTGATGCTTGCCACCATAAAGAATGTGCATGGAGATGCCTCTCTGTGTCTGTGCATAAGCCAGATTCTCCCATGCACATGCTTTGTTCCCCATATTTATCAAGGATCCAAGCAGCGTTGCTCTGTGCCACCTCATATCCCAGCTCTGCCATCCTAGAATATAACAAGAGCGCTTTTCCGACATCACCTTTCAAGTATGACTCTAGGGCCCATCTTGACAAGGCGCTCCAAGGTCCCCTCTCTGCTACTGTCTTGTACAATAGTGTAGCCTGGACCCAGAGGAAAGAAACAAATCAATGATATAGTACATTAAATCAAGAGACCACAAGAAGAAAAATCCACAACTGTCATTGGTGGGAGTTGGGAATAATTTTATCTTGCAACAAGTCAATATCAATTGTAAGAATGCCACAAATAATGAAGTAATAAATAATCAATAAATAAGAAAATATTTCATATATTAAATCTATTTTTCTTGTCTAATTATATCGACAACTTTAAAAATTAGATTTAAGGTACTGGATGTATGTTATCCAGTACCTTAAACAAAGATTAAAATTTTTTACTCTTGTTTTTCAAAACAAAGATGAAAACTTATTAGACTCCAGGTCTTCATAATTCTTCAAAATATGTCACTTCAGTGCTACAACTACAGATGGCAGCACCACCAGAATTTGATATTTGGAAAATAATATGACAGTATCATTCCAGAGGGCATTTAGCAGCTGACATAACATTCCATCTAAAACAGTTACATCACATCCACAGGAAACACATTTCATCATCCATGGTTGTCCCCTGTGAATGCACTAGGAATATCAACGCAACTAGTTTTCTTCAAATAGAAATTCTCAGAGATATTTCAAAAACTAATGTCAAATATTTGCATTTTTTGGGAAAAAAAAGATGAATGTAAAAAGATGGTGTGTCCATAATGTATCTTAAGTTTTTAACAAAACAAATGCTAGATTTAAATCTCCAACGTTTGTTAAAAACAAAAGTGAAACCAACAAGGCAGCCATGCACCTAAAAAATAATAACAACAATAAATTTTCAGAGATTGAATTGGTAACATATTTTAATCAAATAAAACCTAGACTTAATTTGCACCATTAATTCAATTAAATAAATCCTAGCACTCAAAGTTAATTTATAACTATGAATTTATTTTAAGAAATGACAATACAAACCTAATGCTGTCTTGGCATTTTAACTTGGTCAAAACAAGCCTATTTAGTGTATTGATACATTTAAAAGATGCATCACATCGATATAAGCAATTATATATAATCTAGCTGAAGAAGACATGTAGATGGTCGCAACACCAAAACATATAACTTTATTTACTTCAAAGCTGAGGACAAAAAATTAAAAATGAAATCTTAAACCCAAGGACTCATCTAACTCTAAGCTACTAACCAACCTATGATACATCTCATGGGACCGAAGTTCCAGGTCATATGTACACAAGTTTAAAAAAAGCATTTGGTTTCATTTATTCAACAATTTAGGCAAGAGCTAAAAGGCAATGCCAATAATTATGTCCGATCAAAAACCAAGGATCATTTCTTATAAGTAGATTTCAATTGCTAGAGACAAGTCTTTTTTAAAACAAACAAGCCTAGATTGAATTGTTAATATATTAAAGACCTTATTTTTGGTACATGCAAAAGTTTGCATTCTGAAGAGCAAAGGGAAAGTGTTCAAGGAGCCATCTCAAAACATCAAATTTGATGTCCGCTTGATGTTATATAAGACCCTGTTCCACATCCTTTGGCTCCTTAGCGAATTACTTGTTCAATAAAGATGTGTATTCTTTTGATGGTTCATACTTCTCAGTTTGATGGAAACTGAAGAAAAAATAGAATAAAATATAGATTGATGTCCATATTGGTTTTGGACGTCTCCTACCTAGAGATCAAATTTGAACATAAATGGGCATTATCAGTAGGGCTAATGCTGACTTTGGTGTAGCAGCAATCAAAGATTGCGTGTTGTATGCTAAAAGAGGATGCAATGGATGGAAGAACCAGTGCATAAGGCTTTCCAATGGTCAATACAGGCAATACAGGCTGAATATGAATGATTGGTCAATATATGACAGTGTAGTTGGTCCACATCCATCCAATCAATGCATATAAGGAGCAAGTTGAAGCCTAAATCTGCTTAAACAGTTCAGATTTAGTTTAATGTTGAGGCTTTTGTATTTTATTGAATGTGTGATGAGAATCAAGGATTACGCACGTATTTTAGAAGGAAGCATCGCTGAGAAATCCTAACCATAATTCTATTTTGGAAAAAAGGTTTGGTTTATTTAGGAATTCTTATTTTTTAAAAAATTTTACTTTTATTAGAATTCAACAATTTGATTTTTGTTAGGTTAACTTTTGTATCTCTATTTAAAGACTCCACCTATATGGAGAAAAACAGATTTGATTGATTGATTGAATTAATTTTTGAATCATTGGCTTGATTTTTTCTTTTCCCTTTTCCTCATGCTTCTTAGGGTTCAACATATAATATGGAAGATTAGGCATCTCGGATCCTGAAACTAAATCAATGACGTGTTGAATGTCTCGCAAGGAAGGCCATTTGATATATCTTTTGGGATCAAATTCTTAAATTCTTCTAATAACAATTCAATCACAGGAGGTAGGTTATCTTGGAAGATTGAGTTTAATCGAATTTTACCTTTATGAATGACCGCCAACATAATTCCATACTCTAAACTCGCTTTTCAAATTCTTTATGAGTTAAAATATGATAGTTTTTCTAATTAAAAAGTTGAGAACTCTTGTCTTTTCTTAAAGTTCATGACACGCTAGGTTTGGCAGGATTTAACCTAATTTTCTTATCATTATGAGTAAAAATATAAGTTTTTTCTCTAACAAAATTATGAGCAATTACGTCATAAATCTAAAGCCGATCTAACAAGACACTAGCTATCTCTATAGATAACACATTACCCATAATTTCGGTAAAGTAAGCTCCCATTTTAATCGACACTAGACAATATGAGAAATATTTTATCTACCTAAGCAACTTTATAAAGGTGAGGATGGAATTGAGGTTTCAGCTTTAGTCGATTAATGGCGGATTTAGATACAACATTCATAGAGCTACCACCATCAATGACAAGTTTGCAAACCTTATTCCTACATTGGACGTATGTATGAAAAATACTAATACGTTTTCATGCCTCAGAGTCTACAGGAGTAGTAACTATACATGGCATGATGTTAACATGATCTCCTGATTCCTCATATTCATCCTCCGAATTAGCTGGTTCTAGAGGGTTAAAGTCTTCTAGTGCATTTTTAAGTATCATTTTTTCACATTATGGTTCTATGGTCAAAGTACATCGTGGACATCGAGCAGCTATATGACCCTTTCCATAGCAATAGTGATACTCTATATTTAAAGAACTGACTGACTGAGATATCCTGACACGGATTCTCGAGTTCTAGTGTCCGTGGGATTCGGTCCGGATAGGAAGGTGCTACTTGTGATCCACTTCTTATACGACTAACAGGGATTGATCTAAATCCCTCAGATTCGTTAGGAAAAAGAGCTCTTCTTTGAGATGGAGTTTTATGAAATTTCTTGATTTCTAAGGCTTTATGATAAGCCTCTCCTACAGAATCTGATGAATATAAGGATTCACTCTTCAAATTGATTCATAAACTGCTAATAAATTTAGAAACCATTTTTCATGACTCTTCAGAGATATCACACATCAACCGCAGATCCTCAAAGCGAATCATGTAGTTAGTGATGCTAGTGTTTCCTTGCCTAAGAGTATACCATTGATCTAATAACTGACTTTTATAGTAAATAGGAACATATTTCTCATGTGGCTTAAACTTCATTTCCTTCCAAAGTATTATAGGTAAGTATCATATCCACTATACGTTCCTTTCAACTATTTGCCAATACCACTTGGCAGAATCTATTAGCTTCATTTTTGCAAAACGAATGTGAGATGCATCCAACTTGTGATACCGTTCAAAATAGACCTCTAAATCCTGTAACCAATCATGAAATGCCTCTGGATCTAATCTACCATCATAAGAGGCGACTTCAACCTTAACCCCTTTAAATGGTTCTTCAAAATCCTCATATCTATTTGGATTAGCTCTAAATTATTATCCTCGAGATCTAAAGCATCCAAAGCCTCTTACATACCTAGTAAGCTGCCTGAAATACTTAGATGCGGAATTTGGCGGCTCTACTTCTTTATAGCCTTTTCGATCATACTCATCTCCCATATGATAATGAGAACCCTCAAAATTGTTCATGAAATGATGGATAATTAAAGGGACTATTGTGTAAATTGGAGATATTTGAAAAGACTGATTACTGTGCGTAACATGACTCTGGCCTCCAATAGATTTAAGATTTCATAAAGAAGATCGATGGATAGATTGACTACTAGAAAGATCATCTTCTAGTGGTTGTTTTTCCATTCTTGACTCTCTTAAGAATAGTTGGCATTCTACCTGTTAACCTATAAGATTGGCCATTTCTTAAAAAGGACATAGCTAGAATCCTCTCTCAATGTCATACATATCAATTAACTAAGGCTAGAAAGCAAAACACTGATTTATATACTCTTTTACCGATTCCTCATTCACCATGGAAAGACTTTAGTATGGATTTTATTCTTGGATTACCTAGGACTGCTAGGAGATACGATTCAATCCTAGTTGTTGTTGATAGATTTTCCAAAATGGCATTCTTTATTCATTATCAAAAAACTTATGATGCCTCTTCTGTTGCTAAGTTATTCTTTAGGAAAGTTGTTAGACTTCACGGATTATCTTCTTCTATAGTGTTTGACCAAGATGTGTGAGTTATTTTTGAAAGACTCTTTGAAAATTATTTGAGACCTCTTTAAAGTTTTTTCAGCCTTTCATCCCCAAACAAATGGTCAAACAGAGGTTGTAAATCAAAATCTTGATAATTTACTTTGGTGTCTAGTTGATGATAAGCTTGGAATGTGGGATTTATTATTACCTACCGCAAAATTCACTTATAATAACTCAATAAATCGATCTACTGGTAAGAATCCTTTTGAAATTATTTATGGCTTTAATCCCCATCAACACATTGACCTTGTTCCCTTACCCATAAAAAACCACATTTCTAAGTCTGCCCCATCTTTTGCTAAACATATTCATGACATCCACACTAATATTAGCCAAAAGATTGCTATAAATACTAAAAAATATAAACTTGCTACTGATGCCCACCGTAGAAATATGGAATTTAATGAGAATGACTAAGTGATGATTCGTATTCATTCCGAACATTATCCCCAACATTCATTCAAAAAGTTGCATACTCGAGCCACTGGTCCATTTTGTATTCTTCGTAAACTTGGATCTAATACTTATCATATAAAATTATCCTCTGATTTAAAATTTAGTCTAATTTTTAATGTTGAGGACTTGTTACTTTATCCAGGCACATTCGAGCCTTCTACCATGCATGCAAGTGATAGCAAGGATTACACTCCGTCTCCTTCAGTGCCAATTCCAATTCTTCCATCACTTTCTTCGTCTTCGTCAGATCAAATTGAATGGATTATCATGGATAAGATTGTTTCTTCTGCTGATGGAGAATTTCAACGATTTTGGATCAAATGGCAAGGCCATTCAAACTCAGATGCTAGTTGAATTCTCAAAGAAGAGCTACGTCGTATTGATCCAGATATCCTAGAAGATTACTTCAATTCCTCGTCAAAATCGAGTTCTTTCTAGCTAGGAGCGAATGATGGGAATAAGAAATTATGCACTTAATTCTATTCTGGAAGGATGGTTTGGTTTATTTAGAAATTCTTATTTTCTTAGAATTTTTACTTTTATTAGAATTCAGCAACTTGATTTCTGTTAGGTTGCTTTTTGTATCTCTATTTAAAGGTTCCACATGAGAAAAACAGATTTGATTGATTGATTGAATTAATTTCTAAATCCTTGACTTGATTTTTGTTTTTCTCTTTTAATTTTTCTTTGCTTTCTTTTATTTTCTCATGGCTCTGCATCAATGTGGCAGCAGTTTAAGAAGTCTTTTATAATCAAAAGGGGTATGTAACTGTCAGCACCATTCATGCTACAGTTCAGTGAACAATGATGTCCAATGAAAGCCTTTTATTTACTACATTAGTGTTGTCCTGGTCTACATCAATTAGCAATGGTTTAAGTTGTTTAGTTTTCAAACAAAAGTTTAGTTTTATTTGGCTTACCAAAGAACTCTAGTTTATTTGAATCCCAAGATCGTCGGAGTCTAAGACCCCAAAATAGGAAAGGACAGGGGTTGGCTGGTTTTGGAGTTGAATAAATTAGGCTTCTAGAGCATTGTATGCAAGATGTCATTGAGATTCTTCTTATTTTTTTAAAGGCCCAGTATGGCAACTATTCCTACTCTTCTCTTAATTCTTCTTATTCTCTTATTTATTCTCCTCATTTCAACTATATTTCTCTATACTTGTCTTTTCTACTTGAATCTTTTTTTGCAGGTTTAATTTGCACTTTAGATCAAATCTTTGCAGAATATAAAATCAGTTCTGTTGAAGCATCTTCCTTCTCAATTTCTTTTTTCTTTTATTTTTGACCACCGTTATTTCCTTCCTAATTTCTGTTAGTTCTGTGCTGCAATCAAGCTTGATCTGATCTGAATTACTCTCCTTTCGCTTCTAATCTCCTTGAACCTAAACATTGATTTCTGTCCTTAAGTTCACCTAATTTGACATTCTCAGAGCCCTCATAATCTTTGCCATATTTTGACAGCCTCCTATTTCCACCCTAGTACAGCTACATGAACTATCCTTATCTCTTCAGATTTGGAATATATTCAGATATGTTCTTTTCCCAGTTTAAGGCATCAAGCACTTATTTTTTAATCAAGCCTTGAAATCCTCCCCTTTTTGGCCTGCCAATGCTTATATCCTTGAAGTCCTCCATCACTACAAGCTAGACAACTTAAAAATTGTACGAATTAAAATATAATAGACCCAGATGTTTGTAAACCACACCTGATAATAGCATATTACATCATGTCATGAAATCCATCCATTTTTGGCCAAAATTGCTGCAATAGGACTGGACCAGCCGAAGCTGCCAAACTAAAACTCAAATGGCTCAGCCAAAAGCAAAAACAAGCATTTGAAACCTGTCCGCAAATACAGCAATCTTATTAGATGCCATATGTTGAGGCTTCAATCACAAGAGAAACCAAAACCAGTTATAGAAAAGTTAGCTAGAAATTGATTGCTTTGTCAGTTGTCACCCAATAACACAAGGACCATGATGACATCTCATTTTAGTGAAATTTAACCCATAGTTATAATTGCACATGACAATAAAGAAAATATTGCAAAGGCTTGATGAATTGATTTTTTTTTTTTCTTTTTGACAAAACCATTCCACCAAGGGGGTGTTTGGCTCACGACTAGAATCAAAATCGGAATGGATTGGAATGAGAATCAGAATGGCCATATCCCCTCGAAGCAACGTTCTCAGAACTATCCCGAACCGAGCATTCGATGCGTGCCAAACCGGACCGGTGGGGAACCGGGATGGTTCTGACAGTGAAAATTGCACACGCTGGTGCAGGAAAAGAAAGAGAGGAACAAAGGCAAAGAAAGAGAGAAAACGAGGAAGAGAAAGAGTGGTGCCGCCGGAGGTCGGGGGTGGCCCATTGTGACTGCCGGAAGGCCACGGAAGCCACAGCGGCCCTATGACATCTGATAGGGCAAGAAAGAGAGAGAGAGGGGGGGTGAGCGTGTACCAGAGGCATGCACGGCCGGCGAAGGGGATGCCGGAGGTTGCTGGGTGGCGAAGACCATGCTGGCAGAGCCACGGCCATGGAACAAAGGCGACCGCTCCTGTTCCTTTATCGGATTTTTTAAAAAGCCCCATGAATAGTGAAGCCATACGTGGGTTTGCTGGCTTTATTTTTTGAATTTTTTTAAAAAAAATCTAAATTAGTAAAGCTGACAATGAATTTGTCGGCTTCACTTTTTTTGGGTTTTTTTTCTTTTTTTAAACCGTGAAACAGGGGCGATGCCCTTTTTTCACGCTTGTGGCATCGCCTGCACGGACTGCGCCATCAAGTGGCCATGACGGCCAACCAGACGCCATCCAGCAGCCTCTCTGACCGCTTCCCCTCCGTCATCTTCTGTCTTCTCCCCCTCTCTATTTCTCTCTCTCTCTTCCTCGTGTCGATTCGCACCGATCCGATCCGATACGGACTTGTACCGATCCATAGCACCGGTCGGCCAGCACGGACTCCAATAGCAAGTCCGCGAACCTTGCCTCGAAGCATTTTGTTTGTGACTGCAATCAGAATTGGAATGGAGATTTAAATCCTTCAATAAGAGCTGGGATTGGATTCCTTGAAATCGAAATCAGAATGGAACTTCCCCCAATCAAATGGTTGGAAAGGGAATCACCCATTCCCATTCCCATTCCAAGCCCCAACTTCCCCCAACCAAACACCCGCCAATGCTATATTTTGAACAATCACCACTACACTAATCCCCAAGTATGTGATGTTTGTTGCATGCATAAGATCCAAACTGGTTCATCCAACTAGTTTCTCCAGTTGACACATGAACTTCATGATACAATTGTATTGTGCATTCGAGTTTTAACTATAGCTTTCAATGAAAGACACCTCACACTTGGGTAATAACTTCTGGAGTTTCAAGTGCCAGTCCATGCAAGGCCTATGCCTACACCTGGCACACAGGATGGCACAACATCTATTAATTACTTCTATCTTAATATTTTTAATTGAAAAATGGTGGTAAGTACTTTTACAACTTTTTCTTGGCATGGCACGGCATATTGCCCTGCAAGCAGTGGTTGGCATGCCCTCAGCAGCAGCACTTAAGTCTTGATCACTCGTTATATAAGCAAACTAAAGATATGAAATTAAGTCTTGCTACAAATCAACCATACTTTCTTCTTTGATATAATAATGGGTTTATATATGATCTAGCTGGTTCAGCTTACTCTAGCAAGCAGTTTTTAACACCAATCAGGATTGATGCAACACTAGACCAAACAAATGCTCTAAGCCAGTTTATCCAAACTGGTCCATCTTGGTCTTAAAAGATTGGGCAAAAGCAGCCTAAAAGACAATTGATAGAATGAAATGAAATAAAAGACATAATCTAGCATAAAATACAATGAGCATGTAAAATATCTACAAATTATAAAAATAAAAAAGAAGAAGAAGAAGAAGAATGACATACTTATACTACTACAAATTTAGCACAAAACTGGAGCAAAGCTGCCTCATACTGTATAAGCTGTCTCAAGTATATTTAACTACAAAGGATGTAAATATTATACATATATAATACAAAGCATGTAAGAAAAGCAGAAATAAAAGTGAATGCTGAGACAGATGGAATAGAATGATCATGCAAAATATCTAAAAGTATCACCTAAGCTGCTGTCTTTAAGCAATTTGACTTTTAATCCCCAAATTATCTAACATTAGTTTCACATTAGGCAACAAATCAACCCACTATATATGCATGTAATATGAAATGCACAATACAATAATAACAGTATTTTAATTAATGCAAAAACGTAAGGAGCCTCAATTTATATTGGCATATATATTGCAATAGAAGCTGAATATATCTTCCTTGAGAAAACCATGGGAAAAAGGAAGGCCAAGGGATGGTTTAAGGCTACAAGCATTAGCAAGCTAGTTGTGTATGAACAACCACAGTGTCACCTTGCTTCACAACATTGCAAACAAATACATAATTCAAGGTGAGGTTAGCAAAATGGAATAAAGAGTACAAGCAACTAGTGCATGAAACAATAAATAAACATTAGTATGGTTTTAGAGAAAAGTTACCATCTGAAGATTCTTCTTAAGGCCTATGCCTTTTTGGAACATCTTTGCCACTTGGTAGAGGGCCTTTGGCTGACCAGCATTAGCTGCAGTAAGAAAATGCTTGCAGGCTGATGTGATATCCTTTTTTACACCCATTCCCTTAAGATACAAAACACCTAGGTTATAATGTCCTCCAGGCTCTTTATTTTCAGCAGCTTTCTCAAAATATTCTCTCGCCTGAAAGTGACATTAAGAGCTGAACCATGAGTTTTTCAAAATAATCAGCCAACAACCTTCATTGCAGCACAAGTATTTTGACAAAACTAACTATATCAGTAAACTGAGCAAGCATGAAGCAAGGATACTGCTTCAGAGAAACAGTATTTGAAGCCAATATATCATGGACACCAGTTCACCTAATATATATGTTCAGGTACATTCTTATGGGTCATATACTTCCTCCAAATATCCATTCATAAAAAGGAAAATTGGTTCCATATACAGTGGGTTACATTCTATATATCTCTCAAACACTTCAAGGATACTTTTGGACATTGTTCTATTCATTCATGGGTCAAGCTGGTTGGGCAAGCAACATTTGGATCCACAGACATTTAAGATAAGTAAAACCACCATTGATCTTCACCATTATGTGTTCCTTGATGAAGAGCCACAGAGACTTGGAGAGCTTATAAAAAGAGAGCAGGAAGACCTAAGTTGTTGATAAACTAGAAATATTTATGATAAAACTATAGTTACATATGTATGTCTCTCTATGCATGTTTACACACATATACAAATATGTACATACATAGATATGTGTGTGTATATTATATGTAGCAGCATCCTACCACATTCATGTACTAGTTCTTCATGATTCAGTATCGTGTTATATCTGCATCCCATTTCCATACCTAATCTTCATATATGACCAAGCATTAAAAGCCTACATACTTCAATTCAATGTCTCAAGTCTCTAACGCTCAATATAATCTGAGATATGTAAATGCTTTTTTTTTTATAAATTTTGTACCTTTGGCTAATTCATCAAACCTTAATTGTGTTGAACAGAGTAAAGCCAAATCAGGAACGGTTATGAATTAAGTATTTTGTTGAACATGGCATCTACCATCTACTAATGTTACAGCTAAGTAAGCTTGAATGTCCCATGCAAAAATGGTTTTAAGGGTACTAGATATACTCTTAAAAGTACATATCATTAGCATAAATCATTGATCCATCAGTTTACAGGCACCAATTTCAGTCCATTGACAGCAATCCTTCCAATCAAACCTCCATCTTTGAAAAACACATTTGAAAAGGCATAATGAAGGGAAAAAAATTCAAGGATTTTCTGGATCTCTATAAACAATAGTTCCAATCAGTGAATTTAATCTCATCCTCTCTATTCGATGCCTAATCAGAAATTATATATGAAGTCTCAGAGTAATGTGGCACATACATCAATCTTAATAGCAGCTCACTACTTAGAAATTCACGTTTAGCTATGTTAATTTTGTCTGTCTACTATAGTTTGATAAATCCAAGCCAGTAAAAAAAAAGTATAATTATAAGAACACGAGGGCAACATTTTCAGTGCCTTGTTCTCACCCAGATATCGTCACATATTCTGTTTTAGTCATGGTAACTACTAAATACTATACTGCAAAGCTTTTTTGGCTTGGTAAATAGCAATCTGCATTCCAAAACTAGATAAGTAAATAACAGATAGGTTTTGGAAGAACTTACTTTGGTGAAGTTTTTCTTCTCTACTCCATATCCTTTGACGTGGAGATACCCCAATCCATTATATGCCGAATAATACTGCTGCCTGGATGCGAGCGTGAGCCATTCAAAAGCTTTGGTATAATTCCTCTCCACACCAGCACCTCTTGCATAGATCTCCCCGAGTAGTTCCATCACCCTCGGGTCCCCCTTCTCCACAGCCTTCGAGAACCAATAAACAGCCTTGGCATAGTCGCGCCTCACCCCTCTCAGTCCATAGTAATACAGAAGTCCCATCCGGTACATCGCAACGGCGTTACCCTTGTGCGCCTGGTACTCCGTGATATGGAAGTCCTCATTATCCTCCCCTCGGTACTTCCTCAGGCCCTCCTTGTTCTCCTCGGTCCCGCTGTGGATCCGAACGGGCTCCATCACCGGAGGCTCCTTTGAGATCAAGAAGCTCGCCAGCGCCGCCTCCGCCAGCTCCGCATACAGCTTGACCGCCTTGTCGTACAGCTGCGCATACACAAGATTCGACGCCAATTAGAAATATTAGGGTTTGCATCGGATTTCCCAAAAAGATTGGGTTTTACAAGGTTTTCGGCGCGCTCACGTCCTGGCGGAAGTACGTATAGGCGAGGACCATCTTGGACTGCATGTTGCCTGCGTCGGCGGCGAAGTGGTGGTAGAGGTAGGACTTGGTGCGGCTCTGTGGGCGGCCGAGGCCGACGGAGAAGAGGAAGGCGAGGGCGGACTGGGCGTTGGAGTGGCCGGCGGAGGCAGCGGCCTCGATGTCGGAGGCCGCGGAGTCCATAGCGGCTGGGTCACCGGAGGAGGCGGCGGAGATCATGGTGCGGATGCCGGAGAGGTATAGGGCCTCATGGGGGTCATCGGAGGAGGAGTTAGATGAAGTAGAGAGCTCGAGGGCTGGGCGCCAAGAGCCCGGATCGTGGTCGTCGTCGGAGGCGGAGGCGGGGCCGGGGTCGCCGAACTCGTCCCATTCGGGGGAGTCGTCGGGAGGGTCGGAATCGGGGGAGTCCTTGAGGTCCTCGCTCGTGAGGACGAGGACGATGGGACGGAGGGCGGAGGCGATGGGGAGGAGGGCGATGAGAATGAGGAAAAGAGAGGGAGCGGAGAGTCTAGTACGCCGAGGCATCGCGGATTCTTGGAGAAGGACCGGTTGGGGGGAGGATGAAACGACTCGAGGACCAGAACAATAATGGATGAGGAGGAGCAGTTTCGACCCTACACGTTTTTCTTGGTGGAACCAGGGGAGCGAGAACTAGTTTGGCTGTGACGTGGCAGCTTAGAACGGGAGTGACGCTGCTACATCATTAGCAGGCCAATCACACCAGGACAGCTGGAGATGACTCGGATAAACTGGCAGAGAAAAAACGCGTTTTTTAAAAAAAAATCCATCCATATAAAAATTGAACTATATATTAAAAATTGAACTTCTAAGTTCTCACGAGCTAATTGACCATACAGCCCTTGGATAGTTTTAACCTATTAAATGCAAAGGGCTAGTTTAGATTTGAAATTATAAAGATTACTTTGAAAATATGAAAAGATAAAAAATAAAATTAGAAGAAGAGATAACTTAGATTAAGTTTGATAATTAGAGACGGCAATCAAACTAGACCGAATATGAATTTGGATAAAAATATCAACTTAAATTATTCATTTATCAAATGGATCAAAAATCCAGATTCAAATCCAAACTTTCTCATTAAATATGTAACTTGAAGCCATCCATATAACTTATTTAATAAACAAGTGGAATAATCATGTTAAAGAAGTTAAAATGATTTTAATCAGATTAAGCAAGTGGTAAGTTAAACATGTTGTAAATAGGTTTAATTATGACATGATCCAACTACTAAATGTGTCGAAACTATTTAAACAGGCATGACTCTAAACCTAACCTCGATCTATTTTATAAAATGTCAGGTTAGATCAATGTATTTATGGTCCAGAACTATTTATGCCAAACCTGATAATGGATTAATTGCAAGTTGAATTGATGGTTTGGGTCATAAATTGCCACCCCAATCACCAATGATTCGAATAGCTTAATTTTCAAACACTTGGTTGACATAAGATGGAGCATGATGAGCCTAATTTGTGCTTTAGGTTGGGCTTGATTAGTGGCAATGGTTTGGTTCAACTAATGGTTAAACAATGCTTGCCAATTGAGACCGGTGGAACATGTGTTGCTCATAAACTAGGCTTGCATCGATTAAGGATTGGTCCATACTTGCACTAAATCTAAATCAACCTTTTAATTGAAGAATAAATTATTGGGTACAAATGCAAGAGGGATGTCAATAGAGATGGATCGTGATACAAGGGCTTGTTGGGAGAGAGGGCAATCCACACGAATGCAACCTACCCTTCTCGTGAGGAGAATGATAGCAATTTGAATGCAGAATGGGGTGAACTTGATGCAAGCTTTTTTCAAAGCTTCAACAATAATGTGCAACATTGGTATTGCAAGATCTTGGAGAATGGATGACAAAAGCTCCAAGATGGCAATTGAAGGTTCTTATCCTTCTAAGCTACTTTTGCTAATGTCGATTTAGATCAACTTAAGAATCTCGAGACAATGGAAGCCCTTGATTTGATTCGTTGGAAGTAGCACTGAGCTCCAACATTTTTGAGGCATCGGAGATGGAGAGGGATCTACTTCTCATCGAGGTTGGAGAGGAGGGGATCCTTAAGACCATCTTTATGCAAGAGGAGGAGAAAGCAGGCAATCTTGGCAATTTCATGGTTTCCAAACTAATGATGGAGGTGAAAGGTGTGGAGACCTCGAGAGCACGACGAAAGATAAGCGAGTTGTTAGATAACATCAATCTATAACTAGGAGATTATTGGAATCTTAATTTTATAGCATGTAAGCTAGATTTTTCTAATAGTTGGCCCCAACCTAGCATATCATAAAACAAAAAAGATTTCTTTATGAAATTGTAGATTCCAAAACTAGATGCTAAGATAACTGCATCTACAAAGGACTAAAGGTACTTGAATGAGATAGGCAAACACCTATCTATGAGATGGCAATAGATTGAATATGATTCAAGTAGGCTATTACTTGAGTCTCCAAGCAGATCGATGAGTAGAGTGATATGGGATAGGTTGAATAGTTCGGATCGAATAGAACTACAAAAATCTCTTTATTTTACATACAAAACTTTTTTTTTTTTTTTTTTTTAATCTTAGATGAGGGATTTGTGAGTATTTATATATGCTTAGGTCGGATGCAAGGTGGGTTTTACCATTGCCTATACCTGCTCCAAATCCATTCCATTATGAATCAGGTCAACTCAAGTACCTGATTCAATGGGATGGCGTAAATTGCTATCTCTATCCATAGAAATATGAACTCTAGTAAATTCTAGTATATTGAATACAGCTGTAAGAACTTAGGATACAAAAAAACTTACAAACTTACAGAATATAAATTAACTCGTGAAAATACTACAAACTCCACAAATACACAAGCAAAATAGGTCCACCAATTATGTTGAAACCATAACCATAGAAGACTATCAAGCAAAAGTTCTATTAAAAGAGGGAACCATAGTGCCCTTAAGATTGGCTAGAGAAAAGAGCGGTCATCCAAGATGTTTCAAAGCACATGTTGGTGGAACGGACATCCTATCCACCATAGAATTTGGGGAGCTGATCTTATTGCCTTGCTCGAGCATTAGGTCTGTTGCATGGTCATCGAAGCATTCGTCAATGGTTCGAAATGAGACGTTAGGGTAGAGGCAAGTAATCTCAACATCCTTACACCCATCAATTGAGAAATTTACTTGGCAGCCATTGATGAATATGTCATGCGTCAACGCAGCAACTATGCTTGCTGGAATGCAGTTCTCTGTGACCAACCCAACAAAAAAGAGACAAGAATCACTGGTGTTAAACTTGCAAGCAAAATGTGATCTAGCTAGTCTTGAGATTTTGTAGATGTTATTATATGAGATACATTGCTGAGAAAATTGTTAGTCCACACAATTCAGTGTCTACT